>CM070704.1:14685755-15285755 GCA_036346265.1 Melocanna baccifera | reverse complement strand
TGGACAGGGTAGGGGCAACAACGAAGGAAAGAGATGGCAGCATGGGGAGGCTGTTTTGGTGGTGGCTCCTCGAATCTGGCAAAGAAGGGAGTGGAAGAAAGAACACAGGGTGCCAACACCTGGGGAACTGGGAAGAAGAAGTAGGGTTTGATGACCATTGACACATGGCATATTCTAGGTCGAATGACTTAGAATTCGACTTAGTTGACTGTCTATAGACAGTCCCTTCAATTTCAAACAAAATTCGAAAATGAGTAAAATTTAAAACTTTTGCTTGTATCTTGTTTTCCTAGGATTTTGCTTAATTGGAGTTTCTTTGGAAAAAATAACTTTTAAACACTATTTTTGGAAAGGAATATACAATTCATGATATTCAAATCAAATTAAAATTTGAATATGAAAAGATGATCTCACAGTAAAAGATATTTTTGTGAAACTTCATTAATTTAACATCCCAAAAACTCAAATATAAGTTCTTGGTGCTGGAAATAAAATAGGAACATTTTTAAGCATGTTTCTAAAATTTTCCTAATTCGAAAAGTGCATTTTGAATAAAACAGTGACATTCAAAGAATTGTTTAGCAAATTTTAAAAAGATAAAATCCTGGAAAATTACATGAGATTATACACTTTGTCAAGAGCCTCCACAAAAATTATCACTCTTTTGGAGCTTGTTTACTATATTTAAAAATTCTACAACATGTTTAGCCGAATCGAACCCACCTTCTTCACTTACTCTTTTTCGCTTTCTGTTTTGCGAAGGTGTATTTTTTAGAATACGCCTTCTCTCTATCCACTTAATTCTCATGATGATGAGCGGGACCAGACCCTACCCATTAGGACATTGTCCCTCTCTCGTTGATGCGCTAGGCTCGGGCGTTAGACTCCTTCCACCTCTCGTCACGTCGAGCACCACCGTGGCTGCCTCATGCCAACACTCTCGCCCGCAACTCCCTCGCTGCCCTGTGGACCATGATGCCACCTCAGCTCACTGCCACTATCCTCCACCAAGTCCCATCCATGCAGCACTCCCTTTCCATCTTGCCTTGCTCCATACGCGTCACGATGAGCGCAAGTAGTGAGCCGACTCAACACCATGCTTCTCTCCCATCTACCCCCCTCTCTACGTGACGAGATGCACCATGAGTGCCTGTCCTTAAGACCAACCGAGCATGTCATTTCTTCTTAGCTTGCCCCCTCATTCTCTTGCGTGAAATCTTTGAGCTCCTAGCTCCCTACATCTTTGGGAACAAAAGCATCATTCTTGATGCCATTGAGCCCACCACCGCATTTTGATGTCTCCAGTGATCATCCTTCTCTCTCTAGCTGCTTCATAACATGCCTTACATCCCCTCTAAGCTTCATGCTCAATTAATTGCTCTGCAATGCAGTGAATCACCATAGTTGAGCTTTCTTCCCCAACTCTAACAGCTAGCTCTGCCATCACAATTACACCACTTCAGTGAGCCATAGCTTGATTCCTTCCATTTCTACCACCGCGTGCTTGCATGCAAGCTCACGTGCACTTTTTACAGTGTTTCCATCACCAAAACCTATGGGTGCCATGGACCTCCTCTCTGCCACCGCTACTCATCATCTGCGAGACATCTCCAACCACCTCAATGCCATCCAAGCCCTCAGTGAGCACCCTACAGACTCACTAATGCTCACATGATAGTCAATTTGGCCAATGGACGTAGTTTTCTTAGCCATTTCCATGGCCGACCATCGCTGTAGAGAATCTCACCATCGCCGCTCTAGTGACCATTGGTCCCCGAGCCTAGCCTCAAAATCCTTGCAACAGCACCCTAAGCACATACCAACTAGCTTATATGATAAACTAAAAAAATGTGAGCGGGGATCTCTCATGTAGATAGGCGGAGATTCTTGCCTGGGTCAATTAAGGATTCAACTTTATTGTTGCATATCAAAGTCTAAATTGTACAACCACATGTGCTATATGGGCTCTAGTTTTAACTGACTAAGTTATCTAGGAATAGCTTTGTATTTTGGTAGGCCGAAGTAGTGAGAGCATACTGGGTAGGACTCATAGGGGCTCCTTTCACCGAGGAGTTGGAACCAAAGCTTTCCTGTACAACGGTGAATGCCTCACTAAAGGGTGGGTATCTGTTGAAGTCAGGGTTTGTCATTCATTGGGCTAGTGTATGATTAAGACTACATAATGTAAAGACTATATGATAATTACTTCATCGCACGCACAAGAAAGAGTTAGTTGTTGACAGAATGGTTGATTATCTCATGTAAATAAAGCAGTACAACCTCTTAAGAGTCATGCCCGCAATCATGAGCATGCTTCGGTGTAGCTATAATGGGTCTAGTTTTTATTTTTGATAAAATGGTTTTGTAAGACATGAAGGGGTGGTATGATGTGACATATGTGCCATGTCTATGGATGAGATTTGAACACTGTTTCCAGCCAAGGAGGGCTGTGATTTACTCTTATTAAAGTGATATAATTGTTATTTTATTATATGTCAATTGGCCTTTAAATTTTCATTGCAAATTATTATATATCGATATTGCAAATAAAAACTTGCTTCATGCTGAAAATAACCTATATCATAGAGCCTTATCCTTTGTTTAGCCTTGCATTTATATAATATATTACAATATACTACAAGTCTTGCTGAGTACACAATGTACTCAACCTTGTTTCAATTTTTGTTTAGAGAATAAGGAAAAAATAGTACCTGATGACACATAATTTGCACTTGGTACCGGAGAGTACAACGACAGGTCATTCTAGGGTCTAATCCTTATCGATTGCCTATTGGGTATGGATGACATACTGCTGGATACTTTTCGTTTATTTATTTGTCTCCTACTGCGATCTCTCTTCGATACTTATATTTATTTAGCAAGTCAGCCCTTATGTTGTAAACTTAATATGCATCTCTCATGTATTTGACCTTTTTGTTGTAAATTAAATATATACGATGTGCATGAATGTGATTTCAATATTGTGGTTATGTGTCCTAACCACTAATCATAAGACTAGTATTGTACAAATACGAGAATTATGGGTATTCAATGTTGGGATATGGGTAGGCTACGCTAGCGCAAATTAAAATTTTTTACCGCGTAAATCAGGAAGCCATGTGAGTAAGAGATCATAAATCGTTACCACTAGACACGCAGTACAGCAAAAGTAGAGTTGAAGCAATTGATTCAACAAAGAATGTGTCGATATAGTGGAAGTAGTCGATCATCCTCCGGCCAACCATTTCCTCTTCGCGATTGTCCCGATTAGCGACGCAGTCGTAGCAGTGCCTCTATCGAGGTCTACATATCTAGGGATGGAACACCATGCATTAGCGTGCTAGCGCCAGCGCACACTATAGGAATTATGAGAGGTGGCAGTTAGGGTTTCGATGGGTGTGTTTTGATATGCCTTCCTCAGTTCTGCTCCTCTCCTTATATAGCCTTCAATTGGATCCTTATCCGATACGAGTAGAGATCGTATCCCACTCAGAGATTATCATCCGAACCTTTATCGTTCCAGCCCATTAAGTCTGTGACCCTGTAGGTTCATGTATATTTGACTATAGGTCAAAAACTCCTTTCCAGCCCATAAGTTAAAGCGGTCCCTAGCAGGATATAACGACTTCTAAATATACATAAAGATCATATCAGATGAACCTATATAGTGCTTTTGTACCGATCCCTTTGCCTCATGTTATTAGATCGAACTCAAGGTGAGAAACGTGACATCCTATGATAGTTCGATCCTTTACTCGAACCTGTAGTATATTACTCAGTTGTGATTGACTCCTCAATCACATTCGGCAAGGCCATGCACTTTCTTAATTCAACCATATCGAGGGACCCAGAGATATCTCTCCTATTATATAGGAGGGGCAAATTCTATCTTAATCACTTATATTCCTTTGTATATTTCATAGTAAACTCAAAAGCTACATTTATGATAGTATTTGGTAACCTCTAAGATTTTCGGCAACCGCCAAAATCTCGATTGTGAACCAAAACCCTGGTCACAGGTGAACTATTTTTAAACCACTTTGATGAAAACCTAGCTCAAATCCACACATAGGTTAACATTACATGAACATCGCAACAAAACCAGGCTCTTCCCAGTTTCACTGTTTAACTCCTTGGTGCAGCTCATCAAGCTTCGGAGTAGCATGCCTATTCTCCACATTCTACAGTCCTACCATCTCAATCGGACCAGAAAATGCATTTTAGGTGGAATTGAACCCTTACTGACACTACAGGAAATCAACAATGTCACTACTACAAAAAGCCTAATACTAGACGTCAAATCACAGACGGTTCACAAAACCGTCTGTGATGTACACTATCACAGACAGTTTTAATTTGGAGACCGTCTGTATTCTTTGAAGGAGTATCACGAGGCGGTTCGATCGATGAACCGTGCGCGATCTTACAATATCACCGATGGTTTTTAGTTAAAAACCATCTGTGATAATTCCAAATTATCACAGATGGTTTTTAGTTAATAACTGTCTGTGATACTAGACTATCACAGATATTTTTTAATTAATAACCGTCTATGATATTTCAAATTATCACAGACGGTTTGTAATTACAAACCGTCTGTGATATTCTAGTATCACAGATGGTTTTTGTTAAAAGCCGTCTGTGATAATCCTGCTATGTATTTATTGCGTCGCTCAAACCGCATCTGTCTTCATTTTGATCCAAATCTAGCCGGTGCTACAGCTGGAGGCGGTAAGGCTTTCAGGCCATTTTATGGAAGGAGGCATATTTGGCAGGAGAGCTTTGAATATTCATGAAGTTCTTGGTTGCCCTAGATATGGTTAGTAATGAAATTTGTTTTTCGTTGCATCAAAATTTAGATCTAGCTAGCTAATTTTCGGTGACTGTTATATATATACTTTGAAGATGTAGCTAATTTAGATTTAGATAGCCTCAATGCATGTGGTATATATGTAGTAATAATTAATTAAATTAATTTTAATACTAATTAAGTTGTTATATATGTGCATAATATATATAAGACCAAAGCTGGATGTATACCGCAAACCGTGTGAGTGAAGAGTACATTAATGACGTGTCTGCTTTTACAAGAGCTGCCGAGGAGGATATGTTGAATAAAAGGGTGGAATATATGTATTGTCCATGCACTGACTGCGAGAATTTCAAGATGTTTAAGAATCGAGAGCAGATTGAAGCGCACTTGATTCGAAGGGGTTTCAAAAAGGGGTATACGTGTTGGATCAGTCATGGCGAAATCAATGATATGCTGCCGGATGACATCACCGGTGAAGTTAATGATATGCCGTCAGATCATAATTGTGGTTCGGATTCGGATAGGCTGCATGATGACAATCTGGATCAGATGCTTCGTGATGTAGAAGAGAACTATGATGAGAGAGAGTATATTAAATTCCGAGGCTTGATGGAGGACTCAAAGAAATCTTTGTTCACGTACTGCAGGTCAAAGTACATGAAGTTGTCAGCTGTGCTTGAACTGTTGAAATTAAAGGCAAGCAACGGTTGGTCCGACAAGAGTTTCACAGCGCTGCTAGATCTTTTCGCGGACATGCTTCCGAAGGGAAATGAGTTGTCTAAAACCACATATAAAACCATGTATAATCACAGATGGCTTTTACGTACAAACCGTCTGTGATTATCTCTATCACAGACGGTATGTAGTTAAAAACTGTCTGTGATATTTACAGCACAGACAGTTCGAAAACCGTCTGTGATAACCTTCGATTATCACTGACCCATAAATTCAGGCGGTTCAGAAAACCGTCTGTGATGACATTTTTAAACCGTCTGTAATACGGTTTTCTATAGTAGTGTGTGTACTATGCATATACACACATGCGTATGCACGCGCACGCATCAAACTAGAAGGAAACATCAAATTTTGAGTGGAACTTTTAAGCCAGAACAGAAATAAAATATTCAGTTTTCTTGGATGAAAGCACTGCTAGAGCTAGCGAGCACAGATATGCACACATAAACATATGTACCAATACCTAGATAAATAAAACGAATGTTCACAGCATCGCTACCCAGGCTAGCTAGTCTCAGCACAGAATACGTACGACTGAAATTGAAGACGAATTACCCTCGTCTTCTTAGGGGGTGATCGTTTCGGCTTCAGCTTCTAGCTTCAGCTTTTTTTTCACTATTCACTACACTATCCACTAACTCAGCTACAGTGTTTTTTCAGCCAGCTACAGTGTTTTTTCAGCCAAAAGCTAAAAGCTATCGCTATTCCGATCACCCCCTTAGGCATCATTGCCTCGCAAATTAATGGAGATATATCGATGGATCATCATAGTTAGGAATAAGGACGGAATAATGGTAATCTCCTTGGGATCAAGGGCACCTTTGTGTCATCGTGGTCTATTTTACACCACTGAACTCTTGTCCGAGTCCAGAAATCAATCTGTCATCACCTCTTATGGACAAGTTTATTGACGTGTAAGTGCCTAATCACCTCTTAGTCGTCCATTTGAATCAGCAAAAATAAAAACCACGTTGATAGGACCACATGTCATCCATTAAAACCATCTATAGGGGATTTTCTGATTTAATTATCCCTCACCAATTTTCCAGTTGTACTAACCTCTTTTGTGTGCTTACATTGTCGAGGCCAGATGTTCTCTTAGTGTGACAGTACTTTTATGGTCATAACTACCGTGTGATAGTACTTTTCATGGTCATAACTACCGTACTTTTTTATACTCATAGCTATAATACTTTGCGATCGATGGCAATAGACTTTGTGATCGATAGTAATAGAATTTGTTGTCATGGTCGTAGACTTTGTGTTCAGTACTTGTAGACTTCTTGATCGGAAGAATAGTATTCAAAGGAATTGGTACTTTGTAGTCAAAAGATCTTGTTACTTAGTGGTCGTTGCTTCAGTACCAGGGAGGTACTCAGTAGTTAGTACTCGACAATCATGGTTTCATGATCATGGTTAGCGATGGGTTCTTGTAGGTATTGCAATTGGTTGTCGGAGGTCTGCGGTATGTGATCGGTACTCGGTGTTTTTTGTCATCAGTAGCGATGGGATTTCCTGCGTACAGATGGTTTTCGAGTACTCAATGAACTAACGGTCGTATTGAGTGGTCTTAGGCTGAGTTTTTGATAGCGGTGGAATTAGAGGTTGTAATAAGTTGTCTAAGAGTGTTTTCTGGTTAGTGATGAGTTATGTGGTCGTAGATAACTTGGTTGTTGATCGTGGATATCCTCGTTGGTGGTCGTGGAAGGTTTGATTCTTGTACGTGGATAAACAAGGGTGTGTTTAGTTTGTGTGTGTGCTGATGACGGTCAAGTTATGAAAAACTTATGCAGGGAATTGTTTCTTTAGTCTTTGCATGTGCAGGTGGATGTGGAGACGATCATGGTCAATGATGAGGAGTATCAGGAGTAGGATAGGAAGATTTGAGATCCAGACGGTTGAGGATGTCATGCGAAATGGTCGGGCTCACGCTGGAGCACGTGGAGATCAAAGATGGTGATTCGTGGAGGAGATAGGGGAGGTGCGGTCCCGGAGGCTTTGACACGGAATGTGATAATTAGTGGAGAAGATACGAGAGGTATGGTCCTAAGGACTTCCATAGGAAAGTTGATGAGACGTGATGAAGAAATAGGAGGGGCAATCCTGGAAGCTTTGTCACGTGATAAGATTGAAAATATTATGGAAGAAGTCCATAATGGGAAGGGTTAGAGATTGAGTAAAACCCGTGTTTAGAAGGGTGTCAGGTCCCTTGATTTGAGGAAGAGATAGGATTTCACATTCATGTTTGAGTCAAATACGATTTAGAGCACTAGCATATAAGAGCAGGTAGAGGCTGAAGGTTGGATGGGGCTTTGAGAATACTTTTGGTGCTAGGATTCTTAGGGGTGCTTGTGAGGGCGATTTGTAAATCTATAGAAATCCAACAATAAAGAACATCTTGAATTAATATGGATTTGTGGTGTGTTGAAGATTTCTGGTGATTACAAAAGTAACAAGAATGGACGACTACATGCAACGCTGAGCATCGGATTCTCATTTGAGTAGTCGAATATATCGAGCGGCTGAAGCTTGTGAACCTAGGATGTCTTCGACCACGCTCAAAGACGATCATAGCGGGCAATTGAATGAGCTGTCGTAATTGATATACTTTAATCGAGATTGTTTTCTTCAAGTTTAAGATGTGTTTTCTAGGTGTAAAGAAGTGGAGGCAATCATTCTCCCCCCTTTGATTGCACCACAAGATCCTACAAGTGGTATCAGAGCCATGTTGTAATGGCATCATAAATCAGTTCTCTGGTAAGCCACCATTCTTCGATGGAACATATTATCTCTATTGGAAGACACGTATGGAGGTGTTTATACAAGTACAAGATAATGCCATTTGGCAAAAAGCTGAGAACTCATATGAAGTACCCTTGGTCGTTACTGCTGATGCAGAAGTAAATGCTAAGGCTAGAAATATTTTATTGTAAGGTTTAAGTAGAAACAAGTTTATCATAATTGCTCATCTTAAATCTGCAAATAAAATTTGGACCACTCTAGCTGACTATCATGAAGGAAGGTGTGCTTTATAATCAATTCAAAAAGGAGTACTCGAAATTTGAGATGAAACTTAGAGAATCGATAGGTGCACTTTTCGATCGCTTCAATAAGATTATTAGTGTTTTACAATCTATTGATGTCACAAATACTGATTCTGACAATGCTTGGCAAATTTTGAATCCTTTAGATATGTCTGTTTGGAATGTTTTAGTTACTACCATCAATCATTATATTAGCATGGAATCTCTTACCTTGAATGATCTATATTCTAAGATGAAAACACATGAAATTAATGTTTTGACAAGGATAAACAAGATTAGTTCTTTGGGCCTAGTGACTAACCAAGCTAACGGTTCATCTAGTTCTTCGAGTGTTTCTTTATCTACTTTGTGCTTGATTTCAAATGAACAATTAGAGGAGATACCAGAAGAGTAGCTCGTACTTATCTCCAACAAAGTGACAAAAGCAATCAACAATGTCGGATTGAGGCAGATAGGAGGTCCTATCAAATGCTATGAATGTGGTGAACTTAACCACATTAAGTTTAACTGCCCAAAACTTAAGAGTAAGGAGGTCGAAGACGACAAGGCACCAACTCGTTGACCTTAGTTCAAAATTGCCTCAAGCAAAAAGCATAACTATCACAAGGCGGTGAACAAGGTACTTTCAGCTATTGATGAGATTGATTTAAGCGATATTAACTCTGCAAGTGATGGGGAAGATAATGACAAGAAGACAAAGGAGGTAGACTTCACCAGAATGTGCTTTATGGCAAACAGTGAGGAATTCGATAGTGATGATCTCTACAGCGATCCGGATGAGGTAAAACCTTCTTATACCGACTTATCTTGTGTTGTGCTTAGATTGATAGAAGAGCTTAAGAAGTATAAAAAGAAAATTAAAAAATTGTGATCGTGTTGTTGAGAACTTAAATTTTGAAATTCATAGACTTAGAGCTTCTCTCCCTGATGATGTATCTTGTGAGTCGTGTCAAGTTTTACATTTTGAATTAGAGTCTTCAAGAAGATTAATGCATCAACCTTGATTCAATCTGGTGATGTAACTGCTAAACTTGATGAACTAAAATTGACACACAACTCTTGTGATGAAAAGTTAAAATTGGCTAGAGATGAAATAGAAAAGCTCATATCTAGTTCTTCTGCTCAACCCAAAGCTCGTTCTAAGTGTGATCTGCAACAAGCTAGGCTAAATTCATCTCAAGAGTTTATTCAACAAATACTTTATCATGAGATTGCCTCTTGCTTTAATTGTCCTAAGTTTAACATTGAGATTAAAGCATTGACTAGACAACTTAAGGATTTTACTAAAAAAGGAGAAACGGGTTCAGTCTAAAGCTTCTAAGAAGATTGTAGTTGAATATGTTAAGTGCTCATCATGTCTCACACTGCTTAAAGAAAATGAGTACCTTAAAAATACTTTAGAGAAGTTTTTTTTTGGAAAGAAGAATTTGAATATGATCCTAGAGAAGTCAAAAACTAGTGTGAAAAATCATGGTTTGGGATTTAATTTTATTGAGCATCCTAAGAATAATCCTCCTAAAGTACTTAAGGTACTCGAACTAGGAAAATTGGAAGTAGAATCGGAATCAAAACAAGTCAATTTTAGATCTGCTGATGTTGCAAAGGAATACTCTACCAAACTGAGTGTTGTTAAATCGGTTGATACGATCACTCATTAAGTCAAGTATCAATGCACTCATTGCGGTAAAAATAGCCATGTTGTCCAATTTTGCTTTAGAAGAGCGAAGAAAGAGAAGAAAGACAGGATAAAGAAGCATGTTCGACTAGCAACTTCCAATGGTCGAATCAGTGCAGATGGTCCAGGTGCTCGACCAGTTGGCTCTCAGGGTCGAACCAGAGTGGTCGAAAAATATTTTCGATCAGTTATTTCTCACTATCAGACTAGCTCCTCAAGAAACATTCAACTAAGGTTTTCTGGTCGTTCAGACCAGTCGACGACCAGATCAGTTCCATGTGGTCAGTTAGATTACTTTTGACTAGCATCTTCCATGCGATTCAACCAAGCGGTTTTTGGAACTGCTCTGCCGAGAAGGTCACACCGCTCCATGGTCGCACATGGTTTTCAACGACAGACTGGTCGATCAGAATATGTCAAATGCTAATGCTTCATTGAAATCTTTATCTATTTATACTTTTGCTCCTGTTCATCAAGTATCTCAGTACTAGATACCTAAATCTCTATTGTTTAACCCTAATACTAAGATACCAACAACTATTCATGCTCTATAGGTTCATCGCAAGAGAAAGGAGAACATATGGTTAATCGACTCCGGTTGTTCTTGCCACATGACTGAAAACTCATGATGGCTCTCCCTCACTCGTGTCCCCTGGTGATGAGATTATTACTGTTAGGGACAACTCTCAAGGACGAATTCTTGTGAAAGGCATCGTGCGCGTCAAGGATAAGTTCATCTTAAAGGATGTTGCGCTCATCAGTAAGTTAGGCAATAACTTGATTTTGGTTTCACTGTTGGTAGATGATAATCTTGAGGTGAACTTTAAAAAATATTCTTGCCGTATCTTAGATTCATCTAGTGATCATGTTTGCAAAATAACTCGAGTTGGTCGCTTGTTTAAGGGTGATTTTTCGTACTCAATGACTTCTGATACTAGGTGTCTTATGGCATCAAAATATAAGGATTTGTTCTTTTGGTACTATAGACTAGGTCACATTGGCTTTAATTCGAATGTTGTTAGAGGAATTCCTAGTCTTAAGATTGTCAAGTCAATGAATCTAGTCTGTTCGCCCTGTTGGCATGTTAAGATGGTTGCATCGACTCATTCTCCACTCTTGTTAGTTATAACTGATTCTCCTAGACAATTATTGCACATGGACAATGTTGGGACATCTAGAGTTCAGTCGGTTGATGGTAAATGGTATATTCTTGTTGTTGTTGATGATTACTCTAGATATTCTTGGGTCTATTTTATGACTTCCAAGGATGAAGCTTTCGGCCACTTCAGAGAGCTTGCTCTTAGACTTGCTAATAATTTACTAGGAGCACTTAGAGCGATTAGAAGTTAAAATGGAACTGAATTCAAGAAAACATCTTTTGCTTCCTTCTGTGTCGAAAAGAGCTTAGACCATCAATTTTCATCAACTCAAGTACCACAACAGAACGGTGTGGTCGAGCGCAAGAATAGGACTCTGGTCCAGATAGCTAGAACAATACTAAATGAACATGCAACTCCTAGGAAATATTGGGCTGAAGCCATTTTGACTGCCTGGTATATCTCAAATAGAGTTTTGCTGAAGCCGTTTTGACCGCCTGCTATATCTCAAATAGAGTTTTCTTATGAGCTAAGCTGCATAAGACTTCCTATGAGCTTTATTTTAGTCGTACTCCTAATATTTCTCACTTTAGGGTGTTTAGGTGTTGATACTTTATCCTTAAATATGGAATCTTGATAAATTTGAATCTAGATCCTCAGATAGCATCTTTCTTGGATACACAGTTCACACTCGGGGTTATCAGGTACTCAACTTAGAAACTAACAAAATCATTGAGAACTGCGAGGTCATGTTTGATGAGGCAAGTCCAGGTAATAGATCTAACAATACAGTGATACAGGCTCCTGACACGCTCAATGACATCTTTTTTTACTCTGACGACAACAACAGGTGTTTCCCGACTCAGACTGTCACTCCTACGACATTTCTACTACCACGCATGAGGAAGAGGCTCCCTCGTCTGCTACACCCACCTCTACGATGACTCCTACGATCACGTAGGAAGCAGATGCCACAACAACTACTACGAGTACATCTACGATCACCTCTACAGCTACTTCACAAGCACCTCTGTATATTCAATGATGTCATCCCCCAGATAAAATCATTAGTGAGTTAAACAAGAGAGTTCTTCATAACAGGTATAACTCCAATGTCTCGTATGCTCATGATGCATTTGTCTCATCTTTCGAACCCCAAGATGTAAGTCATATTTTATCTGATAAGTCTTGGATTAATGCTATGTATGAGGAATTAGAAAATTTTGAGTGGAACAAGGTCTGGACATTAGTTTCACCTCCTTATGGTTATAATATTATTGGAACTAAATGGGTTTTTAAGAACAAATAAAGTGAGGATGGGATTGTTGTTCGAAATAAAGCTAGACTTGTGGCTCAAGAATTTACCCAGATAGAAGGTCTTGACTTTGGTGAAACTTTTGCACCTGTTGCTCGATTAGAAGCCATTAGAATTCTATTAGCATTTGCTACATCCAAAAGTTTCGGATTGTATCAAATGGATATTACAACCATAACTATGACTGCATCTTGTGTTGCAACCAGAAAACAATGTTATTAAATGTTCAAAGGTAGATTATATTTCCTTATGAGACTGTTTGCACATAATTGAGAAGAATTTGTTTACATGCTTGCTTCCATCTCTTGATGCAATACTGTTGAAGTATAAAAGTGAATTGTCCGTCTTTCCTCATCAGTTTAAGCTTTTGGGTAAACTGGTTGATGCATATAACTTAAAATGATATTAGAGCCAAGAGATCCTGAGTTCAAAACCTGGCTGACGCAATTTAAAAAAATAAATGCAGCCTATTTCTAATCTATATTTTAGATCTGAGAGAGCCTGCACATGAGAGGGAGTGTTAACGTATAAGTCAGATTAAGCTTTTGGGTGAACTGTTTGATGCATACAACTCAATAAATGCCCTGTAAAGTAATTTTCTCATGCCCTTTTGCACAAAAGATTTATGCCCAATGTTTATTAAAAAAAAAATGCACGCAATAAGGCAAAACTCATTCAACCTGGATATCCTTATAAATCTGAAGTTCAGGATCTACAAAACAAATTTTCTGTCCTTTCTTTAACACCTTTTATCAGAAACAAAAAAGCACACGTATTGCATTTCATAATATTGTGAAGTACATATCGTGGATACCCAAGATGGAAGATGCCTCGGTTTCAAACAAGTACATGACAGAAGTACTGCATCTCAAATTGTCTACGTTTCAGCATTTGGTATCTATATGTTTCTAGCCCTGAATGTTTTTTGAACTTCAAAATGATACAAACTGGGGAAAAATGGCCTGATTCTTTTCTGAAATTACAGTCAACTGACAGAATGCTGCAATGTTGGAGGTCTCCTTACTTTCGTTGCCTGTTCAAATGAATAAGCTATCTCAATAAGCTTAGGATCCGATCCTTTCAACCCTCCGAAGCAGATGGCGAAAGGAATGCCGTTTGATGCGTACCCAGCAGGAACAGTTATCGCCGGATAGCCACCGATGGCAAGCAGGCTGTGAGCAGATGCACCAGGTGCGACAATTGCATCCAGTTGATTAACTTGCATTATTTTCTCAAGACCTCCTTTACACAGTTTGTTTAGTTTGGCAATGGCTCGCTCCTCAGTTGGACCAATGCCATTCGTCGCTTCAGACTGTACAAGGTAACTCTGACCAAATTCAGCCATCCTTTCCTGTAACAAATAATGCAAGAGTTGCACATTCATGTTCAACAAAATTAGCAAGCAAATGAGATCCACATGAATTAGTGTGATCTTTACCTCAACAGGGTGCTTGTTGTTGAAGTCAATTATGTCTGATAATGATCTAACAGGTGAAATGGCCAGTTCAGACAAGTAAGAGTTGAGGGACATCTTGAACTCAGCGAGCATAAGAGCACGCTCGCCGCTTTGTACTGCATCATTAATGACGTTCATGCTTGGTATCTCAAGGTTGTCCACCAAGACAGCACCCATTTGCCTGTCAGTTTTGTAACATCATTCAGGAATCAGGAGTAAAGAAAAAACCTAATATTCAGGAAAAGAACATTACCAGAAAGGGACAAATATATATCTACTCAATCATGCATTCCGTCAGTAATTTAAGATTTAGAATTTTTATGTCAAATCACTCTTGAAATTTTCATCTAAGATATTTTAAGATGTTAACAAACACAGTATATCAAAGAAGTGTTCTGAAAGATAAAAGAAAACTAGCTGGTTAATGTTCTTACATTTGACGGTTTTCATACAACTTGCTACTATGGATTTTATATTTGCCTGTACATGAATCCTGCAGGCTACAATTTGGGTATAGCTCTACCAGGAAGGTGACTGAGCAATACTAACTAGCAACACTTACCATCTTAAAGAGATGAATTTAAATTCAAGTATGTTCACTAGTTCCGACAAGAAGCATGTACTTCTTAGGGACAAGATGTCAATAATACTGGAAGTCCAAATTAGATATTTATAGAAATGTTGAAGCCTAGTCACTAACAGCTCAAACTAGCCTCCTGGCATGCAGGCATACCTGACAAAATGTAAATTTTATCATGTGGATAGCTGAAAAATGGCATGTCTATTCAAATGCACATCCGAGCAAATTGCAGGGTGAAATTTTTCTTAGGAAATTGTAAATCTAGGAAGAATGATGATATGCTATCTTCCAGTAATGTTATCGCATCATGCATGAAAGGTTAGTCGACTTCACAGGTATATGTCTGGAAAAAAAAAACTCTGAAACTTCTCTTTGTGGGGTTTTTTTTTTGGGGATAGATGGATCTGTGCTCTACTGCTCTTAAGATCTGATATTTTGATATGGATAAATATTCATTTGAATAGTGTTATTGGTGCTAGCATCAAGCCATCAAAAAATAGAAACAGATATATTTGTCCCTATAAATCAAGTGCGTTGTTAAAGAAAGCAACACAAAGTAATGTGAAAATAAAGGACAATTTTATAAGAGATCATGGGAAGCTACCCTATAGTTTTGAAGTGCTCATCAAAGACCTTTTCTTGGACAGAGCCAGAGGGGAACCGGAAGAAATCCTTCCTGAGGATTCCCAACCTCTTGCCTCTTAGACCATCTATCTTCAAGAATTGCTGGTAACCACCTTCTGGGATATACTGTGAAGCCATGCGAGTTGCCTCAGCATCTCGCGGATCATAGCCAACAATTGCTTCCAACACATTCACAGCGTCTGAAACAGTTCTACAGATTGGCCTGCATTAAGTAGGTTACATCACTAAAAAATAGTTAAAATGGTGTCACCAGATCAAAGTCAATAGAGCAAACAGGGGCCAATTGCAATAACATCATTGCTCAACTATCTGCAAAAGGTCAGATGACGGTAGAAGATGTAACATATTTTCTGAAAGAGTTGATTCAGTTAAGCAAGCTGTAGGCCAGTTTATAGAAGCAGGTAGTGACGCATTCAGTGACATGAACATTTTCCAGACAAAAAGTGACATGAAACTTTCCTCTTCCCAAATCCTACCATGTTTAGTGGGCATATGGGCCATTGTGGTAGCTGTACTTAAGCACAACTTTCCTCTTCAAATTTTCATGTACAGTGAGGTGTGGTCAATGTGGGTACTGATGTCAATTCAAGAAGAAAAATACTGGATGATACGAAACGGCAACAATTCGATCGCGCTGAATTCAGACAGTGCTGTTTGGATTAAATTCAAACAGGAACATCACATCACTCTGTACAAGAAATCGAGGACTGGACAAAAATACATCATTCAGTCAGTATGAAACTCACCCAACTGTGTCCATCCTCGGCGAAATGATGATGACGCCGGCACGGCTTGTGAGCCCCACCGTCGGCTTAATCCCGACAACCGAGTTGTAGCTGGACGGGCACATGATGGACCCGTCCGTCTCCGTCCCAATCGTCACCGCCGCCATGTTTGCCGCCGCGGCGATCGCGGAGCCGCTGCTCGACGAGCACGGCGTCGCCGACGGCACATACGGATTCTACATCAGCAACCCAATTAAAGCACAATGCAGTCATTGAGAGTTGCAATTCGGCATTGCTTTGTTCGCTCTAAGAAATCAATTTGCAATCCCAGCTTGCAAGCAAGGAGGACAAACAAATAAGAAGAGAGGAATGGCCGACCTTGCCCTGGCCGCCGCGGGGGCTCCAGCCGGCAGGGATGCCGGGCGCGCGGAAGTTGCACCATTCGCTGAGGCTTGCGGTGCCAAGAACCACCGCGCCGGCGCCCCGTAGCCGCTCGACCACGCCGGCGTCGCGCGCGGGGCGCGACCCGACCAGCGCGAGCGACCCGGCCGTCGCGTTCAACATCCCACCGTCGCCAGCTGCCGCAATGTTGTCCTTAATCAGGACAGGGATGCCGTGCAGCGGCGGGAGCTCCGAGCCGGCGCAGGCGAGGCGGGCGGCGTCGGCGTGGTCGGCCGCGGCGAGCGCGCCGTCGGTGTCGAGCTCGATGACGGCGTGGAGGGCGGGGTCGAGGGCCGCGATGCGGCGCAGGTACAGCTCGACGAGGCCGCGCGAGGTGAGAGCGCCGTCGGCGAAGGCGCGGTGGATGGAGTCGATGGTGGCCTCCTCGAGCTCGAACGCCACGGCCATCGTGGCGGCGGCGGCGAGGAGCAGGAGGAGAATGTGGCGTAGGGTGGGTGGCATTGCCATTGCTGCTGTGTGTAAGGTGGAGATAAGGGAGTAGTAGTGAGGAGGCGTTGACCCTGGTATTTCGGTGGGTTTGAAGGTTTTTAAGACCCTGATCTGCTGCCCGGGGTCGTTTGATGCCATGTTCTTGGATAATCAATACGACTATGTAACATGGTTTTCGATCGAACCATGTGATTTAGGGTTGAACCAAACATGGAATCCGACTGGTTATTCGTCCTTCGAGAGTACCAGGTCGGACAATAGCTCGAGGCCAATCAAGCGTTGAAGAAGGTCGTATTGATACGTGCACACACTAAGTACTCTCACGAACTGAAGATGAAGAACATAGGATATGTCTAGTCATTCCTCGAATATTTTCTTCTAAATAATCATCTAAATTTATAACCATTAGATTAAAAATCTAATGGTTACCATCATTTTCCTCCTTTTGGAGGGGTTTTTTTGATAGGGAATTTACACAAATCTTTACGTACATCTAAAGATAAAAAATTTAGATAATTATTTTAAAAAATATCTAAATAATATTTATCAAACTCACTTTCACATAAAACGTACATGTGGCATCATGCTTTGTTTATCAAACCCCCTTCCACATACAACGTACATGTGGCATCATGTTGTAGAATACCTGTTTGATTTATCTACTTCTGGATTAGAATGCCAGTTTGATTTGTGTCCCTTTTCCCTTGCTTCACATGGATTGCCATTGGATACTGCCGGTGGAGTGTGTTTTTAGTTTTGATCCAATTCAAACTGATGCAGATGGCGGCAGGGGCAAAAGGGACATTTTGGATGGGCTAAAATAGGGAGATGCTAAAAAAAGCAAAAATAGCAATGTCTGAATTAAATTTTTTATAGAGTGACAAATCCTAAATTATAATCTATATAGTATCAAATCATAAAACATTGTTATATGTAGTGATAAATACTGAATTGTCCCCATCTCTACATATCATCATCTATCTCAACGCACACACTTCCAAGCTTCATGGCCCCGCCTACTCCTTGAGGCTACGTCTCTATACAACTAGTGGGGGAGGTGGTAGGGGTAAAAAGTAGATATAAATTATATGTATTATTTAGTTATCATATTTGATATGATACAAATATGATATAGATTTTTTATTTAATTAACAATTTCTATCATATTTCTATTCACATTCGAATTCGCATAAAAATATGGATGTGAATATGGTATGAACTTTTACCATCCGAAATGTTATTTTATCTGGATTATCCGTATCCATATTCGTATTCGATGAAGTAATATATATATATATATATATATATATATATATATATATATATATATATATATATATATATATATATATATATATAGGAAGCATCTTTTCTACACCCGGGTGTAATTACACCCTATGTCGTATCTCATACCGTAGGAAGTATCTCAATACGACTAATTACAATACAACTAATTAGTTGGACAAAATTTTTAATTGAATGTGAATTCATGTTTCTTTGGATGAAGTAAATGAATTAGAATGATTAAAAGTGATTGTACGAGGATAAAATATCATTAATGTTTTCATACTACATAAGTTATTAGGACATCCAGATCAGACCGAATTGAATAGATATTCGTACTCGTATTCGTTACAATATTCTATTCGTATTTGTATTGGAGAATATTCAAATTCATATTCATATTCATTTACAAATACGAATATGAATGTAGTTTTGGCACTATCCAATCTGCATCCCATCCGTTTTCACCCTAGGGGGCACTAGTTTTGGTATTATGTACATGATTAACAACCATCCTCTAATCTTTCTCAAACTACAAAAATCCTTGGAATAGTACATCAGGGAGAAGTGGATAATAGAATTTTTTTCTTTTTCTTTTTTTAAGCCGTAGGATTGTCTTTTTTATAGAAAAATGCTCTGATTTATATTAATAATTCAATGAATAAATATGTAAGTACCTAACTTTTACATTGAAAACTATATGGGAATTACATGTCACCATCAAGTCCTTTGTTCGATGAATATACTGGACTTATTTATCTTCCTCGCCATCAAATCCTTTTTTCTTTTACAATGATGTCTTGATTGTCAAAAAACATATTAATGGGAAGTAGATTGCCAATGATTTCTATTGATACGTGGGACCTATGTCTTGTAGCAATGTTGTTTGTTGGAAGAAAGTCCTATGTGATTTATTTGCACCCGTCTCGAACTCATGTCGATTTCTGACGTAGGCGTCGCCATCATCATCCAAGTGAGTTGGTCCGATAAAATCCATTCTGAATCAATAAAATCTGGCTAAGTACTCACTAAAGAAAAACAAAACTAATAGTACTCACTGAAGAAAAAACAAAACTAAAAAATTTAATCTAGGAAGAAAAACAGAAGAAAGTAAAGAAATCTACAATTACTTTTGGAAAAATCAACGGATCCTCCGTACACTCAACGCTGGCAAAAATGCCAAAAAAGAGGGGAAAAGGTCAGAAATGGCCAATGGAGTTGCGCTGGCAGCTAGGGCTCCTAACGACGGCTCTCTGTGGTGTTCCTGTAGCGTTAGACATAGGATTGTCTTTGTGCCTGTGCACACAATTTTTTTTTCATCAGAGCACCAGGGTTGCAGAAACCGTCGAAGACTGACATGTCCGGTTTGCAGAACCTCGGAGTTTCAGTTCATCTCGTTCATTGCCTAGCCCAAATTCAACTTTTGTACTAATAGACTTATAACTACCCCTAGTTCATCTCGTTCATTGCCTAGCCCAAGAAAAAAAGGCAAACAAAATTTTGAAAATCCAAAAGGTTAGAAAATTGCTAAGCTTTTAGCCAAAAACAAGAGGACCTCCTCGGGTTTTAGGCCTCCACTTGTTTCCCTAGTTCCTGTTAGGAAATCTAGGCCTGTGCCTGCAGACCTTAACTCATAGTGGGCACATCACCCTGTAGTATATAAATCAGGAGTCCCAATGACTGTACCTTGTACCTTTTGCAGTAGAAAAGTAATAAAGAAAGAAGTAGTTTTCCCCTATCTCTCTGTGTTCAATTTATTCACTCTTGCATTATTCTGTATTTGATCCTTCTTCTACCTAGAAGGTAATCGCTCAGACTAGACTCGCCAGTGACTATTTCTCAACACGTTATCAGCACGAGTCGCTCCAGTTGATTGAAAGTTAATCATGAAAGCACAACACTCATAGATTAAATTAACTAATCTAGATCGCTTTAAATTCTACAAAGTTTGCTTCCTAGATTATTTTCTATGGCGCAAATCCACTCTAATATACCGCGAGCAGATTTGAAGTCGACGGCACAATGCCGATCGGTAGATTGCATAAAAAGAGTAGATGATGATTACACAATTCTTGCATGAAAAAAAAAACAAAACCACACCACCGGCCAGCCGCACGTGGTCGTTGTTGGCCCGAAGCCATACCGACGTTGGCCATGCTGAGCTGGCTCCCGAGCGCCCGGACGCACCGTCGGCCCCGACCGCCGCCGCTCGCCGCTCCTCAGCTGTCGGCCCCGGTCGTCCGCCACAACTCGCCGCGCCTCGGTTGCCGACCACGGTTGCCTATTGCGCCACCACAAGACGGAACTGGGTAGGGAAACCCTACCCTTCCCTTTTGACCCCACCGCATGGGCCATGAGGGCATGGGCTGAAGTGGGTCGAGGAATGGGCTCGGCCAGAGAGGGGAAAAGAAAAAATGGAGGGAGCCCAGTGCCCCAAGTTTTACAAATAAGCACTCGAAAAATTGGTAAATTGTGCGAAACATTTTCTCGGAATTGAAAACTAGCGCATAAGCCCTCAGAAATTGCAAAATTCACTAAAAATTCATATTTGAGCATACAAGGGCCTTGGAAATTCAAATTTTGAATTATTTTTAGCATATGAAGTATGTTTAGCACTATTGTTATTATTCTCTATGCTTTTCTATATTTACTTACTGTGTTGATTAATCGTAATTGCTTAAATTGTCTTTAATCACCAAAATTAGCAATAAAATTATAGAAAATGCATAGAAAATTCTGAAACGTTACGAGAAGCCCTTTTGTACCATTATCCAATTTTATTTCTTGCATGCTTATCTTAGTAAATTTATATATTTCTTTTATGCACATGTAGATGACAGACATTACGAACTGGGAGTTTGAGGAATTGGCCCAGTATGGCAAAAACTACTTGACTTGAGCTTCTGACATCGAGATCATATTTGGAGCTAAAAAGCTCCGCGCTGCCATCGGAATTGGTGCACCACAGGATGCCAAATTCACCCTAGAGGAAAATGATCAGACACTTCACTTCCTCAGGCACCACCTTTGCCTCATGCTCAAGAATGAGTACATGGTATAAAAGAGCACGCTAGACTTTGTGGGCAGCACTGAAGAAGTGGTTCGAGAAATTAAAGTACACCATTCTTCCTTATGTAGAGCAGGAATAGATCTGATTGAGATTTGCTGATTTTAAAAAGGCTGGGGAGTATAATTCTGCTCTGCATAGAATTTATACCAATCTTCAATTCTATGGCAGACAGATCACAAATGAGCAGAAGATTAAGAAGACCCTCTCCACCTTTCACCCTAGTGCAGTGTAGTCTGCGCACAATTATCATCAAGACGGTTGTAAGCAGTATGCTGAATTGACTGATATTATGCAGGTTGCAGTGGCTTAGGATGAAGTTCTCTGCAATAACTTTATCGCACAGCCATCGAGGAGTTCCACTGGCTGTGAGGCCAACGCTGGGAACTTTAAAGTGTGGAAGCCTATAATGAAGAAAAGAGAAAGGAAGGATAAGACCGTAGCCTAGAAAGGCAAGCTACAAGCTCTACAGGAAAATAAGGTCGGTAAACCAAAGTGGGACGACAAGCCCTACGGTCAATAAGACAAACCTGCTACAAATGTGGCAAGTGGGACACTGGTCGAAGATCTATAAAGAACCACAACATGTCATTGATGTTTTCCATGCCAAAAAAAAGAAGGGTGACATGTCGTAGATCTGTTATTTGAAGTATTTTGTTTATTTGTTGATTGTCCTCTATTACATATTAATACAATACTTTATATTAGAACGCGTGTGATGCCCATGAAGGAAGTGTGCTTAGCTGACAGCGGAACAATGAATATTATCTTAAGAGAGACAAAATTCTTTCAATCAATTAGCAAAAATGCTGATAGCCTTACGATAATCATCGTTAGAGATACTTGTATAACAAGTTCAGGAAGAGCCATAATTATACTCCTAATGGGCACAATTTTGGTCATTAAAGAAACCTTGTTGTACCCAAAATTGACTAGAATTTTCCTAAGTTTTAAGGATATTTGCGCTAACGGGTTCCACATTGTCGAGACCCAAATATGCAAATACGGATTCTCTATGTATACCACACTAGTTCAGGATCATGTTAGTGCACACAGTTTCACATAGATGAGATATCAATCATATACACTGCCGCCGCCTTGCCACTGTTGGCCGCTGTGGCCTAGCTCTGTGCACCACGCCGTTGTCACCCCCGACCACCGGCGTGCCCCTTCGCCCCACCTCGCGTCATCGCCCTTGTTCGAGTTAAGGTGAGTACTCTAGCTGAATGCATGAGGACCATGAGGTGAGTGAATGATTAATATGGATTAATTAGTGTAGACTAATTAACATACTCTTGCTAGAGCTCTATAGAAGGCTGGAATGCTGAGTTCGATGGTATGATTTGGGAGATATATCTTTGAGATGGCCGTCGCCGGTATGGGATAACACAGTCGTCGGGACTAAAAACAATGGTTTAATTAATATAGTCTATAAATTGAGACAATTAGGCTTACGAGAGTAAGTTGGATAGACTACCAAACTCAGAATATTTACTATGTTATATTTCGAGTTTGAAAGACACGGTCGTTCGAGCACCCGGAATAGTGGGACGGTATCTAGTGAAAGAGTGTAGCATGTGTTGGTTTTGTGCGTAGGAATGATGCTATCTATATGTGTGCATATATTGCTATGATGTATTAAGGTGGGTTGATGCTTGTTTAGGTGGAGTTTTGAGTTTGGTGCCATCCACGAATCGCCTACGAGGTTGAATAGGCAAGCGCATGATAGAGCGATAAATGGTACTTGTTATAAAATATGTGATATTTGCATTACATAACACTTCATAGTAAATGATAACAATGATGATGGAGCAGGATAAGCAATGATGCTTACCTGCTAATGACGATAATGATGAAACGAGGTGAGTAATGAGGCTACTCTGAAAATGATGATAAAGATGGAACATGTTAATGACAATGGATATATACATTTACATCATGTGTACTCATGATGAGAAGTATATCCATCGTGGGTGGATATGTAAGATCTATCTCGATATGTGTTAGACCATGTGGCTAAATTTAGAATATTTTAGATGATGAATAATTGACAATATTGCTTATTGTTATTTAAGGTATGTGGCATATATGCATGAACTAATGTCGGTTAAGTTAGTAAGAACTTATGCCAGAAAAAATATTCTTTGATCTTAGCATGTGCAGGTTGTACATAAAGGCAATCATGGTCGATGACGAGGTGGACCAAAACTAGGATGGGGAGATCGGAGGTTCAGGCAGTGAGAATTTCATGAGATGGTGAGGCTCATGCTTGGGCACGTTGAAAGAATAAGGAGGCCGACTAGAGGAGGGTGAATACATAGTTTTTAAAATTCTCTTCTATAATTACTATTTCTCTATTTGGTACCAAGTATATAATGTGGAAGCTTAACTTAAATTGGTTTAGTATAAATATCGCCTAAATCAACTAGATTCACCTAAGTGCACCAACAACCTAAATTTATGTCAAATTTTGCATTTCTAGAATGATAAGTAATCAATTTAATTTTATGAATGTAAATTGCTTAAATATAAATTAAGCACAATAAAACAAACTACAATTGACATGGTTACTTTTAAACGTGGTGTTCGGAGACTTGCTGGTCTCCTTTATTCCACATTAAGATTAGCCCAAACTAATTAGACCAGCTTCTAGAATTAAACCTTCCACGTCAAATCCACTAGTGGTGTTCTTTCCCGCTCCGAGTAGGTGAGCTCTAACCTTCACACTTCACCGGGTCTTCTCACAATCTTCTTTAAGAAGATCACCACGCACGACGTCTTCAATACCGTCTAGGATTCGGCAAAGTCCAAGAGTAATAAGTCAAACCCCTTACTTGACTCTCATCACGTGCAACGATTGAACAATGCTCAAGTGGATACTCAATCCATTTCTGGATGCAACACATGCAATCTATAGCCTTCCTCCATATTAACAAAGTGCAACACATACACAATTGAGAGGAGGACCTCACACTAGCTCAAGAGAGTGAAATAGGGTGCCAAAAATCTTACCCCAACAGGCCATAAGGGGGTATATATACGTACACCACAAAAACTAGCCGTTGAAAGAAAAACCCCTAAAAAATCAGGATTTCTGATAGTTTGCCGTTATAAAACTGGAACTACTGCTCCCCTCGCAACGATTAGAAAGCTAGCCGTTATCAGCAAAATCTGGTAGTTCCATCGTTCATTTTCTGGTACTTCCAATCATCGGAAGTACCACACCACACATGTGGAACTACCGCTTTCACGTGGAGGAGAAGACCACCACACAGGTGTCTCTCTGGGAAAAAACGTATCGTAGAATTTTTCAAAACTTCCGAAGTCTATTAGTACAACTTACATAGAGCTGATACTTTCGAATTTCGGTAGTACCGCTCACACAGAGCCAGTACTTCCGTATGCCGCTCGGACCGCTCACACAGAGCTGGTACTTTCGACAATCGGTAGTATCACACAACACAATAGTTTTGATTATCCTGAAAATGTAGATACTTTAATAGATTTTGTAAAACACATTTATAAACTATAGTACTATGCATGCAAGAATCATATATGATTTCCAACAAGATGCAAAACAAATTTACACGCATTTGAAATCATGACACAAGGAATTGGTATATGGACTAAACATATTTGCAAAACACATTTGCAAATATAAGTCACATGCTATAAAGATTATGTGTGAGCTTCAACTATTTGCAAAATATATTTATAAATATAAACTTCATACTATAAGGAATGGGAAACATAGACTTGCAAAATACATTTATAATGTATAGTCCCATATTACAAGAGTTCACCACATGAGCTTCAACTATTTACAAAAAAACATTCGTGAATATAAGCATTATGCTAAGGAGAGCTAGAGTAAGTGAGGTTGAGCTATCAACACATGATAAGAGTCAAGCTACTAGACATGACCCCCTCTTAATAGTACAGCAACCTATACTAATAATCTATTTTCCAACCAAACACCAAGACTGGTAAAAGACTAGGAACACATTTTTAACCTTAACTAGTCATACATTTGCCTTGAGTATCCTCTTGAAACTTGATGATACACATTCCCAGTTTAAGTCCGGGTTATTGTTTTGATATGCATCAACTCATAATGTATCCTTCACTTGAACTCTATCAACACATGATGGGTCTTTCACTTAACTTGATAATTAACACATAATCATCTTCACTTGAATATGCATAAATTCATGATACATCTTTTTCTTGAACTCTATCAACACATAATAGGTCATGTCTTCACTCGATGATCAGCTCATGATCATCTTGTCTTCATGATGTCCTTCAACACATGAAACCATCTTCCATCATCTTGACTCGATGAACAGGTAGTATGTAGATTTTTTTTTGACATACTCCTTTTTATGTACGTATATGAAGGTATTTATAAAATACGCTAAAAACTATGGACTTCCTTGCAATTTTTTCATGTGGTTCACATTGAAGTATCTTATAATTAGTATACAAGTATATCCAAAGTGATAAAGAAGTATTTCAAGTTCATTTAGATGGTATATTAGAGGTGGGTGTAATTACACCCGGGTGTAGAAAGTATTTTTCCTATATATATGTATATATATATATATATATATATATATATATATATATATTCTTTGTTTTTTCTAATTCTTGGTGTGTTGACAAGTTGAACGATCAAAAAATAGTGAGGTTGAGAAAAAGCTTCCGCTAGACATTGTAATCATCTACCCTCCTCTGATTGCCATCAACGATTCTACAATAGACCTCCACAGCAGTGAAGAGATCCTCGTGCCGACAAGGACGGGCTCATAATAGGGTGAACATCGATAGATGTTCACCCAGGCTATACCGGCATATACAATGAGATGAGCAAATAAGCATATAGAATAGAGTTGCATTACACAAATGGAATGGCAATGATGAGATATAAGAATAATGATATGAACATGATAATGAATATGGAGAACAACATGTTTAAATTTATAGTTATGTTAAAACAAGCGGAGTATGATATGGCTAAGTGATTGCTTATGTGTTTGATAGCGTTTATCATCCTATTTGTGCTTGTCGAGTTTTTGCACTCACCATTGTTTTGTTATTTTTTTAGGTGATCATTGAAGACGTAATGCATGCATGGGAATAGCGCCTTATCCCATGTTCAAACAACAATTCACAGGTCATATTTAATTGACATAATCTGACTTTAATAGCATGCTTTAGTAGTTAGTATTAAAATTGCGTCTTCTTGAAAATGCCTCTTATGGTGTGTATTATACCTCTCTTTTGATAGTTGGTAGTCAGGAATAGTAGCCTCACAGGCAAGTATGTGTGCTTATCATGTCGTTGAGTGGAACAGAGGAGTTGTTGTCGGATTCTAACAACAATAGATATAAATGGTAAATGTTAGGGTAGTGGTAGCATTCCAGATTTGGAGGTTGGGCTAGAATATTACAACAAGTTCAACGGATGAAATCCAAAACCACTCCAGTTTACTACAAGTTTTAAGAGATACAATCAAAAGCTACACCAGTTTATTACAAGTTTTAAGAGACAATCCAAAGCTACTCCAGTTTATACAAGTAAGATCCACTCCGCAATTAATACAAGCCAGACCAGTTTACTACAGGGCACAAACTCAACAGATAATATCCAAATCCAAGAGAAGATTCACTCCAGATTCCAGAATCGATAAAAACTGAATAATACAGTTCAATATAGTGTTATTGAAGTTCAAATTAAACGTCCCTGCAGGTCTTGAGCCCATCAAACAACTCTGCCAACTACTCCATATGCTAAGATACCCTGTGAAAAAATCACGAGTGTACAATTTAGCTTCTTAGATCTTTTGGCCTAAAAAAAGGAATTTAGGTTCTGAGATAATGAGGCAAAGTGCCATCTGCAAATAACACTACAGTTGGCCACTTTTGCAGAATTAGAAGTTTAGAACAAACAATATGTACCACGGCCCACTTCATATTCCAGAGTCCACATTACAAATACATATGTAAAGCACAGTTGACAAAATGGAAAGACATGCCAACTAACAAGCGTGGCTACGATCTCAGAAAAAAAAAGAGCATGAACAAACTACATGGTAGATGTTAATTATTCACTAGTGGAAACTCATATCCAGCAAATCTCTACTCCATACAGTGCATACTTACTCCATCAAGCAGGAACTTATCTCTGAACTTCCAAAGCAGAAACAGTTTATCATTGTTAGGTAAAAATAAAGATTGTGGTGGTTGAGATCTAGGGTTCAAGAACCCAGTCCCCTTCTTTAAGGCAAAGATATGCAGTTACTCATGCGCATTCTCGTATTCTATTTTCTAAAAAACACTAAAAGACAAGTTTTTAAAAAGAAAAGCAATAAAATCACAATTCGTGTTGCTTTTACCTACATTTTTTTGTTGAACTTTGGGAACATGTTGAGAGAGTTCTGTTGTTTCGGTGGAAATTTATGTGCAAGTTTCTGAAGTAGTTAAAGAGGTACAAATTGGAGGGGAAAATGATTAAGTTCAAACATTTATTGAAAATGTTCCATGATTACGCTCTAAATCTGACCTGGCATGTTTTCTTCATTTGTTCTTATATATACTCTAAATTAGTTTGTTATTGTTTTTTTCCGGTGAATGTAATCGACATACTCTAAGTATCTCTAATTATGAATATGTTCCTTCTAACATAGCCCTATAAAAATCTGAGTTTGTATGCTCCAGATTTCTCAGGTTGCTTTTACTAGAAAGTATACTAGGCATATGAGGCCCGAAAGAGGCATATGGGCTCCGGTGGGAGGCGGCGGAAGATCTCGACAAGCAGATCATTTGACATCTGGTGCATCGGGATCGACGAGGAGCGTTAGTGGATGACAATATTGCTCATCTAGATATTGGAGGTGTCTTCTCTTATTCTCGATTCATGGATGATTCAAGATCGCCGAAAAAGCATAGATTTAGATCCAGGAATTGGGGACCAAGAAAGATATGGGAGGTTGGAGAGGATGTAGAGTAGGAAAGGAGGATTTGAGGTGGCAAATACCTAATGGGTATGTTCTTTTTGGCTGCGGCTTATAGTTTTTGGCTGGAATTTTTAAATTTTAGCTGTTTGCGATAGAGATTATGGAGAGAAATACCCGCTTGTGATTTTAGATGGTACAGATGTTGGGTTTTTAACGTGTACTATAATTAACTTGTAGACTCCATCTTAAAAAAATACTCTGTTTGAAAGTTAGGTACTGTAGCAAAAGCCAAAAGCCGTTTTGAGAAGCTAAAAAGAACAGGCCCAATATCGTCTTCGACTTCACCATACTAACAAATTAAAATGTGAATGAAAACTTTTTATGAATTTTTTTCAGTGGAGGCAGGAGTAGAGGTGAAAAGTGGATGTAAATTATCAATATTATCTGGTTACCATATTCGATAGGATGCGAATATAATATAGATTTTTCTATCCAATTAATAATTTCTATCCTATTCGTATTCATATAAAAACTATGGATGCGAATATGGTATGGACTTTTACTATTCAAAATATTATTTTATCCAGATTATCCGTATCTGTATTTGTATTCGACGAAGCAATATACATATTTTATTACAACACAACTAATTAGTTTGACAAATTTTTTAATTGAACGTGCATTCATGTTTCTTTAGGTGAAGTAAATGAATTAGAATGATGAAGCATGATTGTACGAGGATAAAATATAATTATAGTCTTCGTATTACATAAGTTATGAAGATATCTGAATCTGACCGAATTGAGTAGATATTTGATTTGAACTCATATATGACATTTGTTTGGTCCATATTCATATCCGACGTTTGTTCAATTTGTATTTAAATCTGAGAAAAAAATATGGATGCGAATATGGTTTGAGTACTATCCGATTCATATTCGATCTGTTTTCACCCTTAGACAGGAGGACTACCAAGCTTAACTAAGGAGGAGAAGCAAGGTTAGAATACAAACTTGTTATGAATTCTTTATATGTTTGCTGACATGTAGACCCATCTGATGGTGGGCCCACCAATGAATGATAGTCTGTAAAACATTCTTAAGAAACATTCTTTATAGTTTGCTGACATGCTGACATGTAGACAAGAAGCTCTTAGTTCTCACAAAGTCCACGCATATGGACCCCACTAACGACTACACTACCCACTGATAGTAATTTCCACATGGCATGCTTACAGGAGGGAAATAATAACACATCACTTCGCACCGACGTCGTCAATACCGTACCGAAGGTCATACTGGTTTGGTTCTTGGTATGATACGTTCCGATACCGGCCCATACCAACGTACCTTTTTGGATTTAATATAATAATATGAGTATGTATTTATAAGTATATATTTATTTAATTATATACATATCAAATATCACTTACAATATTATTTCAAATATGTAGTAGCGCCATCAAATATAACATATAGTTCAATAGACAATATTATTAATTCTGTCGGTACCGGTCGGTATTTGACCGATATCAAAGCAGGTATCGAGCCGGTACAGTATTAGGCTTACTTTGTACCGGTTCAAGTGGTGGTACGGTACGTACCGGCCAGTATGGTCGGTACCAAAACGTTATTGATAAGATTGCTTCACACAATCCTTGCACACTTTGTAATTTTTTCCACCCAAAACTACATGCCCTCTGATGTCTTTCTTAAATTTTTTCCTTCATATAGTTGGAGTAGGATAGGAATAAAACGTCTTCAAGGTCAAAGAAACAAAAACCTTGCAATAAAACCTACAAAGCTAAAACCCTAAGATCTACATCCTATCATCTGACCGAGAGCCTAAAACACTGTCCCTAAACCTTCTTCTTATGTTATGGTTCCGGTATATGGATTGCTAACTTCTATGTACTCCTATCCAAAGCCAACTCTTTGAATACATTCTAATCCTTCAAGCCTCTTTTAACTACTTTCTCCCACGTTAGTCTTGGTTGGCCTCTGCCTCTTCTTTTATTTTCGGTACATCTTAAAATTGCACCGTTAGTGTCTCAAAAAGCCTCCATTAGAGATGTCTAAACCATCTCAAACGATGTTAGACAAACTTCTTTTCATTTGGTGCTACCCCTACCCTATCATATATATCATCGTTGTGGATTTGATCCCACCTTGTGTGACCATAGATCAACTGCAGCATCCACATCTCCGATACACTCGTCTTCTTAGATGTTTTCTTTTAATAGCCCAGCATTTCACTCCATATAGCATTGCAGGTCTGATCGTCATTCTATAAAACTTACCCTTTAACTTTTGAGGAATTTGTTTATCACACAAAATACCCGATGCTTGGTGCTATTTCACCCACCCGCTCTTATCATGTAGCTCACGTTTTCAACAATCTTGTCATTCCATTGTAGTATTGATCCCAAATATTGAAAAGTATCTTTCCTAGGCACTACCTGTCTGTCCAGACTAACATCTCTATTATTTGCCTTGTCACTACTGAAATCACACCTCACATACTCAATTTTACTGCTACCAAAGTCTAAAACCCTTTGATTTTAAAGTCTTCCTACACAACTTTAGTTTTCTATCAACACATATTCTACTCTCCTCAACTAGCACTACATCATCAGCGAAAATCATACACAAAGAGATATCTCCTTATATATCTCACGTGACCTTGTCCATTACTAGAGCGAAAATGTATGGGCTAAACGTTGACTCTTGGTATAGTTCTATCTTAATATGAAAGTAATTAGTATCGCTACCACATGCTTGACGTTAGCCACAATATCTTTGTGCATATCCTTGATTAGGTTATACTTTCAGGGCTGTTCCTATCATTTTGGAGGCCCTGTGGTGTAACAAAAGTGGAGGCCCTTTGTTCTAACATAAATATGTAACAATACATTTTATATCAATTCAAAACCTAAAGTTCGATACAGTAACCATTAGACTTAGAACGTCACAAAATATACAATACTTATTGGTGAAATTGGACTTAGTACATCACAAATACTCATTAGCGACAATTCACTAGCACAATTCATCGATCACAAAAATATAAAGTACTTGTTGGTGACATTTAGAAAAATGTATGTTGCATACAACGGCTATATGAGGGGGTTTCAAGTAGAACCATTGCAAAGTGAAGAAATTGAAGATGGATTTGTTGGGAATAGATGAAACCAGGCTCTCCTCCTCCATTAATGGCGACAATGACAACGTTTGCTTCAAGGTTGAGAAAACTGAAAGAGGAGTGGAGAGGTCAAGGTTGTGCATAGTCAATTAGATATGGTAGATGACTCACTTGATGCATTCTCTTTGTGAATGTCCATGTTTGGATATTTAGGGAGCGTTCAGCGCTGGATGCACAACATGGACCAAATGGGACATTACTTGACTTTGGCAGCTAGTCCAACTAATCATTAATCAACTATGTTCATAATCAGTACATAGGCTATATCATGCATGTATACATACTAACATACTTGGGCAAGGGGGCCTAGTTTTTGTGGGCCCTAGACGGTCGCCCCAGCTGCCCATGCCTAAGCACTGCCCTGCATACTTTGTTGAGACTTTTTTCTTTTGGAGTGCCCACCATATAACCTTTTCTTAGCACTTTGTTATAGACTTTATCTAAATCGATAAACACCATATAATGATTCCTCTTTTGCTCTCTATACCTCTCTGTTAACTGTCATGTCAAGTAAAATCATTTATTTTGTTGGAAGAAGTTATGAAGTAATTTGTGTTTTTCTAATCGATAGAATAACTGTATAAACAAAAATACTTATAATAGGGAAGGGAATTCCAAACTAGGAAATAAGCATCCAGTTTTCATAAGACATGCTGACATGCACCACACCATATGTTTTCAGTTTTGACGTTGTTACTGTGAAGGATTTACACGCAGTGGAGAATACACGTGGAATGGAGAAATTACTCTAGAAAGAGGCAAGGACTGCTTTAAAACAGAAGATGGAGGATGGTTGAAGATAGTAGCATTTTTGGCTTTGGATTTAGCTTCGCACTTTCTGTTATAGTAACTAATTTTTAAACGGTACACTTTTTTAAGATGGAGTCTACAGGTTGATTATAGTAGATAATATACCGAGTTCAGCTATACTGACCAAAATCATATGCGACTGTTTCTCTCTGCGTACTGTCTCTCGTAAACTGTTAGAATTAAAAAATTATAAGATAAAAGTCAAAGCCATAGCCCAAAAAAATCAACCCATAATATTATCATATGAAACTTCGGAAGTTACTCCCTCCCTCCACGGTTGTCCTTATACAGGTCGTTAAAAACTGTAAATACCATATGTAATATGAACATTTCAATTTCTTCAGATCACCCTTTCATCTTACAGCTCATCAAATAAAGATGTCCTGTTGGATTTCAACATAAAAGGCCTTCTGCAATAGGATAGAGCAAATTGCAGGTGTACCTACAGCAAGGATGAACTGTAATTAGGTAATGCGGTTCCGATCTTCCGATAGGATAATAACTTTGATTCAAAGAAGAACAACTTTGATGATGTAGGCTTCTAACTGGTCATGACCAGAACACCAACAAATCACTAAACCATACTACAAGTCGTTATCAACCATGTCGAGATTGATGCAACCGACTACAAAGGTCTATTCTACATGCAACCGAAGAATACACAAGAACAAGGTAAAATGCAATTTGATGTATTGCAAATATTTATGAAATACTGACAAGATGGGATTTCGAATAAGGATGTTGACTAGGTGGTCTAGTCGATATACGCAGAAGATACAAGTTGCAACGAAGGCAAACTAAACATAAATGAAATCCAACGAGACTAAAGGGATCGACCACCTTAAATAGGGGAGGAGGAGCTGCACATAGCTAGGAGATAACGAGATAGTACTATTCATGGTACTATTCATATATGAACAATATAGTGTGAATAGTAGCCACCATATGGGCCAAGCCTGGAATGATTACAAAACCCAAATTGGTCCAAACAGGTGATACATCATCTTATTTTAGTGATTACAGTGTGTACAGAAGGAATTTTGAGGTGAGACTAGATCTGTTAGAAAGAGGATGACATAAGTTCTCAATCAAGTACTCATGGAGTCCGTATGTGAAAGTTATGCAGGTTTGAATTCGGTACTGTCTCTGGAGTGATGCAACATATTATTTTGATGATTGCAACATGCTCAAATGAAATTTGAAGATGATACTAGATCTATTGGAAAGATGATGAGATAATCTTTTCATCAAATACTCGTGGACCTCAAACGGAGTCCGTATGTGAAAGTTATACACATTTGAAGTCGGTGATGTCTTTAGAGGCCAAATTGGATTCCAAAATGTGTCTAACTTGAACTCTTACTTGGCTTGTACAAAAAGTGATGTGGTGCTACACAAATATATATTCTTATCATTATGTAGCATCATAGAGTTCATGTAATATAAAGATACTCCTAAAAACGAGCTTACTTGATAATTTAAGTGAATTATACGAGCTCTTGTAATTGGAATAGCAAGCATAGTAAATACGGTTGTATCAATAGGGATCATGTCCTTATCATCCTCCCCTTCTTGAAAATAAAGCCGTCCTCGGCTTTTGATAAGCTAAAAATAGGGTAAGTGAAGCATTTATGCAATTCAAATATCTAAAGTTGTAAATTTGTAGTGGTAGCACATATGGGCAAATCTACCACTTTTGGAATAAAAAAGGTTCATATATATAATCATATTTCAATTGAGCAAAAGCAAATTTATTTTGCAAGGGTCAAAACATTTGTAAGTTCTTCCATACTTCAACATTATTATTCAGATTATCTATACTAGATAGTACAATAAAAGATGAACATAGAGGGATTGAAAGATCATTAAATTCTATTTTCTCTTATAATAAACAAGATTCAACACACACGAATTGTTGTTCAAAATAGCAAACTTCAATTTATTTTATGTTATCGTAAGTTATGCATGTTCGATATACCAGAAATTGATTGTCTACACTATAATCTCTAACTAATTTAACACAGTAGGTGTAGGTGCTAAAACGAGAATTTAGAGATGAAATTTTAGAAACTTTCTCCATAGCACATTCTAAACTAACGGGTTTATTAAGCATGATATAGCACAATGCTTCAGCCGGCGATATTGTAACATCCTGATTTTTGGGGATTTTTAAAATCTTGAATTTAAAAATAAATTTCTGGAATTTTACTGAATTTAAATAAAGCTTAAATTTAATTTTCAAAAGTTTTGAATAATTTAATATGATTAAATCAAATCTCAACAGTAGCTGAAAATATTTTAATTGAGTTCCTCGTCTCACAAGAAATTTTCTAGAATTTTCTGGAATTAAATTAAGCTCCAAATGAATTTTAGAATTTTAAAATGATTTAATCTGAGTAAAATAAATATCAACATAAGTTGGAAATATTTTATTTGAGTTCTTCAGGTCCCAAGAAATTTTCTGGTATTTTTGGTGAATTTTTGGGATTTATTTGCTATTTTCTAGAGCTATTTGAATTTTATTTGATTTTCTGGAAAAAGAAATTAAATTAAAATCTCTCCGGGCCGTTTTCCACCGCCCGATCCTCTCCCCGCCCACGCGTCGGCCATCCGGCCCGTTCCCGCGCGCCGCCGCCTTGCCCCGCTCCTCGCCGCCCGATCGCCCACGCGTCGCACATCCGCGCCACGCCGCTTACGCCCGCACCTAACCCTAGTGCCGCCTGCCCCGCGCCGTTGGATCCGCCACGCAGCAAGCATCCGCTACCCGCCCGCGCGACCGCGTCCGCGCCTCACCTCCGCCGCCCGATCGCACCACCCCGCCATGTGGCGGCACCAGCGCGCCTGTGCCCGCGCCCTGCTCGCCCGTCCGCTTCCCGCGCCCGCGCGAAACCCTAACCCTAATCTCACCCGTGCCCCCAACCGTCGGATTCGCACTCGTGCTACGCGGCCGCATCCCGACCGTCCAAACCGAGCCGCGTTTCGCTCCGTGCCGTAACCGATCGGGTTATCTCGGTTCGCGTGATAAATACACCGTCGCCGCCGCCCTCGCCTCTGCTCTCTCGCCTCGCGCCGCCGATCGAACGCGCGCCGCCGCCGCCGAGTCCCGCTGCCGCCGCGCGCCGCTGGAGCCGCCCGTCGCCGTCATCCTCCTCCGCCGGTGAGACCTCGCGCGACCCCACTCTCCGCGTCGCCTCCTTCGTCGCCCGCTCCACGTGCCGGACGCGCCCCTCGCGCACGCCTCGGCCACCGCGCCGCCCGCGCCGTGCACCCCGCGCCGCGCGATCGCCAGCGCAGCCTTGCCGGTTATGCGTCGCCGATCCGCCCCCGCGCCGCGCAATCTCCGCCGTCCACCCGCGCTCGCGCCGCGCACTTGCGCCCGCGCGACGCCTCGCGCGACGCGCCGAGGCACGCGCGCTCGCCATCGCTCGCTCCGCCTCTCGCGCCCTTAATCATAGCCGTCACCCGGATCTGGTCTACGGACGATGCGCCACGTGCCTAACGCCGGCCGCCGATCCGCGCGCGCGCCGCGCGATACCGAGCCGTCACGTCAGCCCAAGCCACGTGGCATACCACATCAGCCCTAGCACCACGTGGCAAGCCACGTGTCCTGCCACGTCAGCAAATCCCCGCCCCAGGTGCCATGTGGCAGCCACGTCAGCCGCCACGTCACCCCGTGCCACGTGTCGGCACATGCGCGCGCCACGTCGGCCAGCCCCGCCGCGTCAGCGCCCCTTCACCCGTGCACACTATTTCGCGGACCGAGTCCACCGTGGACCCGGTTTCCCGTGCGCCCGGTCCACAGCGTGTCCTTTTTCGATTTTTTCGATTTTCTTTTGATTAAATGTTCCGAGAGCCCGTTCTCCTCCGTCCTAGCTCCGATTGACCCCGTTCTTTTTTCTAAATTCATCTAAAATCGAGCTCTAACTTTTGGTTCTAGTTTTGTGATTTTTGAAGTTCATTTGCTTATCATTTTATGTGTTTATTTGGTTTCAGTCGTTTTCTCTCTCGTTAGATTCAGATTCCGGAGGAGCAGGATCGATGCCCGAAGACCAGGAGTACCTCGCTGAGCATAACCAAGGCAAGTCATGTCCTTTGATCACATTGAACCCAGTTTGTAATCTATTATTTAATTATTTTGTTTTAAAGTACATTGCATCGCTATTTTTATTCAACTTTTGTAATTGGTAGTTATCGTCCCTTTTGAATTTATCCCTCCTTTATAACTTTGAACACCATGATACCTTAGTCACCATAGGTTGGAAAACATACTAGTGATGTTATGATATTTGTCACATGGGTTGGTACGATTAGATGCTTAGACTTGCTTAAAGTTACGATCGGATTTATCATCACATGTAAATTATCAATTTGACGTAATGAGATATGGAACAGTGGTTGGTGCCACGTTTATTAAAATTTGGGCCATGACGTTGGTGCGTCATCGGTGATGGTTATACAAACTTGGTTTTGCACTCGGGCGAGTGATCGTGCAGTAAACGGGGAAGTGCAGGTGCACTTTGGAGGATGTGGTAGTTTCGTCCGGGTATTGTTAATGACTTAACTTTGTGCGCCATTGATCTGAGCTTTACCGTGCAAACCACATGTCTAGTATGGGATGGACCTGACTGACTAATTTGGGAAGTTCCAACTTTAATCTTGCTAATGAGATGAATATGGTTGCTGATTTCCATGTGGCGCAAGGGGGGTGTGATGCGAAACCCTAGCGGGCGAATTAAGTTGTAACTGAACTTTGTAAAGGCCTTGTTGTGATTACCTTAGGCCGAGGCTAATCACATCGTGTGGGTACAGTTGTGCAACCTCTACAGAGTGTAAAACTATTCGAATAGCCGCGTCCTCGTTCATGGACAATGCTCGGTGATTTCACACAAGGGGTAGTTATTTGTGAAAACTTCTGGATTGTAGTTGGACAGTGGATGGTTAATCCGCTGTTGGTTTAGCTTGTGGATGGGAGGTCCATAAGCGGTTGTTTTAGCTTGTAGATGGGAGGTCTGCAAGTGGTTATGTCAATTCCTTTGATTATGTATTATTTATTATTGTTTTACTTAAAGTTTGCTTTCAATCTATTTACTGTATTTACCTTCAACTGTCTTTTATGCAAACTAACCTTGCAGCCATCCTTTGGTAAGCCTTGCATACTATATTGCATTCATTTGTTACAAACGACTTGCTGAGTACCAATGTACTCACGGCTTTATGCCCAATGTTGCTCAGTTGAGGAAGAGGAGTTTCACCAGCAGGAGATTCCAGAAGGAGAGTACTTCGACGACTTCGCGGATTAGGCTTCGTTCTCCACTCGATAGCCTGTGGGCTTGTGGATTGGCCACTACGCTTTATTTTGGATTTCCGCTGCTATATTGTTAAGCCTTCGGACCAGTTTATTGTAAGCTTGACCATAAGGTCGTATCTTTTTGAGATTTATCGATATTGGAGCTTTTCCTTTATCTTATCGTGTATATGGTTGTGATGACATCTATGTTTAACTGTATGCACTAGCATGATCCTGGGACTAGTGCAGAATATATAGAGAATCCGGATTTGCATATTCGGGTCTCGACAGAGATGGTATCAGAGCTATATCGACTGTAGTACGAAGCCTTAGTTAGAATTGTCGTCTTAGCCAATTTCAAAATTTATTTTCTAAATCAAATCAACAAAATTAATATATAGTGATTCTCTATTCTTACCTTAATCTTAGGATTCTTAATCCTTGTCTTCTCTGCAAATTTATTTTCAAATTTTAATTTGACTTCTTATCTCCACAACATCTATAGAAGTTTCGAGTGCCCAGTCATTAAAGAGAAGGTCTCCCCAGAATTCTTCGAGCGTCATTGCGAAGATTGGACCAAGCAAGCAGCCAATTTGCTCCAAGACAAGTTTGAAGACTATCGTGAAGATTATGAGCTGACAGATTAAAACCCTGTTATAGTTTTAGCGTCGTGTAGATCGATTTGCTTCTTCTTGCCGTTGTGTGTGATGTGAGCTGCAAATATTGCCCCTAAAAGCATTATATTGCAATCATGTCAACTTTTTATTGGAGTTATTTTCCCCAGTTTTGTTGTTAGCCTTTTCGGCTAAGTGTTTGTTTAGTTTAGGTTACCATTAGAAAATCCCCCTTAGACGAACCAGGCAAAGGCAGTCAACAGTTGTTTTTCCTTTCAGAGCAGTAGCAAGGATGGTTGACACCAGGACCACAGCAGGCCACAACCAGACAAACCAGGATCCAGAGAGCAGTACCGCGCAACCAGCTCCACCGAGCTTGGATCCCGCCCTCAGTTAGTTTTTGGTGGCCCAGACACAGATGATGCATACTATGATGCAAAATATGCAGGCTATGATGCAGCATCAGCAGTAGGAGCCAGTACCGCCACCCGCACCTCGCCAGCAGTCCAGCTATGCAGAGTTCATGAGGACGAGACCACCTGTTTTCTCCAGTTCGTCCGAGCCTTTAGAGGCTGATGATTGGATCCGTTCAATTGAAAAGAAACTGAACTTGGCTCAGTGCACTGACAAGGAGAAAGTACTATATGCAGCACACCAGCTTGAGGGACCAGCAGCTGAGTGGTGGGAGAACTACTGTGCCGCCCATGAGGACCAGAACAGCATCACATGGAAGGAGTTCGCCAAAGCCTTCCATAACGCCCATGTCATGGATGGAATAGTCGAGATGAAGAAGGATGAATTCCGTGAGTTGCAGCAGGGGAACATGTCAGTGAGTGAATACCTCAATAGATTCACTCAGCTAGCTCGCTACGCACCAGAGGACGTAGCCACAGATTCAGCTCGACAGAAGAGGTTCAAGAAGGGTCTGAACCCCGGATTGAAAGTACAGGTCGTGGGCAACGACTATGCCAGTTTCCAGCGGTTAGTGGATAAGGCCATACTGATTGAGTATTCGCGTCGCGAGTTGGGAGAATTTCACAAAAGGAAGATGAGCCAACAGGGAGTTCACTCACAGCAGTCACAGAGGACCAGACTCAACACCTATCAGCCTACACGAGTACCTCAGCAGCAGCAGCAGCAACTGCCAGTTTTCAAGACCCCAGCGCCAGTGACCCGTTATGAGAATTCAGGACCCCGCCCAATCAATGTCAGCAATCAACCCAGAAGAGTGCCAACCCTGCAGGTTCGGCGAATTGTTACAATTGCAAAGAGCCAGGCCACTTCGCTCGCAGTTGCCCGCAGAAGCGTCAAGCCATCACACCAGTTCCATTTAATTTGGAGAGTACGCCTGCCAAGACCCTTCCTCCAGGAACAAGCCGGGGTGGCCAGCAACCCCAGACGTTGCAAGAGGAAGCCTGAACCACGTCAGCTCCGTCGTCGCACCCGGTAAACCCATTTCTCTTAGTTTCCCGGATCTCGGGGTCGAGATCCCGTTTAAGGGGGTAAGGTTTGTAACATCCTGATTTTTGGGGATTTTTAAAACCTTGAATTTAAAAATAAATTTCTGGAATTTTCCTGAATTTAAATAAAGCTTAAATTGAATTTTCAAAAGTTTTAAATAATTTAATATGATTAAATCAAATCTCAACACTAGCTAAAAATATTTTAATTGAGTTCCTCATGCCACAAGAAATTTTCTAGAATTTTCTGGAATTAAATTAAGCTCCAAATGAATTTTAGAATTTTAAAATGATTTAATCTGAGTAAAATAAATATCAACATAAGTTGGAAATATTTTATTTCAGTTCTTCAGGTCCCAAGAAATTTTCTGGTATTTTTGGTGAATTTTTGGGATTTATTTGCTATTTTCTAGGGCTATTTGAATTTTATTTGATTTTCTGGAAAAAGAAATTAAATTAAAATCTCTTCGGGCCGTTTTCCGTCGCCCGATCCTCTCCCCGCCCACGCGTCGGCCATCCGGCCCGTTCCCGCGCACCGCCGCCTTGCCCCGCTCCTCGCCGCCCGATCGCCCACGCGTCGCACATCCGCGCTGCGCCGCTCGCGCCCGCACCTAACCCTAGCGCCGCCTGCCCCGCGCCGTTGGATCTGCCACGCGGCAAGCATCCGCTACCCGCCCGCGCGACCGCTCCCGCGCCTCGCCTCCGCCGCCCGATCGCGCCACCCCGCCATGTGGCATCGCTATTTTTATTCAACCTTTGTAATTAGTAGTTATCGTCCCTTTTGAATTTATCCCTCCTTTATAACTTTGAACACCATGATACCTTAGTCACCATAGGTTGGAAAACATACTAGTGATGTTATGATATTTGTCACATGGGTTGGTACGATTAGATGCTTAGACTTGCTTAAAGTTACGATCGGGTTTATCATCACATGTGAATTATCAATTTGACGTAATGAGATATGGAACAGTGGTTGGTGCCACGTTTATTAGAATTTGGGCCATGACGTCTATGTTTAACTGTGTGCACTAGCATGATCCTGGGACTAGTGCAGAATACACAAAGAGTCCAGATTTGCATATTCGGGTCTCGACAGATATTCTATCAAATACTTCTCTGTGTGTAATTAATTCGACATGTGTAAAATTATGAGAATTCTGATCAACACATAGTTCATTCAAGTAAACACAAAGAATATCAAAAGATTGCACTAAAGTAGGTATATACCTACAAGGTTGGTCTATGTCTTATTGTATCACTAAATTAGTACCTTTATCATTATCGTCCTCATTAGATACTGTAGATACCTCAAACTTCTCCTCTACTGATATAAGATGCACCAAATCATCCTTTATCTCTTCAAGCATCTCGGCAGTATCTATAAATGAAGTAGAAGCCAAAATAATGTCCACATTTTTAGTTACCTTAGGTTGCACCTCGCTTGTGACCATGGGTGGTGGAGGTACAAAATGACGTCGTAATTTTTTCTTCATCTCCTCCCATGTGTACATATAGTGGTACTCGATATTCGACCACCAATGTTAAACATCACTGATCAACACCATCCTTTCAATGCTCATATTCTCATATGGATCAAGGTCCTATTTTTCAAAGTAGCTGTCCAACATAGTAACCCACAAGAAGTAGCTTGATGATGTACTCTCAGCGGTGAGTGGCAAGATGTATACTGGTAGTTATTTCCCTTCGAGTTCAAATCTGCCCACGATGTCACTGTAATCTACCCATTTCCTCAAGCCTATAATTGTTAGTAGAAAATAAGGAAACAAATCACAAATATATATTCCCATCAACTACTAGGATCTGGAGGCTCAAATTTGCTCACACTCAAGCTCTTACTAAGCTCTGGTAAGTTCTTACCATTGTAAACAGGTGGTGCAACCGGTAGCTGATTCGTGATAAACTTAAGTGATGAGTAAAGCAATTGTAAGGGTTGGTTCGATGTGATCTATTTGGTTAATAGAAGGTGTAGCTTGAAAGGCAAGATATGTAGTAATGGAGAACAATTAGTTAATTTCAGAAATAGCACAAAATTGAATTATAGTTTGAATTTAGCTCTTAGACTATGTTGCTGATCAACCAACGATGGAAGAAGGCTAAAACAAGTGTATAATAATGTATAGGAGTGGTAAACACAAGATAATTCAATAGAATGCAATCTGGAATTGAAAAGCATAAGGATTGACCCAAATATAAGTGTTGTGGCTACAGACCAAACAGAGAGAGAGGTGTATGGTAGTGGAGAGTTAGGTAATTAAATGTCCTCGTGGGTCTTTCCCAAGGGCTAGTCGTAATATATATGCGTTCCCTCGCAAGAAGCGTCTTTACCATCGTAACCTTACACCGAGCCTCCTTTCGAGGGCAAGCTACGTCATTTATATGTTTATAACCTTCTCAACAGGCTAGCTGGGTTTAGGTGGGGGCCACCCCTACAACAGGAGCCTCTCATGGTGAAGGGCTTCACAGGCCGAAGCCATGTTGCCAAGTTCTTTGGCCCCCGCCGTCCCCCACGGCCTGTGACCCACTGTAGATAAAAGGGGTAGTAGCGTAATAACGACGCGCGTCGGTGGGGCGTCAAAACCGTCTGCGGCCTTGGAGCCATCCTCGGCGGTGCCACATTTGTCGGCGAGGCCGTGCTGCGGAGCCAAGGGTGTTGAACGTGCTAGGAGTGGCGTCGAGGCTCCGCTTGGCACGGGGCGGAGCAGGCCTTCCCGCGTAATGCTGAGTTGGTCAGGTGAGCCCTCCCTTAGTCTGGAGTCGGCCCGTGGAGTGCTGAAAAGACTGGGCGGTCTGCTTCGATCGTACGCACGGTCCCAAGGGAGGGGTACATGCGACGCCGCATGGTTGGTGCGTCGTGGGATGTCAGCGGTCGCACGACCGCAAGCCCGTGTCCGTTCCCAAGACAGACGGGGCACATGGCGAGCCAACCCATCGTCGGTTGCCCTTCCCGATCCTGGGGAGGCAAATCGACGAGGCTCCCGCTGGTTGTGTCCCCGATCATGGGGAGTTGGAGGGTCTTCATAAAGCGCTATTCACCGGCACGCGGATGCGTCCCTTGACCGCGCACCTTTGTCCGGTTGCTCTTTTCGTGCTATGTGAAATCCACACGTCTCCTGTGCCATCAACCCTCCACTTGGGAAGAAGGATGGCGAGCCACAGAGATTCTGGTCGCCGATTTAGCAACAGCGCTTCGTCAAGCCAGCACGGTGTGACACCACCACCGATAGAGGTCTCCCTGGTGGCTCGCAAGCCGTCGTAGGCCCGCAAGCGGTACGACGCCATGCAGAGCTCGTAAGGGCACTGCTCCGGGGTGCTAGGGCGGAGCCATGCTACAAAGGAGACAATTGAGGCCCTCATGCAGGAGAAGAAGATAGAGGAGTGTGCAGGAGCTCGTCTTCCTGTGCGCGACGAAGTAGAACCTCACCCCGAGGAGTCGGAGGTGATTATTTTTGCCGCATTTTTTGAGGCTGGGCTTCGAATGCCCTCGACGCACTTCATCGGTGAGGTCTTGGAGGCTTACGGATTGGAGTTGGCGTAGTTGACTCCGAACGCGATAGCTCGCTTGGCGGTGTTCGCCTGGGCGGTCCGAGTGGAAGGTGCTCATCCCCGCGCGAGTTTGTTCGCCCTTCTGCATGACGCGCGCTGTCAGCCGAAGAAGGTTGGAGGAGGCGTCCAATTTTGCGCGTCCGCACTTCGTGGTGAGTCGCCGCGGGCGATCCTCGCTCTGGCGACAAAGGAGAAATGGGAGCCCGGCTGGATGCGGCAGTGGTTCTACTACCGCGTGACGCCTACCAGAAACCTTCGGTGCCGGGGTCAGCCAATAGCGTTCGACTACTGTCCGGGGTTGGAGCCGCGGAGCGACGATCGAAAGCAAGCGCGGAGACTCGCCGGTGTCGCACTCCGGTTCAATATGCGCGATCTCGCCGAGGAGTTCACAATGTACGGGGTGTCTCCTCTCTCCGTCCGGTGGAGGTATGAACGAGACCGCACCCGGCAGGATGGCATTCGCCCCTCAATGTCTTCACTGCAGCCACCACCCGGTCGTGGTAGGTACCTCGACCGTGTAATGCGTATGCATATGTAGCTATTTTGTGAACGAAGCCACACTTCGCGTGTAGTGTTCTCATTGGAAGACGCGGAGCACGCCGTTGAGGCCTTCCTAGGGCTGTACACGCCGAAGGAGCACGCCCTGCGCGAAGCCGCGATCGAGCCTGCGAAGCTGGGGCGGATAAATTGGGTGTGTGAGGTCCTAGGCCTTGCCGTACCGGAGCGCCCGGTGCCGGTGCGGAGTTTGCCCCGTCACCGTGATGGCACCAGCGAGGTGGGGGCGTCTCCCCGGCAGCAGACGGCTCGGTCCAGAGCCGCTGTCTCTAACCCGTCCGCCGACCTAGCGACAGTCACCGCTGGCCCGGACGACGTGTCAGGTGGCGGGTCCGAGCATGCCAGCTCGGGGGGTCACACTGCCCCGAGCGAGGACTTAGGCGAGGCGTTGCGCCTGTACCGGCCGACGAGGACCTGCTTCCCGTACCCTCGTCACCCATGGTGGTTGCCACGGACCTTCCGCCTGCTCCATCTCATACAACTGGAGCGGCGGAGTGCTCGTCGTCTTCGCCTGCTGCGGTCGTCACGGATTTGCCGCCCGCCCCAGTCGGTGCAGGTACTGGAGCGGCCGAGGGCGCGTCGCCTGAATCTCCACAAGCGAAGCACCGCCGGGTCCGATCGCCTTCGCACGCGGGGCAATTCCATGTGGCGGGCGCGGTCGGTGGGGGCCTAGGGTCCGACCGGGAAGCCACTCCGTCCAAGGAGGGAGTCATTGCTTCTCGGGCAGGGGATGAGCCAACATCTCCCCGTGCCATAGTGGAAGGTGGCGGAGTTAGGCGTAATTCCTTTTCTCCCCGTGACTTCGCGAAGCTGTCTCCGATTTGCTCGCTCATGTCGTCATCGGCATCAAGAGAAGGGAAGTCACCCGGACGCAGCCAAGGATCGAGCAGCGGCGGTGCTTGTGAGGTCGGTGGTGCCATTGCGCAAAACGCAGCATGGGCGCCTGATGCTGTCGCAAGGCCCCCAAGGCTCACCGTGTCTGACTTCGTCCCGCATCCGGAGGTGCTTCGTGCCCTTGACAGAGCCGCGAAGTGCGGTGACAGCAAGCTGGATCGACGAGCGCTGTCGTCATGCGGGGGGCATCTTCTTGCCCTCGCACTGGGTGCCGCGGGAATGAAGGTAAGCGCCTGAGCCCGCCATCGATAGAGCCCGCCCTCAACATTGGTTACTGTGTGCATGCTAACTAGTCATGTAATCCCGCTGTTAGATGGTTGCCATCGGCCGGGCGCTGGATGAGGCGCGCATCCACGAGCGGAGGGTGCTGGAGGAACAGCTTCGCGCTGCCGACGAGGCTCACGCCACGAAGGACGGACGCATCTGTGTATTAGAGGCGGAAGTCCGCGCGGCGGCGACAGCGCAACGTGCTGCCGAAGAGGCCCAGCGTGCCGCAGCAGAGGAGCGTGCTGGCTTGCTTGGGCAAATCGGCGCGCTGGAGGAGGAGAAAGCCCATTTTATCATGGCCCTGGAGGAGAGGAACCAGGCTCTGGGCGATGCGTCTACGGCGGCGTGGAGGGCCATGGGGTCGTTGGAGGGGGCCCTCTGGGACCTTTCTGTGGTCATGCCGGACGTTACCCACAACACCGCGGATGTGGCACAGTCGTTAGCACGGATTGAGGAGGGCTTGAGCCTGGCGCTCCGCGGTGCCAAAGCTTTCGGTGATCACTGCGGCTTCGCCAGCGCCTGCCTCGCCTTTGCCATGCTCCATGCCCGAGGGTGTGAGCACGTGAACGAGCTGGTTGCTCCCAATCTGAGTGTGCCGACCAGTGCCGGGGTATTATCCGGCGCAGTCCGTACTACCATGCCCGCCGTCTAAAGCTTCTATGAGCGGATCTGGGGCTACCTTGGAGAGGAAGCGGCCAAAGTCTTGTTGCGGCAGACGTTACACCGGGAAGGTAATTTCCTTCAGTGGTTGGAGGAGGCTCGTCAGCGCGACAGAGACGGCGCTGACCCCTAGTGTGGTGCCGGGACCTGGTGGTTGTGGTGTAACTTTTGCTCTTTTTTTCGTATGAAAGAAAGGACCGTTGCGTCGAGTACTCCATAGCTGTATGCTACTTGTACAGTTGATTGTTGATATGATGGAGGCTGGCGCCTTCCAGTCGTCTTCGGTTGTGCTGACGGTAATAGCGCCTTGTGGGCGAAGAGTAGTGGCAATGAAGTAGACACGCGAGCGCTCCGTCCCCTACCCTTGGAAGTGGTGGTAGCGGAGCTGGCGCCTAGTCGAAGTAGACGTGAGAGCGCTCCGTCCCCTACCTTTCGAAGTGGTGGCAGCGGAGCTGGCGCCTAGTCAAAGTAGACGCGCGAGCGCTTCGTCCCCTACCCGCCAGTGGTGGCGGCGAGCGCGCCTGGTCGGCGAGACGCGCGAGCGCTCCGTTCCCCACCCTTTGAAGTGGTGGCAGCGGAGCTGGCGCCTAGTCGAAGTAGACGTGCGAGCGCTCTCTGCCTTGCCTGCACTCCGTGGGAATGCATGGGGACGAGCGTTTGGTGCACTGTATTCTGCTGGGCGCGTGCAGAGGCAAGGCCTAGCAGTGCTGTGTTTACACTCAGCAGAGTGCACAGGGAGAGCATCCATGTCTAGTTTGTTCTCCAGAGCGTGCGTGGGACTATCAACCATGACTTAGTTAGGCTCCGGAGGGTACGCCAACGCGCGTGAGACACCCATGTCTTGTTTATACTCAGTAGAGTGCGTAGGGAAAATATCCGCGTCTTTGTTTGTACTCCAGAGCGTGCGCGGGACTATCAACCACGACTTAATTAGGCTCCGGAGGGTACGCCAACGCGCGCGCGGGACATCCGCGTCTTGTTTATACTCAGTAGAGTGCGTAGGAAAAACATCCACGTGTTATTTATACTCCGCAGAGTGCGCGCGGGGGTGTCCCCCCGCTGCGTCTTATTTATACTCTGTAGAGTGCGTGCGGAGGAGGACCTCGACACTACGTCTTATTTATACTCCGTAGAGTGCGTGCGGAAGCGGACCTTGACGCTACGTCTTATTTATACTCCGTAAAGTGCGCGCGGAGGCGGACCTCAACGCTACGTCTTATTTATACTCCGTGGAGTGTGTGCGGAGGCGGAACTCCATGAGGTGCGTGTGCGGAGGTGAATCTCCGTGCAGTGCGTGTGCGGAGGTGAATCTCCGTGCAGTGCGTGTGCGGAGGTGAATCTCCGTGTAGTGTGTGTGCGGAGGTCAATCTCCGTGCAGTGCGTGGGAACATCGACCACGTCTTTATACTCCGGAGAGTACACGCGGTAGTAACACCGACACGTGCGCGAAACTCCGCGTCTTATTTCTACTCAGTAGAGTGCACAGGGAAAACATCCGCGTCTTATTTATACTCCGGAGAGTGTGTGCGGAGGCAAGCCTCCGCACGTTTTTAGTGGGGGGTCGCGAATAGCTTAGCAAATGACGAACTTTATTAAATTCTCATTTGCACGGGTGAGCGAGTAGAAAAGGTCAGGGACTGACCATTGGACTCGTTGCCGCGACGATGAGGTGCGGAGCCTCTGCTGCTTCCTGGTGGCCTTTATTGGCCTAAACATAGTACCTCCCCAACCTGTCCGCATTCCATGTGTGGCGGAGCGTCTGTGTAACATCCTGATTTTCAGAGCTTTTTAAAACCTTGAATTTAAAAATAAATTTCTGGAATTTTCTGGAATTAATAAAGCTTAATTTGAATTTTTAGAATTTTAAAAGGATTTAATATGATTAAATTAAACTTCAACATTTGCTGAAAATATTTTATTTGGGTTCCTTGTGTCTCAAGGAATTTTTTGGTATTTTTGGTGAATTTTTGGGATTTATTTGCTATTTTCTAGAGCTCCTAGTAATTTATTTAGATTTCTGGAAAAAGAAAAATAAAAATAAAAACCTTCCCCGCCGCCCGATCCGCCTCCCCTCCACGCGGCGGCCATCCGGCCACTCCCCGTCGCCGCCGTACCCTTTCCCGCCCTCACCCGCTCGGAGCCACCCGATCGCCCCCGCCTCCACGCGTCAGCATCGGCCCGGCCCAGCGCCGCTCCCGCGCGCTCCCGCCTTGCCACGCGGTGGCACCAGCAAAGCCACGCCCGGCCCCGCTCCGTGCCGCCCGATTCCACCCCGCGCCACGCGTTGCCCATCCACCGCTTCCCGACCGCGCCCGCGCCCGCGAACCCTAACCCTAATCACCTCGTGCCCGCGCCCGTTTCCCCGCCGTTGGATCGCCCGCGCTTCATCCCGGCCGTCCGCGCGCCCCGTCCTCGGATCGGACACCCTCGGTTCACGTGCATTTAACCCCGCAGCTGCCTCAGATTGTGCGCCTGTCGTCTAGGTTCGCGTGCACTCCATCGCCGTCACCTCCGTTCTCGCCTCGCGCCGCGCCGTTGCCGGAGCCTGCGCCGTCGCCGGAGTTCGCATCGTCGCCGGAGCTCGCCCCATCGCCGTCGTTCCCGTCGCCGGTGAGCCCTCCGCGCCGTCCCCGTCGCTGCGTCGCTTCCCCGTCGCCCGAGTCGCCGCCGCCCTCGTCCGTGCGCACCACCCTGCCTCACTCCGCGCCCGCGCCGCGCCCGCACCCCGGCCGCCACATCCCCGCAGCAGATCCAGATCGGAGCCGAAGGCCCCGATCGCGCCGCGCGTCGCCCCCCGAGCCGTTGGCTCCTGTCGCCGCCGCCCGCGCTCGAGCCGTGCCGCGTCAGCCCTACCACGTGGCCGGCCACGTCAGCCCTATGCCCACGTGGTAGCCACGTGTCATGCCACGTCAGCAAAACCACGCCACCCGTGCCACGTGTCTCCACATCAGCGCCATGTCAGCTGACACGTGGCAGCATGAGCGCGCGCCACGTCACCCCGCCCCCGCCGGCCGCGCGCACTATTCCGTGTGCCGGTTTACAGCACAGTGTATTTTTCGAATTTTCCGATTTATCTTTAGGGTTTATTTTCCGAGAGCCCGTTCTCCTCCGTCCTAGCTCCGATTGACCCCGTTCTTTTTTCTAAATTCATTTAAAATCGAGCTCTAGCTTTTGGTTCTAGTTTCATGATTTTTGGAGTTCATTTGGTTATCATTTTATGTGTTTTTTCGTTTCAGTCGTTTTCTCTCTCGTTAGATTCCGATTCCGGAGGAGCAGGAGCTACGCCCGAAGACCAAGAGTACCTCGCTGAGCATAACCAAGGCAAGTCATGTTGAACCTTGTAATTGGTAATTATTGTCCTAGATTGATTTATCCCTCCTTGATAATTTGGAATGCCATGATATCATTGTCACCATAGGTTGGGAAACATACTAGTGATGCTAGGTTATTTATCATATGGGTTGGTACGATAAAATACTTAGCTTTGCTTATAGTTACGATTGGGTTTATCATCACACGTGAATAATTAATTTGACTTAATGAGATATTGAACCGTGGTTGGAGCCACAGGAGATCGTGGTTGGTGCCACAGTATTAAAATTTGTGCCATGACGTTGGTGCGTCATCGGCGGTGGTTATACAAATTGGTTTTCACTCGGGCGAGTGATCGTGCAGTAAAGGGGGAAGTGTTGGAGCACTTCGAGGGATGTGGTAGTCTCGCCCGGGCAGAATTAAGGATTTAACTTTGTGCGCCATTGATCTAAGTTTTACCGTGCAAACCACATGTCTGGTATGGGACAGACCTGGCTGACTAATTAGGGATGTTTCAACTTTAATCTTGCCATTGAGATAAACATGGTTGCTGATTTCCATGTGGCGCAAGGGGGTGTGATGCAAAACCCTAGTGGGCGGATTGAGTTGTAATTGAACTTTGTAAAGGCCTTGTTGTGGTTACCTTCGGCCGGGGCTAATCACATCGTGTGGGTACAGTTGTGCAAACTCTACAGAGTGTGAAACTATTCGAATAGCCGTGTCCTCGGTCATGGACAATGCTCGGTGATTTCACACGAGGGGTAGTTATTTCTGAAAACTGATGGATTGTGGTTAGACAGTGAATGGTTAATTCACTGTTAGTTCAGCTTATGGATGGGAGGTCTATAAGTGGTTGGTTTAGCTTATGGATGGGAGGTCCATAAGTGGTTATGTCAATTTCTTTTGATTATTATTTATTATTATTTTATTTAAAGTTCGCTTTCCATCTACTTATTGTAATTACTTTCAACTGCCATTTATGCAAATTAACCTTTCAGCCTTCCTTTGGTAAGTCTTGCATACTATACTGCATTCATTTGTTACAAACGACTTGCTGAGTACCAATGTACTCACGGCTTTATGCCCAATGTTGCTCAGTTGAGGAAGAGGAGTATCACCAGCAGGAGGTTCCATAAGGAGAGTACTTCGACGACTACGCGGATTAGGCTTCGTTCTCCACTCGATAGCCCGTGGGCTTGTTGATTGGCCACTACGCTTTATTTTAGATTTCCGCTACTAGTTTTGTTAAGCCCATCGGGCTAGTCTATTGTAAGCTTGATCATAAGGTCGTACCTTTTGAGATTTATTGATATTTGAGCTTTTCCTTTATTCTTATCATGTATATGGTTGTGATGACATCTATGTTTGACTGTGTGCACTAGCATAATCCTGATACTAGTGCAGAATACACAGGGAGTCCAGATTTGCATATTCGGGTCTCGACAGTCTGCCCTTCAAGCGTGGCGAGGTGGTAAGCTCCCCACTGCAATGCTACCGCGACGATGTACGGGCCTTCCCATTTGGACTCTAGCTTGCCGATCGTGTCTGCGCGGAGCGCCATCCTGAGGACGAGGTCCCCCGGTTGGAATGCCTGTGGGTACACAGATCGGCTATGCATGCGCACCATTTGTCGCGCGTACTTGGCGATGTGTTGGGTGGCCTTGATGCGCTCTCCGTCAAGGAGATCTAAGGACAACTGGCGTTCTTCGTCTAGTGCCTAGGTGAGGACCCTTCGCGACCCGGCTTTGATCTCTTCGAGCGTCATTGCCTCATCGCTGAAGAGGAGTTTGAACGGCGTGAATCCCGTCGGGCGTGTCGCCGTTGTGCGGAGGGACCAGAGGACACTGTGGAGCTCGCTTGGCCATTTGCCCTTAGGTAGTCCGACACGGCGCTTTTTGACCCCGGCGGAGATGGCACTGTTCGCCCGCTCGACCGCTCCATTGGACTGTGGATGCCCAACCAAAGCGAACCGAAGCGTGATGCCCATGTCGTCGCAAAACTCCTTGAATGGGGCAGAATCGAACTGCAGGCCATTGTCAGTGGTGATTTCTTTAGGCACCCCGAAGCCGCATATGATGTTCTGCCAAACAAAGCGCTGCATGGCCGCCGAGGTGATCTTGGCTAGCACCACAACCTCTGGCCACCTGGAAAAATACTCCAAAGCGACCACTATAAAGCGCAAATCTCCTGAGGCCCGAGGTAGAGGTCCCACAACGTCGATGCCCCACAGCGCCAGCAGCCATATGGGGGGAATGGGGTTGTGGCCGATCGGGGGTCTGTGAATGACCCGTCCCATCCATTGGCAGCCTTGACATCGGCGTACGAGGTCTTGGGCGTTAGCAACGGTGGTTGGCCAGTAGAAGCCCTGCCTAAACGCCTTGCCAACGAGCGACCTCGGCGCCAAATGTGAGCCGCAGAGCCCTGCGTGGATTTCCGCGAGGAGGTGCTGTCCCTCCTCGCGCGAGAGGCACCGTAGGAGCGGTGCGTAGACCCCTTTTTTGTAGAGCACTCCGTCGAGCACCTGAAAGGATCTGGCGCAGCACTGTAGACGGCGGAGCTCGAAAGGGTCGTCAGGCTCGGCGATGCCTTGTAAGAAGGCGTAAACGGGCTCTTGCCAATCGCCATGGTGGTAGGTGATCTGCTGGACTAGGGCCGCGTCGTGATTGTCCTGCGCGATGGCCGCCGCGTGCAGGACCTCATAGAATGCTCCTTCGGGAGCGGGGAGCTGCTGGCTAGCCACTTTGGCGAGGATGTTTGCCTACTCATTTCTGCTCGGGGAATGGCCTTGACCGTGATGCCCAGGAAATGCCGCTCCTTGGCTCGCACGGCCGCTAGGTACTTGGCGAGGTCGGGGTCCTTGGCCTGGTATGACTTGTCCACCTGCCCCGCCACCAGCCGTGAGTCCGTGCGGACAAGAACTCACCACGCGCCAAGAGCTTTGAGTTTCGCGAGGCCGAAGAGTAGCGCCTCGTATTCCGCGGTGTTGTTAGTGGCGGGAAATGCGAGGCGCGCCGAGTATAACAAGCGGTGTCGCTCCTGCGTAGTGACCACTGCCCCCACGCCCACGTTGGAGACGCAGTAGGCTCCGTCAGTGTCGAGCGTCCACACCGGGTCCTCCGGCTGCTGGGCGTGCTATGTCTAGGGGGTCCACTCCGCGAGGAAGTCCGCAAGGATTTAGGACTTGATTGATGTACGTGAGGCATATGTCAGGGAAAAAGGGGCGAGCTCGGCTGCCCACTTACCAATGCATCCCGTGGCCTCTTTATTTTGAAGCATCTTCGCTAGAGGGAACGAGGATGGCACGGTGATTGGATGGCCAAGAAGTAGTGTCGGAGCTTTCTCGAGGCCATGACCAGCGCGTAAGCCAACTTCTCGAGCTCCGTGTACCGCATCTTGGCGCCTTGGAGTGCTTCAGAGATAAAGTAGACTGGGCGTTGAAGAACGCCCTCCTCGAGAACGAGGACGACGCTGACCGCTGTCGCCGAGGCAGCGAGGTAAAGTAAGAGGGGAGCCTCTGGTGCCGGGGCGATCAGAGTGGGTAGGCTTGCGAGGTGCTTCTTGAGGTCGTCGAAGGCGCTGGCGCAATCATCGTCCCAACGAAACCCGTCACAGCCGTGCAAGGTTTTGAAAAAGGGTAGGCCCCGCTCCGCTGCTCTGGACAAAAAATGACTTAGGGCAGCCATGCAGCCAGCGAGTCTTTGGACTTCCCTTGTCGTTTTGGGCGGCTCCATGGCGAGGATCGTGTCGACCTTGTCGGGGTTGGCTTGGATGCCGCGCCCTGACACCAGGAAGCCCAAGAGCTTGCCCGCCCGCACACCGAATACACACTTGTCCGGGTTGAGCTTGATGCCCGCCTTCCTGAGATTGTCAAAGGTCTCTTGGAGATCTTGGCCGTGAGCGGTCGATGTAAGCCTCCATATTCCTCCCCAGTTGGGAGGTCAGCGCTAGCACAATGAGGCGGGTGAATGTTGCATCAACATTCTTCAGACCGAAGGGCATTTTGACAAAGCAGTATGTCCCTATCGGACTGATAAAGCTGGTCTTGTCTTCATCATCCTTGGCCATGTAGATCTGGTGATAGCCGGAGTAAGCGTCCAAGAATCTCATGAGTTCGCAGCCGACAGTGGCGTCGACCAGTTGGTCTACGCGTGGTAGAGGGTAGTCATCCTTCGGGCATGCTTTGTTGAGGGCAGTGAAGTCGATGCACATGCGCCAGGCACCGTTAGCTTTCTTCACCAACACCGGGTTGGCCAGCCAATCTGGGTGTTGGACTTCGCGGATGACTCCAGCCTGCAGGAGCTTCGCTACCTCTACCTTAGCTGTCTGCTACCGGTCAACGGACATGCGCCGAAGCCTTTGCTTGACCAGCTTGGCATCCTGGCGGACCTCTAGGTTGTGCTCGATGAGTGAGCGGTCCACGCTCTTAATGTCCTCTGGGGACCATGCGAAAACATCTGCGTTGTTCCGGAGACCGTGGAGTAGCTCTTGCTCCATCTCCGGGGGGAAGCCTTCGCCGATGGAGATGACTTGGCCGTCGGTCCGGAGGGGTACCCTCTTGACTCCGCCCTCTGGTCGAGGCTTGGGAGTCCACCCCGGGGCAGATGGTGTGTCCGCCTTGAGCTTGCCTGCGAGGGCGTGCACCCTACGGCGGGGGCTCGTAAGCTCTGCGCGTCGGGCGAGGTCCTGATTGCCGAAGACAGTGATGACACCCCACGGGCTTGGGAGCTTCAGGCACAGGAAGCCATGATGCGAGACCGCCCCGAAGGAGATGAGGACATGTTGGCCCAGAATGGCATTGTACGGAGTTGGGGTGTCCGCGACATCAAAGAAGACGCCTTGACAAAAGGAGACTTGGAGACATACCTGGCCCAATGTACTTAGTGATTGGCCCCCAAAACCGTGCAGCGGGGTCCTCGATGGCTGTAGTTGACATCGAGGAATTCCCATGCGGTCGAGGGCCTCCGCGAAAAGCACGTTCACTGAACTATCTCCGTCAATGAGGATGCGCCTGATGTCACATCCTGCAATGTCGGCTCGGATGAGTAGAGGGTCTTAGTGGGGAAATCCCACGCACCGGGCGTCAGCAGGCGCGAAGGTGACTTCGCCCTGAGCTACTCCCGGCCTTGGCTATTGCGAGGCTCCCGACGAGGAACCTCCGGAGATGACATTGATAATTTGAACCTGCGGGGACGTTCTCTGTGGCTGCTGCGGACGGGTCCCTGGTGCGACGGACGTCAGGGCCTGCAGGCTCCAAGCCTCTTGCATGGCCCGCACGGTCTCGCGGAGATCCGCCAGCACTCGTTGGAGCGTATGGAGGGCCGCCAGCAGGGAGCTCTTCGCTACCGGCGAGGTCAAAGTGAGCGGCACACCCGTTCGCGCTGGCCTGACAATCGCGACCGGTGCTTGCGCCGCCGAGCTACTCGCTACGTCGGTGTGGTGGATTCCCACATCGCTAACTCGGTCTGCATGACTGGCAGGTCCGCTTGGCGCTCCTGTACCGGGAGTGAAGATGGTAAACATGCCTCCGTAGACGCCGACGCTATCTCCCTGCTCCGCCCGGCCGGTGCTGCAGTAGTTGGCGGGGTGGGAGTCGACGTCGGCGATGGCGGGGTTGGAGTCCACGTCGGCGATGGCGGGGTTGGAGTCGATGTCGGCGATGGCGGAGTTGGAGTCGACCGCTGCGTTGGTGTTGGTGGGGCTGGAGTAGATGTTGGCGATGGCGGGGTTGGAGTGGACCGCTGCGTTGACGTTGACGGGGCTGGAGTCGACGTCGGCGATGGCAGGGTTGGAGTTGACGTCAGCGATGGCGGGGTTGGAGTCGACGTCGGCGATGGCGGGATTGGAGTCGACCGTTACGCCGGCGTTGGCGGAGCTGGAGTCGACGTCGGCAATGGCGGGGTTGGAGTCGACTGCTGCGCCGGCGTTGGCGGGGCTGGAGTTGACCGCTGATGCCGACACCTTTGTGCTGACGCGGGGCCTCGCCGCGACCCCTTTCCTCCTCTTCGCCGCCGATGATGTTGGTGCCATCCTTCCTGAGATCTTGAGGCTTGCTTCCGTCGTTCCCACGGACGGCGCCAACTGTTGTGGCTACAGACCAAACAGAGAGAGAGAGAGGTGTATGGTAGTGGAGAGTTAGGTAAGCAAATATCCTCTTGGTTCTTTCCCAAGGGCTAGTCGTAATATATATGTGTTCCCTCGCAAGGAGCGTCTTTACCATCGTAACCTTACACCGAGCCTCCTTTCAAGGGCAAGCTACGTCATTTACATGTTTATAACCTTCTCAACAGGCTAGCTGGGTTTAGGTGGGGGCCACCCCTACAACAATAAGGATTGTAGATTTCTTTCCACTGGATAGGATGTCGGTATTTTGGCTGTATCTTTTTCTCAGTTGCTTATTTTTCAATTATTCTTTTTGTTATTTGTTTCCTGATGGATTTTAATACAATTTTTCATTTGAGGTTAACTTTTGAAAACTGACAGAAACATTTGCACAAAAATCACAAGTGCTGAGTGTTGTAGATTCAAACCAGAAATTTAGGTCAACTTTCACCGCAAATATCTCTTAACTTTTGTAATAAGCCTTAGAATGGGCCCAGTATATAATAAGCCCAATAGTATAGATGAATGTACCAATATACCGTCACCTTTTGTAATGGTCAAAGGGTAGAATGGAGATTTTCTATTCTACTCCATTCATATATATAAACCCCTAAGGTGCTATGAGAGGGCCAGATCCACTCATTCTATAGACAAGCTCTCTCTCTCTCTCTCCTATTGTTAGCTCTCTGTCTAGCTCTACCTCCTCCCATGGAGAAGGGTACCTTGTACCCACTGTTATAGCCATGCTACAACACTAGAATGAGGTGAAATTTTACATAAAGATGGATAATAAAGTTATAAATCTAATAGAGATAGTCTCACTTAAAAAAGATCATGGAATCAAAAGGTATGACATTTTTTGTAGTGGCTACAAAAGAGAGAGTCTTCTGGCCGAAATTAGAAAATAGGGTTTGGAGTGTTTTAAATGGTTTTGGATGTGGTATATTTTTTTTTTGGAGTTTATGGAATCAAGGAGATGACCAGCAACTAGACAAAGCTAAAACAGATATAAATTCAATTTAGCAAACCAAAACTAACATATTGAAAAGCACAACATGGTTTGGATAACGAAAATTAACTCTTTTTGTAGGGCAATTTTTTTAGACTACGGAAAATAAAAACCAATCTACTAACTAGGGATACAAGAAATCCTGCCAGTCATCTTTAGCTCTGATACCACCTAATGAGACAATGGGGTCCCGATCTTCTGATAAGATGATAACTTCGATTTAGAAGAGAACGACCTTGACGATGCAGGATTCTAACCGGTCATGACCAGAACACCAAGCAATCGCTAAACCACACTCTAAGTCATTATCAAGCGTGCTGAGAATGCGGTTGACCTAACCACAAAGGTCTATTCATGCATGCAACCGAAGAACACAAAAAATAAGGTAAAACGCAATATGATGTATTACAAATATTTATGAATTACTGACAAGATGGGATTCTGAATAAGAATCTTGACTGGGTGGTCTAGTGAACACATGCAGAAAATACAAGCTACAACGAAGGTAAATTAAACATAAATGAAATCCAAGGAGACTAGAGGGGTGCGACCACCTTAAATCAAGAAGGGGGAGCCACACATAGATTGGAGATGGTGAGATGTTACTATTCATGGTACTGTTCATGCGTGAACAGTACCATGTGAATAGTAGCCACCATATGGCGAAACCCGGTACGATTACATGGCCCAAATTGGTTCAAATAGGTGATGTAGCATCTTTTTTAGTGATTACAATGCATATAGAAATAATTTGGAGATCAGGCTAGATCCGTTGGAAAAAAAAGACGAGATAAGCTTTCAATCAAGTACTCATGGAGTTCAAACGGACTCCGTATGTCAAAGTTATGCATATTTGATGTCAGTGTTATCTTCAAAGTGATGCAGCACCTTCTTTTGATGATTGCAAGTGCTCAGAAAGAATTTAAAGGTAATGCTAGATTCGTTGGAAAGATGACGAGATAATCTTTCTATCAAGTACTCATGGACCTCAAACAGACTTTGTATGTGAAAGTTATACACATTTAAAGTCAGTGCTGTTTCTAGAGGCCGAATTGGATTCCAAAACGTGTCTAACTTGAACTCTTGCTTGGCTTATACAAAAAGTGTTGTGGTGCTATATAAATATACATTTTTATTATTAGGTAGCACTATAGAGTTCATATAATATAAATGCACTCCTAGAAATGATCTCACTTGATAATTTAAGTGAAGTATAGAACTCTTGTAATTAGAATAGCAAGCATAGCAAATACAGTTGTATCCATAGAGGTCATGTGCTCATCACACTGGTCATAATGTATTCAAAACATAAGAAACAAAATAATCTAACAACCACTAGTTAAGTTATCTCTTTGATTCCCCAATGACCAGCAAGAGATATATAGCCAAGGCAGGGAAAAATGAAAATTCAAACAATAAGTGCAAGGTCAGTTTAGACTTGGTTATATTTCATCTTGGTATTGATTGGCTCATATCAAGGTCAGTTTATGATTTATAGTGTTGCTGAGATTTATATTTACTATCATGTTAAATGTCTGTTCTTGAAATCTAGCTGTCAACAATGCTTGCTTATTGGTTAAAATTAGTAGTGTAAGTAGTTATAGGTGACGTCTTGGGTTCTTGTTAAGTTAGGGTATTGCAAATATGTAGCCCATGCCTATAAATTAACATGACATGTAGGCTATGAAAAACTCATTTGTGCATCACATACACAATAAGGCATAGCGTATCACTGACATTATGCACATTGGACATGACGAAAAGATTAAAAGTGTGGTTTTGTGAAAAGTTATGCAAAGAAAGTGTGGTTCTCTTCAACTATTGCTTAAAAGTGTGGTTTTGTGATATAAGACCACCTGACAAATGAATTAATCTCCAAAATTTACAGCAATCCATAAGGGCTCATGTTTGAAGCTCACACAATATCCCTCTAGCTTTGCGGTGGAAATGAAACCAAATTCTCAGTGAATAACACAGGTAATAACCAGGGCTAGACCCATCAACAAGTAGCCAATCCCTTGGTCGATAGCCTAGCCGTCCGGTCGGCCGCTCCTCCGAGGCGACGCATCCACGACCAGCACCGCTTCCGCCGCTTCCCTCCGAGCCGCCCGCGTGAGAACGGCGGAGAACATCAACGCGAGCGCCACCAAAGCATGCACTCTGGGAGAAGAATCAAAATCAACGAGCTTAATTTGTGCTCCTAACAACAGAGATATAAGGACGGGGTTAAGAATGTTGGATTTGATCCTTGTGCCATTCGTGGAAATAATTATGAAGTAATATATACATGGTGATACGTGAGGGTGATGATTAGTTAACACCTGATACAGCTCTCCTTCACCTACGCATGCACCTAATGCAAGACGAACGTGTGAATTGGTCTGATCCTGACCATCGCCGACAGTCACTCTCGGGTAACAACTTTTAGAAGGGGCCGGGTCAGCTGGTAAAGGAGTAGCAGAGAAAGGGAGAGGTCAATGTTTGTAGGTAATTGTTTAGTTAGAAAATTAGTCACTGTGGAGTGGGAGAATTACGTACTTGTTTTTTCCAGTCTCTCATTTTAGACGCCAAATTGTTTTTTGGAGATATTTTCTCAAATCTCAACGAATTTGAAGAAGCTTACCAAATAAGAGATACTGTTGCATTTTAATTTGAGTTGTTTGTGATAGTTAATGGGTCACTTCAGAGCTCTGCAGGAGGTCAACTAAATTGGCGGTTTGGCACCCCCGCTTTCCAAAATTGGCATATGCTGAGAATCACACATGGATCATTCTTCCACTTTCCAAAATTGGCATATGCTGAGAATCACACATGAATCATTCTTCCACTTTCCAAAATTGGCATATGCTGAGAATCACACATATGAATCATTCTCTCTCCAGGAACATAAAGAATGATATAATCAGCTTGGAATGAGATTCTATAAAGTGTTATATGACTTCATTTTCTATCTTCACATACCAAATATTGAGAACAATTCGTATCAGCTTCGACCCTAGGTCGGTGTCGTTTGCATGTTTAGCTGTTTACATCCACAAATTAGGGATTTGCTAGGGATCAGACGTATGATCCCTGGCTAAAATCCTAGATGCTCGTGTGCAATATTTTTTTGGCTATGTTTGCAATATTTTTCGTCTGTGTTTTTCTTACAATATTTTTTACTTTATGCATGCAACTTCGACTTTTATGTCAGACATTTTTGTTGCATATAGTGATTAAAAATGTTGCACACATTCTGTAAGAATGTTGCATCGAAGCATATGATCTAAATACTCGTATCGTTCTTTCTTTTTTTTTTGGTGTTGTATGCATGGCCGAGAAATATTGTAGACATAGACAAGAAATGTTGCGGATCAGAATACTCACATCGTTCTTTTTTTTAATGTTACAAAGATGGACGAAAAATATTGCAAATATAGCCAAAAAAATGTTGCAGCCGACGTTCGGAGTTTTAGCCAGGGATCCGACGTCTGATCCATAGCAATACCCCACAAATTATTTATTGTGGACTAGAAATATGATCTATAACTCTACTAGGGTATATTTAAGGAAGTGACTAAACCACGTTGTACCGTCGCGGGAGTAACAACGGTATAGGTTATAGCTGTTGGATCTAAACACATTGTATCGTATTGTAACATTCTGATTATCAGAGCCTTTTTAAAGTTTTAAAATAAAAATAACCATTTGATTTTAACTCAAATTAATTAAAGCCTAACTAGAATTTTTAGAAATTAAAAAGATTTAATATAAATAAAATAAACTTTAATTAATTAAAAACCTATTTTATTTGGATTCCTTATTCACCAAGAATTTGTTTGTATTTTTTGTAGATTTTTTAAAATTTATTTAAGCTTAATTTAAAATTAAAAAACTTCCTATTGGTCATCTTTCCTCTAATGCCCTAGAGCTATCCTCACTTAACCTCCATGTTACAACTGAACCAAGCCACTAGATCAACCTTTTTCTTCCTTGCTTTAGAATCCCACTACTTTTCTATTTATTCCTTAGACCTTAAGTCACTGTTCATCTTCAAGCTCAAATTGATCAGGAGACCGAGCAACGCATACAACTTCTCTGTCTCCTCTTTCATGGCAACTTTCAATCCGGACCTTATCTCAATATCCCCCAAAAGAAAACTTGTGCCAAATCATACAACGCATACAACTTCTCCCTCTCCTATTTGCGTTTTGTTTATCCGTTTGCCTTTTATCACCTATTTTTTGAAACGGACTCTAAACTGAAATCTATGAATTAAAATCAGTTTCTATCTCTTCCAAGCCAATAAATATGACTCATTAACCCCTCTAAATCTGTCCCAAGTAGTGCCAAGTCGCTCGAATGGCTAGAACGCCATTGGCACCAAGGCCCTCTGCCCCCAAAATTGCTTGTTGTGTCTCGAGCTATCCGATGAGATTTTTTTGATCCTTTTGTGTCACATTGCATTTCCATATACCATCTACCTTCTTGCCAAATTAATTTGGTTTTGGTGTACCAATCTTTCGGAATGGAATTTTCTCCAATCTAGGCTAAGACCGCTTCCCGTCGTCAATTCGTCACCTCCAGTAAGTCTTAGTCTATGCCGTCACAAGTCTTAGACTTGCATCTTCGCGTTCTACACCATGCTTCCCTCCTTCTCTTCGGAAATACTCCATAAAGTTTTACCTCCGACACCTAGCCATGGCCGTCTAGGGCACTTCGCGTTCCCATCTATCCGTTGATGTTTTCTTCAATCCTCTCGCATCAAAATATGCCAAACCATCCTAGGTAGCTACCTTCTAAGTGGTTTTAAATTTCGTTCACTGAACACCTAGATATGAAGTTTTTTCTTTTTCCCTGATGACGTCGTTCAAACATCGATTGTGTCGCCTTCGGTGAGTTTCCAGCTGAGCTGACAATTTTTCCAGCTTCACCATGTTGCGTTCCAGCCCATGCTCACCCTACTTCTCTGTGTTCCATTCTCGGGTTTTATTCCTCTCTTCTATCCATATCGTTGTCGTCGTCCACACCATCACCTTGCTTAGTTCAATGTACATCACTTCCTACGTGTTTATCAGGTTCAATGTACATCACTTCCTACGTGTTTATCAGGTTCCTATTGACCCATTTTCCTAATTGCCATCACCTCCCATGCCTTCCATTGCTGGCACCAAGGCCAAATTTGAAGTTTCAGCTCTCTGCTCATTTGCTTCCAGCCAAGGAATATTCCTTCAGAATATTCTCTTATTTTTTCAGCATTTTCTCATCCAACAAACTTCAAATGATGTGTTCTCCTCCGTCCGAACTCCGATTGAGCCGCCTATTTTTTTTAATTAATCTAAAATTGAGCTCTATATTTTTGTTATAGTTTTGTAATTTTTTGGATTTTATTTGAATTATATGTGTTCATTCACACGATAGATAACGTCTTCGAATGAACTGAAGTAAGATTTGAATATCAAGAATCATTAACTGAGCAAGGCCAAGAAAGTTGTGTCCTTTGATCATATTGAACCTAGCTTTCATATCTATTATTTATTTATTATGTTTTAAATTATCATGCGTTGCTATTTTATTACAAACCTTCGTACCTGGTAGCTATTTTACAAACGGTTTTTGCAAACAACCGTCTGTGATAGTCTACTTTCACAGACGGTTAAAAACAACAACCGTCTGTGATATTGTGTGTATCACAGACGGTTCTAACCGTCTGTGATACACACAATATCACAGACGGTTGTTGTTTTTAACCGTCTATGAAAGTAGACTATCACAAACGGTTTTCAACAATGAACCGTCACGACGATGTAGCCTGTGTCGTGGAGGAAATGCTGCTCTATATATTTCAGAGTGAATGCACTCTGCCGGATTGGCTTCATGTTGGACTTCTACATGTACCAGGCATGCAATGTATTGCAAATCATGCCAAGCCTGGGTAATTGTGACTCAGGGACCAACGACACTCCTAGAGTGATCTTCCATGTCACGGGAGCCTTATTTTTCTTCCCTTGTGATGCGGATACGCACGTGTCTTATACTTTTCAGTTAAATATATTATTCAACTGGAATGAATTATTGAGCCGTATGAAACATTACCAGGTAAACTCATTCCAAACTAAATATAATGTTGTTATTCATAAGAATGGAATACTATCTGATGTTATCAAATGGTGCATTCTTAGGTTTGTCAATGGCAAAGCAATGGAGAGGCAAAAGGAACAGAATAACCATATTAAGTGCCAAAGACATGAAGGAAGAAAGCCAATGCAGTGAGAGAGCAAAAGGGAGAAGCCCAAAGACTTAAACTACAAGTTTTGGATAAGATTTTCAAGCCCAATTCGTACCTCCCACAAGGCCAATTGGATTCAAACTCGGATTCAACTCAGAATTCAATTCGGATTCGGTTCGGGATAGTCTGATAGGCGATTACTAAAAAGTTCATACCTTTCACAAACGGAGTCCGATTTGGGTGTTCTTGCACTCCTTGGAAAGATAATTTCAAGGGCTACGCAATGGATCTAGTCCCAGCATCAAATTTATCATGGATCAAAAGTTATGGCTGAAACAATATGACATCTGTAAAATCTAGTTTCCTTTTTGTGAGAGTTCGTATCTAAAACCATATAGGGTCGAGTTGTACTAGGTTTGTGGACTCTATGAATATCCCAAGAGGCTATATAAGCCATGTATTGGCAGCCTTAGGGCTGAGACCACCTTCGAGAATAATCAATCTATTAAACTTTGTTCGAGTTTATCATTGCTGCTGAAATTCTGTGAGGGAATTAGTAGTGTTCTTCAATCAAGATCGTTTAACCTTTCCGCTGGGAATTGGGTGCACGATAGATCTTCGCTTGGTGGTCGGCGAAATCGATGAGAGTGTGTTTTGGCGGATTAAAGAGTGTTCGTCCCTTGCATTGGCATTGGAGGATTATTGTGATTCATCAAGACTCCCGCGAGTATCCATCCTACGTCGAGAGGATCGGGCGACGCCGTATCATCTGGTATCAGAGCGCGGTTTACTCGATAGGATCTTATCCCTTTACTTTTAGATTGATTTATTTTGTCCTATAGTCCATTAAACCGAAAATTGCCTTACAAAAAGAAAATCCAAACCCTACTTTCGCATCTGTTATTTTCGTGAGTTTTATTAAGTTTTGATCCATTAGAAATTTTGTTTACGTGCTGATCTTAGTGTCCTTTTACGTTGCTTAATCGTTGTTATTTTAAACTCTTGAAAATCTGCTAGTTGATCTTTCAATTAGCATCCAAGAAAAAGTAGATTCAATTTACTTTTTGAAATCTTGTTCTAGCTGTCCACATAAGATCTTTGCACATCTTGAAATAATATCACATTCGAATATATCTAGGTTTCCTTTTTCTTGATTGATTTGGCCACAAGAAACCCTAGCTGCCACAAGAATCTTAGTTGGACACATTCAGACCGTCTGAAATTTGTTGCGGTTTGAATTCTGAGCGTCTGTTAAGATCTTTACTTAAATCCTTTGAACCTTAAGATTAGTCTTTGATAATTGCTTTACAGCTGTTCTAGAATTATCTACACATTGCCGAACAACTTTGGACATGCGTAGAATCTACGAACAATTAAACCTAGTTCGGCCTTGAGTATAAAAAAAGAGCCAAAAAAAGAGAAGGCAGCCGATTGAAAAAAAAAGAGGAGCCACGACTTGAGCAAAAAAACAAAGAAAGAAAGAAAGAAAGGAAAGCATTGGCCGAATTTGGGTGAGTTAATCTTAGTCCATAAATTCAGATTGTGTATTTAATTTCTTTGGACAATCTTGTGCCCTCAAATTCATATTATTGCAATTGGCTAGCGTCTCTCCTAGTACTTTGTGCAAAACGAGCTAATATTCCCAATTGTTTCCTTTAGCTCATTCCTTTTGTTTGCATTGAGTCACATTGATCATTGCGTGTGCGTTCATATACTTCACTTATATCATTTGGATTGGCACATAGGCAATACTTTATAGTTTGGATTATTACTTAATTCAACAACATCATGAAATTCAGATTGTGTAGGATAAACACTTCCTAACCAAGCTCCATTACATATCCTTTGCCGTGCAATTGTGGGTCACTTTTAAATCCGCTTGATCATCACTTGCTATTATAGCCATCACCAAGTGTAAATTTCTTATTTACCTCAATTCACTTCGGAAAGGTAAGAACTTTACTTGGTAAGGAAAAAGTGAGATTGAGTAAACTCCACATATCATACATATATTTGTGTTTGCTTTGCACAATCTAAACATGACAGGCGAAGAAAATAACGATGATGACATTTCTAACATCTGGCAATGAGAAGTGCTATGAAACAAGAATTTGTAGCTAGCACATCTACAATGGATGGACAGCTCAAGACAGATATGTAAGATCACCACATTGAATTCAATCATCAAATGAAAGTGTTATGCTCAAACATTGTGAATGATATTGTGCGGGTACTTCATCCACAACAAGAAAAAGATAACTTTATTCCTTTCTATGGAAGTGAGGATCCAGAAGAGTATCTTGAGTGGGAATGGCGCATGGAGAAAGTATTTAGATTTCAAAAGCTTCCCAAAAACCAAGAGGTGATGCGTGCCACTAGAGAATTTGAAGATTATGCTTATAGTTGGTGGCATCAACGATTTGGAAACGAATTCATTAAATCTTAGTCAGATTTGAAGGCACTCATGAGGAGAGAATTTGTGCCATCCTATTATGCGCAGGGATTGCTTCGCTATTTGGAGAGTTTCACACAATGGAGTAATACTGTTCAAGAATATTATTTTGAGCTACAAGATGCATTACGTCGGGCCGGTGTCATTAGTGAACAATAAAAGAAGACATACTTCAAAAGAGGATTGAATTCTAAGATTGCCGCTACACTTCAACATAAATATTTTGCTAGCGTGCAAGACCTCATGAATTATGCTATTCAAGAGGAGAAGAGACTTATGGAGAAACATACACCACAGTTTTCTCTCTGTTCATACTTCAATTCTGCTGCCTCTACTAGTTTGACACATGAGAAAATAACCGAGTATGGGACTTTCCCTTCGGTCAAGGAGACATATAGTATTCCAAAGCTCCATATAGCTTCTAAGATATACCACAACCCATGTGAGAATGAGAGCCACATAGCCAAATTGAGTGCGAATAATAAAAAGAGTAAGCTGTGTGATTCCACCATATGTGAGGTAGAGAGCATCCAAATTAAGAGTGTGAGAGAGACACCAAAAAAAGAGAGGAGTAGAAGATAGACAAAGTGAGGATGCATCTGAAACTAACATATTAATATCTACTTCTAGTGTTGTTTCTCACATTGTGCAGGTTGACATTAAAGATGAAAAATTGAACATTCAACAACCGGCACCTTTGAAACCAAATAAAGAGATAACCACGGGAAGGGATAAAGTGCTTGCTGCCCCGTGGGTGCATCCTAATAATTTTAAACCCACAGCGCCTACATCATCTGAGGAAAATGACAAAGGTAACACTATTGATGCTGAATTTAATTGTGCAAAGGTGAGTAATTGTGAGAACTCATATGATCAACCAACAATTCCATGTTCCAAAATTTCTTTACTCCATTTACATAATGTGGAATTGATTACTCATAAGTAAGTTCTTAATAGAATATCTCCTAATAATTCTTTGTGCTATATCATGTTTGATGATCCTAGAGAGCTATCTAGTGTGATTGATAATATTGCTAAAATTTTATGTTCAAAATCACAAGTTAGTACCTATGCCTACACATATAAGTTCAATTTGATTGGAGATTATGGTGTAGATGACAAATTTTATGTTCACAGAATTTGTATTACATGTGATAAGCTTGCTAATTTGAAATTGCATATTATAGATAAACAACCATTTGTGTCATGTTATGATCGCAATGAGATAAGTGTTAACAATAGAACTTGCTGTTTTAAAAGATTTTCTAACGCTATTTGTTTACCCTTCGATAAGCAATTATGTACAAGTAATCAGAGTAGCACAGTTGAAGCATGGAAGGTACTAAAGATTTTCTCCCCTATATCTGAACAACTAAATCTGATTTTACCCGTTAATGATCCGTCTTTGTCCTTAGAAAAGTCGAGAACGACTTTCTTTTATGGGAGGGAGAATGATGTGAAAAATAATATTGTAATGCATACATCTTTTGGTCGCTGCTATATTCATCGGTTTGTGCAAAATAATAAGAATGCCACAACAATTGACTCTTACATATACCATGCGTATGTGTTGTTCTTTTCGTTTATGACACCTTTAGAAGTTCATGATGAGATAAGCCGAAGAAGTGTTGATGACAGATATATATATACCATGCATACACGTTGTATTCTTTGTTTAGTACAATTTCAGGCTATCAAAAGCCGAGGACGGCTTTTCTTGAAGAAGGGGAGGATGATGCGGATACACACGTGTCTTGTACTTTTCAGTTAAATATATTATTCAACTGGAAGGAATTATTGAGCCGCTTGAAACATTGCCAGGTGAACTCATTCCAAACTAAATATAATGTTGTTATTCATAAGAATGGAATACTATCTGATGTTATCAAATGGTGCATTCTTAGGTTTGTCAATGGCAAAGCAATGGAGAGGGAAAAGGATGAGGATAACCACATTAGGTGCCAAAGACATGAAGGAAGAAAGCCAATGCAGTGGGAGAGCAAAAGGGAGAAGCCCAAAGAATTAAACTACAAGTTTTGGATAAGATTTTCAAGCCCAATTCGTACCTCCCACAAGGCCAATTGGATTCAAACTCGGATTCAACTCAGAATTCAATTCGGATTCGGTTCGGGACAGCCTGACAGGCGATTACTAAAAAGGTCATAACTTTCACAAAACAGAGTCCGATTTGGGTGTTCTTGTACTCCTTGGAAAGATAATTTCAAGGGCTACGCAATGGATCTCGTCCCAGCATCAAATTCGTCATGGATCAAAAGTTATGGCTGAAACAATATGACAGCTGTAAAATCTAGTTTCCTTTTTGTGAGAGTTCGTATCTAAAACCATATAGGGTTGAGTTGTACTAGATTTGTGGACTCTATGGACGTCCCAAGAGGCTATATAAGCCATGTATTGGTAGCCTTAGGGCTGAGACCACCTTCGAGAATAATCAGTCTATTAAACTTTGTTCGATTTTATCATTGCTGCTGAAATTCTGTGAGGGAATTAGGGGTGTTCTTCAATCAAGATCGTTCAACCTTTCCGCTGGAAATTGGGTACACGATAGATCTTGGCTTGGTGGTCGGCGAAATCGACGTGAGTGTGTTTTGGCGGATTAAAGAGTGTTTGTCCCTTGCATTGGCATTGGAGGATTATTGCGATTCATCAAGACTCCCGCGAGTATCCATCCTGCGTCGAGAAGATCGGGCGACCCCGTATCACCTTGAGTCTTAGAGCCTCGCTTACGAGACGGTCTCGGTGGCGTCTCGGTGGGAGCCAATGCAACAGGCTTCTGAATCGGAGCTGGAGGTGGAGCCACCGGAGCCGATGTGACAGGTCCAGGGCGATGGCCCTCTTGGGACACTGGATGTGGAGATTGTGGCACGGACAAGTCGAGGGCAATGTCCCTCTTGGGCCACTGAATGAATCTGTGGACAGCATCCCCTAATGTCTTAATCTCTTCATTTGGGGGCTTCTCAATAGGGACGGTCTTAAAAATATCATTAATCATGTCCACCTGGACCTTTATGAAACCGGTCTCTACTTGTACACCGTGCACCAAACGTACTTGACGGAATGGATCGCCATCCCCGCCCAATCAACGGGAATAGAGCCAACAAGCCTGACTCTGAGGATGCAAGGCATGGGCCCCTACATGACGACACAAGATGAGTTAAGGCGTCCACCAGATAGATCTATGCAGCATTCTAAAGAGGTGCATTACCTGAATGTCATCGATAGGTAAGTGGGCGTCGCTATGTTCAATAATTGGTGTGGACGTGCAGCTACTGCGACGTTGAGGGGGACTAGGTACCGCAGTAGTAGGGGTGGGTTGCAATTGGTTGCGGACTTGTCTCAGTTCTTTCGTGGGATCCTGGAGTAGAAACTCCTGGATCCCCCTGTGTATTGCAGTACTAGTCCCAGATCAACGCTAGTACACACAGATAATCAGAAAATGATGCATTGCCAACCACGCTTTATTACAATAATAACTGAAGTTCATACTTCTTGGCCATTACCTTACAACGGAGGTTCACAGAACCACACCAACAAAATACAGCGGAAGCAAAATATTTCAATAAAGTCAGCCCTTCAATCTGCCACAGGCAATTGACTGGAGCAACGCGACCTAGTCCTCTGCAAAGCCTTCTCCTCCGGCTTCCTTGAAGTAGCGGTAATCATCCTCCTGAGCTTCATAGTCTTCTACTATAGGATTTGGAGTGCAGCGTGTGAGTACAAAAATGTACTCCACAAGTCTTGGGAAAAATGCATTATATGCAGAGTTTAACATAGGAAGGTTATATGGTTCTTTTTGTAGAAATCAGCATTTTATTTCAAATTTACATACTTATCTTAAAAGCAACTTGTTAAACAACTTATTTTCAATAATTAAAATTAGATAAGCAATTTAGTGAAGGTTTTATCCACCTACACTAATAACATAGGCTATATCCGCCAAGATTTAAAATGATGGTTACAACCACCTGAACTGGTTCTATCCATCAGACCAAAATTCCGAGAGTTACATCCACTCCCAAATTTTCCAAAATATTTTATTTTTAAAGTCAAAATCAAATGTCTACCATGTGAATGCATTCCTTGCCCGCCCTTGACCGTGGGCACGACTATTCGAATAGTTTGTTATTCTGCAGAGTTTGTACAGCTTTACCCACAAGAGATAAATTATCTTAATAGTCAGCACGCTTCCTTTGGCATGAGACCCAGATAAAATATCACAAAGCTTTTCCCCTACTCTAGTCTAGTTATATACCACAATCAGAAGCCCCTCTTGCGCCATGTGAGTACAGTAAATCCCTATCCCTCACTTTGAGTAACAAGTAAATCCCTAGTACCCATTTTCCAATGGTGGCATATAAACTATACTATTGTAGGTTAATTAGCTAGGTTATACCCACTTTAACTTGTGGTTGTACGAAATTGCTCAGTTTGGACAAACACAAGAGTCGGTCCTTAAATGATTAGGGTGGAACATTCACATTTCCAGTTCTTGTGCTCAAGCCGCACCAGCCAAACTTTCCATCCACCCTGGTCTAATTTTTAATTTAAATTTCCTTTTTATTTTAAAATTACAGTGGTATATTCTATTACCACTTTTCAAACAAATCATTAAATCCAAAACACTTATTAACTCTTTTTTTTATATGAGCATGTTATAATGAAGCTAAACTAAGCATTGCATAATAGTCTAAATTTAACAAAAGATATTACTAACCCATTTATGAGTCAAAGAATATTCTATGTTGACAAGGGTTCATGGCAAGTAATTTCAAAGGAGGGCATAACAAGTTTGGGTATTTATCTAAGTTTTCAACAATTAAAACTAACATTTCATACAACATAGCCATGCAAGTATATTTGAAATAATTCATAAAATCATTTACAAAACATAGGAGCAAAATGGTCAAGGAGACTTGCCTTCTTGCACACTATATGATCCCTCTTGCTGCGTCTCGACAAACTCTTCGGTGACGTCAAGTTCTACGCGTAAAATGATAAATGTAAATAAATAAATAAATACAAATAAAATCACAAAATATAAAATATATATCTGGAGAAAGGTTATGATTTTAGATGAATTTAGAAATTTATTTCACTGGATTCGGAGTTCGAACGAGGGAGAACGAGCATTTGGAAGTTGTCATAGAAAAAAATGGACAAGAACAAAGTTGTGTTCAACGGCTTGGCTATTTGCTACAGTAACCAGAGCGGATATCTGGGCGCGCTCGGCTGCGGCAACTCACCGACGAGGAAAAGAGAAAGAAGAATCGCACAATCCACGGGAGGATGGGGTCCGCAAGGGCCCGAGGAACACCATGGTGCGCTTGGTTTGGCCGGACAACAATCCAATTGGCCTAGCCACGATGACATTTACAGAGATCAGAGGTGCTCCGACGCAGGACTTCCTCGACAAGGCGCCAGACAAATGGAGTTATGGAATAGGTAGAGGAGGTGGTAGGGATGGTGCAGCAGCGAGGAATTGGAAAAACACTCACCGAGGGCGACGATTCGACGCCGGACGCCCAACTCGACGGTAATGGCCGACGTCCGGAAAAATGAGAAATTTGTCATCGTCGGAGTTCCTTTGGTTCTGGGATTTTGAGGGGATGGAAAGGGGTAGAAGACGTGTTGGTACACCAATTTATAGCCTCTCTCATGGCTTGAATCATCGGGAATACGAGAAGACCCGGGTGACGGTTTGACTTTTGGGAACGGATGAATACAAGGCAATAAAGACATTAATGGAATATGAAAACGGAAGTTTGACTGCAGCGATTAATGCGCGGAATTGCAAGGATCGCAGTGCTTCAGACGGAATTGAATTCGGACGCTCGAGTGGAAAGTTACGATAGAAAGAATGAAGGAAATTTTTTTGTGTCTTCTGTTCAAACCGGAACGCTCGCGCACGTCCAGAGGTTGAAGACGGGTGAACAGTGTCGGTGGTTCTGTAGCATGAACAGTAAATCGAGAGGAGAGAGAAAAAGAAAAGAGAGAAAAGAAGTGAGAAAATAGAAGAATAGGCCAAGGAAAAATTAGATTGGACCCAGAAAAATAAAATAGACATTTTTCTAGAGATTTGGATTTTTAAAGATTTAAATTTGAATTTTTAAAATTTAAATTCAAATTTTGGAATTCTAGGTGGGAATTGGAATTTGAATTTTAGAATCGGAATTGGAATCTAGAACTTCATATTTTTCTCCAGTACTACAAAAATAATCCAAATAAGATCCAATTTTTTTAATAATTAATTTAAATTAAATTTTAAAGAAGCGAATTTTTGGGATGTTACATTCCCTCAATGAATCTATCTCTCCTCGAAGTGAGGCAGTCCGCTCTTGAAGTGAGGTAGATAGTTGTTCCTGAAGTTGAGCACGAAGCTCCTGTTTTATTTGGTCGTCGCGGTACGTCTTGGATATCTTCCTACTCCTATATGTCTCGGAGTAATGTGGAAATCTGTGCTTCCAAGATACGTAAACCCCCAAACCTCGTGTGTGACCTGGGTGCTTCTTGTTTCCCAAGGCCTGTGATAGTAAATCTCTCTCCCTGTATTCTTGAAAGGATCCACGAGAAGATTCGGTAGTCAATGATTGCTGCAAGAGGCAATTAATCATGTTATTTTTGAAACCATGAAGTTCAAGAGGTGTTAGCAACTATGTAGTTTAACATATCTTACCAGGCGTTGGGACACTTCCTCATCTGCGGGGTTTTTGAAAGAGACACTCGAAGATGTGGTTGATGACCTCGCTCTTAACCAGTTTCGAGCGCGCTCGTTTGCGATCCCGGCAAATGGTGGGGAGGCCTCCGATCGGAGTGCGACCTTGTCCTGCATTCTCCACTGCGGGATTTTACCCACGTACCCAGCGGTGCCGAGTCTGTGAGGGTGAGTGTTTTGTGATTGGATAGACTTGTGCGCCGCACTTTGTTGTTCAAATTCGGTCGTTGTCTTCATCCGCACAAAGGCCTCCCATGTTTCCAGCGACATGAAAGGATACTTCGTGAAGGGCGTGAGATCCTTGGCTACATACCGTGTCATAAGAGTGTGGTTAAAATTCTTTCATACTTTTCCCATTACGAGGAGCGCGTGCCGTCGCACGAGTCCCTGTACTTCTGCTAAGATCTCGAACGAATTTGTAACTTCCTCCCATAGCTGATTTTTGTGATCCATTGACAACTCTCTCCAGCTTGCTATGGTGATGGGGACCTTTTCCCTTCCAATTATCCCGCAGGTACTCCGAAATGATACCACTGCTTTCTTCGATTGTAGAGAGACCCCATCCGGAGAGACCACCGTGATGGTCATTCGGCCATCTGGCCTTTTCGATACTCCTCGGGCACGCTTAGTTTTCCCAATCTTGAGAGCGTGAGACCCAGATGATGACGATGAAGACTGTGAGGACACTATCTCTCTTCTAAGAAAAAAATTAACTGCAGTGAGTTATGGGCCTTCGAAATAGACCTTGTATCTAACAAGAGCAGCATATACTAAAACTTTTTGAACGACTGTGTGGACGCAATGAGGTGTGGGCCTAAACAAAGTTCTTTGAATCAAATGACACAAACTAGTGTATCAAGCTCATTGAACCCGATACACTAGAGTGTGTCACTAGCTTCATACCCTTTGAAGGTCTATGTGGCATGTACTAAAAATTTTTGGATGACTGTGTGGACGCAGTGAGGTGTGGGCCTAAGCAAAGTTCTATGAAGCAAATGACACAAACTAGTGTATCCAGTTCATTGAAACGGATACACTCGAGTGTGTCACTAGCTTCATGGCCTTTGAAGGTCTGTGTGGCATATATTTTTGGACGACTGTGTGGACGCAGTGAGGTGTGGTATATCTCTAGCTATAGCTGCTAATAATTCATATATAGCAATATAATTCTAGTATGATTATGTGAGCACAAAGATGACATCAATCGAAATACAAATGTCATAACATGTATGTAATTATATGAATTGAACATACCATTTGAAATATAACACATATCCAAATACAAATGACAAATGAATTTAACATATTCATCAATCCAGCATGTGTAAATTTGGCCAGCATATATATCAATATTACAATGTAGCATATATACACACACACACACACATATCAATATATATACATATCAATATGACAATGTAGGATATATATCAATATGACAATGTAGCATATATATCAATATATGAAACATGAATAATGTATCTTCATTATTCTATATGAAACATGAAATAACTACATGGAACAAATCTAAAACCTAGCTAGAGTCAGGGGAGGAGGGCACCGGAGTCGGGGGAGGAGGGCGCCGGGCTCGCGAGGGAGGAGGGAGCTAGAGTCGGGGGGACACCGGGCTTGGGGGAGGGAGCGGCGTCGGGGAAGGAGGGCACTGGGCTCGGGGGAGGGAGCAGCGTCGGGGGAGGAGGGCACCGGAGTCGGGGGAGGGAGCAGCGTCGGGAGGGAGCGACGGCGGGAGGGAGCTGCATCGGGAGCGACCGGCAACGACGGCGGCGGCGTCGGGAGGGAAGGGCGGCGCGAGAGAGCAATAATATACCAGGGGTGCTGGAGATCTAGAGTGCGTGAGTACGGAATCTGTGCCCTAGTTGCGGGTATTTATAAGGAAAACTATCACAGACGGTTCTATAACTAAACCGTCTGTGATATTACATTATCACAGACGATTATAAGTTAAGAACCGTCTATGATAAGCCTTTGTCCGCTGGCTGTAAGCCTTTGCCGACTGGCTGTTGTAACTACACTACCAGCATTCAATATGACCTCACAGAGTGTAATGAATATAACTACACCTACCAGCATTCAATTCACCTATATATATAAATGCAAATTCACAAATACATCACAGTTCCTGAGTTATTTTACAATTACAATAAAACATATATAGTTACATTTATTACACATAGCTATTTCATTTTAAATAAAGTCATTCACGATGATCGACACGCATATAGCTTGTTTCATCACCTTGTTCTTCCTCGAGCCTGATGCCATCCCCGAATAGAGGCAAATCATCAAATTGATTGTACTCTTTCTCATCCACAACATTCTCAACTCCGACAATCCTTCTTTTTCCCTGAAGAACTACATGGCGCTTCTTATTTGCCGGGTCGGTTACATAAAATACTTGAACAACTTGCCTCGCGAGTACTAATGGTTCGTCTTTGTATCCTACACATTCGATGTCCACAGTACTGACACCGTACTTGTCAACTTTTACACCCCGTGGGAGATGGATCCAACGGCACCGAAATAGAGGAATCTTGAAAATTACGTAGTCAAGCTCCCAAATCTCCTCTATAAGCCCGTAGTACGAGCTTAGGCCAGCGGTACTGACGTGCGCATCATAGGCATCTATGCGGACACCTGAGTTCTGCACTGTGCTCTTTTTATCCTGATCTGTTGTATAAAATGTGTATCCATTAATGTCATATCCTTGCCATTTCACAATTATAAATTTTAGCCCTTTTGCCAACCATTATAGTGTTTCACTTGACGACCTCCTAGTTAATTGCGCCTTTAACCATTCGTTGAACTGACGGTTGTGTTGTCTCGTGATCCAAACTTCTGACTGGCCTGCATTCTCTTGACGTAGCATGTCCTTGTGCTCTTCAATATATGGGGTTACTTCAGTCATGTGTTGTAAAACCATGAAATGGGTTTGTGCATACGTATTTTGATCCGGAGTTATTGCTTTCCTTTTGATAGTCCCGATACCCTCTAGCCTTCCCTCGTGACGAGATACAGGTACACCTATCGGATCGACCTGAGCTATGTAGCCGATGCAGAATTCAATGACCTCTTCTGTTGTATAACCTTCGATGATGCTACCCTCCGGTCGAGATCGATTGCGTATATAGGACTTGAGAATTCCCATGTACCTCTCGAAAGGGTATATATGACGTAGAAACACGGGGCCGCATATTTTTATCTCTTTCACAAGGTGGACAATGAGATGGACCATGATATCAAAAAATGATGGAGGAAAATACATCTCTAGATGACATAGAGTTGTCACCAACTCGGTTTGCAGAGCATCTAGTCCATCGGGATCAATGACCTTCTGAGCAATTGCGTTAAAGAAATAACATAACCTTATAATTGTCACTCGAACCTTGTTCGGCAAAATACTTCTAATTGCAACAGGTAGCATTTGTGTCATTAGCACATGACAATCGTGGGACTTCATGCCAATTAATTTCAAATGTTCCATAGAAACAAGTTTCTTCATGCTGGTAGAGTGACCGGATGGAACTTTCACACCATGTAAGGACTGGCATAGTTCAGTTCTCTCAGACTTAGACAGAGTGTAGCAAGCTGGGGAAAGGTATGTCCGGCCTTTATCGGTCTCTATCGATGCTAACTCGGTCCTGATGTTCATAGTGACCAAGTCACGCCTTGCTTTAACATCATCCTTTGTTTTATCAGAAATGTTCAGTAAGAGACCAATCAAACTGTCACATACATTCTTCTCTACGTGCATGACATCGATGCAATTGCGAACTTCTAAGTGCTCCCAATAAGGCAAGTTCCAAAATATTGACCTTTTTTCTACATGTTTTTCCTCAATTTACGTCCCTTTCCAAGCACAACATTTATATCCTTGACCATATCATACACCTCTTTCCCGCTAAAAGGTCTTGGTACTGAGTCATCTTCTTCTTTTTCATCAAATTATTTCTTCATCTTGCGGTATGGGTGATACCTTGGAAGGAACCTACGGTGACGCATGTACACAGTTTTACGCGAGTTATTCAACCACACACTCTCTGTATAATCTAAGCAGTTCGGACACGCTTTGGCTCCTTTTGTACTCAACCCTGATAGGTTACCAAGGGCTGAAAAATCATTAATAGTGCAGAACAACCTAGCGTGTAGAGTAAAGTTGTCTCGTTTGTCCGCATCCCATACATGTACCCCTTCATTCCACAGTATTACAAGATCTTCTACCAATGGTGCTAGAAACACATCAATATCGTTACCAGGTTGCTTCGGCCCTTGGATAAGTAGTGACATCAAAATATACTTCCGCTTCATACACAGCCAAGGAGGAAGGTTGTACATGCATAGAGTCACGGGCCAGGTGCTATGTCGACTGCTCATGTTACCAAAAGGATTCATTCCATCTGTACTCAACCCAAATCTTATATTTGTGGGTTCCACACCGAAATCTATAAACATCCTATCGATGTTCCTCCATTGGGCAGAATCAGCAACATGTCTTATCATTCCGTCTTTCTTACGCTGCTCCAAGTGCCAACGCATCAATCTTGCATCATTGCGGTTTGCAAATAAACGCTTCAAATAGGGGATTACAGGAAGATACCACAACACTTTAGTAGTAGGTCCTTGCTTCACCTCGATGCCCTTTCCGTCATCAGAGTCATTTTTACACTTGTATCGGGATGCTTTGCACACCGGACAAACATTTAATCTAGCATACTCTTTACGATACAGGATACAATCATTCGGACATGCATGTATTCTTTCTACTTCCATTCCTAATAGACAAAGAATCTTCTTGGCTTGGTAGGTGGTTCTCGGCAACACATTTCCCTTTGGAAGCATGTCCGCTAGGAGACCTAATAATGCCGTGAAACTCTTGTCGGACCAACCATTGCTTGCCTTCAATTTCAATAGTTCTAGAACTGGTGACAACCACGTGTATTACAGCTTGCATCCTGAGAACAAAGGTTTCTCCGAGTCCTACATCAAGCCATCGAATTTACCAAACTCTCTCTCACTGTAGTTCCCTTCTGCATCACGTAACATCTAATCTAGATTGTCATCCTGCGATCCATCCGAGGCCTCATGATCAAAAGCACAGTCCACAACTGACATATCGTTGTCCCCCTCGACTATGTCATAACTACCAGCTTCTTGTGTACACTTCTCTTCACCGTGACTGGTCCAACATTTGTACCCTTTTCTGAAACCCCTTCGAATCAAGTGAGTTTCGATCTGCGCTGATTTGCTAAACATCTTGAGATTATCACAATTAATACATGGACAGTACATATATTTTATCCCCTTCTTTAACATATCCAGCTTGGCCGCTCTTCTAAAAACAGACATGCCAATAATGTACTCTTCACTCACACGGTTCTCAATATACATCCAGCTTTGATCCATCTACGCTAGCTACACAAGTAACAAATGGTTGCCAAAAATGATTATAACCGCTACTACATAGCATATAAATTATCATCTCTAGCATTCCATTACAAAAACATGTATAAAAGCATAATTAAAAGTAATTGAGTACTAACCTCTGATTAGATCACTAAGAAGATGGTGATATATTTTCACCCCCGAACTCCCTAAAGTCGGCCACCTTGCTCCACCGATACAGCGCAATGAAGACAGATCTGTGTCGACACCGTCCAAGTATTAATAGTGCAATTTATCATAGACAGTTATTAACACGAACCGTTTGTGATAATTAATATCAAAGACGGTTTGTTATATGAACCGTCTGTGATAATAGAGACATCACAGATGGTTCGTGTTAATAACCGTCTGTAAAGGTTCACAGACGGTTATTAACACAAACCGTCTGTGATGTCTCTATTATCACAGATGGTTTATATAACAAACCGTCTGTGAACTTTCACAGACGGTTATTAACATGAACCGTCTGTGATGTCTTGATTATCACGCGCATGTGTCGTGTTAATAACCGCTCGTGATGATCATAGCCGGGTGGTAGTATGAACCGTCTGTGATAGTTAAGCACAGACGGTTCCGTATGAACCGTCTGTGATTTACCTGTCCAGTATAGCCTGTTTTGTAGTAGTGTACGTAAAATCCTTTTTTAGATCGTGAATTAATAATCACTTCCTGACAGTATCTAATCGCATGTCATATATTTATTGTTTACAATGAAATAATGGCGACGTGGTAAAAGTTTCTTCTTGCCTCTACATTTCGCGGTTCCCATGATCTATGTTGAATCAGGAAGTCAATGCTGATTTTTTACCAAAAAAGTTGGGTTTTTTTAGTTTCTTTGTGGAAGGAACAGAAACAAGGAGACATCATCATTTTTGGGAAGCCAATTTTTTGGCACTATAGCTATTTTTCCCTCAAATTTAGCATCAAATGTTCTTTTTACAAATCTAGCATGCTCTGTGGATCTATCGAGCTTGGCAAGTACCTAACAAGTTAGAGGAGCTCGGAAAGAGACCTACCGAGCCACCTCAATTCAGTAGAAGCAAATGCATTTGGCCATTGCTAATGACTGGGTAAGTCTTGCATATTATATTACACTTTTGTTCCAAACGACATGCTGAGTACCAATGTACTCACGGCTTTATGCCTACTATTGATCACTTGAGGAGGAGGAACCACATCATCAGGAGGTACCTGAAGGAGTATATTTCGACGACTTTGTGGATTAGGACTTCGCTTCCTAGTCAATTGTATATGGGCATGTCAAATGGCTACTACGCTTAATTTTATTTTCTGTTGCTATTTTCTTAAGCCCTTTAGGGTATTAATTGTAAGTTTAGCCATAAGGTTGTACTTTTATAATTATTAATACTCAAGTCTTATCCTTTATTAATCATGTATATAGTTGATATTTCATCTATGTTTACACTGTGTGTACTAGCGTGATTCTGAACTAGTGTGGTATACATAGAGAGTCCAGATTTGTATATTCGTGTCTCGACAGAGGTGGTATCAGAGCCATATCGATTGTAGGATGAAACCCTAATTAGAATTGTCGATTTAGCAAAGTTTTCAAAATCTATTTTCTAAATCAAATCAATAAAATGAATATCTAGTGATTCTCTATTCTTACCTTATTCTTAGGATTCTTAATCTTTGCCTTCTCCGGAATATTATTTTTAAAACTTAAATTGACTTCTTATCCCATAATATCCATAGATGTATCGATTGTTCCATAATCAAAGGGAAGATTGGCTTGGAATTCTTTAAGCCTTGCTGTGAAGTTTGTATCAAGAAAGCACCCAAGATGTTCCAAGACAAGATTAAAGACTACTATGAAGATTGGGAGCCATTAGATTAGAACCCTGTTATAGTTTTAGCATCGTGTAGATCATGTTGTTTTTCTTTGCAATTGTGTGTGATGTGAGCTACAGTTTTGCTTTTGGCATTATATTGTAGTTTTGTCAAATCTTTTTTATGGAGTTCTTTAGTTCTTTTGTTAGCCTCTCGGCTAAGTATTTGCTTAGTCTAGGTTTGCCATTAGAAATCCCCTTACACGAGTTTATCTCTCATCTATACTTTTTTTCTCTCACCTTTTAAGCCATGTGAAGTCAGTTCTTAGCAGTTGCGTTTCTTCCCAGAGTAGTGAAAAGATGATTGATACTCAGAACTCAGCTGGTCATAGTCAAATGAACCAAGGTCTAGGAAGTAGCACCGTAGACCCGTCGACTCAGGGATCACAAACAACCCCAATGGGATTGGATTGAGCTCTCAGTCAATTCATGGCGGCCCAGATGCAGTTACTGCATACTATAATGCAGAACATGAATACTATGATGAACCGGCAAAATGAAGAAGCAGTTGCACCTCAGCCAGCTAGATAACAATCTAAGTTTACATAGTTCATGAGGACGAAACCACCCACCTATTCCTAGTCTTCCAAGCCTTTGAAGGTGGATGATTGGATCCGTTTAATTCAGAAGAAGCTAAATCTCGCTCAATGCACTGATCGCGAGAAAGTGCTTTACGCTGCCCATCAGTTGTAGGGAGCCGTCGCAGAGTGGTGGGAGAACTATTGCGCCGCTTGTGAGGACTGAGACAATATCTCTTGGGTTGAGTTCACAGCAGCATTTCGTCATACCCAGGTCTTAGATAGGGTGATCGAGATGAAGAAGGAAGAGTTTTGTGAGTTGCAGCAGAAGAACACGTTAATCAGTGAGTATCTTAACAAGTTCACCCAATTAACTCACTATGCGCCAAAGGACGTTGCTATGGATGATGCCCATCAGAAGATGTTCAAGAAGGGATTGAACCTAGTGCTCAAAGTTCAAGTTGTTGGTAATGATTATACCAGTTTTCAAAATATGGTTGATAAGGCCGTGCTTATTGAAGAGTATCACTATGAGATGGAAGAGTCTCGCAAGTGGAAGATGATTCACCAAGGAGTTCACTTGCAACAGTCACAAAGAGCACGATTCAACATGTACTAGCTAGCTCGTGTACCACAATAGTTAGATTACGAGACTTCAGCTCCAATGCCTCATTATGATATTTTAGGACTACGCCCTATCAACAACAACAATCAACCTTAGAGGGACGCAAGCCCTGCAACAACATCTAATTGTTTCAAGTGTCAAGAGCCAGGCCATTTTGCATGCAAGTGTCTGCAGAAGTGTCAAGCAATCATGCCAATTCCATTCAACCTCGAAAGTATACCTGCCAAGACCCTTTCCCCAAGAGCATGCCGTGGAGCACTGTTAGCCCAAGGAAACCAGATGTCCCAGAGCGTTACAAGAGAAAGTCTGAATAACATCATTTCCAACATCACACCTGGTAACCTATTCCTTTAGTGAGCCTAAATCTTGGGGTCGAGATATCATTTAAGGGAAAGGTTTGTAACATTCTAATTTTCAGAGCTTCTTTGAAGCTTTTAAAATAAAATTCACTATTTGAATTTTTCTGGAATTAATACAAGCTTAAAATAAATTTTTATTAATTAAAAGGATTTAATATGAATAAAATAAATATTAACATATACAAAAAATATTTTATTTGGGTTCCTTATGTCTCAAGAAATTTTTTTGGAATTTTTTTGTGTTTTTTTAGATTTATTTGCTATTTTCTAGAGCACTTCTCTTTTTCTTCCTATGTCGGAAATTGGAAAATTTCCCTCCCACACCAATCGGAACAATCCAATCTGTCGCTACCATGCATCGGCCATCCACTACATGCCACACGTCCTTAGCTATTCGATCAAAGCTACCATTCGTTTCGTCCGAACGTTTGCACTATCCGGACCGTTCAATCACTTTTGGATCGTTCGATCGGCCTTACCGTTCGATCGGTCCGAACTGGCCTGCATTGTTCATCTGTGTCATCTATTCTCGGCCGTCCATTTCCTCCTTAAGCCATGTGTCGCTCATTCAGCTGTCCTTACACTGTTCATCGTCTCCAGTCGAAACACTCTCTACCGCCGCGTTTGTCTCGGTTTTTGCGCTCCAGACAAACTCCGTGCCATCTCCGACCCAGCCTCCTTGCCATGCGTGACCTGACCATCCTCGATGTCCAGGTATAAAGCTGCACCCCCGCCCTTGTTCTTTGCACCCCACAGTCAAGATCGCCCATGCGCTGCATCCTTCGCATCCGCTGCCGTCATCTTCGTCTTCGGCCAGCAGCCACCATCGTCATCTTTGCCAAGTGCTGCAGCTCGACCAGTCCGTCCTTACTAATGACCGCCATCTGTCAGAGAGCCTCATTGCCGCCTAGCCATCTCACTTTGCTACGGCCTTTGCTCCACCGATCGATCCCCATGCACCACCGCCTCGCTTGTTGCGCACCCGCGACCCTTCGGCCACCGAAGAGCCACCATCCTTTCGCCTTCCACAGCCAACCATCGAGCGACGCGTGTCGTCAATCTTCAGATCATTTGAACCCTCCACACCTCCTCAACCATTAGATCATTGGACCATCTGAACATCGTGGCTTCTCGGCCGTCCGATTGTCGTCGCATTCGGACAGTCCAAACCTCTCCACGCATCCAGACCGTCCGATCGCTGCGTCAATCTGCTGTGTCAGGCCTTGCCAAGTCAGCCGAGCCGAGTCGTCACCACCTCAGCAGCCATCTCAGCCCTAAATTCGACATGTCTCCATGTGTCTGTGCCACGTCAGCACCAGAGCTATCCTAGATACCACCTGTCATCCACGTCATCAACCATGTCAGCCCTACCTGCCACGTGTCATCCACGTCAGCCCTAGATTGCGATGTTTACAGCTGAGTTGCACCAGTCATTATTCCATGAGCCGAGTCCACTGTAGACTAGTTTTTTCATGCACTGAGTACATAACATAGTAGAATTTCCGAATTTGTAGTATTTTCCTTTAGGGTTAATTTTCAAGAGCTCGTCCTAGCTCCGATTGAACCCGTTCTTTTTCCTAATTTTTTTTAAAATTGGGTTCTATATTTTGGCTCTAGTTTTGAAGTTTTTAAATTTTATTTCATTTTATTTCTTTGTGCTTCATTTATTTTCTCTTACGTTATATCGCGTCTTTGAATGAGTGGAAGCACAACTAGAAAATCAAGAATTCATAATTGAATAAGGCTGAGGTAAGTCATATTCTTTGATCATGTTGAACCTAATTTTTAATGTATTATTTATTTATTTTATTTTGAATTATCACGCATTGCTAATTATTACAAACCCTTATACTTGGTAGTTACTGTCCCAATTGATAATTCCCTTCTTTGATAATTTGAATGCCATGATACTATTATCATAATAGGATGGAAAATTATTTAATAACACAATACTAGTTGTCCCATGGGTTGTAGGATTAATTTGCTTAGCCATGCTTATAATCTCGTGGGTTCATCATCACATGTGATCAATTAATTACTTTTGACATAATGAGATATGAAATTATGGCTGGTACCACAGTTATAAAATTTATATGCCATGACATTAGTGTCTCATTGGTATTGGTTATACAAAATTGGTTTTCACTTGGACAAGTAATCGTGCAGTAAAAGGGGAAGTGTGTTTAACACTCTGAGGGATGTGGAAGTACCACCTGGGTAATATTTAAGGACTTAACTTTGTGCGTTATTGATCTGAGAATTATCGTGCAAACCACATGTCTAGACTCGGAATGCTACCAAACTAGAAGTAAAACAAAGTTAACTAATTACATTAACAAAATTTTGGCAGAGCCTCCCTTGTTTATCCATCCAAATCAGGGATTTCACAAATAGTAACAATTATAATGCACAAATCTCGAGTAACAAATTCAAAGTTAAGCAATTAGATTAAAAAGTACTAAATCATTCATGGATATAATGCCTAGAGAAAGAGCAAGAGTATCATGAATAATCTAAACTCTTATTACAATTAAAATCCAACGGTAATAAACAAACAATTGTTAAATAGTCCTTGCGTTCTATGTTTAATTCTCTTCCTTTATTTCCATTATGTGTGGAACGTGCCAGTGCAACTAATTTATTCCTTCCCTTTCCCCAAGCATGTCGATCTCATAAAGGTACCTAAAAAAACAAACAACAACAAGAGTGAGTCAAACGACTCAGCAAATATAATGGATAGTAACAAGTACATTTATAAACATCACTTCACAAATCCATCTATCAACCATATAGTCAAGCCATGCTATGCACGATGATCGAAAAGCTCTTTATCTCTTTCTCTTTTGCATTTTACCGGTAATGCAGAGTGTGCATCCGTCAACGCACACCTATGCCTGTACCGCCTGGTACAGGGACCAATTGCCCATACTCCACAAATATGGGGACCTTTAGCCCGTTATGTCATTAATATGACGGGGACCTCGGCGCTTAGTCAACTCGTGACTAAGACTTCAATAAATCAACATGATGCATATGTGTGAATATCTCAATAAAATAAATTTTGCATTCACATTATCCATGCACCAAAATTATTTATGAACATTGTAAATTGTAATCATCCATAAACAGCACCAATACATTCTTCCCACAACCACACCACATATATGGATCAAACATCGACATTCCACACTATCAAATTTAAACCATCGTTATACTTGCGTCTACTGAAGAAGCGACGAAATCACGCACGTTCAGAAGCGAAACCGCCTGTCCAAAAAGGTACCTCTCAGTACACATTACAACAATGAAAATGCGACTCTCGAAGAAAAGATATCGCTAAGCCCCAAAACCCCACAACATCCTTCCCCGCGTAACGGTTCTACAACATTCCCACTGCAGCGGCGCTGCTTAACATTTTCTTATCTTTAAAAATATAAAACTAATCACAGCAAAAGATACATATCTGGATTCCTCACTTAAATACCTACACTTTTCATGTAGATCATATATTTTCATCTTGTCATTAACAAGGTGATATCTAATTCACAAAACAGAGGATGTCCACTGTTCTAAAAGTCTGGACAGCTGAATTGTAACGCGTCCCTAGAACAGATCAAGGTTCTACAAATTCTGGTTATTTTACAGAATCTAGATTACTGAATTCCCTGCCTTTTTCTCAATTATGACCAAAAATTTAAAAATCATCTTCTACCCCTAATTCCCATCTGAACAGCGGTCTGTCCCTGTCTGCATCCCTGACGGACAACGAGAATTCAGACCCTGGTACGCCTAAATTATGTCCAAAAATCTGAAAAAAATACAGTAGATGCGTATCGTGGTCCTCTACGTTTTTCCTTTTGGGGAGATCCTCGGGAAAATCGTTTTCGGGGTCATAACCGCACGAACAGAAACACTGCGCGAATCAATCGACAGGCAGGCAGCAGGGATTCTCTAATCGGGGGTTCTAAATCCTAATCCCTACCAAAATCTTGGGCTAAGAACCCTAAAATAGTAGAAATAAGAGGGATTTGGGATGAGAGAGAATTACCTAGGGATTTGGGATCACCCCTCTTCTTCCTCTTCTTCTCCTTCCCTTCTCCTCCTTCTCTTCCTCTCCTTCTTCTCCTTCCTCTTCTCTTTCTTCTCCTTGCACAAGAGTAGCACCATAGGGGAGGGAGAGGGCGCAAGGAGGGTGGGTGTGGCGGCTTGGGGTGGGAAAAGGGGGAGGGAGGGCTCCCCAAGGGGTTTATAAAGGGGGTGCTAGGGTTTGGGAGGGGTACGGGCCCCCGTTTGGGCTGGCTGGCCCAAAGTGGCTGGCCCGCCCCTCCGGATAGCCCAAAATCCCTTAATTAATTATTATAATTCTCTTTTTATCATTTTAGACTATTTCGAAGAATTTATTTTCACCTCCCGCGATTTACCGAAAAGCCGGGCGACTCCGCGATTAATTTAAAAACTGACGCCGAAACGACGTTCAAGATATTACAATAGCCTTGGCTGATTAATTTATAATATTTCAATTTCAATTTCGCCATTGAGTTGGACATGATTGCTGATTTCCATGAGGCGCAAGAGAGGACAATTATCGACTAGGTAGTTAACCTACTTGACGGTAAAACCTTAGCAAGCAAAATTGAGTTGTGATTCAGCATTGTAAAAGCCTTATTGCAATTTTGTTTAACGTGAGGATGATTATTGTATGGGTATAGTTGTGCAATCTCTGCAGAGTATAAAACTATTTTAACAGATACGTCCCAGTTATAAAACTTGGGTTGGATCACTTTGAGAAGTAGACAGATAGTTCACTGGTGGTTTATTAAAGTGGACGGTTAGTTTACTTATGGTCTATTTAATTTCTTTGGTTATTTATCTATTATTATTTTCTTTAAGTTTATTTTCATTCTAATTATTGAATTTAATTTAAATTATTGTTTTCTGTAAAATAATATTTTAACTATCCATTGGTAAACCATACATGTTATATTGCACTTTTGTTAGAAATAACTTTATGAGTACCAATGTACTCACAGCTTTATGCCTACTATTGTTTAGTTGAAGAGGAGGAACCATATCAGCAGGAGGTACCTGAATGAGTATAATTCGACGACTTCATGGATTAGAAATTCGCTTGCTAGTCGATTGCCCGTGGGTATGTCAAATAGCTAGTACGCTTAATTTTATTTTTCGCTGCTACTTTTTTAAACCCTATAGGCTATTAATTGTAAGTTTAGCCATAAGGTCTTACTTTCATAATTATTAATACTTGAGTTCTTTTCTTTATTAATTGTGTATATAGTCGATATTTCATCTATGTTTACACTATATACACTAGTGTGATCCTAGACTAGTACGGTATACACAGAGAATCTGGATTTGCATATTCGGGTCTCGATAGTTGAGGGTCAACATTTGGTATTGCAGGTGCAGTACATTGTGGTTGTCTTAGCTCATCATGTGTGGTCCAATGCAGAGTTTGTTTGTACTCCGTTGGCAACACATTTCAGAGTTTTCTTCATCTGAACAGTTGGTTACAGAGGAGTAGTTTGACTTGCCATAGTTTCCATATGGTTTTGAAATCAGCAATTATTATACATGCTGATGTTCACTTATATAATTGCTCGTACAGTGGGCATTGTTTGCCGAATTATGTATTTCAAGTGGAGCATATTGAAAGACTATGAGATGCATTCTTCACTATTCGTTTAATACCTCAAGTGATCTCTTGGCAGATGTATTTGTTCATCGAGCATTTGATTTGGTTAGTTGCACAAGTTCAGACTTTATTGGGCTATGGAGTGTGACTTATTAAAGACCTAGATTTGCTTGTCTGATTTGGTGAGTTGTGCATTTGGACTACTTTTATTGTGCTTGCTTGATTTGGTTTCATGTGAAGCATTTGATGGAGGTAATTTGTTATATGTTGATTTATTCATTTGGAGATAAAGCATTTGAAGGTTGGACTCTTGATATCAAGAATCTTAATGTGTTTGATCTATGGTTCAATTGTCATTTAGGTGGAGAATTGTGAAAATGTGCAGCTCCTAATTTCACCTTTTGGAATCCATTTTGGCTCATTTATCATGCAAAATATTGTTTAGGCATGTTGTAGGTTGAAATTGGAGTTGTTTGTTATATTTTTCAATCTTAGAGGTTTTTTTGACAAATCTACCATTTTAAGGCCAAAGCCAACCTGAAATAGGTGAAAGTTTTTCCCCATTTAGGGTGACTTGTTCTTCACCTTGAGAGCCAATGTTAGAAAGAGTTTGAGAGTGAGAGAAGAGTTGATTCCCCACCAGATCTACACTTTTGAAGTGATTTAGAGTGTGATTTGTGAGGGGATTTGGAGCCTCTCCTCTATTTGTTGGCTCCTACTATGTATGTTTCTTCTCTAGTGGATAATTGCTCGTACCGCCTCCTGTGGTTCTTTCCTCAAGGGTTTTCTACTAAATCTTGGTATCAACTTCTCAATGGTACTATCTTTCTCTACTTGCTCGTGATTTGTTTACCATGCTTACTATTTGTACCCTGTTGAAAAAATGATGGTGTATATCGATGTCTTATTGATGAACATGCATAGAGTTCTTTGATATGTTAGTAATCTTGGTGCATTGATGTTGTGGTCAGCTGGTCTTAACAAGTATATTATTAGCGAAAGTTGTTCACTTGCCATGTGTATTGTTGTTAAGCAATATTTGTTTGTTGGTCTATGCACACAAGGTGTTTGATGAAATACTTGTAAGGATTTAGCTTGCCCATTTGATTCCGTTGTTTAACGGTTTCATTTCCGCTGCCCTGTTTGAACTCATTGGTAGCATATATGTTAGTATACCTGTTATGTCATCACAAGTGGTGTGAGAGCATATTATAGTTTATGCCACCACAAGTAGTATTAGAGCCACCAAGATGCTACATACTAGGGATGAAGCTGACCAGAGATAAAACAAAAGTAGAATACAGTCGCAAGAAGAGTCAAGGCGTTAGTCTGCAGCTGCAGCTCACACCAGACGGTGACCGCTCGCCAGCCCTTGTCGATAGGGCAAACGCTGTCGCCGGTTGCCGCGCTCTCTCATGGTCTTTCTGTTTGTACAAACCGCTGCAAAAAATAGGAGAGTTCGGTAATTTAGGAAATATTGACGGGTTTAGTTTGGTGGCTCATTTGAGCTTCTCAAACTTAATCCAATAGCTAACATAGTTATTCTTCTTGTAAGTGTTGCCATTTGATTAATTTTTTGTCATAATTCAAAGAATGGACCTTTCACAACAGTTGAAGATAAGTCCAGAACTTTTTTTTTAAATCTCTCAGAAGCAGCTTTTTGTGGCCTACTGCAAGGCCTTTATGTCCTCTGTTTTATCTTCTTTGACATTGCAGTGGACCTGGAACTAGGCTGTCAAAAACAGTCATAGTTGGAATTATAATTGAAGATCATTTGTGAAATATTCCTTATGTTGTTGCTATCCTCCAAATATCAAGTTGCTTTCAAACTTTTGGCACGCGTTGTACTGTCAAATGCTATCCTAGTATTGTTCCTGAGAAAAAGAAAACTATCTTAGTACTGGACTGGTTGGATCTGACAATTGTTGGCACTTAGATTTCCCAGTCAACTTCCATGATATGTTGATGGAAGAAGTACAGGGAAGACTGGTCTTTAATTTTTAACCTTGCTTTCAAAAGGCAAGGCAATGCTAATGCTACGTGTACAAACAAATCTTTATCAGACAATCTCGTAAGATCAACCGACAAGAAGATCTCCAGGAATTACAATATTCTAGTTACAAGAACATAATTGAAATGAAATAAATGCCCCTCTCACACCCTACAAAACTGGGTTTTTTTTCAGTGAAGAACATAGGTAAGGACAAGGGCCAGAGCCATCAAGAAGTAGCCAATCCCCTGGTCGATCGCCTTGCCGTCCATTCCGCCGCTCCTCCGACGCCGGCGTCCATCGGCAGCCCGCGCAGCCTCCGCCGCCTCCCTGCGCGCGGCCGGCGAAAGAACTGTCGCGAACATGAACAAGAACACCACCAATGCAAGCGCTCTAGCAGAAGCCATATGTGAGGAATGCAACATACTACAAGTTTCTGAGATGTAAATAGAAGAGAAAGATGGAGCTAAGAATGTTAATGTGTCTGCTCTTGGTGCAATGCTTATATACATCTGTGTGTCCAGTGCCCGTAGTGAGATTAGTTAATTCACGGTTTGGCCTTGGCTGGCTCTCCTGTATGCAGGAACGTGCGGATTGAGTCTGATGGTAGCATGCAGTCGCTCTCTGCTGCAAGATATAGAAGCGGTTTAGCCGGTCAGAGATTGCGATAGGGAGAGGTCAATGGTGACAGGTAAATTTTTATTTGGAAAGTTAAGGGCCTAAGCATTATGAAAGGGAAAAACAGCTTCACAGGCTTCCCGGGAAAGACGAGGAAAAGAATCGAACTGATTCAATTAATTAAAATAGAACAATTACAGAACAAGAGAGCAAAGAAGGTATTCGTTGGAAGTAGATAGGTTTTACTAAATCAAAATTATGATTCTTTAATTATTTATTTTATATTTGAAATGCTAAGAATTTTGACTTATTCTAAGTATTCCTTATTGTCAAGCCATAGTAATTGCACCTATTAAAGATACTAGAAGAATTATGGAAATAAGTTCAATCGGTAGATAAAAATCAGTTGCTAAATGAATAAGTGCAAAAAAAATTTATGTCCTCTTCGTGCCAAAAGGAAAATTTTACTCCTCTCCTTTTTTTACCACCAGCCTATACATCTTTCTTGTCAAACGTTAATGACGGTATCTTCCCTGTAGTTGGACCTCACATTCGCTTCTCGTTGCACACACTACAGTATGGAAGACGTACAAGCAAGATAAGTAAAGTAGAGATCGAACGCCCGGCGCGAGGCATAGGCGGCTGGATGGCAGACACGTGTATGTTATGAATCAGACGGCTAAGTAAAATGGGCTAGAAAGGAATATTGGGCAGAAATTCGGATGGGCTGGACCATAATTGAAGAATGGCCTTTTAAGGATTTTTTTAGTAATTTTCTAATTTCAGTTTTAAGAATTAATTTGTTTGAGATCTAAAAATAGCAAATAAATCTGAAAAAAATCCAAAAAATTAAAACAAATTTCTTGCAACATAGGAAATCCAACTAAGATATTTTCAACAATAATTAAAGTTTAAGTTAGTCATATTAAATCTTTTTATTCTGAAAAATTTTAATTTAAACTTTAATTAATTCAAGAAAAAAAATTAAATTGTGAATTTTATTTTAAAAACTTCAACAAGACACAAAAATAGGATGTTATATCTTTTTCCCAGACAAATTCATATCTTATTTAATTTAGTGTAATTAAGGTAGTCTCTCGTCTTGTTGAGGATATTTCTGTAACCAATTCGTAGTAATAAAGAGTATCTCTATTTTATCTCAAAAATTTTTAGTTATTTTTCTCGTATTCTTTACTATTATAAAAGAAGGAGTTGGTGGTTGTTGAAGCCTCCATCCAATCTGGACCGTCGGATCTTCCCTCCCCTCCTGCCACCCGGCCAACCTTAAAACCCTCCAACTGCCGCCACCCTCCTTCCCCTCCCCCTCCCGGTCTCCCCTCTTCCCCCTCCCCCCCGCCGGCCCTCCTCCCCATCGCTCCTCCCTCTACCCCCGCCGCCCCCTCCCCCTCCTGGCCTCCTCCCCCTCTCCCAGCCGCTCCCCGTCGTCCTCCTCCCTCTCCCCCCGCTTCCCTTCGCTCTCTCCCCCCACCTCGCTCGCCCCCTCGCTCCCCCCGCCGCCTGCCCCCCGCCTCCCCTCGCTCTCCCCCCGTCGCCCCCTGCCTCCTCCTCCCCCACCCCGTGCCGCCCACCTCCCCCTCGCTCTCCCCGCGCCCGATCCGCCTCCCCTCGCTCTGCCCCGCCTCCCCTCGCCCTCCCCGCCTTCCTCGCCTCCCCGCGAGCTCGCCGAGAACCTCTTCCCCGACGCCGCCGATGACGCCGCCCCGCCCCCGCTCACCATCGAGGAGACCCTCGTCGCCGTCCCGGGTGTGCAGCTCCACCTCATCGACCCCGACCCGCAGCCTCGACCTCGGCGCCGGCACGCTCTCCGTCGTCTGCCTCCGCCAGGGCGACCATTCTGTCGCCGTCCTCGCGCGCCTCACTCCGGAGAAGCGTCAGCAGCGCCGCGGCCTCTTCAGTTTCTTGAGCATCGGACGATCCAGCGATGGGGCCGCGCAGGAGCCCGTGCAGTGGCCGCTCACCCGTGACGGTGCTGGAGGGCACAGCCCCTCCACCGTCTACGTCTCCAACCTGCCCTACACCTTCAAGTCTTCTGACGTAAGCGCGAGCTCCTCCTAACCCTTACAAATTTACAGCTTAGAGTCTTGGAGGCAAGTGCTTTAGATTTACAATATGAGATATGCTTTGTATTGTGTAGCTCGAGGAGGTGTTTAGCGAGGTCGGACCGGTGAGACGCTGCTTCATGGTCGCGCCAAAAGGTGATAGGATTTAGCCAATTTTATAATAGCATGAACCACTGTTAGATGATGCTAAGTTTGCTGAATTATTTTGCATGAGATCTGTTTATATTTATCACCTGCTTGCCTAATCAAGATACACAGAAACAGTGGAGCCATAAGAACTATGAACAAAATGGGCATTTATTTTTGGTTTGCATACTACTATACAAGTTTGTTAATAATGTGGAAGTGGAATCTTAGAAAGAAGCCTTATATGTCATAAAAAATAAATTTAAAGAAGTTAATTACAACTAATGATTACAGCTTGTTCTTTAACTGAAACAATTGACCTTGCCTGCTTCCCTTTTTTCCTTCTTTAATACTTCGTTGGTTTAGGTTTCATGGCTTAGCTGAGTTTGACCAGAAAAAGCGAAAGTCGTCGCGGCGTCTATCTGATCATAATGCACGAAGAAGGAAGCCACAACCAGAGATAATTTCATTCAGTTCATCAAGGCTCTCCACGATGTTTTATGATAGCACTGATCCCTTAGTTGCTTTGGGGGTTCAATAAACTGATTTATTATCTACAACTATCCTGTTGGTATCCATAGTGCACAAAACTCTTATTTTACCATATCAATCTCCAACTGCGTGATACTCATTCATTATAACTTGGATGTTAAAAGAGAACTGGTGCCAAACAGTTTGTTCTTTTCGTCATGCAAAAAGAGAACTGGTGCCAAATAGTTTGTTCTTATCTTCATGCACCTTACTCGCTTAACTTTCATGCTTGTGGTATTATACGACAGTGGTGCCCTATACGTTATAACCTGATGAGATGGTTCCAAGCATGAAAAAGAACCTAATTTTAGATCGTGGAGGACATGTTTCTACTTTTCCTATTGCAGCGCCTTGACACATGGCTTTGACAGTATCTGTTATTATGCCTTATTCTCTTCATGTAGTTTAATTGATGACTGAATGCGAATTCTTCAACCAAATTTGCACTTCGAAAATAACAGGACAATACTTAAGCATCGCAGTAAACACTGCTTCAATTTTCTGCAGATACATGTTTGGTGTTACACAATGATTCAATTTTTTTGGAAGGGAACTTAACCCAACTTCTTTGGTATTATTTGATGACAATACATAGTAATCACACTGTCATAAAATCCTTCACAAATCTTTGTTCTCTCTAGATATATATTTTTCCTTGTACTGAAACAATTTAGCCTTAATTTGATGACAATACATAGTTATCAGTATTGGAACATTGTGTATTGTCATCAAATTAACTTAAATACCTCGTCTTAAATTGATACAATTATTGTCTTGCAAATGTACTTTATTATACATATACTGATGGGATGCCATGAATGGAAAAAAATCCTTCATCCACTTGGAATGTATTACCATTGTTCCTCTACTACTGTCTGCAGTTCTATGTCTTTTAATTTTGTACTTTGATGTTGCTAAAATTTATGTTTCTTCTGTAATCACCATTGATTATGTTAGCCATTTGTTAGTACAAAATTTGGCCGTGTGTAGCGTAATCTTTATTGCTCTTGGCTCATGTACTTGAAGCTGTAGGTTTAGAATTTTTCTAAAAATATGTACCTTTGTATGATTGTATATATAGTATTGTTACATCTTACTAATATGATGCTTGATTTATTTACGAGTATGAACATATATGTTTTGTTTGATATATAATGACGTAAGAAAAGGTTGATATTTATTATTCAGTTTGAAATAATATTTGATAGTATGCACCATTTTTATTTAATTTTCCGTTACAACGCACGGGTACATAACTAGTATTTCATAAAATTATGGACACATTGCTCAGCAACCTTACCGTGCGGCCATGGACTCTGAGGCGGTGAGTCCTTCACCACACTACTTTGCCTCCTCCGCAAACCACAGGTGCTGGAGCGCTTCCGCCGCCGTGATCCGCTCGTCGAGGTAGAAGTCCAACAAGCTAGCCAAGACATCCCGCCTAGCCTGCAACAGCTCCGGCAGGCCCTTGAAGGCCGGTGAACCTGTCGAGCTGATCCGGTCTCGCATGTCGGGCAACTCGTCAAGCAGGTCCTCCTTTGTCTCTGACCTGAACATGGGCGCGCCAGTCAGGAGCTCTGTCATCACACACCCCAGCGCCAACACATCCTCGGCCGACCCATAGCACCGGTTGCCCACGAGCTGCTCCGGCCAGTGGTACCACAGCGTGCCGACGCTCGCCTCCTCGACCCCGTACAGTGTCCCTGCCGGATTTATCAGCGTCACCACCCTGAAGTCGCAGATCTTGAGCGCGCCGTCTCGGCTAACGAGGGATGTTTTCCAGCTTTACGTCGCGGTGGACCACGCCGGCGCTGTGTATTATCTTGGCGGCGCCCAGGAGCTGCCGCATCAGCGCACAGGTGTCGGCCCCGGAGAAGGGCTCGTTGATGAGGTCGCAGAGGCAGGGGCCGACGAACTCCATGACGAGGAACATGTCCCCTGTCGTGGGGTCCATACTGACGTCGAGGATCTGCACAACGGACGGGTGGCCGCGGCACACGGTGAGGCACCCGACCACGTGGAGGACAGGCGTGCCGTGGCCATCCTCCCCCTCACCAAGGACCAACTTAACCGCCACCGTCTCGGCGCCTTGTCCACAACGCCGTACGTGCTGCCGTGAGCAGAGTTGAATTCTTTTTTCAGAGTACAACGAGCACACCCATGCAATGCCATATATACTCACATCACATACATACATTCATATGAGTACATCTAATACACATGCTTTAAGATAAAATAGAGGCCTGAAGCCTCACGAAGTATGGATATATGTATTTATCACTGAATACACCAACATATTCGTATACTCTGAGAGATATTGTTTACCTAAACAGTATGAAAGGGGTACTATTTACACAAATAAAATTTGTGTAGCATGACATTGGTGTTGATTATACAAAATTGATTTTCATTTAGGCGAGTAATCATATAGTAAAGGGGAAGTGTGGTTAGCACATCGAGGGATGTAGAAGTATCATGTAGGTAATGTCTAAGAACTTAACTTTGTGCGCTATTGATCTGAACTTTACCGTGCAAACCACATGTCTAGTATGAGATAGCCTTGGCTGATTAATTTATGATATTACAATTTCAATTTTGCCATTGAGTTGCACATGGTTGCTGATTTTCCATGAGATGAAAGGGAGCATAATTATCGACTAGATGGTTAACCTACTTGACGGCAAAATCTTAGCAGGCAAATTTGAGTTGTGATTAAGCATTGTAAAAGCCTTGTTGTAATTTTCTTTAATATGGGAATGATCACATCGTGTGGGTACAGTTGTGCAACCTCTGCAGAATATAAAACTATTTGAACAACTATATCCCCAGTTATAGACGATGCTCGATGATTTCACATCAGAGGTAGTTATTTCATAAAATTTGGGTTGGATCACTTTGAGAAGTGGACATGTAGTTTACTGGTGGGTTATTAAAGTGGATGGTTAGTTCACTTACAATCTATTTAATTTCTTTTATTATTTATTTATTATTATTCTTTTTAAAGTTCTTTTTTAATCTAATTATTATATTTATTTTAAATTATTGCTTTATACAAACTAACCTTTCAACCATCCATGGGAAAAGCCTTGCATGTTATATTGTACTTTTGTTACAAACAACTTCCTGAGTACCAATGTACTCACGGCTTTATACCTACTGTTGCTCAGTTGAAGAGGAGGAATCATATCAGCAAGAGGTACCTGCAGGAGTATACATCGACGACTTCACGGATTAGGACTTCGCTTTCTATTCGATTGCATGTGGGCCTGTCGAATGGCTAGTACACTTAATTTTGTTTTCCGCTACTATTTTTTAAGCCCTTCAGGCTATTAATTATAAGCTTGGTCATAAGGTCGTACTCGATAATTATTAATACTTGAGTCTTTTCCTTTATTAATCATGTATATGGTTGATATTTCATCTATGTTTACACTAGGTGTTGTTTGCCGAATTATGTATTTCAAGTGGAGCATATTGAATGACCATGAGATGCATTTTTCACTATTCATTTAGTACCTCAAGTGATCTATTGGTAGATGTATTTGTTCATCGAGCATTTGATTTGGTTAGCTGCACAAGTTCAAACTTTGCTGGGCTATGGAGTGTGACTTATTGAAGACCCAGATTTGTTTGTCTGATTTGGTGAGTTGTGCATTTAGACTTGGTTTATTGTGCTTACTCAATTTGGCTTCATGTGAAGCATTTGATGGAGGTAATTTGTTATATGTTGATTTATTCATTTGGAGATAAAGCATTTGAAGGTTGGACTCTTGACATCAAGAATCTTGATGTGTTCGATCTATGGTTAAAGTGTCATTGAGGTGGAGAATTGTGATAATGTGCAGCTCCTAATTTCACCTTTTGGAAGCCATTTTGGCTCATTTATCATGCAAAATATTGTTTAGGCATGTTGTAGGCTGAAATTGGAGTTGTTTGTTATATGTCTCAATCTTAGAGGCTTTTTTTACAAATCTACCATTTTAAGGCCAAAGCCAACCTGAACTAGGTGGGAGTTTATCCCCATTTGGGGTGACTTGTTGTAACATTCCAATTTTCGAAAACTAAGAATATTGTGCAGTTTGTGACATTTGGAAATATTGGCATTTCTTGGTATTTCAAATTTTTGGATTTCAATGGTTTTTGATTGAGGTTCCATAAGATTAAAGGAGAGTGTATATATATATATATATATATATATATATATATATATATATATATATGTATATATGTTAAAGCACATAAATAAAAGGGAATACCAAAAAGAAAGGATATATGTTTATGAAAGAAAGCTTTCAATCAGGACATGAATCTGAAAAGATGATCCAAGTAATTGTCCAAAAGCTCAGAAAAGAAATTAGTGCTAGAGGTGAAAATCATCTAAATTCCCAAACTTCCAAAGATCATTTATATTTAAAAGGAGTCTCCTTACAATATGAAACTTTAAAATAAAATCATCAATACTTGAGCGAGCATATCTGAAATTTTATGTGAATGAAAAATATATGCACACCTATGCCCAAAATAAATAGTGCAAATCAAAACACAATTGAAAATGGAAGTAAAAATCAAAAAGGAAATTAAAAAAAAAATGGAGAGAGGGGGAGATCAAGCTGGCCTTCGGCCCAACCCGATTTGACCCCCCCTCTCTTTCTCCCCTTCACCCCCTCCCCTCTCTACCTCTCTCGTTCGCCCGGCTTGACCCCCCCCTCTCTTTCTCCCCTTCACCCCTCCCCTCTCTACCTCTCTCGTTCGCTTCCTCCACCCATTCCATCGCTCGCGTGCGCCCATCAGCTCCTCCCCGAAAACCCGTTGCGAGGCTCCCACTCTGGTTTCTCCCTTCGGACCAGCGGTTGCTTGCGCATCCTTTTGCCCCATGCCATCGCCATCCTTGCTGTAGCACTTCACCTACTCCCCCGTCCCCTCCTCATGGCCGATCAGCAACGCCCACGCCACCACACCGCTTCCCAGCGTTAGCAACAGCGCCTCCCTTCAAATCGCAATGACGTCTGCTCCCGCCAACTCTTGAGCTCTCTCATCGCCCATCTCATCGTGTCGCTCAGTCTTACCCTCTCGCACTATGGCCTCGCTGTAGCGATCGTCATCGCCATGGCCGTCGCGCTCGGCTCCGTGCAGACAGCCCTTTACGCCTGCTAGAAATGACCCCCGAGGCCTCCGATCGTTTCCCCACACCTCCCTCATTCTCCCACCACGCTTAATTGGACTATCGTGCATTGTAGCCCACCGACGCCATTTTCTTCTCAAGCTCTGGCCGCCGAGCTCGCCGCTAATCGGAGCCACCCCAATGCAATTCCTTCGGCCAGGAGCCTGACCAGAACCCAGTGAAGCCATCCCGGCCATCCTTCAAAGCTCACTTTGCTCGAGCAGTCCCCTCACTGTGCACCTCCTCGGAGCGCCATTTTTATGGTTAGGACTTGGAAAGGGAAAAATGAAGGACAATGGACTGTCTGGATTTGTGTAGTCCTAGGTGTCGTCCTAGTGATAATGCAAACGGCTATAACGCTGAAAGGTTAATATGTGGTGTAGGTGACATGTAAAGGTAGATGTAATCTGTACCAATACTATCATCGTATTTCTTTTTCAAATACTATTATTTTAGTCTAAATGGCTAGGTCTAGGAAGTTTTTATGTCAATATCTTACGTCTTTTAAAAAGCAAATTTCCAGCAAACAAAATAACCTGAGCCTATCCTTTGTCAAGCCAAGCATGTTATGTAATTGCACTCTATGTATTGGTTCGCGGAGCATGGTGGTTAGTGTGCTCACCCTCGCATCACCATACCTAGTCGCCTGCTTATGGCTATTGGCCCCACCGTTGCTCTTGCTTTTCCACTGCTATACTTTTGATTCAGAATATTTGGCCCGAAGGCCAATTATGTAAAACAGTCGCTCGACGTGGCGTATTTTAAATTTTGATGTAAATTATATTTTGACTGTATGATCATCATACGATATATGAGTTGATTCAGCAATGTACTGTGAGCACTATCTACTGATCCAGGGAATAGTGCGATGGAATCACAGAGGATTCGGGATTTCCAATTCGGATCCGACACTTGTTCTTCACCTTGAGAGCCAAGGTTAGGGAGAGTTTGAGAGTGAGAGGAGAGTTGGTTCCCCACCAGATCTACACTTTTGAAGTGATTTAAAGTGTGATTTGTGAGGGGATTTGGAGCCTGTCCTCTATTTGTTGGCTCCTACCATATATGTTTCTTCTCTAGAGTGGATGATTGCTCGTACCACCTTGTGTGGTTTTTCCCTCAAGGGTTTTTCACGTAAATCTTGGTGTCAACCTCTCAATAGTAGTATCTTTCTCTACTTGCTCATGATTTGGTTACCATACTTACTATTTGTGCCATGTTAAGAAAATGATGGTGTATGTTGATGTCTTATTGATGAACATGCATAGAGTTCTTTGATATATTGGTAATCTTGGGGCATTGATGTTGTGGTTAGCTAGTCCTAACAAGTATGTTGTTAGCGAAATTTGTTCACTTGCCATGTGTATTATTGTTAAGCAATATTTGTTTGTTGGTCTATGCACACAAGGTATTTGATGAAATACTTGTAAGGATTTCCATTGTTTGATGGTTTCATTTCCGCTGCCCCGTTTGAACTCATTGGTAGTATATATGTTAGCATACCTGTTATATCATCACAAGTGGTGTGAGAGCATATTACTGTTTATACCACCATAAGTGGTATTAGAGCTACCAACACTACTACAGAAATTATCATCATAGACGGTTCAAAAACGTCATCACAGACGGTTTTCTAAACCGTCTGAATTTATAAGTCAGTAATAATCGAAGGTTATCACAGATGGTTAGAAAACCGTCTGTGGTGTAAATATCACAGACGGTTTTTAAGTAAAAACTGTCTATGATAGCTGATAATCACAGACGGTTTTTAAGTAAAAACTGTCTGTGATATATAAATATATAAATATCATAGACGGTTTTTAGTTTAGAACCGTTTGTGATATTTATATATCACAGACGGTTTTTAGTTTAAAACCATATGTGATATGTGAGTATCACAGACGGTTCTAGTTTACAACCGTCTGTGATGTGTGAGTCACAGACAGTTATACTATAAAATCGTCTATGATAGTTTATTCTATACCTAAATTTTTTTCTATTTTTTAGTTAGTCTCAGAAAATGTTAGCTATGCTTTTTGAAAACAAGCAAAAACAAGTAAATATGATATCAAACATAGCAGAGAACATTTTATTTCCATTACAATCCACTATTACAACATCACAAGATTACAATCCACCATTACAAGATCACAAGATTACAATCCACCATTACAATAGCAGAGAATATTCCATTTCCATTACAAATCGAGCAACAGAGAAAAGAAAAAAGAAGATGCAGCTTGGGTAGACCTTCTTAGCAGCCGCCTCATTGTAAGCTCCCAGGCTCTAAACCCAACAAAGTAATTAGCAACGATGGAAACTATATACGATGGAGACCTAAAGCCCACAGAATGAAATACTAGAAGAAACAATGGAGGGAGGAAGCTTACGATGCATTTGAAGGGAGGGGGCGGATAGGTTCGGATGAGTATTTATAGAGGAGGGAGAGCTATGATCCATGAGATGTGGGTTAGTCGATTTATATTGGCTGGAACTAGGTTGAGGAGGATTGACGGACCCATTCGTTAGAGAAAAAATTATCACAGACGGTTCTTTCTTAAGAACCGTCTGTGATACTAGCTATACATATACCCATATAATATAAACAACTAGTCTTAAAATATAAAATAATAAAGTTCTATATGGCTTATATGTACTCATCTGAAAGGTTTTGATGAGATCTACAACTTTGCAGTTGAGACAAACCCTAAATCTTGAAAGGAAGATTGAAAATTTTGGCAAAAACAGAAATCAAAAACTTGTGATTCAAATTTGAGGCTAAAGATGGCCGGTTTTGAGGGTCTTCAAGAGCGACGGGCGCCAGCGTGTCATTTTTTTTGGATCGGGCCTGTCGTTAGCTTTCCAACGAGTACAAGAACGTCGAAAACGGACACCGTATGTAAAAGTTATGCCCGTTTTAGTGAAGGTGTGTCAAAACGATATCCTACTCGAACTCAGGTGGGAAACTATAAAATTTTAGAGATATGGGAGGCGGAAAACATATCACAAACGGTTCTTGATCAAGAACCGTATGTGATATGCCAATATCATAGACGGTTCTTAGTTAAGAACTGTTTGTGATATTCCGCAATATCACATACGGTTCTTAATCAAGAACCGTCTGTGATAATGGTATATCACAGAGGGTTCTTAATTAAGAACTGTCTGTGATATTACGGAATATCACAGACGGATCTTAATCAAGAACCGTCTGTGATATTCAGAATATCACAGACGGTTCTAGTTTAGAACCGTCTGTGATAATATAACAGATGGTTCTTATCAAGAACCGTCTGTGATTGCATTTAACAAAGATGGTTCTTATGAACCGTCTGTGATGAGGCGTGTAATATAAATATTTTTGTAGTAGTGCGAGATGCTACATACACTACTACAGAAAGCCTAATATTAGATGCCAAATCACAGATGGTTCACAAAACTGTCTGTGATGTACACTATCACAGACGGTTTTAATTTGGAGACCATCTGTGTTGCCGAAGGAGTATCACAGACGATTCGTACCGATAAACTGTCTGTGATACTAGAATATCATCGATGGTTTTTAGTTAAAAACCGTCTATGATAATTCCAGATTATCACAGACGGTTTTTGTTAAAAGCTGTCTGTGATAATCCTGCTATGTATTTATTACGCCGCTCAGACCGCATCTGTCTTCATTTTGATTCTGATCTAGCCGGTGCTGCAGCTGGAGGCGGCAAGGCTTTCAGGCCATTTTATTTGGTGGAAGGAGGCATATTTGGCAGGAGAGCTTTGAAGATTCATCAAGTTCTTTGTTGCCCTAGATATGATTAGTAATGAAATTTGTTTTTCGTTGCATCAAAATTTAGATCTATCTAGCTAATTTTCAGTGACTGTTATATATATATACTTTGAAGATGTAGCTAATTTAGATTTAGCTAGTTTCAATGCATGTGTTATATATGTAGTAATAATTAATTAAATTAATTTTAATACTAATTAAGTTGTTATATATGTGCATAATATATATAGGACCGAAGCTGGATGTATACCGCAAACCGTGTGAGTGAAGAGTACATTAATGGTGTGTCTGCTTTTACATGAGCTGCAGAGGAGGATATGCTGAATAAAGGGGTGGAATATATGTATTGTCCATGCACTGACTGCGAGAATTTAAAGATGTTTAAGAATCAAGAGCAAATTGAGGTGCACTTGATTCGTAGGGGTTTCAAAAATAGGTATACATGTTGGACCAGTCATGGAGAAGTCAATGATATACCACCGGTTGACATCGCTAGTGAAGTCAATGATATGCCGCCGGATGATGATTGTGGTTCGGATTCGGATAGACTACACGATGACAATCTGGATCAGATGCTTCGTGATGTATAAGAGAACTATGATGAGAGAGAGTAAATTAAATTATGAGGCTTGATGGTGGACTCAGATAAACTTTTGTTCATGTGTTGCAGGTCAAAGTACACGAAGTTGTCAGCTGTGCTTGAACTGTTGAAATTGAAGGCAAGCAATGGTTGGTCTGACAAGAGTTTCATGGCGCTGTTAGGTCTTTTAGCGGACATGCTTTTGGAAGGAAATGAGTTGCCTAAAACCACGTATAAAGCCAAGAAAGTTCTTTGTCCATTGTGAATGGAAATATAAATAATATATGCATGTCCGAACGATTGTATCCTCTTACCATAAAGAGTATGCAAACATGCATATCTATCCGGTGTGCAACGCATCCCGATACAAACGTAACAATCAATCAGATGATGATGGCGAGGGAACAGAGGTGAAGAAAGGACCTCCTGCAAAGGTGGCATGGTATCTTCCTATAATTCCTCATTTGAAGCGGTTTTTTGCGAATCCAAAGGAGGCAAAATTACTACGTTGGCACTCGGAGGAGTGCAAGAAGGATGGAATGCTGAGATGCCTTGCTGATTCCAGCCAGTAGAGAAATATCGATATGAGTTTTGCAGATTTCGGTGCAGAATCGAGGAATATAAGGTTTAGATTGAGTACAGATGGAATGGATCCTTTCAGTAGTATGAGCAGCCGATATAGCACGTGGCCCGTGACTTTATGCATCTATAACCTTCTTCCTTGGTTATGTATGAAGAGAAAGTATATTTTGCTGTCGATACTTATCCAAGGGCCAAAGTGTCGGAACCCGGAACAACAACTCCGAGTCCCTCTGTGTAAATCGCACTATCCCAGGAAAAGCTAGTGCACACAGGGTTTAACAGCAATGTATATCATGGAAAAATCACCACAGAGTATTATTAAACGAAAATACGCCTTAAGGCCAAGTCTTACAATACAGGGGCACAAGGCCAACAAAAGAAATACAACAGCGGAAAGCAGTAAAGGTAGCAGAACAGCCCATCCAGTCTCCCACAGGCGAATGACTGTAAGACACGTCCTACTCGCTGAAATAGTCCTCACCGTCGTAGTCGCCGTCGAACTCTAGCAACAAATTATGGCAAGGTGAGCACATAAAGTACTCCCAAGGTAAGCACATAAGTACTTACGCAAGTTACACCAGGAATATAACAGAGTTCATGCATGTATAGGGATAATAAAGGAAGGCTCAATAGTTTGTTTATGCGAAAAGCAATACTGAATTTAAATACAATAACATAAGTGGAAAAGCTTAATTTGAATACGATATACTGAAACAATATTTTAATCAAAGTATTATCGTTAGTGTAGGCTCTGACCTACACTAACCTAACCACGGGTATCCCACCCGGACCATTGTCAAAAATCACTGGTGTTTGTCCGAAAAACCAAGTTTTTATCAAATCCAAGTCTAATCTGTGAAAGCACTACTCAGCATGTCCATGACCGTGAACACGGCTATCCAAGATAGGTTTTAACTCTACAGAGGTGTACAACTTTAGCCACAAGACATTCCCTCTCACTTGAGCCACGTGATAAACACACTGCCTTAGGTGTGTGGCGGAGAGTTCATGACAAGGCTATTCCGATGTTCCATAGCCAAAATAATCACGCCGCCACTAAGGTTTCACCACAACTCGAATCCACGAGTTGGAGCCCCCTCTGGTGCCATGTGAGACTTCCCACAGCCTACGCCGCGCTCACATTCATCCTATAGCGAGACTATATTTGGAACTTCGCAAATTACTTAGCCAGGTCCGTCCCATACCAGACTTGTAGTAATACGAAGTGACTTCGTAAAATGAATCACAGAAACGGTCCTTAATCCGACTTAGGCTCAACCACATACCCACATGGACGACAATCAACCAGGTGTCACCAAACACGAGGCATGCTGGCACCCCACCACCTATCCAATAGCCTAAGTCCAAATCATGAGTTTCTATTTTCATTTTTAAACAATTTTCATAAACCATCCTTGACTCACCGAAGTCAAGTCTTTATTTTCATATCGTCATTTCATGTGAAACAGTTGATCCCACCTAAAATCATACTAAGCCAAGCTAAGCATTTCTATAAAATTTCTAGTCAATACTATGGTACTAACTTGTTTTCGGTTAGGGTGACAAGGTATATGAATTTGAGATTCAATGGGCTATAATCAAAGGATTATGGGTATAACTAAAGTTTAAACTGAATTTAAATTAAATTTGAATATAAGTACGCATGTATATACAGTGAAACAATATAAATAAATTTGAAATATTAGGTTCAACATGGTCAAAGGTGTAATTTGCCTTGATCGAAGTCCTGCTAGGAATCGTCAAACTCGAACTCTCCGGAATCGTCAAAATCTAACGAAAAGAGCCAATTCAAAAGAAATTCAAAAACAAAATTCAAATAAACTCAAAATTTCAAAATGATGCCAGAAATGGATAGATCATGATTTTAGAAAAATTTAGAAATTTGAATGGGTCAATTTGGAGTTAAAATGCAAAAGTTATAGCCTTCCAAAGTTTAAATGCAATTAAAAAGAAAATACTCAATTTCTGGAATTATTTTTATACCGAAAATCATTTATGACGTCAGCCTAAATTATTTTTCTAAAGGAAATGAATGATTATGACGTCAGCACAGCAAATTCATTTCGGCCGAATTGTTTTAAACAGGAAAATCGGGTTTATGATGTCAGCTGACGTCAGCCTTGGTAGTTTTAAATTCGGTTGAGCGGCTGACATGTGGGCCTGGGTCTGGTGGACTGAGTCCGTGGACCCGAGAGAGGGGTGAGGTGGAAGGCGGTTGACGGGGCGCTTGGTTGGTGCTGGCGTGGCTCGTGTGGCGTACACGTGGCTGCCACGCGGTGCCCACGTCGGCTGCCACACACGCGCAACCTGCCGACGTGGCATGCCGGCCGATGGGGGCGCACAGGACCCGAGGGTCACCGGTGCTGCTGGTACCGCTCGGCACGGCGAGGTAGAGGGGAAGGTGGGGAGCAAGATGGTACCGCTCGGGGGACCTGAGGACGAGCGGGTGCTGCTGGCGGCGGTCGAGGGCGGCGGTCGGAGGAGGCGATCAGCGGCGAGGGTGTCCCGGTGAGGTTGGAGCCCGGGCAAGGGTCGAAGGAGACACGCATGGTTCGGGTGAACGAGCTGGCGGCGGTAGCATGCTCCGAGGAGGTCTTAAACCTTGCCGATGGCTCGTCGGAGCTTTGCCACCGAAGAAGTTGAAAATCGCACGGTGCGAAGGTTCTGCGGCCGAGGTGAGGGGCAATTGGGTGAGGGGAAGTGTGAGTACGATTGCAGGGATGGCAAAGGTGCTTTATATAGAGGGGGAGGAGGAGTAACGGCCGCATAATTCCTCGCCGGAGGTGTAACGGCTCCACGCACGATTTGAGTAATTAGCGGGCACCGGAGAGGGGAAACGGGAGGATTGATGGCGGCGGATAACAGGGGAGCGAATGCGCAATTGCTTGGGCGAAATCGGCAGAAGAAACGGAGATTTGAATGCTTCAGTTATAGCCATTAATGGCGGCAGCGGCGGTGGCGCGGGGAGGAAGAAGGTGGGGAGGGAGACGACCGACGGTGGGGCCCGCACGTTAGTGAGAGAGGGAAGGAGAGAAAGAGAGGGGCGACGGCTCGGATTAACGACAGGTGGCGAGGGGAAGTGATCGGGGCTGTGAGATCGCGAGCGAGGCGTTAAGTGAAGAAGAACGACCGTGATTTGATCCGGCAAGCGAGATCAGATCGGGACCGTCCAAGAGATGGGCGGAGGGGTAAGTGACTATGGGCGGTAGCGATCTGGTACGGCAACAGGGAATGGTTCGGATCGAGACGCGTGTCGATCGGAGGGAAGAGGAGAGCGGCTGAACCGGTAAGTAGCAGTAGGTGGCTGGGATTAAACGGGCGGGGCGGAGGCTTGGCCAATGGCTGCCAAGTGTCGACCAGCGAGGAGGAAAAGGCGGGCGAGGGAGCGGGCAGCTGCGATTGAAGCGGGCGGCGGGGAGTTGATCCGGAGCGTCCACGTGTCAGCCGGAGGGGAGGGTTTGGGTTTTAATTCCTTTTGATTTTCCAGAAATGACATTAAGCTTTAGAAAACTCAGAAAAATACCAAATAAATTTTGAAAATTTCAGAAAAATTCAGAGAGCCTTCTGGGACTATTTGAGACTTAATAAAAATAAATTCAACCCATTTTGATATTTATATTTTGCAAAAGCACAATTTGATTTAAAAAGGGGAGTTTTAACTCTTTATAAATTCTTGAAAATTTAAGTAATTACAGAATTGAGTTTAGGAAAAGGAAGTAAGTTTATTTGACTTTCATGAAATGCAATGAGCTTAATTTGGCTTTTATAAAATAAAAAATTTAATTTTCTCAACTCAGAACTTAGAAATAAAATCCAAGAAAATCTAGAAAATAATTCATAAAGGAATAAAATTTTGGGATGTTACACAAAGCAACCTGGGAATGATATTGATGTGTACCTAGCACCGTTGGTGGAAGATCTAAAAGTAATGTGGAATGAAGGGGTAAAGGTATGGGATGCATACAAACAAGAGAACTTCATTTTGCACTCCTTATTGTTCTGCATCATAAATGATTATCCTGCCCTTACTAACTTGTAGGGCCAGAGTACAAAAGGTGCAAAAGCTTGTACTCATTACTTAGATAAAACCGAGAGTGTGGAGCTAAACACTCACGTAAAACAGTGTATAAGCGTCACCGTCGGTTACTTCGGAGGGCTCACCCATATCGCAAGATGAAGAAACAATTTGACGAAGAGAAGGAGGACGGTTCAGTTCCAAGGCATTTAAGCGGAAAAGAGGTTTATAATATGGTTAAAGATTTAGATGTTGTCCTCGAAAAGGGACGTAAATTAAGGGCTCATGAGAAGAACATCTGAAAGAAGAAATCAATATTTTAGGACTTACCTTATTGGGAGTACCTAGATGTTCGACACTGCATCGACGTCATGCATGTAGAGAAGAATGTATGTAACAACTTGATTGGTCTCTTACTGAATATTCGTGATAAAACAAAGGACAACGTCAACGCACGTCTTGACTTGGCTGATATGGACATCAGGTCTGAGTTAGCACCGATAGAAACAAATAATGGACGAACATACCTTCCCCCTGCGTGTTACACTTTGTCCAAGGTCGAGAAAACAGAACTGTGCTAGTGGTTGCATGGTGTCAAAGTTTCGTCTGGTTACTCCGGCAACGTGAAGAAACTTATTTCGATGCAAAATTTGAAGTTAAATGGCATGAAGTCTCATGATTGTCATGTGCTGATGACACAGATGCTCCCTATTGCAATTAGAAATATTTTGCCAATCAAAGTCCGAGAGACAATCATGAGGCTATGTTATTTCTTTAATACAATTGCTTAGAAGGTCATCGATCCCAAAGGACTAGATGCTCTGTAGGACGAGGTGGTGATGACTCTAAGTTATCTTCAGATGTATTTTCCTCCTTTATTTTTCCATATCATGGTCCATCTCATTGTTCATGTTGTGTGGGAGATAAAAATATGCGGGCCCGTATTTCTACGTAGCATGTACTCGTTTGAGAGGTTCATGGGAATTCTGAAGTCCTATGAACGGAATCGATCTCGGCCGGATGGTAGCATCGTTGAAGTTTATGCAAACGAAGAGGTCATTAAGTTTTGTGTCGATTATCTGACTCAGATTGAACCGATAGGTGTGCCTTAATATCGTCATGAGGGGAGGCTCAAGGGTATCAGAACTATCGGAAGGAAAACAATCACTCCAGATTTGGACGCATATGTTCAAGCTCATTTCACAGTCTTACAACACATGACTGAAGTGGCCCCTTATGTCGACCAACACAAGGATGTACTTTGGCAACAGAATCTAGAGCGGCCGGATGTTTGGATCATGAGACAACACAACAGTCGGTTCAACCAATGGTTGAAGGAGCAAATCGCTAGGAGCTCATCAAGTGAGATACTGATATTGTTGGCAAAAGAGCTAACATTTACAGTTGCGATATGGGAAGGAAATGATATAAATGGGTACATATTCTATACACAGGCTTATGATGTAAATAGCACTAACCAGAACAGTGGTGTCCGCATAGATGCGTTCAATACCGATTGGTTGAGAAACTCGTACTATGGGTTCATAGAAGAGATTTGGGAGCTCGATTATGTGGATTTCAAGATCCCTTTATTTCGTTACCATTGGGTGCATCTCCCACAGGTGAAGGTTGACAAGTACGGTGTCACTACCGTGGACCTCCAACGTGTAGGGTACAAAGACGACCAATTCGTACTCGCCAACTAAGTTGTTCAAGTTTTCTATGTAACCGACCCGGCAAATAAGAAATGCCATGTAGTTCTTCATGGAAAAAGGAGAATTGTTGGAGTAGATAATGTAGTGGACGAGTAAGAATACAATTAATTTGACGAGTTACCTCCTTTTGGAAATGGCATAAAGGTCGACGACGAACAACATGACGAAACTAGTTACGTATGCATTGATCATGATGAAGGGCTAATTTTTAAAGGAAATAAGCAAGTGTAATGAGAATGTGCGACATATATGTGGGTATTTGCATTTATATATATAACAATGCATGTATGTGATGTATATGTGAATTGGTATTTATGTATACAACAATGCATGTGTGTGATGTATTTGTGAATTTGCATTTATGTATATGTGAAAATGTGTGATATATAGGTGAATTTTGAGAATGAGTCATACAAATGCATCTCTATGCTCATTGGGCTATTGTAAAGAAATGCACTCTGTGAGGTCTTATTGAATGATGGTTGGTGTAGTTACATTAATAAGTACAGCCAAGGGGCAAAGATTTATTACAGATGATTCTAAGTTTAAAACTGTCTGTGATTATTATCATAGACGGTTCTAAATATAGAACCGTCTATGATAATTAATATCACAGACGGTTCTTACATAGAACCATCTGTAATAAGCCTTTATATATAACCCACAGCTAGGGTTTTGCGCGTACACTACAGTTATTAGCAATACCAATCAAGTATAGAGACTTAGTCGCTCTCCCGATCGAGGCCGTCGTCCCCGAGCCCGTCGCCGGCCACCTCCATCCCCCTGAGCCTGTCGCCGTCCGCCTCCGTCGACGCTCGAGCCCGTTGGCCGCCTCCGTCCACGCTCGAGCTCCTCTAACATCGCCAGAATCCCCTCGGTGAGTCCATCTTCAATTTCGGTTATTTAGATGCAGTTGAGATGTCCATTTGTGTTATTGTTGTAAGTAATGTTGTATATCTAAGTAATGGCCATCGATCTGTAAGTAATGTTCTATATCTAGGAAAGAATAGGCACTTGAAAATAATGCTTTTACTTAGTAGAGCCCTGGGAATGTATATGTATATGTATATATATATGTTGCTAATGTACATGTATACTTGAATATATGTATACATATATTGTTGTTGTTTCATAAATTTTATTGTTGTTAAATCTTACTGTTATGTATATGTATATGTATATATATGTTGCTAATGAACATAGATATGTATATGTATACTTGAGTAACCCTACTCCTGAGAGCACTAAATATCAATTAATACTTGAGCTTTTTGCTAATCTTAATTGATAGTTGGCCTATATGTATAGTTTGTCTCTAAACTATAGTTGACCTTTCATGCCTCAAGTTAGTATAAGTTAGTATATATTGTGCTTACTCATGTATAATTTACCAAACAAGATGTCGAGAGGCGAACTCTGTAATTCTCCTCCAGCAAAAGTGTGTGTGTGTGTATATATATATATATATTCTTGCATAAGCAAGTCCACCAATAGTCATAGGTTTTTGATCTAAAACTTAGGTCGAAGAAGAAGACGAGACTGAATTCTGAACTAAGATTGAGGACCCGAGATGTCAGCTATAGTTAAAGATGGCCATCTCTTTCTATAGCTGCTATCTCGAGTCGTCAATCTTAGTTCAGAACTTCGTATATATGCCGTCCACACAGTCGTCCAAAAATTTTTAATATATGCCACATAGACCTTCAAAGGGTATGAAGCAAGTGACACACTTTAATGTATCCGGTTCAATGAACTTGATACACTGGTTTGTGTCATTTGCTTCATAGAACTTTGTTTAAGCCCACACCTCACTGCGTCCACACAGTCGTCCAATGATAGCACTTATCAGGGAGTACTAGCATTACATAGTCTTTGCAGAGTGAGCAGTACTCCTAATGAGACTAGCAGTACTACTCACTCTGCAAACACTATGCAATGTTAGTACTCCCTGATAAGTAGTATCATTATTCACTTCCCTAGTATCTTTGTATGTTATATATGTATGAATATATGTACTTTTCATATTGATATATTATATATATATATTATGTACTTTTCATATTGATATATATATGCTACATTGTGTTTATTTTTCATATATGATAAGGCCAACATGTCATCCGCGCATTCTTCAACATCATCGGCAGAGCCGTCCGCTCTAAAATCAACATGCAAAGAAATAGGACTATCGAAAAAGCCTGAGGGCTGATTTACCATCATAGAGGTCGAAGGATTTGGGACCCCTCTCCTTCCTCGCCAAGCAGCGGGCGCATTTCGAGGAACGATCGGAATAGTTGTACGAGAACGAATTGGGATCACATTCGATTCGTGGAAGAGCGTGAGTAAGACTCGGAAACGTGAGCTTCTGACAGAGATTTTTGCATCGTTCGAGATCCTAGAAGAACAGCATGACTCCGTGCAATGACATGTCTTGCTAATGGTGTGCAAAGCATGGAAGAACTTCAAGAGCGTGCTTGTCAAGCAGTATGTGGAGAAGGATCTAACGCCGTTTGATAAGTACCCATCCCTAGAACTACAATGGGAAGAGTTTAAGGCGACGAAGATGACCGAAACTTTCAGAAGTGCAAATGCAGCGCACAAGGCCTTCCAGGCAAAAAACACACACCCCCACAGACTCGACACAGCTGGGTATGCGGGTAAAATCCCGCAATGGAGGCAGCAGGACGAACAGGCAATCCTGTAGGACACCGCCCTGCCATTTGCCATGATCCCGGATGAGCGCGCTCGAAATTGGATAAGAGCGAAGTCATCTACCACGTCGTCGGGGGACATCTCCTTCTGGAACCGAACAGACCAAGAAGTGTCCCACCGCCTGGTAATATATCGAACTACATAGCTTGTAATTACTCCACAACTTCGTAGGAAGTGAAATGACACGTCGGGCTCTTGCAGGATACACTGAGTGTTGAATCTTCGCAAGGATAATTCCAGTCAACTAGGGAGAAAGATATACTCTCCGCAGCACTAGGAAACAAGGAGTACCCGGGTCGTACAAGAGGCCTTAGGCTTTATGTTCCTTGAAAACAAGGTTTCTTAGATAACTCCGAATTATATCAGAGTAGGAAGGGAAACAAAACCGAGCGTGATGCACGGCTACGAGAGAAGATCAAGGTATCTCTTAGAGAGGAGCTTGCTGATTATGTCAGAGATAAGGTGTGAAGATTTATAGAAGAAAATTAGTAGGCCGCCGCCGTTGCTTCTATGCTAGCCAGCCCCCCAATCGTCGGAGTAGCTGCGCGTCCAATCCTACGATGGAAAGTGAGGGCAGATTTCCTATGGACGACATCCAGGTGGCTATGAAGTGCAAGTTCCAAGTGAGATATACCTCCGTTGCCTTGTACGTTGCTTGGGGCCAGGCATATCCGTCCGATCCTGGGTCCTTGGTGCACAGTGCACCTTTAGATCCAGGCTTAGAAAAAGTGAATATGGATGGTGTACATACCAATTTCGAGGTCGTCCCGCTACTGAAACCCCCAATGACGAGCTCGTGACTCTAAGGCAAGCCATTGGAACCTTCATCCAGTGGTCCAAAAGCGACATCTGCCTGGAGGCTTGTTCACCGGTGGCAGGTCCATAAGGGCAATCCGAACCAAAGCTACATGCACTGGTGCCATCTCCACAAGGTCTATCTCCACCACCGCTACCTGCACCGGTATCATGTCTACGGGTGCTATTTCCGGTGCAGCAACTTCCACCGGTGGTACCTTTACAGTCGACCTACAACCGAGACAGCAAGGACAGCCGAGGCAGCAAGGGCAAAGCAAACAAGATCGATGATGATATCCCATACCTGCCATTGGCCCGCAAATTCATGCTTGGCGAGCTGCTGGTCCACCTGGTAACGTGCCCCTAAACCCTACCAATTAGTTGCCTGCAATTACACACGTGGTATATGGAACAGTCCAATAGGTAAGAGGGAGAACGGCGCTCAGGTCTCACTGTCAAATTCAGGCCGGATCATTTACAGCACAATATTCAAGATTGTGTCTTCGCGGTGACTTTTGAGGATTTATTTGATCTTTACACGCTCAACTCTCTCGATACCTCACTCGTTCGATGCTGGATACTGTAAGTGTGTACAATCACAGTCTCCATTCATGTCATATCGATAAAATGTCATATATAATTTGTTGCTTTCGTGTATATATATAGACACATAGTGACTAAAACTAGATCATCCAAATCATCGGTTGGTTTCTTGGACCCACACTTGGTCGCCATGCATACCATCAACGAGGATACACCCTTCGTTGAGAGGTACATTGCAGCAGCACTGGTGGCTTACCATGATAAGGAATATGTATTTATGTCTTACAATCAAGAGTTTCATTGAATTTTAATAGTAATTGTACCAAAATAGAACAAGACAATATACCTTGATTCCCTAAGTAAGAATAAAATAGACTACACAGTTGTCGGCCAAGTAATCGAACGGTAAGTACATTTTGTCTATACATACCTATATTGTACTATTTCTTTCCTTCTGAATGACTAAGGTCAACTTTTTCGAATCACGTAGGGCGTTCGCAATGTACGTTGCAATGGCAGCTGTCTCGACACAGGGGGCCAAAGGCCGGACACATGTTCAAAAATTTAAGGTATTCACTATTACACATTAATTAATACTATGCAACAGTTGTTAGTAATGCCTCTTGAATTAACACATTCCACATATTAATTAATCCTATGCAACAGTTGTTAGTAATGCCTCTTGAATTAACACATTCTATTTTTTGCAGTGCCACCAGCAACCACCGGGCAACACGTGTAGATTCTATGTTTGCCACCATATGAAACTACTCCTCGATTCCTTGAGTATCACCAATTCTAAGGTTTGTCAATCTTCCCATACTTACTTCATACTTATCAGGTTATATATATACGCACATTGATATTCCTATCGACAGTTGCGTCCATCCCGGTAACTGCATTGAAATATGCCGACTTTTCAGAAATTCGAGGAGAGTGCGCGTACTTTTTAGTGGCTAGCGTCTTAAACTCAAAAGAAGAGTTCCACAACGAAGAATGATTTTTTATTGCTCTTATCACTCCGAAATCGAGGTCTCATGAAAAGAATAATCTATAATCAACGAACTTGTTAGCTGCACAAGCAATACTTGGATGGCAATCATGTACCATCCAAGTATTGCTTGTGCAACCTAAAAAGTTCGTTGATTATGGATCTGTTCCTTTCGCGAGACCTCGATTCCGGAGTGTTAGAGCAATAAAAAATGTAATGTTACCATCTAAGTGCAAATGTAATGTAGATCTTTTGTAATTGTGTCTTTGTTAATGGATATTTTATTTTATTTCAATTAATTTATTTGCGAAATGGATGTTTTATGTTTGTGAAATGAAGTGCGATGTGAATTAGATGTTTTATGTTTGTGAAATGAATTGAGATGTGAATTGGATGTTTTGTGTTTGTGATATGAATTGAGATGTGAATTGTATGTATACATCTACATGTTGATCTTCTTGTTTCAGAGGGCATGGCTAGCATTTCCTGAGGCTAGCCAATAAACATAAATAAATTTAGAGGTAGAAAAGAATATCACAGATAATTTTTAGCTACAAACCGTCTGTGATAGAGATAATCACAGACGGTTTGTAAGTAAAAGTCGTTTGTGATAGGTGATAATCACAGACGGTTTTTTTACCACAAACCGTCTGTGATATATCAATATCACAGACGGTGGATATATCACAGACGGTTTGTGATGAAAAATCATCGGTGATTATCACCTATCATAGACGGTTTTTACTTAAACTGTATGTGATTATCACCTATCACAGACGGTTTTTACTTACAAACCGTCTGTGATTATCTTTATCACAGACGGTTTGTAGTTAAAAACCGTCTATGATATTTACACCACAGATGGTTCGAAACCATCTGTGAGAATCTTCGATTATCACTGACCCATAAATTCAAACGGTTCAGAAAACCATCTGTAATGATATTTTTGAACCGTCTGTAATACGATTTCTGTAGTAGTGATACTAGAGATAAAGCTCACCAGAGATAACACAAAAGTAGAATACAGTCGCAAGAAATGTCAGGGCGTTAGTCTGCAGTTGTAGCTCATACCAGACGGTGACCGCTCGCCAGCCCTCGTCGATAGGGCAAACGTTGTCGCTGGTTGTCGCGCTCTCACATGGTCTTTCTGTTTGTACAAACCGCTGCAAAAATAGGAGAGTTCAGTAATTTAGGTCATATTGACGGGTTTAGTTTGGTGGCTCATTTGAGCTTCTTGTAAGTGTTGCCATTTGATTAATTTTTTTGTCATAATTCAAAGAATGGACCTTTCACAACCGTTGAAGATAAGTCCAGAACTTTTTTTTTTGGAATTCTCCCTGAAGGAGCTTTTGTGGCCTATTGCAAGGCCTTTATGTCCTCTGTTTTATCTTCTTTGACATTGCAGTGGACCTGGAACTAGGCTGTAAAAAACAGCCATTGTTGGAATTATAATTGAAGATCATTTGAAAAATATTCCTTATGTTGTTGCCATCCTCCAGATATCAAGTTGCGTTCAGACTTTTGGCACGTGTTGTACTGTCAAATGCTATCCTAGTATTGTCCTGAGAAAAAGAAAACTATCTTAGTCACCGCTTAAAACGGCTTAAAATCAGTTTCTACTTTTAGCTTTTACTTTTTTTCACTATTCAATAATTTCGTCTTTTTCTGGTTTTTAAAGATTTTTGAGGCTTTTTTGCCTTTTTTTCCTGTATTCCTTTGCATTGTCCGTGATGAGCTAATATATTTTTCTATTTTTACATTTTTTAAAAATTTAATTATGTTAAATAAGCAAACTCAACTACAATAAAAAATAAACCAACTATAGTAAAAAATATCATAAACTAACACCAAACTGAGTGCTATCTAAGTACTGGACTGGTTGGATCTGACCATTGTTGGCACTAGTTAGCTTTCCCAGTCAACTTCCATGATATGTTGATGGAAGAAATACAAGAAAGATTGGTCTTTAATTTTTAGGGGGCGTTCGGAATAGCAATGGCTTTAGGTTGAAATTTAACTGTAGTTGACTAATTTTTTACTATAACTATGTTGATTTATTGTGCAAAATTAAATTTAAAAAAAATATAAAAATAAAAACAACATGCTAACCTATCACGGACAATACTAAACAATACGGGAAAAAAATAAAACATAAAAATACCAAAAAAATAAAAACAATAAACAATAAAAGATAAAACACAACACAGTAAAAAATCCGACCGCCGTCGCCAACGCTGCTAATGCTACGTGTACAAACAAATCTTTATCAGACAATCTCGTAAGATCAACCGACAAGAAGATCTCCAGGAATTACAACACTCTAGTTACAAGAACATAATTGAAATGAAATAGATGCTCCTCTCACAGCCTACAAAACTGGGTTTTTCTTCAGTGAAGAACGTAGGTAAGGACAAGGGCCAGAGCCATCAAGAAGTAGCCGATCCCCTGGTCGATCGCCTTGCCGTCCATTCCGCCGCTCCTCCGACGCCGGCGTCCATCGGCAGCCCGCGCAGCCTCCGCCGCCTCCCTGCGCGCGGCCGGCGAAAGAACTGTCGCGAACATGAAAAAGAACACCACCAATGCAAGCGCTCTAGCAGAAGCCATATGTGAGGAATGCAACAAACTACAAGTTTCTGAGATGTAAATAGAAGAGAAAGATGGAGCTAAGAATGTTAATGTGTCTGCTCTTGGTGCAATGCTTATATACATCTGTGTCCAGTACCCGTAGTGAGATTAGTTAATTCACGGTTTGGCCTTGGCTGGCTCTCCTGTATGCACGAACGTGCGGATTGAGTCTGATGGTAGCATGCAGTCGCTCTCTGCTGCAAGATATAGAAGCGGTTTAGCCGGTCAGAGATTGCGATAGGGAGAGGTCAATGGTGACAGGTAAATTTTTATTTGGAAAGTTAAGGGCCTAAGCATTATGAAAGGGAAAAACAGCTTCACAGGCTTCCCGGGAAAGACGAGGAAAAGAATCGAACTGATTCAATTAATTAAAATAGAACAATTACAGAACAAGAGAGCAAAGAAGGTATTCGTTGGAAGTAGATAGGTTTTACTAAATCAAAATTATGATTCTTTAATTATTTATTTTATATTTGAAATGCTAAGAATTTTGACTTATTCTAAGTATTCCTTATTGTCAAGCCATAGTAATTGCACCTATTAAAGATACTAGAAGAATTATGGAAATAAGTTCAATCGGTAGATAAAAATCAGTTGCTAAATGAATAAGTGCAAAAAAAATTTATGTCCTCTTCGTGCCAAAAGGAAAATTTTACTCCTCTCCTTTTTTTACCACCAGCCTATACATCTTTCTTGTCAAACGTTAATGACGGTATCTTCCCTGTAGTTGGACCTCACATTCGCTTCTCGTTGCACACACTACAGTATGGAAGACGTACAAGCAAGATAAGTAAAGTAGAGATCGAACGCCCGGCGCGAGGCATAGGCGGCTGGATGGCAGACACGTGTATGTTATGAATCAGACGGCTAAGTAAAATGGGCTAGAAAGGAATATTGGGCAGAAATTCGGATGGGCTGGACCATAATTGAAGAATGGCCTTTTAAGGATTTTTTTAGTAATTTTCTAATTTCAGTCTTAAGAATTAATTTGTTTGAGATCTAAAAATAGCAAATAAATCTGAAAAAAAATCCAAAAAATTAAAACAAATTTCTTGCAACATAGGGAATCCAACTAAGATATTTTCAACAATAATTAAAGTTTAAGTTAGTCATATTAAATCTTTTTATTCTGAAAAATTTTAATTTAAACTTTAATTAATTCAACAAAAAAATTAAATTGTGAATTTTATTTTAAAAACTTCAACAAGACACAAAAATAGGATGTTATATCTTTTTTCCAGACAAATTCATATCTTATTTAATTTAGTGTAATTAAGGTAGTCTCTCGTTTTGTTGAGGACATTTCTGTAACCAATTCGTAGTAATAAAGAGTATCTCTATTTTGTCTCAAGAATTTTTAGTTATTTTTCTCGTATTCTTTCATAAAATCATGGACACATTGCTCAGCAACCTCGCCGCCGTGATCCGCTCGTCGAGGTAGAAGTCCAACAAGCTAGCCAAGACATCCCGCCTAGCCTGCAACAGCTCCGGCAGGCCCTTGAAGGCCGGTGAACCTGTCGAGCTGATCCGGTCTCGCATGTCGGGCAACTCGTCAAGCAGGTCCTCCTTTGTCTCTGACCTGAACATGGGCGCGCCAGTCAGGAGCTCTGTCATCACACACCCCAGCGCCAACACATCCTCGGCCGACCCATAGCACCGGTTGCCCACGAGCTGCTCCGGCCAGTGGTACCACAGCGTGCCGACGCTCGCCTCCTCGACCCCGTACAGTGTCCCTGCCGGATTTATCAGCGTCACCACCCTGAAGTCGCAGATCTTGAGCGCGCCGTCTCGGCTAACGAGGGATGTTTTCCAGCTTTACGTCGCGGTGGACCACGCCGGCGCTGTGTATTATCTTGGCGGCGCCCAGGAGCTGCCGCATCAGCGCACAGGTGTCGGCCCCGGAGAAGGGCTCGTTGATGAGGTCGCAGAGGCAGGGGCCGACGAACTCCATGACGAGGAACATGTCCCCTGTCGTGGGGTCCATACTGACGTCGAGGATCTGCACAACGGACGGGTGGCCGCGGCACACGGTGAGGCACCCGACCACGTGGAGGACAGGCGTGCCGTGGCCATCCTCCCCCTCACCAAGGACCAACTTAACCGCCACCGTCTCGGCGCCTTGTCCACAACGCCGTACGTGCTGCCGTGAGCAGAGTTGAATTCTTTTTTCAGAGTACAACGAGCACACCCATGCAATGCCATATATACTCACATCACATACATACATTCATATGAGTACATCTAATACACATGCTTTAAGATAAAATAGAGGCCTGAAGCCTCACGAAGTATGGATATATGTATTTATCACTGAATACACCAACATATTCGTATACTCTGAGAGATATTGTTTACCTAAACAGTATGAAAGGGGTACTATTTACACAAATAAAATTTGTGTAGCATGACATTGGTGTTGATTATACAAAATTGATTTTCATTTAGGCGAGTAATCATATAGTAAAGGGGAAGTGTGGTTAGCATATCGAGGGATGTAGAAGTATCATGTAGGTAATGTCTAAGAACTTAACTTTGTGCGCTATTGATCTGAACTTTACCGTGCAAACCACATGTCTAGTATGAGATAGCCTTGGCTGATTAATTTATGATATTACAATTTCAATTTTGCCATTGAGTTGCACATGGTTGCTGATTTTCCATGAGATGAAAGGGAGCATAATTATCGACTAGATGGTTAACCTACTTGACGGCAAAATCTTAGCAGGCAAATTTGAGTTGTGATTAAGCATTGTAAAAGCCTTGTTGTAATTTTCTTTAATATGGGAATGATCACATCGTGTGGGTACAGTTGTGCAACCTCTGCAGAATATAAAACTATTTGAACAACTATATCCCCAGTTATAGACGATGCTCGATGATTTCACATCAGAGGTAGTTATTTCATAAAATTTGGGTTGGATCACTTTGAGAAGTGGACATGTAGTTTACTGGTGGGTTATTAAAGTGGATGGTTAGTTCACTTACAATCTATTTAATTTCTTTTATTATTTATTTATTATTATTCTTTTTAAAGTTCTTTTTTAATCTAATTATTATATTTATTTTAAATTATTGCTTTATACAAACTAACCTTTCAACCATCCATGGGAAAAGCCTTGCATGTTATATTGTACTTTTGTTACAAACAACTTCCTGAGTACCAATGTACTCACGGCTTTATACCTACTGTTGCTCAGTTGAAGAGGAGGAATCATATCAGCAAGAGGTACCTGCAGGAGTATACATCGACGACTTCACGGATTAGGACTTCGCTTTCTATTCGATTGCATGTGGGCCTGTCGAATGGCTAGTACACTTAATTTTGTTTTCCGCTACTATTTTTTTAAGCCCTTCAGGCTATTAATTATAAGCTTGGTCATAAGGTCGTACTTTGATAATTATTAATACTTGAGTCTTTTCCTTTATTAATCATGTATATGGTTGATATTTCATCTATGTTTACACTAGGTGTTGTTTGCCGAATTATGTATTTCAAGTGGAGCATATTGAATGACCATGAGATGCATTTTTCACTATTCATTTAGTACCTCAAGTGATCTATTGGTAGATGTATTTGTTCATCGAGCATTTGATTTGGTTAGCTGCACAAGTTCAAACTTTGCTGGGCTATGGAGTGTGACTTATTGAAGACCCAGATTTGTTTGTCTGATTTGGTGAGTTGTGCATTTAGACTTGGTTTATTGTGCTTGCTCAATTTGGCTTCATGTGAAGCATTTGATGGAGGTAATTTGTTATATGTTGATTTATTCATTTGGAGATAAAGCATTTGAAGGTTGGACTCTTGACATCAAGAATCTTGATGTGTTCGATCTATGGTTAAAGTGTCATTGAGGTGGAGAATTGTGATAATGTGCAGCTCCTAATTTCACCTTTTGGGAGCCATTTTGGCTCATTTATCATGCAAAATATTGTTTAGGCATGTTGTAGGCTGAAATTGGAGTTGTTTGTTATATGTCTCAATCTTAGAGGCTTTTTTTTACAAATCTACCATTTTAAGGCGAAAGCTAACCTGAACCAGGTGGGAGTTTATCCCCATTTGGGGTGACTTGTTGTAACATTCCAATTTTTGAAAACTAAGAATATTATGCAGTTTGTGACATTTGGAAATATTGGCATTTCTTGGTATTTCAAATTTTTGGATTTCAATGGTTTTTGATTGAGGTTCCATAAGATTAAAGGAGAGTGTATGTGTGTATATATATATATATATATATATATATATATATGTATGTATGTATGTATGTATATATGTTAAAGCACATAAATAAAAGGGAATACCAAAAAGAAAGGATATATGTTTATGAAAGAAAGCTTTCAATCAGGACATGAATCTGAAAAGATGATCCAATTAATTGTCCAAAAGCTCAGAAAAGAAATTAGTGCTAGAGGTGAAAATCATCTAAATTCCCAAACTTCCAAAGATCATTTATATTTAAAAGGAGTCTCCTTACAATATGAAACTTTAAAATAAAATCATCAATACTTGAGCGAGCATATCTGAAATTTTATGTGAATGAAAAATATATGCACACCTATGCCCAAAATAAATAGTGCAAATCAAAACACAATTGAAAATGGAACTAAAAATCAAAAAGGAAATTAAAAAAAATGGAGAGAGGGGGAGATCAAGCTGGCCTTCGGCCCAGCTCGGCTTGACCCCCCCTCTCTTTCTCCCCTTCACCCCCTCCCCTCTCTACCTCTATCGTTCGCCCGGCTTGACCCCCCCTCTCTTTCTCCCCTTCACCCCTCCCCTCTCTACCTCTCTCGTTCGCTTCCTCCACCCATTCCATCGCTCGCGTGCGCCCATCAGCTCCTCCCCGAAAACCCGTTGCGAGGCTCCCACTCTGGTTTCTCCCTTCGGACCGGCGGTTGCTTGCGCATCCTTTTGCCCCATGCCATCGCCATCCTTGCTGTAGCACTTCACCTACTCCCCCGTCCCCTCCTCATGGCCGATCAGCAACGCCCACGCCACCACACCGCTTCCCAGCGTTAGCAACAGCGCCTCCCTTCAAATCGCAATGACATCTGCTCCCGCCAACTCCTGAGCTCTCTCATCGTCCATCTCATCGCGTCGCTCAGTCTTACCCTCTCGCACTATGTCGAGACCCGAATATGCAAATTCGGTCTCTCTGTGTAAACTGCACTAGTCCAGGATCACGCTAGTGCACACAGTCAAACATAGATGCCATCATAGTCATACACACGACAATAATAAAGGAAAACTCGATTACCGATAAAATATCAAAGGTACGACCTTATGGCCAAGCTTACAATATCTCTAGCCGGAAGGGCTTAACAAAATAGCAATGAAATCCAAAATAAAGCGTAGCGACCAATCGACAAGCCACGGGCTATCAAGTGGAGAACGGCCTAATCCGTGAAGTCGTCGTAGTACTCTCCTTCCGCACCTCCTGCGATAGTACTCCTCTCCTCAATCGAGCAACATAGGCGTAAAGCCGTGAGTACATTGGTACTCAGCAAGTCGTTTGTAACAATAAATGCAATATAATATGCAAGGCTTACCAAAGGAAGGCTGAAAGGTTAATTTGCATAAAGGCATTTATTAATGAAATATATTAAATAACTTGAAAGCGAAAGTTAACTGAAAACAGTAATAATGGATAATCAAAGGAATAAACATGAACCACTTGTGAACACCAATTCACAAGTTAAACCAATAGTGAACTACCTGTTCACTCCCAACATAAACCACCAAGTTATAAATGAAACACTAACCCTTGTGTGAAATCCCCGAGCACTGTCCATGACCGAGGACGCGGCTATTCGAATAGTTTTACACTCTGCAGAGGTTGCACAACTGTACCCACACGATGTGATTAGCCTAGGCCTAAGGAAAATCACAACAAGGCCTTTACAATGCTCTACCTCAACCCAATCCTGCCCGCTAGGGTTTCGCATCACACCCCCCTTGCGCCACATGGAAATCAGCAACCATGTTCATCACAATGGCAGAATTGAATTGAAATATTACAATTTAATCAGCCAGGTCCATCCCATAATAGACATGTGGTTTGCACGATTAAGCTCAGATCAATGGCGCACAAAGTTAAGTCCTTAGCATTACCCGGGCGAGACTACCACATCCTCAAAGTACAATCAGATTTCCCCTTTCTTGCACGATCACTGCTTGAGTGCAAAATCAATTTGTATAACCAAGCCAACGTCACACCAATGACGTGGCACAAATTTTAATACACGTGGCACCAACCACAGTTCCATATGTCATTAATTCAAATTAATAATTTAACAGGTGTGATGAGACCAATCGTAAATATAAACTGGCTAAGCAATCTAATCGTACCAACCCATGTGATAAATTAACTAGCATCACTAATAAAATTTCCCAACCTATGGTGACAAAGGCATCATGGTATTTCAAAGTGTCAAGGAGGTATAATAGCAATTGGGACAATAGCTACCTGTGCAAAGGTTTGAATAAAAATAGCAATGCAATGTAATTTAAAGCAAAATAATTAAATAATAGTTTGCAAAATTGGGTTCAACATGATCAAGGGACACGACTTGCCTTCGTTATGCTCAGCGGGGTACTCCTGGTCTTCTGGCGCGAAACCTGCTCCTCCGGAATCCGAATCTAACGAGGGAGAAAACGATCGGAAACAAAGAAACACATAAAATGACAAGCAAAAGAACTCAAAAATTCACAAAACCAGAACCAACAGCTAGAGCTCGATTTTAGATGAATTTAGAAAAAAGAACGGGGTCAATCGGAGCTAGGACGGAGGAGAACGGGCTCCCGGAAAATTAATTCAAAATTAATTCGGGAAAATCGGAAAAGTTACTGTGCTGTGGACCCGGTCCATGAAATTCCGAGCCCACCGTGGACTCGGTCCACGCAACAGTGCACAGGACGGCTGACGCGGCGGACGTGCTGACGTGGCAGCAGCATATGCTGCCACGTGGCGCATGCTGACGTGGCAGCTGACGTGGCTGCCACGTGGCTCAGGGGAGGCGGCTAGGGCTGACGTGGCGCTGACGTGGCATGCCACGTGTCATGCCACGTGGCCTAGGGCTGACGTGGCATGCCACGTGTCATGCCACGTGGCCTAGGGCTGACGTGGCACACGCTGGTGCTGCCACGTGGCTAGGCTGAGCTGGCGGCTCGGGCGCGGGCGGCGTCGGCGGGATCCGACGGCGGGGAGGCGGACACGCGGCCAGATCTGAGCCCTCGGCTCAGATCTGAGCGGGCGGCGGGGATTGCGCGGCGCGGGCGCGGGCGACGGGGCGATTGGCGACGCGTGGCGGCTCGCCGCGCGAAGCGTCGCGGGCGCGCGCGCGCGCTGCGGCGCGCGGATCGCAGCGGCGGGCGACGCGTGGCGCGCGAGGGCGGATTGGCGGCGCGTGGCGGCGCGCGCGCGGCGAGGCGACGGGTCGCGGCGCGCGATCGCCGCGCGCGAGGCGAGGCGAGGCGGCGGCGGCGGCGAGGCGACGCGGCGACGCGGCGAACGGCGCGGGAGCTCACCGGCGGCGACGCGGCGGCGGCTATCGCTCCGGCGACCTCGGCGACGGCGAGACGCGCGACGCGGCGCGAACGGCCGGACGGCGGCGGCGCGAGGGCGGGCGGAGGCGCGGCGAGAGTTTCGTCGGTGCGTGCACGCGAACCGAGGGCGGCCGACTGGTTTTATCACGCGAACCGAGGCAATCCAATCCGATTCTGGCGGCAGTCGCAACGCGACAAGTTTGGACGGTCGGGATTCAACGCGAGAGATCGGATCGCTCGGACGCACGCGAGGGTTAGGGTTAGGGTTTGCGCGCGGCGCGAGGATGGACGGCGGGGATCGCGCGCGCGCGATCGGCGGCCGAGGCGTGGCGGGGGGGGCGTTGGTGCCGCCGCCGCGGCGTCATATGATGCGCGACGCGTGGCGCGGGCGGGATCGGGCGGCGGGGCGAGCGGGTGCGCGGGAAAGAGGTACGGCGGCGGCGGCGGGCGCGGGATGGGTGACGCGTGGCGGAGAGAGGGAGATCGGGCGGGTGAGGTTAATTTCTTTCTTTTCTTTTTCCAGAAATTCAAATAAACTTCTAAAAGCTCTAGAAAATAGCAAATAACTCCCAAAAATTCACCAAAAATACCAGAAAATTCCTTGAGACCTGAGGAACACAAATAAAATATTTTCCACTTATGTTAATATTTATTTTAATCACATTAAATCATTTAAAACTTTAAAAATTCATTTGAAGCTTCAATTAATTTCAGAAAATTCCAGAAAATTCATTTTTGAAATCCAGGCTTTAAAAATCTCAGAAAAATAGGATGTTACACACTATGGCCTCGCCGTAGCGATCATCATCACCATGGCCGTCGCGCTCGGCTCCGTGCAGACAGCCCTCTACGCCTGCTAGAAATGACCCCCGAGGCCTCCGATCGTTTCCCCACACCTCCCTCATTCTCCCACCACGCTTAATTGGACTATCGTGCGTTGTAGCCCACCGGCGCCATTTTCTTCTCAAGCTCCGGCCGCCGAGCTCGCCGCTAATCGGAGCCACCCCAATGCAATTCCTTTGGCCAGGAGCCTGACCAGAACCCAGTGAAGCCATCCCGGCCATCCTTCAAAGCTCACTTTGCTCGAGCAGTCCCCTCACTGTGCACCTCCTCGGAGCGCCATTTTTATGGTTAGGACTTGGAAAGGGAAAAATGAAGGACAATGGACTGTCCGGATTTGTGTAGTCCTAGGTGTCGTCCTAGTGATAATGCAAACGGCTATAACGCTGAAAGGTTAATATGTGGTGTAGGTGACATGTAAAGGTAGATGTAATCTGTACCAATACTATCATCGTATTTCTTTTTCAAATACTATTATTTTAGTCTAAATGACTAGGTCTAGGAAGTTTTTATGTCAATATCTTACGTCTTTTAAAAAGCAAATTTCCAGCAAACAAAATAACATGAGCCTATCCTTTCTCAAGCCAAGCATGTTATGTAATTGCACTTTGTATTGGTTCGCGGAGCACGGTGGTTAGTGTGCTCACCCTCGCATCACCATACCTAGTCGCCTGCTTATGGCTATTGGCCCCACCGTTGCTCTTGCTTTTCCACTGCTATACTTTTGATCTGTAATATTTGGCCTGGAAGGCCCATTATGTAAAACAGTCGCTCGACGTGGCGTATTTTAAATTCTGATGTAAATTATATTTTGATTGTATGATCATCATACGATATATGAGTTGATTCAGCAATGTACTGTGAGCACTATCTACTGATCCAGGGAATAGTGCGATGGAATCACAGAGGATTCGGGATTTCCAATTCGGATCCGACACTTGTTCTTCACCTTGAGAGCCAAGGTTAGGGAGAGTTTGAGAGTGAGAGGAGAGTTGGTTCCCCACCAGATCTACACTTTTGAAGTGATTTAGAGTGTGATTTGTGAGGGGATTTGGAGCCTGTCCTCTATTTGTTGGCTCCTACCATATATGTTTCTTCCCTAGAGTGGATGATTGCTCGTACCGCCTTGTGTGGTTTTTCCCGCAAGGGTTTTTCATGTAAATCTCGGTGTCAACCTCTCAATAGTAGTATCTTTGTCTACTTGCTCATGATTTGGTTACCATACTTACTATTTGTGCCATGTTAAGAAAATGATGGTGTATGTTGATGTCTTATTGATGAACATGCATAGAGTTCTTTGATATATTGGTAATCTTGGGGCATTGATGTTGTGGTTAGCTAGTCCTAACAAGTATGTTGTTAGCGAAATTTGTTCACTTGCCATGTGTATTATTGTTAAGCAATATTTGTTTGTTGGTCTATGCACACAAGGTATTTGATGAAATACTTGTAAGGATTTCCGTTGTTTGATGGTTTCATTTCCGCTGCCCCGTTTGAACTCATTGGTAGTATATATGTTAGCATACCTGTTATATCATCACAAGTGGTGTGAGAGCATATTACTGTTTATACCACCATAAGTGGTATTAGAGCTACCAACACTACTACAGAAATTATCATCATAGACGGTTCAAAAACGTCATCACAGACGGTTTTCTAAACCGTCTGAATTTATAAATCAGTAATAATTGAAGGTTATCACAGATGGTTTGAAAACCGTCTGTGGTGTAAATATCACAGACGGTTTTTAAGTAAAAACCGCTCGTGATAGTCGATAATCACGCACGGTTTTAAGTAAAACCGCTCGTGATAGTGATAATCACGAGCGGTTTTTAAGTAAAAGCGCTCGTGATATATAAATATATAAATATCACAGACGGTTTTTAGTTTAGAACCGTTTGTGATATTTATATATCACAGACGGTTTTTAGTTTAAAACCATATGTGATATGTGAGTATCACAGACGGTTCTAGTTTACAACCGTCTGTGATGTGTGAGTCACAGACAGTTATACTACAAAATCGTCTATGATAGTTTATTCTATACCTAAATTTTTTTTCTATTTTTTAGTTAGTCTCAGAAAATGTTAGCTATGCTTTTTGAAAACAAGCAAAAACAAGTAAATATGATATCAAACATAGCAGAGAATATTTTATTTCCATTACAATCCACTATTACAACATCACAAGATTACAATCCACCATTACAAAATCACAAGATTACAATCCACCATTACAATAGCAGAGAATATTCCATTTCCATTACAAATCGAGCAACAGAGAAGAAAGAAAAAAGAAGATGCAGCTCGGGTAGACCTTCTTAGCAGCCGCCTCACTGTAAGCTCCAAGGCTCTAAACCCAACAAAGTAATTAGCAACTATGGAAACTATATACGATGGAGACCTAAAGCCCACAGAATGAAATACTAGAAGAAACAATGGAGGGAGGAAGCTTACGATGCATTTGAAGGGAGGGGCGGATAGGTTCGGATGAGTATTTATAGAGGAGGGAGAGCTATGATCCATGAGATGTGGGTTAGTCGATTTATATTGGCTGGAACTAGGTTGAGGAGGATTGACGGACCCATTCGTTAGAGAAAAAATTATCACAGACGGTTCTTTCTTAAGAACCGTCTGTGATACTAGCTATACATATACCCATATAATATAAACAACTAGTCTCAAAATATAAAATAATAAAGTTCTATATGGCTTATATGTACTCATCTGAAAGGTTTTGACGAGATCTACAACTTTGCAGTTGAGACAAACCCTAAATCTTGAAAGGAAGATTGAAAATTTTGGCAAAAACAGAAATCAAAAACTTGTGATTCAAATTTGAGGCTAAAGATGGCCGATTTTGGGGTCTTCAAGAGCGACGGGCGCCAGCGTGTCATTTTTTTTGAATCGGGCTTGTCGTTAGCTTTCCAACGAGTACAAGAACGTCGAAAACGGACACTGTATGCAAAAGTTATGCCCATTTTAGTGAAGGTGTGTCAAAACGAAATCCTACTCGAACTCAGGCGGGAAATTATAAAATTTTAGAGATATGGGAGGCGAGAAACATATCACAGACGGTTCTTGATCAAGAACCGTCTGTGATATGCCAATATCATAGACGGTTCTTAGTTAAGAACCATTTGTGATATTCCGCAACATCACATACGGTTCTTAATCAAGAACCGTCTGTGATAATGGCATATCACAGAGGGTTTTTAATTAAGAACTGTCTGTGATATTGCGGAATATCACAGACGGATCTTAAGCAAGAACCGCTGCGTGATATTGAAATATCGCGAGCGGTTCTAGTTTAGAACCGTCTGTGATAATATAACAGATCGTTCTTATCAAGAACCGTCTGTGATTGCATTTAACAAAGATGGTTCTTATGAACCGTCTGTGATGAGGCGTGTAATATAAATATTTTTGTAGTAGTGCGAGATGCTACATACACTACTACAGAAAGTCTAATATTAGATGCCAAATCACAGATGGTTCACAAAACCGTCTGTGATGTACACTATCACAGACGATTTTAATTTGGAGATAAATGCGTATTTGCGAAGGAGTATCACGAGCGGTTCGCATGCGATAAACTATGCGTGATACTAGAATATCATCGACGGTTTTTAGTTAAAAACCGTCTATGATAATTCCAGATTATCATAGACGGTTTTTGTTAAAAGCTGTCTGTGATAATCCTGCTATGTATTTATTGCGCCGCTCAGACCGCATCTGTCTTCATTTTGATTCTGATCTAGCCGGTGCTGCAGCTGGAGGCGGCAAGGCTTTCAGGCCATTTTATTTGGTGGAAGGAGGCATATTTGGCAGGAGAGCTTTGAAGATTCATCAAGTTCTTTGTTGCCCTAGATATGATTAGTAATGAAATTTGTTTTTCGTTGCATCAAAATTTAGATCTATCTAGCTAATTTTCAGTGACTGTTATATATATATATACTTTGAAGATGTAGCTAATTTAGATTTAGCTAGTTTCAATGCATGTGGTATATATGTAGTAATAATTAATTAAATTAATTTTAATACTAATTAAGTTGTTATATATGTGCATAATATATATAGGACCGAAGCTGGATGTATACCGCAAACCGTGTGAGTGAAGAGTACATTAATGGCGTGTCTGCTTTTACAAGAGCTGCAGAGGAGGATATGCTGAATAAAGGGGTGGAATATATGTATTGTCCATGCACTGACTGCGAGAATTTAAAGATGTTTAAGAATCAAGAGCAAATTGAGGTGCACTTGATTCGTAGGGGTTTCAAAAATAGGTATACATGTTGGACCAGTCATGAAGAAGTCAATGATATACCACCGGTTGACATCGCTGGTGAAGTCAATGATATGCCGCCGGATGATGATTGTGGTTCGGATTCGGATAGGCTACACGATGACAATCTGGATCAGATGCTTCGTGATGTATAAGAGAACTATGATGAGAGAGAGTAAATTAAATTATGAGGCTTGATGGTGGACTCAGATAAACTTTTGTTCATGTGTTGCAGGTCAAAGTACACGAAGTTGTCAGCTGTGCTTGAACTGTTGAAATTGAAGGTAAGCAATGGTTGGTCTGACAAGAGTTTCACGGCGCTGTTAGGTCTTTTAGCGGACATACTTCTGGAGGGAAATGAGTTGCCTAAAACCACGTATAAAGCCAAGAAAGTTCTTTGTCCATTGGGAATGGAAATATAAATAATATATGCATGTCCGAACGATTGTATCCTCTTACCATAAAGAGTACGCAAACATGCATATCTGTCCGGTGTGCAACGCATCCCGATACAAACGTAACAATCAATCAGATGATGATGGCGAGGGAACAGAGGTGAAGAAAGGACCTCCTGCAAAGGTGGCATGGTATCTTCCTATAATTCCCCATTTGAAGCGGTTTTTTGCGAATCCAAAGGAGGCAAAATTACTACGTTGGCACTCGGAGGAGTGCAAGAAGGATGGAATGCTGAGATGCCTTGCTGATTCTAGCCAGTAGAGAAATATCGATATGAGTTTTGTAGATTTCGGTGCAGAATCGAGGAATATAAGGTTTAGATTGAGTACAGATGGAATGAATCCTTTCAGTAGTATGAGCAGCCGATATAGCACGTGGCCCGTGACTCTATGCATCTATAACCTTCTTCCTTGGTTATGTACGAAGAAAAAGTATATTTTGCTGTCGATACTTATCCAAGGGCCAAAGTGTCAGAACCCGGAACAACAACTCCGAGTCCCTCTGTGTAAATCGTACTATCCCAGGAAAAGCTAGTGCGCACAGGGTTTAACAGCAATGTATATCATGGAAAAATCACCACAGAGTATTATTAAACAAAAATACGGCCTTAAGGCCAAGTCTTACAATACAGGGGCACAAGGCCAACAAAAGAAATAAAACAGCGGAAAGCAGTAAAGGTAGCAGAACAGCCCATCCAGCCTCCTACAGGCGAATGACTGTAAGACACGTCCTACTCGCTGAAGTAGTCCTCACCGTCGTAGTCGCCGTCGAACTCTGGTAACAAATTATGGCAAGGTGAGCACATAAAGTACTCCCAAGGTAAGCACATAAGTACTTACGCAAGTTACACCAGGAATATAACAGAGTTCATGCATGCATAGGGATAATAAAGGAAGGCTCAATAGTTTGTTTATGCGAAAAGCAATACTGAATTTAAATACAATAACATAAGTGGAAAAGCTTAATTTGAATACGATATACGAAACAATATTTTAGCCAAAGTATTATCGTTAGTGTAGGCTCCGACCTACACTAACCTAACCACGGGTATCCCACTCGGACCATTGTCAAAAATCACTGGTGTTTGTCCGAAAAACCAAGTTTTTATCAAATCCAAGTCTAATCTGTGAAAGCACTACTCAGCATGTCCATGACCGTGGACACGGCTATCCAAGATAGGTTTTAACTCTACAGAGGTGTACAACTTTAGCCACAAGACATTCCCTCTCACTTGAGCCACGCGATAAACACACTGCCTTAGGTGTGCGGCGGAGAGTTCATGACAAGGCTGTTCCGATGTTCCATAGCCAAAATAATCACGCCGCCACTAAGGTTTCACCACAACTCGAATCCACGAGTTGGAGCCCCCTCTGGTGCCATGTGAGACTTCCCACAGCCTACGCCGCGCTCACATTCATCCTATAGCGAGACTATATTTGAAACTTCGCAAATTACTTAGCCAGGTCCGTCCTATACCGAACTTGTAGTAATACGAAGTGACTTCGTAAAATGAATCACAGAAACGGTCCTTAATCTGACTTAGGCTCAACCACATACCCACATGGACGACAATCAACCAGGTGTCACCAAACACGAGGCATGCTGGCACCCCACCACCTATCCAATAGCCTAAGTCCAAATCATGAGTTTCTATTTTCATTTTTAAACAATTTTCATAAACCATCCTTGACTCACCGAAGTCAAGTCTTTATTTTCATATCGTCATTTCATGTGAAACAGTTGATCCCACCTAAAATCATACTAAGCCAAGCTAAGCATTTCTATAAAATTTCTAGTCAATACTATGGTACTAACTTGTTTTCGGTTAGGGTGACAAGGTATATGAATTTGAGATTCAACGGGCTATAATCAAAGGATTATGGGTATAACTGAAGTTTAAACTGAATTTAAATTAAATTTGAATATAAGTACGCATGCATATACAGTGAAACAATATAAATAAATTTGAAATATTAGGTTCAACATGGTCAAAGGTGTAATTTGCCTTGATCGAAGTCCTGCTAGGAATCGTCAAACTCGAACTCTCCGGAATCGTTAAAATCTAACGAAAAGAGCCAATTCAAAAGAAATTCAAAAACAAAATTCAAATAAACTCAAAATTTCAAAATGATGCCAGAAATGGATAGATCATGATTTTAGAAAAATTTAGAAATTTGAATGAGTCAATTTGGAGTTAAAATGCAAAAGTTATAGCCTTCCAAAGTTTAAATGCAATTAAAAAGAAAATACTCAATTTCTGAAATTATTTTTATACCGAAAATCATTTATGACGTCAGCCTGAATTATTTTTCTAAAGGAAATGAATGATTATGACGTCAGCACAGCAAATTCATTTCGGCCGAATTGTTTTAAACAGGAAAATCGGGTTTATGATGTCAGCTGACGTCAGCCCTGGTAGTTTTAAATTCGGTTGAGCGGCTAACATGTGGGCCCGAGTCTGGTGGACTGAGTCCGTGGACCCGAGAGAGGGGTGAGGTGGAAGGCGGTTGACGGGGCGCTTGGTTGGTGCTGGCGTGGCTCGTGTGGCGTACACGTGGCTGCCACGCGGTGCCCACGTCGGCTGCCACACACGCGCAACCTGCCGACGTGGCATGCCGGCCGACGAGGGCGCGCAGGACCCGAGGGTCACCGGTGCTCCGGCGGGCGGCGGCGCCAGCCGACGGCACGGCGAGGTAGAGGGGAAGGTGGAGAGCAAGATGGTACCGCTCGGGGGGCCTGAGGACGAGCGGGTGCTGCTGGCGGCGGTCGAGGGCGGCGGTCGGAGGAGGCGATCAGCGGCGAGGGTGTCCCGGTGAGGTTGAAGCCCGGGCAAGGGTCGGAGGAGACACACACGGTTCGGGTGAACGAGCTGGCGGCGGTAGCATGCTCCGAGGAGGTCTTAAACCTTGCCGATGGCTCGTCGGAGCTTTGCCGCCGAAGAAGTTGAAAATCGCACGGTGCGAAGGTTCTGCGGCCGAGGTGAGGGGCAATTGGGTGAGGGGAAGTGTGAGTACGATTGCAGGGATGGCAAAGGTGCTTTATATAGAGGGGGAGGAGGAGTAACGGCCGCATAATTCCTCGCCGGAGGTGTAACGGCTCCACGCACGATTTGAGTAATTAGCGGGCACCGGAGAGGGGAAACGGGCGGATTGATGGCGGCGGATAACAGGGGAGCGAATGCGCAATTGCTTGGGCGAAATCGGCAGAAGAAATGGAGATTTGAATGCTTCAGTTATAGCCATTAATGGCGGCAGCGGCGGTGGCGTGGGGAGGAAGAAGGTGGGAGGGAGACGACCGACCGTGGGGCCCGCACGTTAGTGAGAGAGGGAAGGAGAGAAAGAGAGGGGCGACGGCTCGGATTAACGACAGGTGGCGAGGGGAAGTGATCAGGGCCATGAGATCGCGAGCGAGGCGTTAAGTGAAGAAGAACGACCGTGATTTGATCCGGCAAGCGAGATCAGATCGGGATCGTCCAAGAGATGGGCGGAGGGGTAAGTGACTGTCGGCGGTAGGGATTCGGTACGGCAATAGGGAATGGTTCGGATCGAGACGCGTGTCGATCGGAGGGAAGAGGAGAGCGGCTGAACCGGTAAGTAGCGAGGTGGTCGGGATTAAGCAGGCGGGGCGGAGGCTTGGCCGATGGCTGCCAAGTGTCGACCAAATGAGGAGGAAAAGGCGGGCGAGGGAGCGGCAGCTGCGATTCAAGCGAGCGGCGGGAGTTGATCCGAGCGCCCACGTGTCACCTAGGAGGAGGGTTTGGGTTTTAATTCCTTTTGATTTTCCGAAATGACATTAAGCTTTAGAAAACTCGAAAAATACCAAATAAATTTTGAAAATTCCAAAAATTCAGAGAGCCTTCGGGACTATTTGAGACTTAATAAAAATAAATTCAACCCATTTTGATATTTATATTTTGCAAAAGCACAATTTGATTTAAAAAGGGGAGTTTTAACTCTTTATAAATTCTTGAAAATTTAAGTAATTACAGAATTGAGTTTAGGAAAAGAAAGTAAGTTTATTTGACTTTCATGAAATGCAATGAGCTTAATTTGGCTTTTATAAAATAAAAAATTTAATTTTCTCAACTCAGAACTTAGAAATAAAATCCAAGAAAATCTAGAAAATAATTCATAAAGGAATAAAATTTTGGGATGTTACACAAAGCAACCTGGGAATGATATTGATGTGTACCTAGCACCGTTGGTGGAAGATCTAAAAGTACTGTGGAATGAAGGGGTAGAGGTATGGGATGCATACAAACAAGAGAACTTCATTTTGCACTCCTTATTGTTCTACATCATAAATGATTATCCTGCCCTTACTAACTTGTAGGGCCAGAGTACAAAAGCTGCCAAAGCTTGTACTCACTACTTAGATAAAACCGAGAGTGTGGAGCTAAACACTCACGTAAAACAGTGTACATGCGTCAACGTCGGTTACTTCGGAGGGCTCACCCATATAGTAAGATGAAGAAACAATTTGACGAAGAGAAGGAGGACGGTTCAGTTCCAAGGCATTTAAGCTGAAAAGAGGTTTATAATATGGTTAAAGATTTAGATGTTGTCCTCGAAAAGGGACGTAAATTAAGGGCTCATGAGAAGAACATCTGGAAGAAGAAATCAATATTTTAGGACTTACCTTATTGGGAGTACCTAGATGTTCGACACTGTATCGATGTCATGCATGTAGAGAAGAATGTATGTGACAACTTGATTGGTCTCTTACTGAACATTCGTGATAAAACAAAGGACGACGTCAACGCACGTCTTGACTTGGCTGATATGGACATCAGGTCTGAGTTAGCACCGATAGAAACAAATAATGGACGAACATACCTTCCCCCTGCGTGTTACACTTTGTCCAAGGTCGAGAAAACAGAACTGTGCTAGTGCTTGCATGGTGTCAAAGTTTCGTCTAGTTACTCCGGCAACGTGAAGAAACTTATTTCGATGCAAAATTTGAAGTTAAATGGCATGATGTCTCATGATTGTCATATGCTGATGACACAGATGCTCCCTATTGCAATTAGAAATATTTTACCAATCAAAGTCCGAGAGACAATTATGAGGCTATGTTATTTCTTTAATACAATTGCTCAGAAGGTCATCGATCCCGAAGTACTAGATGCTCTGTAGGACGAGGTGGTGATGACTCTAAGTTATCTTCTGATGTATTTTCCTCCTTTATTTTTCTATATCATGGTCCATCTCATTGTTCATGTTGTGTGGGAGATAAAAATATGCGGGCCCGTATTTCTACGTAGCATGTACTCGTTTGAGAGGTTCATGGGAATTCTGAAGTCCTATGTACGGAATCGATCTCGACCGGATGGTAGCATCGTTGAAGTTTATGCAAACGAAGAGGTCATTAAGTTTTGTGTCGATTATATGACTCAGATTGAACCGATAGGTGTGCCTTAATATCGTCATGAGGGGAGGCTCAAGGGTATCAGAACTATCAGAAGGAAAACAATCACTCCAGATATGGACGCATATGTTCAAGCCCATTTCACAGTCTTACAACACATGACTGAAGTGGCCCCTTATGTCGACCAACACAAGGATGTACTTTGACAACAGAATCTAGAGCGGCCAGATATTTGGATCATGAGACAACACAACAGTCGGTTCAACCAATGGTTGAAGGAGCAAATCGCTAGGAGCTCATCAAGTGAGATACTGACATTGTTGGCAAAAGAGCTAGCATTTACAGTTGCGATATGGGAAGGATATGATATAAATGGGTACATATTCTATACACAGGCTTATGATGTAAATAGCACTAACCAGAACAGCGGTGTCTGCATAGATGCGTTCAATACCGATGGGTTGAGAAACTCATACTATGGGTTCATAGAAGAGATTTGGGAGCTCGATTATGTGGATTTCAAGATCCCTTTATTTCGTTACCATTGAGTGCATCTCCCACAGGTGAAGGTTGACAAGTACGGTGTCACTACCGTGGACCTCCAACGTGTAGGGTACAAAGACGACCAATTCGTACTCGCCAACTAAGTTGTTCAAGTTTTCTATGTAACCGACCCGGCAAATAAGAAATGCCATGTAGTTCTTCATGGAAAAAGGAGAATTGTTGGAGTAGATAATGTAGTGGACGAGTAAGAATACAATTAATTTGACGAGTTACCTCCTTTTGGAAATGGCATAAAGGTCAACGACGAACAACATGATGAAACTAGTTACGTATGCATTGATCATGATGAAGGGCTAATTTTTAAAGGAAATAAGCAAGTGTAATGAGAATGTGCGACATATATGTGAGTATTTGCATTTGTATATATAACAATGCATGTATGTGATGTATATGTGAATTGGTATTTATGTATATAACAATGCATGTGTGTGATATATTTATGAATTTGCATTTATGTATATGTGAAAATGTGTGATATATAGGTGAATTTTGAGAATGAGTCATACAAATGCATCTCTATGCTCATTGGGCTATTGTAAAGAAATGCACTCTGTGAGGTCTTATTGAATGATGGTTGGTGTAGTTACATTAATAAGTACAGCCGGGGGGCAAAGACTTATTACAGATGATTCTAAGTTTAGAACTGTCAGTGATTATTATCATAGATGGTTCTAAATATAGAACCGTCTATGATAATTAATATCACAGACGGTTCTTACATAGAACCATCTGTAATAAGCCTTTATATATAACCCACAGCTAGAGTTTTGCGCGTACACTACAGTTATTAGCAATACCAATCAAGCATAGAGACTTAGTCGCTCTCCCGATCGAGGCTGTCGTCCCCGAGCCCGTCGCCGGCCGCCTCCATCCCCCCGAGCCTGTCACCATCTGCCTCCGTCGACGCTCGAGCCCATTGGCCGCCTCCATCCACGCTCGAGCTCCTCTAACATCGCCAGAATCCCCTCGGTGAGTCCATCTTCAATTTCGGTTATTTAGATGCAGTTTAGATGTCTATTTGTGTTATTGTTGTAAGTAATGTTGTATATCTAAGTAATGGCCATCGATCTGTAAGTAATGTTCTATATCTAGGAAAGAATAAGCACTTGAAAATAATGCTTTTACTTAGTAAAGCCCTGGGAATGTATATGTATATGTATATATATATGTTGCTAATGTACATGTATACTTGAATATATGTATACATATATTGTTGTTGTTTCATAAATTTTATTGTTGTTAAATCTTACTGTTATGTATATGTATATGTATATATATGTTGCTAATGAACATAGATATGTATATGTATACTTGAGTAACCCTACTCCTGAGAGCACTAAATATCAATTAATACTTGAGCTTTTTGCTAATCTTAATTGATAGTTGGCCTATATGTATAGTTTCTCTCTAAACTATAGTTGACCTTTCATGCCTCAAGTTAGTATAAGTTAGTATATATTGTGCTTACTCATGTATAATTTACCAAACAAGATGTCGAGAGGCGAACTCTGTAGCTATAGTTAAAGATGGCCATCTCTAGCTATAGCTGCTATCTCGAGTCGTCAATCTTAGTTCAGAACTTCGTATATATGCCGTCCACACAGTCGTCCAAAAATTTTTAATATATGCCACATAGATCTTCAAAGGGTATGAAGCAAGTGACACACTTTAGTGTATCCGGTTCAACGAACTTGATACACTGGTTTGTGTCATTTGCTTCATAGAACTTTGTTTAGGCCCACACCTCACTGCGTCCACACAGTCGTCCAATGATAGCACTTATCAGGGAGTACTAGCATTACATAGTCTTTGCAGAGTGAGCAGTACTCCTAATGAGACTACGAGTACTACTCACTCTGCAAACACTATGCAATATTAGTACTCCCTGATAAGTAGTATCATTATTCACTTCCCTAGTATCTTTGTATGTTATATATGTATGAATATATGTACTTTTCATATTGATATATATATATTATGTACTTTTCATATTGATATATATATGCTACATTGTGTTTATTTTTCATATATGATAAGGCCAACATGTCATCCGCGCATTCTTCAACATCATCGGCAGATGCGTCCGCTCTAAAATCAACATGCAAAGAAATAGGACTATCGAAAAAGCCTGAGGACTGATTTACCATCATAGAGGTCGAAGGATTTGGGACCCCTCTCCTTCCTCGCCAAGCAGCGGGCGCATTTCGAGGAACGATCGGAATAGTTGTACGAGAACGAATTGAGATCACATTCGATTCGTGGAAGAGCGTGAGTAAGACTCGGAAACGTGAGCTGCTGATAGAGATTTTTGCATCGTTCGAGATCCCAGAAGAACAGCATGACTCCGTGCAATGACATGTCTTGCTAATGGCGTGCAAAGCATGGAAGAACTTCAAGAGCGTGCTTGTCAAGCAGTATGTGGAGAAGGATCTAACGCCGTTTGATAAGTACCCATCCCTAGAACTACAATGGGAAGAGTTTAAGGCGACGAAGATGATCGAAACTTTCAGAAGTGCAAGTGCAGCGCACAAGGCCTTCCAGGCAAAAAACACACACCCCCACAGACTCGACACAGCTGGGTATGCGGGTAAAATCCCGCAATGGAGGCAGCAGGACGAACAGGCAATCCTGTAGGACACCGCCCTGCCATTTGCCATGATCCCGGATCAGCGCGCTCGAAATTGGATGAGAGAGAAGTCATCTACCACGTCGTCGGGGGACATCTCCTTCTGGAACCCTACAGACCAAGAAGTGTCCCACCGCCTGGTAATATATCGAACTATATAGCTTGTAATTACTCCACAACTTCGTAGGAAGTGAAATGACACGTCGGGCTCTTGCAGGATACACTGAGTGTCGAATCTTCGCAAGGATAATTCCAGTCAACTAGGGAGAAAGATATACTCTCCGCAGCACTAGGAAACAAGGAGCACCCGGGTCGTACAAGAGGCCTTAGGCTTTATGTTCCTTGAAAACAAGGTTTCTTAGATAACTCCGAATTATATCAGAGTAGGAAGAGAAACAAAACCGAGCGTGACGCACGGCTACGAGAGGAGATCAAGGCATCTCTTAGAGAGGAGCTTGCTGATTATGTCAGAGATAAGGTGTGAAGATTTATAGAAGAAAATTAGTAGGCCGCCGCCGCCGCCGCTGCTCCTATGCTAGCCAGCCCCTAATCGTCGGAGTAGCTACGCGTCCAATCCTACGATGGAAAGTGAGGGCATATTTCCTATGGACGACATCCAGGTGGCTATGAAGTGCAAGTTCCAAGACCTCCGTTGCCTTGTACGTTGCTTGGGGCCAGGCATATCCGTCCGATCCTGGGTCCTTGGTGCACAGTGCACCTTTAGATCCAGGCTTAGAAAAAGTGAATGTGGATGGTGTACATACCAATTTCGAGGTCGTCCCGCTACCAAAACCCCCAATGACGAGCTCGTGACTCTAGGGCAAACCATTGGAACCTTCATCCAGTGGTCCAAAAGCGACATCTGCCTGGAGGCTTGTTCACCGGTGGCAGGTCCATAAGGGCAATCCGAACCAAAGCTACATGCACTGGTGCTATCTCCACAAGGTCTATCTCCACCACCGCTACCTGCACCGGTATCATGTCTACGGGTGATATTTCCGGTGCAGCAACTTCCACCGGTGGTACCTTTACAGTCGACCTACAACCGAGACAGCAAGGATAGCCGAGGCAGCAAGGGCAAAGCAAACAAGATCGATGATGATATCCCATACCTGCCATTAGCCCGCAAATTCGTGCTTGGCGAGCCGCTGGTCCACCAGGTAACGCGCCTCCAAACCCTACCAATTAGTTGCCTGCAATTACACACGTGGTATATGGAACAGTCCAATAGGTAAGAGGGAGAACGGCGCTCAGGTCTCACTGTCAAATTCAGGCCGGATCATTTACAGCACAATATTCAAGATTGTGTCTTCGCGGTGACTTTTGAGGATTTATTTGATCTTTACACGCTCAACTCTCTCGATACCTCACTCGTTCGATGCTAGATACTATAAGTGTGTACAATCACAGTCTCTATTCATGTCATATCGATAAATGTCATATATAATTTGTTGCTTTCGTGTATATATATATACACATAGTGACTAAAGCTAGATCATCCAAATCATCGGTTGGTTTCTTGGACCCACACTTGGTCGCCATGCATACCATCAACGAGGATACACCCTTCGTTGAGAGGTACATTGCAGCAGCACTGGTGGCTTACCATGATAAGGAATATGTATTTATGTCTTACAATCAAGAGTTTCATTGAATTTTAATAGTAATTGTACCAAAATAGAACAAGGCAATATACCTTGATTCCCTAAGTACGAATAAAATAGACTACACAGTTGTCGACCAAGTAATCGAACGGTAAGTACATTTTGTCTATACATACCTATATTGTACTCTTTCTTTCCTTCTGAATGACTAAGGTCAACTTTTTCGAATCACGTAGGGCGTTCGCGATGTACGTTGCAATGGCAGCTGTCTCGACACAGGGGGCCAAAGGCCGGACACATGTTCAAAAATTTAAGGTATTCACTATTACACATTAATTAATCCTATGCAACAGTTGTTAGTAATGCCTCTTGAATTAACATATTCCACACATTAATTAATCCTATGCAACAGTTGTTAGTAATGCCTCTTGAATTAACACATTCTATTTTTTGCAGTGCCACCAGCAACCACTGGACAACACGTGTAGATTCTATATTTGCCACCATATGAAACTACTCCTCGATTCCTTGAGTATCACCAATTCTAAGGTTTGTCAATCTTCCCATACTTACTTCATACTTATCAGGTTATATATATACGCACATTGATATTCCTATCGACAGTTGCGTCCATCCCGGTAACTGCATTGAAATATGCCGACTTTTCAGAAATTCGAGGAGAGTGCGCGTACTTTTTGGTGGCTAGCGTCTTAAACTCAAAAAAAGAGTTCCACAACGAAGAATGATTTTTTATTGCACTTATCACTCCGAAATCGAGTTCTCGCGAAAAGAATAATCTATAATCAACGAACTTGTCAGACTGCACAAGCAATACTTGGATGGCAATCATGTACCATCCAAGTATTGCTTGTGCAACCTAAAAAGTTAGTTGATTATGGATCTGTTCCTTTCGCGAGACCTCGATTCCGGAGTGTTAGAGCAATAAAAAATGTAATGTTACCATCTAAGTGCAAATGTAATGTAGATCTTTTGTAATTGTGTCTTTGTTAATGGATATTTTATTTTATTTCAATTAATTTATTTGCGAAATGGATGTTTTATGTTTGTGAAATGAAGTGCGATGTGAACTAGATGTTTTATGTTTGTGAAATGAATTGAGATGTGAATTGGATGTTTTGTGTTTGTGATAAGAATTGAGATATGAATTGTATGTATACATCTACATGTTGATCTTCTTGTTTCAGAGGGCATGGCTAGCATTTCCTGAGGCTAGCCAATAAACATAAATAAATTTAGGGGTAGAAAAGAATATCACAGATAATTTTTAGCTACAAACCGTCTGTGATAGAGATAATCACAGACGGTTTGTAAGTAAAAGTCGTTTGTGATAGGTGATAATCACATACGGTTTTTTTACCACAAACCGTCTGTGATATATCAATATCACAGACGGTGGATATATCACAGACGATTTGTGGTGAAAAATCATATGTGATTATCACCTATCACAGACAGTTTTTACTTAAACTGTATGTGATTATCACCTATCACAGACGGTTTTTACTTACAAACCGTCTGTGATTATCTTTATCACGCAGCGGTTTGTAGTTAAAACCGTCGTGATATTTACACCACGCGGTTGTTCAAACCGCTCGTGATAACCTTCGATTATCACTGACCCATAAATTCAGACGGTTCAGAAAACCATCTGTAATGATGTTTTTGAACCGTCTGTAATACGATTTCTGTAGTAGTGATACTAGAGATAAAGCTCACCAGAGATAACACAAAAGTAGAATACAGTCGCAAGAACTGTCAGGGCGTTAGTCTGCAGTTGTAGCTCACACCAGACGGTGACCGCTCGCCAGCCCTCGTCGATAGGGCAAACGTTGTCGCTGGTTGTCGCGCTCTCACATGGTCTTTCTGTTTGTACAAACCGCTGCAAAAATAGGAGAGTTCAGTAATTTAGGTCATATTGACGGGTTTAGTTTGGTGGCTCTTCTTGTAAGTGTTGCCATTTGATTAATTTTTTTTTGTCATAATTCAAAGAATGGACCTTTCACAACCGTTGAAGATAAGTCCAGAACTTTTTTTTTTTGGAATTCTCCCTGAAGGAGCTTTTGTGGCCTATTGCAAGGCCTTTATGTCCTCTGTTTTATCTTCTTTGACATTGCAGTGGACCTGGAACTAGGCTGTCAAAAACAGCCATTGTTGGAATTATAATTGAAGATCATTTGAAAAATATTCCTTATGTTGTTGCTATCCTCCAGATATCAAGTTGCGTTCAGACTTTTGGCACGTGTTGTACTGTCAAATGCTATCCTAGTATTGTCCTGAGAAAAAGAAAACTATCTTAGTTACCGCTCAAAACGGCTTAAAATCAGTTTCTACTTTTAGTTTTTATTTTTTTTCACTATTCAATAATTTCGTCTTTTTCTGGTTTTTAAAGATTTTTGAGGCTTTTTTGCCTTTTTTTTGCCTGTATTCCTTTGCATTGTCCGTGATGAGCTAATATATTTTTCTATTTTTACATTTTTTAAAAATTTAATTATATTAAATAAGCAAACTCAACTACAATAAAAAATAAACCAGCTATAGTAAAAAATATCATAAACTAACACCAAACTGAGTGCTATCTAAGTACTGGACTGGTTGGATCTGACCATTGTTGGCACTAGTTAGCTTTCCCAGTCAACTTCCATGATATGTTGATGGAAGAAATACAAGAAAGATTGGTCTTTAATTTTTAAGGGGCGTTCGGAATAGCAATGGCTTTAGGTTGAAATTTAACTGTAGTTGTCTAATTTTTTACTATAACTGGGTTGACTTATTGTGCAAAATTAAATTTAAAAAAATGTAAAAATAAAAACAACATGCTAACCTATCACGGACAATGCTAAATAATACGGGAAAAAATAAAACATAAAAATACCAAAAAAATAAAAACAAAAAATAATAAAAGATAAAACACAACACAGTAAAAAATCCGACCGCCGTCGCCAACGCTGCTAATGCTACGTGTACAAACAAATCTTTATCAGACAATCTCGTAAGATCAACCGACAAGAAGATCTCAAGGAATTACAACACTCTAGTTACAAGAACATAATTGAAATGAAATAGATGCTCCTCTCACAGCCTACAAAACTGGGTTTTTCTTCAGTGAAGAACGTAGGTAAGGACAAGGGCCAGAGCCATCAAGAAGTAGCCGATCCCCTGGTCGATCGCCTTGCCGTCCATTCCGCCGCTCCTCCGACGCCGGCGTCCATCGGCAGCCCGCGCAGCCTCCGCCGCCTCCCTGCGCGCGGCCGGCGAAAGAACTGTCGCGAACATGAACAAGAACACCACCAATGCAAGCGCTCTAGCAGAAGCCATATGTGAGGAATGCAACAAACTACAAGTTTCTGAGATGTAAATAGAAGAGAAAGATGGAGCTAAGAATGTTAATGTGTCTGCTCTTGGTGCAATGCTTATATACATCTGTGTCCAGTACCCGTAGTGAGATTAGTTAATTCACGGTTTGGCCTTGGCTGGCTCTCCTGTATGCACGAACGTGCGGATTGAGTCTGATGGTAGCATGCAGTCGCTCTCTGCTGCAAGATATAGAAGCGGTTTAGCCGGTCAGAGATTGCGATAGGGAGAGGTCAATGGTGACAGGTAAATTTTTATTTGGAAAGTTAAGGGCCTAAGCATTATGAAAGGGAAAAACAGCTTCACAGACAGCCGGGGAAAGACGAGGAAAAGAATCGAGCCGATTCAATTAATTAAAATAGAACAATTACAGAACAAGAGAGCAAAGAAGGTATTCGTTGGCAGTAGATGGGTTTTACTAAATCAAAATTATGATTCTTTAATTATTTATTTTATATTTGAAATTCTAAGAATTTTGACTCATTCTAAGTATTCCTTATTGCCAAGCTATAGTAATTGCACCTATTAAAGATATTAGAAGAATTATGGAAATGAGTTCAATCGGTAGATAAAAATCAGTTGCTAAATGAATAAGTGCAAAAAAATTTTATGTCCTCTCCTTGTGCCGAAAGGAAAATTTTGCTCCTCTCCTTTTTTTTTTTACCACCAGCCTATACATCTTTCTTGTCAAACGTTAATGACGGTACCCTCCCTGTAGTTGGACCTCACATTCGCTCCTCGTTGCACATTCTACATTATGGAAAGACGTACAAGCAAGATAAGTAAAGTAAAGATCCAACGCCCAGCGCGAGGCATAGACTGGATGGCTAACATGTGTCATGACACGAATCAGACGGTCGAGTAAAAACGGGCCAGCAAGGAATATTGGGCCGAAACCTGGATAGGCTGGACCAAAATTGAGGAATTTCCTAATTTTAGATTTAAAAATTAATTTGTTTGAGCTCTAGAAAATAACAAATAAAATAAAAAAAATTCTAAAATATTAAAAAAATTTTTACAACACAGGGAATCTAACAAAAATATTTTTAATAATAATAAAAGTTTATGTTAGTCACATTAAATCTTTTTAATTTGAAAAAATTTAATTTATGTTTTAATTAATTCAAGAAAAAAATTTAAATGATAAATTTTATTTTAAAAACTTCAAAAAGACACAAAAAAATAGGATGTTATATCTTTTTTCAGACAAAATCATATTTCATTCAATTAAGTGAAATTAGGGTAGTCTTTCGTCTAGTTGAGGACACTGCTGTAACTAGTTTATAGCAATAAAGAGTATACCTTTTTTGTCTCAAGAATTTTTAGCCATTTTTCTCATATTTTTTTTTTCATAAAATCGTCGACACACAGCGCGGCAACCTTGAACGTGCAGCCATGGACTCTGAGGCGGTGAGTCCTTGATCACACTACTCTACCTCCTCCGCGAACCACAAGTGCTGGAGCGCTTCCGCCGCCGTCATCCACTCGTCCAGGTAGAAGGCCAGCAAGCTGGCCAAGACATCCTGCCTAGCCTGTGACAGCTCCAGCAGACCCTTGAAGGTCGGTGACCCCGTCGAGCTGGTCCGGTCTCGCATGTCGGACAACTCGTCGAGCAGGTCCTCCTTTGTCTCTAACCTGAACGTCGGAACACCATTCAGGAGCTCTTGTCATCACACACCCGAGCGCCAACACATCCTCGGCCGGCCCGTAGCACCGGTTGCCCACGAGCTGCTCCGGCGAGTGGTACCACAGCGTGCCGACGCTCGCCTCCCCGACCCCGTACAGCGTCCCTGACGGATTTGTCAGCGTCAGCACCCTGAAGTCGCAGATCTTGAGCGCGCCGTCTGGGCTAACGAGGGATGTTTTCCAGCTTTACGTCGCGGTGGACCACGCCGGCGCTGTGTATTATCTTGGCGGCGCTCAGGAGCTGCCGCATCAGCACATGTCGGCCCCGGAGAAGGGCTCGTTGATGAGGTCGTAGAGGCAGGGGCCGACGAACTCCATGACGAGGAACATGTCCCCTGTCGTGGGGTCCGCAGTGACGTCCAGGATCTGCACAACGGACGGGTGGCCGCGGCACACGGTGAGGCAACCGACCACGCGGAGGTCAGGCGTGCCGTGGCCGCCCTCCCCCTCACCAAGGACCAACTTAACCGCCACCGTCTCGCTGGAGCGGTGGTCTCGCGCCTTGTACACAATGCCATACGTGCTACGGTGAGCTGAGTTGAATTCTTTTTTTAAGTACAACGAGGACACATTCAATGCTATACACACTCATACTACGCGCACACCTATATGGGTGTATCTAATATATATGCTTTAAGACAAAATAGAGGCCTGAAGTCTTACCGAGTGTGAACACATATTTTTACTATTGAATATACTAACGTACATGTGTACTTCGAGATACACTATTTATGTAAACAGTACGAGAGAGGTACTGTTTACAGGAATACCCAAAAAATTAGATGTCCTGAGATGATTCTAGGCGGGTGGACTGCACGCGGGCAGCTCCACCACCCGGGAAATGCTCGGTTCTCAGCTGAGTTGAATTCTTGGCGTGCCGAGAGGTGGAGGGAGCGAGAGAAATCGAAGTGAATGGCTGCGAGGGCATCTACGGCCATCGGACGACTGCGAGGGCGTGAGTCGGAGTCCCACTAGGATTCGTGGACGGTCGGAGATTGAGTCGGAGTCGGAGAGCTCTTCGCGTGTAGGAATAATTCTTGCTTTGCTGCCCATGCTTGTCAGGACTCAGGATGTACATAAAATCCTTTTTTTAGATCGTGAATTAATAATCACTTCCTGACAGTATCTAATCCCATGTCATACGTTTAAAAGTTTCTTCTTGCCTTTACATTTTGCGGTTCCCATGATCCTGAATCAGGAAGTCAATGCTGATCTTTTTTTTACCAAAAAAGGTGATTTTTTTTAGTTCCTATGCGTAAGGAACAGAAACAAGGAGACATCATCATTTTTGGGAAGCCAATTTTATTAGCACTGTAGCTATTCCCCTAAATTTGACTTCAAATGTGCATTTTTTTACAAATATAGCCTTCTATATGGATCTACCGAGCTCGGCAAGTACCTAACAAGTTAGGAGAGCTCAGCAGAAGACCTGCCGAGCCACCTCAATTCAGCAGAAGCGAATGCATTTGGCCGTTGCTAATGAAGTTGTCCGTGATTAGCGCTAACGCTTGTGGGTGCACTCGGTCGACTTGCTACTGCATTTGGGTGGCTCGGCAGGTCTTTTGCCGAGCTCAGTAGGTTCACAAATGATACTAGATTTGTGAAAACGGATGTTCGAGGTTAAATTTGAAAAAAAATAACTACACTGACATTTATGTGAACAGTTCTCATATTTGGTGTTCATAAAAATAACATCCTACTTGTTGCTCTCAAATTTAGCAGTGTGGTCGACTGAAGATTGATATGGTCGTTTCTCTGATAAATGATCTAAGTATGATCAATGAAACAAACAAATTGGTCTGAAGAACGAAGTAGCGGACTTCAAAATGTCGAAAGACATCTCTCACAGAAGAACGGGGAGGGTAGTTTGTACATCTTGTAGTGCGTCATCATATAATTCAGTGTTAGTCTAACCGTTGAGTCTGTTGGTAACCTTTGTGCTAGTAATAACTTTGTATGCATGCATACGTTATGTAACGCTTGGAGTTATGGTGATTAGTGCTGCTTGTAGTGCTTCCATTGTGTAACGCTAGAGTAATGGAGTTTTATAGCATGCATGTAACCGGTCTTGCTTTGCAAGTATAAAAGGAAGAAGCTATTACGCTGCAGGATTGAGACGTGCAGCAGAACAAAACAACTTGTCTCCTCTGTGTTTGTGTGTGTTCTAGAGAGGAAACAATATGCGAGTTCTCTCCAGGAGCTGGGCCAACATTTGGTATCAGAGCGAGGTGCGAGGAGAAGCTCCCTAGCAATGACTCGCTGGTCGGCGTGATAGCGTGCACATCGGCGCGTGTCAGGTGGAGGTGCACAGGTGCTAGCGACGAGTCGACTGCAGCACCGTGCGCTCAAAAGCACGACAGCAAAGGTCCACACAGCCATGGCGAGGTCAGGGCGGTGTGTCATAATCGCATGTGACGTGCACACTGGGGGTGATGATGTGATCGCTGTGGTGTGGCGACGACGAGCGACATAGGTGGGCTGCAAGACGGGAGCGGCGTCGACGGCAAACAACGTTCTTCCACCATCAGCAGTGTCTTGGTGTAAGATGTCGTGAACACGATGATGTCTAAAACGGCGACAGTATCACGAAGTGTGTGACTGAGAGAGATGGCACAGTAGGAGTGTTGCATGTGTCATTTATGAGAGTTTTGTGCACGTAGAAGGTGTGTTACATACGTGCACATAGTCATGTCATGTTTATGCACGTAGGTGTGTCAGTGCATGATGTAATGTGTGTGTGAGTCGTTGTAGTTGTGTCCAAGTTCTCATGTGTGTATGCTCTGATGAGAGTCTCCGTCGCCGTCAAGTTGTGTCATCGGCGAAAGACAATTAGAGCTGAAGAAGAAGTCAAAGTCGTCGGTAAGGTGTGTCACCGACGGTGAAGAAGTAAAAGACATCAGCAGCTTGTCAGGGAGTGTGGCTGACACAACTCCTTGCAGAACTGACAATTGAAGACCAATGAGCTCTGATTGGCGTCAAGGACGTGCACAGAGATTAGGGGGTGATTGTTGGTAACCCCCTGTGCTAGTAATAACTCTGCATGCATGCATACGTTATGTAACGCTTGGAGTTATGGTGATTAGTGCTGCTTGTAGTGCTTCCGTTGTGTAACGCTAGAGTAATGGAGTTTTATAGCTTGCATGTAACCGGTCTTGCTTTGCAAGTATAAAAGGAAGAAGCTATTATGCTGCAGGATTGAGACATGCAGCAGAACAAAACAACTTGTCTCCTCTGTGTTTGTGTGTGTTCTAGAGAGAAAACAATGTGCGAGTTCTCTCCAGGAGCTAGGCCAACAGAGTCTATAGCTAACCATTTCCATGAGCTAGGACACTGCTATAGTGCTACGCATACAGTTGATCTTATACATTTTCTTACAACAACAAACAAACATTTGTCAAAAATTTACATTAATTAGTCTACAAGAGCACGTAACCATGCCCTCTCCTGCGTCCAGGGCAAAACAGAGCTGTTCTCAGTGGAGAACATAGGTTAGAACAAGGGCTAGAGCCATCAGGAAGTAGCCAATCCCCTGGTCGATCGCCTTGCCGTCCGGTCGGCCGCTCCTCCGAGGACGGCGAACGTCAGCCGCCCGCGCGGCCTCCACCACCTCCCTGCGATCGGCCGGCGAGAGAACGGTCGAGAACATGAACAAGAACAGCACCAATGCAGTCACACCGGTAGGAGCCATGTGAACAGTGAAAGTGTATACAAAAGAAAACTAGATATATTTGAAGAGAAAAGAAGAGAAGAGGTAGGCTTTGATTTGATTTGTTGGTAACTTGGTATGGTTCATGTCACTTATGTTGGAGAGCTTATATATGTTATGCAGAAAGGTTGTGATCATGGCGTGCCCATGGCAGGCTATCCTGCACGTACGTCTGCTCGTTTCGGTGACGGGAGAAGAGCGTGTCTCGGATGGTGCCGAGAGCAAGGGACAGGTCAACCACTGCAGGCAAAATTTTATTCAGAAAATTGGTCTCCGTGGTGGGCACGGCTATGGTAAGTTAGGGTGTGTTGTGGTTCGTGGCATGAAAGTGGATGGGATAGTTCCTTTCAACTTGGATGGGATGATCCTGTACAAGTTGTTGTTTAGTTGATGGTTAAAAGGATGTGGGTGAATGAAAGTGGCTGTGGTAACCTTTTGTCCTTGATAGGTGAGATTACCATCAGAAGTCAGAACTACTGTCTGAACCATCTCGTACTCAAATTTGTAGGAATTGTAAAATGGAAAAGAAGTTGCACTTAAAATGCAAAGGAAATTGCACTTCTTTTAAGACAAAGAAACTGCACTGATCCGACATTTCTAACAAAAACTGGCCTGCTTGTTTTATATCAAATCACGTCAGCTGTTTGGCAATCACAATACATTAGAACAGGCAGAAATCCAGAAACTCGAGAGCCATACAGGTTCAGGCGCATTGAACTGTGACGTATCACACAGAATAATTGTGATTACGACAAAACACCCAGATCTAGCTGATAAGTCTTAAGACAAAACACCCATCAATGATATTCCTACACAAGAAGCAACAACTTGATTACAGGACTCAACAAACACGAAGCCATGGTTCATTGTTCAACAGAGTCTGCAAAACTAACACCATGTTTTGCATAATATAAAAGAAGCAACAATGTCGTTAATATTGTCATTAAACACAATCGGAAGAAGGGCTTATCAGAAAGGGCAGCATAGTGCTGTTGTGCAAATGACCTCTCCACATTTATAAACTTCGTCCATACAACATAGACAATTCAAAAACAAAGCAACCCCTCAACCGAATATATATTTGATTTGCCTAATCCAGCGGCAATACACATCAAAATTGCACTTATAACATTAATACTACGAGGTTTCGGTCAAATGATTTGAATCCCGTTTATATTTGGCATTGTCATTTAAGTCATATAAATAAGAAACCCATGGTGAAGCTCCATAAAGATAATCTTCTAAACTTATTTGATTTTGAATCATTTAAAACATATGAATGTTGTTTACTTGGCAAAGCGATTAAGACACCTTTTATAGGTCTAGGTGCGAGAGCAAATGAGCTGTTGGCCTTAATATATTTAGATGTTTGTAGGGCAATGAGCTCAATGACCAGATGTGGTTCTCAATACTTCATAACTTTGTACCAATGATTTTACTAGATATAGATACATATACCTAATGAGAGATAAGTCTGAATCATTCACAAAGTTCAAGGAATTTTAAAATGAGGTACAAAATCAATTTGGTAAAACAATTAAAGCCTTACGATCAGACCGTAGAGGTAAATATTTGAGTCATAAGTTTAGTGATCATCTAAAATAGTGGAATTATTCCACAACCAACTCCGCCAAGAATGCCTAAATAGAATGGGGTGTCTGAACGATGGAATTGGACCTTGTTATACATAATTCGGTCCTTGATGAGCCAATCTTAATCTGACATTGTCTTTTTGGGGATATGCACTAGAAATAGCTGTGTTCATATTAAGTAGGGTTCTATCAAAACCCGTAGAGAAGATATTATATGAGATATGGATTGGGAAGCATCATGGGTTACCTTTTCTTAAAATATAGGGATATGGAGTATATGTAGAACGTTTGGCATCTGATAAGCTCACACTTAAATCTGATAAATGCTTCTACGTGGGGTATCCTAAGAAAACTAAAGAATATTACTTTTATAAAAGGGATAAGAACAATGTGTTTGTTGCCCAAAATAGTGTCATTTTGGAGAAACAGTTTCTTTCAAAAGGAGTTAGTAGGAGCACAGTGAGACTCGAAGAAATTCAAGATCTATTAAAAAAAATTTTAACTCCTACTAAACCTCTACAGAATGTACAAGATATTGTAGAACCTGTGGAAGACTCACTAGCCCCACATAGGTCTGAAAAGCTATGTCCAATGCTGATAAGGTATCGATATGATATTTTATTGTTAGACAATAATGAGCATAAGACTTATGAGGAAGCGATGATAGGCCCGGACTCTGAGAAATGGTTTAGAGCTATGAAATGTAAAATTCTATCTATATATGATAATCAAGTTTAGAACTTGGTTGATCTACCTGATGGTGGGAAAATCATTGAGTGTAAGTGGGTTTTAAGAAAAAGGTAGACATGAATGAAAATATTCATATCCATAAGGCACGATTGGTGGCGAAGGGTGTAAAACAAATTCAAGGTGTTGACTATGATTAAACTTTCTCGTCCATCATGACGCTTAAGTCTGTGTTGATCATTCTAGCTATTACTGCATATTTCAATTATGAAATATGGATGTCAAAATGGATTTTCTAAATAAAAACCTAGGTAAGGATGTGTATATGACACAACCTGAGGGTTTTGTCGATCCCCAAAATGCTAGAAAGATATGCAACCTTCAAAGATCTATCTATAGACTGAAGCAAACTTCTTGGAGCTGGAACATTTATTTGATGAGGTATTCAAAGGGATTGGCTTCATCAAGAATGAAGAAGAGCCTTATGTTCACAAAAATGCTAATGAAAGTGCACTTATTTTTTTGGTACTATATGGAGATGATATATTATTGATCAAAAATAATATTTCTATGCTTGAATTTGTCAAGTTTTCGTTAAGAAATAGTTTCTTTAAGAAAGACATTGGAGAGATAGCATATATTTTGGATATAAAGATCTATAGAGAAAGTACTAAAAGGCTAATTAGATTAACCAAGATACATACATTGACAAAGTGTTAAAGTGGTTCAACATGCAGAATTCCAAGAAGGGTTTCTTTTCCATGTCACATGGTATTAGTCTTAGTACGACTCATTAACCTTCGACACTTGATTAGCGATACTGGATGAGTAAGATTTCATATGCTTTTGCCATTGGGTCTATCATGTATGCCATGCTTTGTACATATCTAGATGTGTCATATGTTCTAAGTGTTACGAGTAGATATCAGTTAGATGCTAGTGAATGTCATTGGATAGCAGTAAAGAACATCATAAAATACTTGAGAAGGATTAGGGATGCATTTCTTGTTCATGGAGGTGAGGAAAAGCTAATCATAAATAGTTACATTGATGTTAGCTTCCAAATCGATAAAGGTAAATGGTTACACACTCATCAAAATGTTAGCCACCACCCCTCATAGCCCCTATAGTGCACGATAGTGCTGGCATACCGATGCACGATGTTCTATTCCTAGATGTGTGGACCTCGGTAGAGACACTGCTATGACTGCGGTGTTGATCGGAACAATTGAGAGGAGACAGTTGGCTGAGAACGATCGACTGCTTTCACTATACAAATTTATGTTTCATTGAACCAACCGCTTCAACTCTACTTCTACTGCATTGCATGTCTAGTGGTAATGATCTATGTGTTGAAGTATAAGTAAATTGCTTGTCTTTCCTCATCAGCTTAAGTTTTTGGGTGAATTGACTGTTGCATGCAATTCAATATGATATCAAAACCAAGAGGTCTTGGGTTCAAGGCTCGGCTGGCGTAATTAAGAAAAATAATTGCAGCACACTTCTATTTCAAGTCTTAGGTCTGAAGGAGTCTACACGTGAGGGGAAGTATTGAAGTATAAGTGGATTGCTCGTCTTTCCTCATCAGCTTAAGCTTTTGGTTGCATTGGCTGATGCATGCAACTTAATACTATGATCTTTTACCCGTATAGCTTGCTGATTTATACGGTAGAAAATTTTAAACTACGATAGTATAGTTTACCCATATCTCAATAGTTGGTCTAACTGTTGAGTCTGTAGCTAGCCATTTCCATGAGCTAGGACACTGCTATAGTGCTACGCATAAAGTTGATCTTATAAATTTTCTTACAACAACAAACAAACGTTTGTCAAAACTTTACATTAATTAGTCTACAAGAGCACATAACCATGCCCTCTCCTGCATCCAGGGCAAAACGGAGCTATTCTCAGTGGAGAACATAGGTAAGAACAAGGGCTAGAGCCATCAGGAAGTAGCCAATCCCCTGGTCGATCGCCTTGCCGTCCGGTCGTCCGCTCCTCCGAGGGTGGCGCACGTCGGCCGCCCGCGCCACCTCCACCACCTCCCTGCGATCGGCCGGCGAGAGAACGGTCGAGAACATGAACAAGAATAGCACCAATGCAGTCACTCCGGTAGGAGCCATGTGAACAGTGAAGGTGTATACAAAAGAAAACTAGATATATTTGAAGAGAAAAGAAGAGAAGAGGTAGTATTTGGTTTGATTTGTTGGTAACTTTGTACGGTTCATGTCACTTATCTTGGAGAGCTTACATACGTTGTGCAGAAAGGTTGTGATGTATGTGCGTTATAAGTTAAAAAAAAAATCATGGCGTGCCCATGGCAGGCTCTCCTGCACGTACGTCTGCTCGTTTCGGTGACGGGAGAAGAGCGTGTCTCGGATGGTGCCGTCATACTGAGTTCGTCTTCTTGGGATGCAGAGAGCAAGTGACAGGTCAACCATTCCAGGCAAAATTTTATTCAGAAAAGAGGTCTCCGTGGTGGGCACGGCTATGGTAAGTTAGGGTGTGTTTGGTTCATGGGGATGGTAAGTTAGGGTGTGTTCATGTGGATGGGATAATTTCTTTCAATTTGGATGGATGATCCCGAATGAGATGGTACAGATTATTTGTTTCGTTCGGTAAATGTGATGGTATGAGTTATTGTTTGGTTGATGGGTTTGAATAAGGGTGGATAGGATGATCCAAGTTTATATTTAGTTGAAGGGGTGTGGGTAGGGATCGTAATTCCCCCCGCGGGGAATATTCCCATGGGGGGCGGGGGATAATATCCCCCCGCGGCGGGAACAGGGCGGGCCCCGCTATACTAGTGGGATAGGGATGGGGTCATCCTCACCGCGCGGGGCCCTACGGGAACCCGATAAAAATAAAAATAAATATATTTAATAATAGATTATACTTTTTTAATATAAGATATTGTATTCTTTTCTTTTATATTTAGACTAAAACTTGAATTTATATGTTAGAATATATATTTTGAAGCTATATTTTTAAAAAAAATATGCTTAAGTAATTATAAATTAATAAATAAAGTTAAATTATTATTTTTTAAAAAATAAATTTAATCCTTTTTCTTATCCCCACGGGGACCCATAGGGGTCGGGTCCCCGCGGAGACCGGGGACGGGGGGCATTTCCCCCCGCGAGGCTTAACGGGGCGGGGCGGGGGGCCGGTTCGTGGGGGGCGGGGCGGGGCGGGGCCGCGAAGTGAATGAAAGTGGCTTTGGTAACCTTTGTCCTTGACAGGTAAGATTACCATCGGAAGTCAGAACTACTGCCTGAAACAACATCTCGTACTCCAATTTGTAGGAATTGTAAAATGGAAAAGAAATTGAACTTAAAATGCAAAAGAAATTGCACTTCTTTTAAGACAAAGAAACTGCACTGATCCGACATTTCTAACAAAAACTGGCCTGCCTGTTTTATTTCGAATCACGTCAGCTGTTTGGCAATCACAATACATTAGAACAGGCAGAAATCCAGAAACTCGAGAGCCATACAGGTTCAGGCGCATTGAACTGTGACGTATCACGCAGAATAATTGTGATTACGACAAAACACCCAGATCTAGCTGATATGTCTTAAGACAAAACTCACTTTGAAGTTCAAGACTCAGATCCAAGGGTGAAGGTTGTTCTTCCACTCCGCTAGACGGAGTCACTTCCATTAATGATATTCCTACACAAGAAGCAACAACTTGATTACAGGACTCAACAATCACGAAGCCATGAGCCATGGTTCATTGTTCAACAAAGGCTGCAAAACTAACACCATGTTTTGCATAATATAAAAGAAGCAACAATGTTGTTAATATTGTCATTAAACACAATCGGAAGAAGGGCTTATCAGAAAGGTCAGCATATTTGTCGAGACCCGAATAGAAAAATCTAGGCTCTCTGTGTATACTGCACTAGTCTAGAATCACGCTAGTATACACAGTATAACATAGATGAAATATCGACTATATACATGATAAAAAAAGAAAAACTCAAATATTAATAATTATCAAAGTACGACCTTATAGCCTGAAACTTACTAGCCTGAAAGGCTTAAAATTTAGCAGTGGAAAACAAAAGTAAGCATAGAAGCCATTCGACATGCCCACAAGCAATCGACTAGGGAGCGAAGGTCTAATCCGTGAAGTCACTGAAGTATTCTCCCTCTGGTACCTCCTGTTGATACCTCTTCCTCCTCACCTGAGCAACAGCGGGTATAAGCCGTGAGCACATTGGTACTCAGCAAATCGTTTGTAACAAATAAGTGCAATATAATATGCAAGGCTTACCAATAGATGGCTGAAAGGTTAATTTGCATAAAGTGATACTTTAAAATAAATATTGTAAATAGATTGAAAACGAACTTTAAGAAAAAATAATAATAAATAAGTAATCAACAGAATTGAATAAACCACTTATGAATCTCCCATCCATAAGCTAAACCATCAGTCAACTAACTATTCACTTTCCAAAGATAACCAACCAAGTTTTATGAAAATTCTACCATTCGTGTGAAATCACCGAGCATTATCCATAACCGAGGATACAGCTATTCGAATAGTTTTACACTTTACAGAGGTTGCACAACTGTACCCACATGATGTGATTATCCTCACACTAAGGAAATCACAACAATGTCTTTATAAAGTTCAACATCAACTCAATCCCGCCCGCTAGGGTTTTGCATCACACCCTTTGCGCCTCATAGAAATTAGCAACCATGTTCATCACAATAGTGAGATTGAAATTGAAATATCTCAAATTAATCAGCCAGGTCTATCCCATACTAGACATGTAATTTGCATGAAAAAGCTCAGACAATGGCGCGTAAATTTAAGTCCTTAAAATTACTCAGACGAGACTTCCACATCCCTCAAAGTAAATACATACTTCCCCCTTTACTGCACGATTACTCGCCCAAGTGAAAACCAATTTTGTATAACCAATATCAATGACACACCAATATCATGGCATACAAATTCTATAATTGTGGTTCTAACCACGATCCATTGTGGCTACAACCACGATTCAATATCTTATTAAGTCAAATTAATTAATTGATCACATGTGATGAGAAACCCATCGAACTATAAGTATGGCTAAGCATATTAATCATACCACTCATGTGATAACTAGTATGGTATCACTAAATAATTTTTTCAACCTATGGTGATAATGGTATTAGCGTATTCAAAGTATCAAGGAGGGATTAATCAATTAGAATGATAATTACCAAGTATAAAGGTTTGTAATAAAATAGCAATGCAAGATAATTTAAAATAAAATAAATAAATAATAGATTAAAAATTAGATTTAACATGATCAAAAGACACGACTTGCTCAGCAAGGAACTCTTGATCTTTTGGCGGTGCTCCTACCCCTTCGAAGACGCGATCTAACGAGAGAGAAAATGACCAAGGCACAAAAATAAAATTTAAATAAACTCCAAAAATCTCAAATCTAGAACTAAACGATAGACCTTAATTTTAGATGAATTTAGAAAAAAGAACGGGATAAATCGGAGCTAGAACAAAGGAGAACGGGCTCTTGAAAAATTAATTGACCGAAAATACTGAAAAATCAAAAAAGTTATTGTGTTGTGGACTCGGTGCATAGAAAAGTGGGTCTACGGTGGACTTGGTGCATGGAATAGTGCACGACGATGGGGTGCTGACACGGCAGCTAGGGCTGACGTGGCAATTGACTAGGCTCACACGTGGCACTAGAACTGACGTGGCTGTTGATGTGGCTGGTTGACGTGGCAGTTGGGATGGCTCGGTGCTGACATGGCGCTAACGTGTCATTGACACATGGCAGATAGGACTAATGTGGTGCAGAGTTGGCGGCTGACTTGGACGGATCTGGTTCACGGGCTCACGGAATAGTGGCGACTGACAGGTAGGGTCGGCTTGTAGCGGCTCGGCTCACGGTGGATGCTGTCCACGGAGAAGACAAAGCGAGGTAGGCGCGGGTGCGGGATGACGTCGGCACGATTTGATGGCGACAGTTGTGACACGCGGGAAGATCTTGACCGTTGGTGTAGATTTGGGCGGATGATCGGGATAGTGGGATCGGACGGTTCGAGAGGCGACGCGTGGCTCGGCGTGTGGTTCGAGGTGTCAGCTCGGCATGAGAGGGGTCACGGGCGCGGCCGCAGCCAGAGTGAACGCGACAGCGAGTTTGGCTGCAGTGTTGCGGTTCCCCAGTGACAACGAACGGACGGGAAGGTGCAGCGGCGAGGCAGGACGGCGGCTGGGACTCACCGGCGGCGACAAATGGTGGCAGCTGTGCGAGAACGACGGCACAAGCGTCTAGCTTCAAAGGCACGAAACTGTCGGTGAACTCTGGTGAACTTCTCGAGCGGCGCGGATGGCGAAACATGCGGCGAAGCATAGTGGCAGCTTTGGGATGTAGAAGATGGAGGTGGCGTGCGACATTTAAGCACGCAGATGGAGGGAGTCCAGCTCGGAGACGACGAGGAGTCTAGGTTGGCCACGCACGCCAAGGCGCGCGTGAAGCGGACAACGGCGGCGTAGTCCCGAGCAGAGACAACAGGTGAATAGTGCTCGGGCTCTTGGATGGGGGACGCGTGGCGGGGCGGATGGATCAGGCGTTTGCGGTAGATGACACATATGCACAGTGCTCGGGGTTCCTAATGGCTGACGCGTGGCTTGGGCGGGATCCAGCAGTCGGCTTGTGGGGCGGCCGGATGTCCGACGGCGGTAGGGGGAGATCGGGTGAGTGCAGGGGAATTGGGCTTGAACAGGGATGTGCCGGTCCAACACTATGCTAGGGATTTTGGGTTGTTTTTTTTTTTCAAAAATTCAAATAAAAATAAAAGGAGCTCTAGAAAATAGCAAATAAACCTAAAAAATTATCAAAAAATTCCAGAAAAGTTTTTGAGACACAAGGAACTCAAATAAAATATTTTCAGCATATGTTAATGTTTATTTTAATCAGATTAAGTCCTTTTAATTTATAAAAATTTATTTTAAGCTCTAATTAATTTCAAAAATCTAATTAATGAATTTTATTTTAAAAGCTTCAAAAGGCTATGAAAAACAGGATTTTACAATAGTGCTATTGTGCAAATGACCTCTCCACATTCATAAACTTCGTCCATGCATTACAACATAGAAAATTCATAAACAAAGCAACCCCTCAACCAAACATATTTCTATCTGGACTATTTATGGATAATTCATCAAGGTAAACAGAAAGAAACTTGAAATTAAATAAGTTTCACCTGATGTTTTGCTTCCATCGTGAAGAATTCTCATTTAAATGGGTTGTTACAGACTTGCATCTGATCTATCACAACAACCTAATGCATGGCGAAGAATTATTTGCTCCGTTCTTTCATTGCAGTGTATAACACATATTGCGGTTTTTCGATTAAAAGAAAATAATTTTCCCTTCGTACAGAATGGGCATGCAAGAGGTAAATGCATGGCAAAAGCAGTAATTGAACTCTACTCGTAGAATGAAGGCTGTTTTATTTTCAACAACAGGCATGCACAACTAGGGGTCTTTTCTTCAACCAAAGAAAGGAGTCTTTGTTTTCGGAATTAATAGAGTATCCTCTTTTACGATCTTGATTATAGAAATTTCTAATTCATGCATGACCAGAGTGCCAAAAGATAGTTTGTAGTTTGTACCAATGGTTCTTGCCCAAGCCATATGAAATCAATAGCGTAATAACCTGTTTAGCACTGGCAAGTCCTTTTTCCATGAGTTCATCAACAACTGCTTCCCAGATGTCACTGATGACAACAAATCCACATGACTTTTTGTGTTTATTTGTTGCGGAACATTGTTAATTCTATATGTAGAGTCGAAACCACTTTCACAATGAACACACCACAAAGCTAATGTACGCAAGATCATGTCAGGCTAGCTAAATTAAGTAGGGAGGTAATATGAACACACATCGCTAAATCAATAATCCATACATTCGCAAATCAACAACCACAAATTAATTTGTGCAATGATCTGGTCCCATGAACAAATCGTATACAGCTAAGATTTGAGCTCCCATTGAGAACATTGATGCAATTAGTTTGTGATCAATGGAAAATAACACTCAAATTGACAGGAAACCGAATATTGAATAGCATCCATACGTTCATTCATGTCGTACCTTCATTTTGATGTCGAAAGTTCCCCCCAAGGTCACGGACGGAAGGAAGAACATGAGGGGGCGGCAAATCCGGTCCACACAAGCATGGAATGGTAGTGGCTTGGATCGAGACACCACGGGCTGCAATATGGGATGCGGCACCTCGGATCCTGTCGCTGCCAGTGTCGGGTCACCGCTAGGCAAGATCCACTAATGTAACACCCTGTTTTTCAGTAGAATTTAAAATCTTTAATTTAAAAATAAATTTTTGGGAATTTTCTGAAATTAATAAAGATTAATTCAACTTTTCATAATTAAAAAGGATTTAATATGATTAAGATAAAAACTAACATAAACTGAAAATATTTTATTTGACTCCTTGTGTCTCAAGAATTTTTCTGGAATTTTTGATGAATTTTTAAGATTTATTTGCTATTTTCTAGAGCTCATTGTTAATTATTTGATTTTCTGAGAAAGAAAAATCAAAGGGAATTCTTGTGAACAGTACCAGGCCGGTCCAGTACTGTTCACGGCCCATCTCTGCCCCGCCACCCGATTCTCCCGCCGCCACGCGTCGCCCATCAGTCGCGCCCCACCTCCCGCCGTCCCTCACCCGCCCGATCTGAGCTGCGCCACACGTCGCCCATCAGCATGCGTGCACCACACCCACACCCGGACTTACCCGCGGCTGTCCAATCGCCCCGGCGTGCCACGCGTCGCCACCCCGTGCGTCGTCTCTGATCGGGACTTGTCGCCGTATCCACGTCGGTGATCCTCGTTTTGCTTCCATAAAACCGCCACCGCCCTCGCCGCCTCTTCTCACCCACATCGCCGCCGTTCCTCACTGTCCCGCTATGCACCGCAGTCGCTGTCGTGCCCGCCCTCGCCGACGTCGCACCGACGCCGCTCATCGCCATCTCCCCGGAGGCCGTCGCCGCCCGCTCAGCCAACCTCGCCGCCGTAGAGGACACTCGTCGACGCCCTCGCCGTCAGCAGAGCCACGTCATCGTCTTTCTCGTTGGTGAGCACCGCCGTCTTCCCAAGCCGACTCACCGCCGTTCCAAACCCTCCTCGCTGGCGTACCCCGCAATCGCACCCCGCTGGACTCGCCTCACATGCGCCTCGCCGCCCCTAGATCCGCACCCGCGCCCGCGTCTGCGCCGCCTCGCGCCTCACATCCACGACGCTTCGCCCGCCATGTCACCACGCATGGGTCATCCGACGGCCGCCGCCTCCGATCGTCACCGTCGATCCAAATCTGGATCGACGGATCGGATCTTGCCATGTGTCAACCCTCCTGGCCGTCTGATCCCGCCGCCGCCGCCACGCCGGAGTTAGCCATGTCACCCCTAGTGCCACATCAGCGCCATGTCAGCATGCCACGTCAGTAGTGCCACGTTTCAGCCTGCCATGCCGCCACGTCTACACTACCGTAGACTGAGTCCACCGCGAACCCTCTCTCCCATGCGCCGAGTCCACAACATAATAACTTTTTCGAATTTTCAGCATTTTCTTTAGATTTAATTTTTTGAGAGCCTGTTCTCCTCCGTCCTAACTCCGATTGACCCCGTTCTTTTTTTAAATTCATTTAAAATTGAGCTCTATCTTTTTGTTCTAGTTTTAAGGTTTTTGCAGTTCATTTGAATTTTATTTGATTTATTTTTGTTGTCTCGGTCGCTTTATCTCTCGTTACATCCTAATTTTGGAGGAGCAGGAGCGACGCTAGAAGACCTCAAGTACCTCGCTGAGTATAACCAAGGCAAGTCATGTTCTTTGATCATGTTGAACCCAGATTTTAATCTATTATTTATCTACTTTGTTTTGAATTATTCTGCATCGCTATTTTTAATACAACCTTTGTACTTGGTAGTTATTATCCCATTTGATTAAATTTTTTCTTGATAATTTGGAATATCATGATGTCATTGTCACCATAGGTTGAGAATTTAACTAGTGATGCTATGTAAAAGTCACATGGATGGTATGAATAGTATGCTTAGCCCTGCTTATGTTACGATGGGTTCATCATCGTATGTGAATAATGAATTTGACTTAATAAGATATGGAATCGTAGTCGGTGCCACAATTATAAAATTTGGCCGTGACATTGGTGTGTCATTGGCATGAGTTATACAACACTGGTTTTTCACTTGGGCGAGTGATCGTGCAGCAAAGGTGTAAGTGTGGATTCACTTCGTGGGATATAGAAATCTCACCCGAGTAACATGAAGAACTTAACTTTGTGCGCCATTGATCTAAGCTTTACCGTGCAAACCACATGTCTAGTATGGGATAGACTTGGTTGATTAATTTGTGATATTTCAATTTCGATCTTGCCATTGTGATGAACATAGATACTGATTTCCATGGGGCGCAAGGGGGGTGTGATGTGAAACCCTAGCGGGCAAGATTGAGTTGAGGTTGAGCATTGTAAAGGTCTTATTGTGATTTTCTTAGATTGAGGCTAATCACATCGTGTGGGTACAGTTGTACAACCTCTTCAGAGTGTAAAACTATTCGAATAGCCGCGTCCTCGGTTATGGACAATGCTCGGTGATTTCACACGAGGGGTAGTAATTTCATAAAAACTTGTGGTTATGATCAGAAGGTGAACAGGTAGTTCACTGTTGGTCTAGCTTGTGGATGGGAGGTTCACAAGTGGTTTAATTTCAATTCTGTTGATTATTTATTTATTATTGTTTTCCATTAAAGTTCGCTTTCCATCTACTTATTGTATTTTATCTTAAAATGTCATCTGACGCAAATTAACCTTTTAGCCCTCCATTGGTAAGCCTTGCAAATTAACCAATGTACTTATGGCTTTATGCCTATATTGCTCAGTTGAAGAGGAGTATTACCAGCAGGAGGTACCAGAGGGAGAGCACTTCAGCGACTTCACGGATTAGGACTTCGCTCGCCAGTTGATTGCATGTGGGCATGTCGAATGGCTACTACGCTTATTTTATTTCTTTCTGCTATTAGACTTTAAGCCCTTCGAGCTAATGATATTGTATGTTTGACCATAAGGTCGTACTTTGGATATTTATCGATATTTGAGTTTCCCTTTACTTTAGCATGTATATGGTTGTTATGTCATCTATGTTTAACTGTGTGCACTAGCGTGATCCTGGACTAGTGCAGAATACACAGAGAGTCCGAATTTGCATATTCGGGTCTCAACAACTAACCACCGCACCTTGGCATGCAGCACATGGGGTCAGATCCAGCGCAAAACATAGGGAGAACGCATGGGGAGGAAGAAGGGGGACAGAGAGGACGCACCTGCATGCATAGGGATGAGCGGTGATGGTACCTATAGCAGACTACATGAACGAGTCTAGGATTGCATCGTTCGCCAATTTCTATCAAACACTTTTGTCCCGGATCTCAGACGAATATTCCCTACTTTGGTATTAGTAGGTTCGGAATGACCCGGTTCCATTCGCTAATCCAAGTGCTAGGACCACCACGTATCTCGAACCGTTCCATTCAAGTCCCCACTGTTACACCCAACCAAACACATCCTTGATGACGGACTTTAGGTGGAGCAGCATGCAGATCACTGGCAGTTGTTGATCTTGTTCATTGATTTTTCTAATCCAGCAGCAATAAACGTCACAATTGCGCTTATAACATTAATGCTAAGAGGTTTCGGCCTAATGATTTGAATCCCATTTATATTTGGCATTGTCATTTAGGTCACATAAATGAGAAACGTATGGTGAAGATCCATAAAGATAGTTTTCTAAACTCATTTGATTTTGAATCATTTAAAACATACAAGTGTTGTTTACTTGGCAAAGTGATTAAGACACCTTTCGCTGGTCTAGGTGTGAGAGCAAATGAGTTGTTGGCCTTAATACATTTGGATGTTTATAGGGCAATGAGCTCAATGACTAGAGGTGATTCTCAGTACTTTATAACTTTTTACCAATGATTTTAGTAGACACAGATACATCTACCTAATGAGAGATAAGTCTGAATCCTTCACAAAGTTCAAGGAATTTTAAAATGAGGTACGAAATCAACTTGGCAAGACAATAAAAGCTTTATGATCAAACTGTAGAGGTGAATATTTGAGTCATGAGTTTGGTGATCATATAAAGCAATGTAGAATTGTTCCACAACCAACTCCATCAGGAATGCCTAAATGGAATGGGTTATCTGAATGACAGAATTGAACCTTGTTAGACGTGGTTCGGTCTTTGATGAGCCAATCTTAATCTGACATTGTCTTTTTGGAGATATACTCTAGAAATAGCTGCGTTCATATGAAGTAGGGTTCCATCAAAAGCTGTAGAGAAGACATCATATGAGATATGGATTGGAAAGCATCTTGGGTTATCTTTTCTTAATATAGTGATGTCGAGTATATATAAAATGATTGACGTCTTACAAGCTCACATCTAAATCTGATAAATGTTTCTACGTGGGGTATCCTAAGAAAACTAAAGAATATTACTTTTATAAAAGGGATAAGTACAGTGTGTTTGTTGCCTGAAATAGTGTCATTTTGGAGAAATAGTTTCTCTGAAAAGGAGTTAGTGGGAGCACAGTGAGACTCGAAGAAATTCAAGAGCTATTAGAAAATGTTTCAACTTCTACTAAACCTCTACAGAATGTACAAGATATTGTAGAACCTGTGAAAGACGCACCAGCCCCACATAGGTCTAAAAGGCCATATTGAATGCTAATAAGGTATCGATATGATATTTTATTGTTAGAAAATGATAGGCCTAAAACTTATGAGGAAGCGATGATAGGCTCGGATTATGAGAAATGGCTTAGAGCCACGAGATCTAAAATTCAATCCATGTATGATAATCAAGTTTAGAACTTGGTTGATCTACTCAATGGTGTGAAAATCATTGAGTGTAAGTGGGTTTTTAAGAAAATGGTAGCCATGGATGAAAATGTTTATATCCATAAGACACGATTGGTGGCGAAGGGTGTAAAATAAATTCAAGTTATTGACTATGATTAAACTTTTTTATCCATTACTATGCTCAAGTCTATCTTGATCATTCTACCTATTGCTACATATTTCAATTATTAAATATGGATGTCAAAATAGATTTTCTAAATGGAAATCTAAGTGAGGATGTGTAAATGACACAACCTGAGGGTTTTGTCGATCCCTAAAACACTAAAAAGATATGCAACGTTCAAAGATCTATTTATAGATTGAAGCAAACTTCTCGGAGTTGGAACATTTGTTTGAGGATGAATTCAAAGGGATTGACTTCATCAAGAATGAAGAATAGCCTTGTGTTTACAAAAAGGCTACTGGAAGTGCACTTATTTTTTTGGTTCTATATGGAGATGATATATTATTGATCAAAAATAATATTCCTATGCTTGAATTTGTCAAGTCTTCATTAAGAAATAGTTTCTCTATGAAAGACTTAGGAGAGATAGTATATATTTTGGGTATAAAGATATATACAGATAGAACTAAAAGGCTAATTAGATTAAACCAAGATATATACATGGACAAAGTGTTAAAGCGGTTCAGCATGCAGAATTCCAAGAATGGTTTCTTGCTCATGTCACATGGTATTAGTCTTAGTAAGACTCAGTAACCTTCGACACCTGATGAGTGAGACCGGATGAGTAAGATTCTATATGCTTTTGCCATTGGGTGTATCATGTATGTCATGCTTTGTACACATCCAGATGCATGTATGTTCTAAGTGTTACGAGCAAATATTAGTCAGATGCAGGTGAAGGCCATTGGATAGCTATAAAGGACATCTTGAAATACTTGAGAAAGACTAGGGATGCATTCCTTGTTCATGGAGGTGAGGAAGAGCTTGTCATAAATGGTTACATTGATGCTAGCTTCCAAATCGATAAAGATAATTTTTAATCACAGTTTAGGTTTGTATTTTGTCTTAATGGAGGAGTAGTGAATAGGAAAAGTTCTAAGCAAGCGACCGTTGCTGATTCTACAATGGAGGTTGAATATATTACAGCTTCTAAAGCTGCAAAGGAGGTTGTTTGGATAAAAAAGTTTATCTTTGAGCTGGGTGTGATCTCTAGTACTTCTAGTCCAATGGATCTCTATTGTGATAATAGTGAAGCCATTGTGTAAGCCAAGGAGCCTTGATCGCACAAAAATAATCTAAGCACATAATTCGTTGTTTCCAGCTCATTCATCATATTTTTGATTGAGGTGATGTGAAGATATGCAAAATGCATATGAATTTAATATTGCTGATCTATTGAGAAAGCCTCTTTTGCTGCCAAAGCATGAGGCATACACAAGAGCTATGTGTATTAGATACTTGCATGATTGATTCAGTGCAAGTAGGAGATTGTTAGTGATATGCTCTAAAGGTAATCACAGAGATAATTGTATCACTTTTATGTTTATGATCTTTTGAATAATATGTTATTTTATCTCTTGAATAAATATCTTTTATATTGATCAATAAGTATGTGACTTATTCATGGAATTTTTTATTCATGTTTGATGTTATTCTAAATTATTTCTGATCTTATGTCCTTATATGGAACAATTATGATTTAAAGATCAACACATGTGGATAAAGAGTTTACTATAAAACATATAGAGAAATGTGAGAAATCAAGATGGAATTTACCCTTCCCTATAATGGGATAGAAATCTCTAGGCCACTCGATATGGTTAGATTAAAAAAGTGTATGGCCATGCTATTACAAGATGACACGCTTCTCACCTTAAGTTCAATCTGGTACCATGAGACAAATAGATCAATACACAAGCACTATAGATTCGTCCGATATGATCTTCATATATATTTAAGAGTCATTATATCCTACTAGGAACTGCTACCGACTTGCGGACTAGAAAGAAGTTTTCGGCCTATAACCAAATATATATGAACCTATAGGGTCACATACTTAACGGGTCAGAACGATAAGGATCTGAATGATAATATCTAATTGGGATACGATCTCTGTTCGTATTGGATAAAGATCCAGACTGAGGGTTTTCGAGTTAGATACGATATCTAATCGTATCGAATAAGGATCCGATTGTAGATTATATAAAGGGAGGTAAGGAGATGAGAGAGTTATCCTGATACATACTTATCAAAACTCTAGCCACCACCCCTCATAACCCCTATCGTGCACGATAGTGCTAGCACACCGATGCACGATGTTTCATTTCTAGATGTGTAGACCTCAGTAGAGGTATTGTTACGACTGCGGTGCTGATCGAAACAATTGAGAGGAGACCGTTGGCCAAGGACTATCTACTACTTTCACTACACGGATGTATGTTTTGTTATTTCTATTGTATTGCACATCTAGTAGTAACGATCTATGTGTTGAAATATAAGTAAATTGCCCGTCTTTTCTCATCAGTTTAAGCTTTTGGGTAACTGACTGTTGCATGCAGGTCAATATGGCGTCAAAGCCAAGAGGTCTTAGGTTCAAGACTCGGCTGGCGTAATTAAAAAAAATAATTGTAGCCCACTTCTATTTTACGTCTTAGGTCCGAGGGAGGCTACACATGAGGGGGGAGTGTTTGAAATATAAGTGAATTGCCCCTTCTCATTAACTTAAGCTTTTGGGTGGACTGGTTGGTGCATGCAACTTAATACTATGATCTTTTACTCGTATGACTTTCTGATTTATACAGTAGAAAATTTTAAACTGCGATAGTAGTTTAGTTTACCCGTATCTCAATAGTTAGTCTAACCAATGAGTGTGTAGCTAGCCATTTCCATGAACTAGGACACTGCTATAGTGCTACGCATACAGTTGATCTTATAAATTTTCTTAGAACATCAAACAAACATTTGTCAAAAATTTACATTAATTAGTCTACAAGAGCACATAATCATGCCCTCTCCTGCATCCAGGGCAAAAAGCAGCTGTTCTCAGTGGAGAACATAGGTAAGAACAAGGGCTAGAGCCATCAGGAAGTAGCCAATCCCCTGGTCGATCGCCTTGCCGTCCGGTCGGCCGCGCCTCCGAGGGTGGCGCACATCGGCCGCCCGCGCCGCCTCCACCACCTCCCTGCGATCGGCTGGCGAGAGAACGGTCGCGAACATGAACAAGAACAGCACCAGTGAACTCACTCCAGTAGGAGCCATGTGAACAGTGAAGGTGTATACAAAAGAAAACTAGATATATTTGAAGAGAAAAGAAGAGAAGAGGTAGGATTTGATTTGATTTGTTGGTAACTTGGTATGGTTCATGTCACTTATCTTGGAGAGCTTATATACGTTGTGCAGGAAGGTTGTGATATATGTGCGTTATAAGTTGAAAAAAAAAGTCACGGCTTGCCCATGGCAGGCTCTCCTGCACGTACGTCTGCTCGTTTCGGTGAGGGGAGAAGAGCGTGTCTCGGATGGTGCGGAGAGCAAGGGACTGGTCAACCATTGCAGGCAAAATTTTATTCAGAAAATTGGTCTCCGTGGTGGGCACGGCTATGGTAAGTTAGGGTGTGCTGTGGTTCATGGGATGAAAGTGGATGGGATAGTTCCTTTCAAAATGTAACACGAATGATGCTACGATATTCAGAAGTAAATAGACTAGTAGAATCGAGAAAAAAAATGTCAGCCGAAAGCTCTACATTTGTATTGGGCCATGATTGATGGGCCGAATGCTACTTCCGTGGGGCTTGGCTCGGCTCTGTCATTGTTCTTGACCCAAAGAAAGCAGCAGTCATTGTTCTTAGCTCCCAGCTTGGCAAAGGCCGAGCTCCTGGTGGGTGTTTGGCATGGCTCCGCTCTACACTTGCTACTCCTGCTCCTATTCGGTGCGTGCTCCTGTAACCGACGGTGAGGCTAGGGTTTCATGAGAGTGTTGCCAGACAAAGAGACGAGTCAGGACAGGGAAATTCAGGAGGGGGAGCGAGCTATCGGGTTGGGGCGAACACGGCTTCCCTGTTCCTCTCGTGTTCCCATCGACGTGGCAAAGATCCAGAGCATTCTCCCTATCCCTCTCGTGTTCCCGTCATGCTCTGTATCTTCGCCCATTTGGCATGGCTCCGGCAGCTCCAAACGAGAATCCAGGAGCCAGAGCCATTGTCAAACACCCTAACTTTGGAAGCTTATGTGCAAAACTTAAGTTCATTTTGTCCTAACCAGAATTTTTTTTGAAATATAATTTGTACATTTTTTAGAAAATTATACATTATTTTTAGAGATAATGTACGCTGATATTTTATGAGGATGCATGGATTCGGTAGAAAAAACTTTTTACTACAAAATATTTCTTAATTTTTTCATTTGCACCATAGGATAAGCCGTGGATTGTGGAACAAATCTCTACTACTTACAAATACGAGTTGGTGGCAGTCCATTCTACCCTCACCTGTTTGCAACCATCTGATTTGACCATGAGATGGGCCATCCATCTCATACTATTTAAAATACGAGTTGATGGTAATAGTTCATTCTCCACCTCATGTTCATACGGTGTGACTCCTCATGAAAACCATCGTGGCCTTCTCTTCCGAAACCGTCAGTTCCTCCCACTACTTTTATCTCCCGAATCACCAATACTACATGCTACTTTCCCCACGCTCTTCTCTTCACACACCCGAACTTTTGTCGCAGCACCGCCTCTGACCTCTTGTCCCTCGTCAAGCCGTCCCACTGTACTCCAATCTGGCCGCAAACCCACACTCCGATCTATTCCCCATCTCCGCTTACAATATAGTCTCTGACGTCATCGTGGATGTTTAGTGGTCATCCTCATCCTACTGTCAGCTACAATGCACCTCCTCCTCGTCGATGTTGACTAGTCCTCTTTGAGGTGTTGGCGGTGGTGGTGGAGGTAGCTCCAGGCCTTCTCCTCCTCCTCGAGCTCGTGGAGGCGATTGGCCTCCTTAAGGTCGGTCTTGCGCCAGTCAAAGAACTTGGAGTCTAGTGGGTAGAAGTTCTCCCAATCCCACGCGGGTGACGAGGATGACATCCCTACCACCAGCTTCTAGAACGATGACTGTGTCGGGCTTGCCATGCTGTAGTTGGACAGGATGTGCCACACCTTTTAGGTAACACACCTGTGGAGGCCTCACAGAAGTAGGCTACTGCTGCTATGGTGGTAGGAGGTGTTGAGGGAGTGAGAAAGGGAGGGAGGAGGACACTATATTGGAGGGTGCGAGTGGTGTTGGAACGAGCGTGGGCAACATTGTGGTGGTGAGGAGGATGGGAGCGATTTGATGGGAGACGATGAGGGAGGGGTGGCCTTGGGCAAAGCGGGAGAGCACGATGGCTATGATGCGAAGGGAGTGGAGATGGTCAGCGTGGGGGAAGGTGAGTAGCTGCCATGCCACAATGGTGTCCTTCATGTGGCGGTGCTGCTCCATGTAGCGCCACACCATGTCCTCCTACTCCACCTGGGATGTCTCGCAACCCATCACTATGCGGTAGATCGGTTCACCTTTGCTTTACTTCTTTGACTCGATGTGAGGAAGGGTTGGGTTTATTCTCTCACTCTCCCCTCTTCTTCCCCTTGTGCCCCTACTCTGCCCCATGTGTCCTGGTGTGGCCTACGCTGCTGAGGCGTGTGCGTGGTGTGGAGACCGCCTTACTACTCCTCATGTCAAAGCATCAAAATAGGTCCTTGGTGTACTTGGCTTGATGAATGAAAGTGCCTTGCTTTATTTGTGTGATTTGGAATCCTAGAAAGAAGTTCAATTCCCTCATTATGCTCATCTTAAATTCCCTACTCATAGTATCTGAAAACTTGAAATAGGAGCATGAGATGAGCCTCCAAAAATGATGTCATCCACATATATTTGAACTTGGAGAAAATCACTACCATGCTTAAGGATGAATAATATTTTGTCTACCTTACCTATCTCAAACCAATGTTTTAACAAGCATGACTTAAAGCTATAACACCAAACTCTAGGGGCTTGCTTAAGGACATATAAGGCTTTGTATAGCTTGTAGACATAATCTAGGAACTTAGGACTCTCAAACCCAGGTGGTTGCCTAACATTAACCTCTTCTTATGGAAAAACATTAAGGAAAACACTTTTGACATCCATGTGATATAGCCTAAACCCTCTAGAGGCTGCAAAGGTTAAGATTATCATAATGGCTTATAATATGGCAACTGGAGCAAATGTCTCATCATAGTCTATGCCCTCCATCTGAGTAAAGTCTCGAGCTTCAAGTTTAGCCTTGTTCCTAACCTCTACCCCATCCTCACTTTGTTTATTCTTAAAAACCCATTTAGTTCCTATGATGTTGTGACCATGGGGTGGCTCAATTATGGTCCAGTCCTTGTTTCTCTCAAAGTTATTTAACTCCTCATGCATGACATTAACTAAGACCCATCAATAAAAGCATGGATGACATCATGGGACTCAAAGAAAGCAATAAAAAAGTAGAATGAGTATGTGAGTCAAGAGAGATAAATTTGGAGCGAGTAACTTTCTATATCATCTCTCATATATTCTAGTAAGGTAATATGGTCACAAGTTTGGGCTAGAAATGCCATGATTATGAAATCACAAATCATAGTCAAGACAAGCCTACAACCAGATAAGATCTTGATTATTGCTGTAGAGTTATCTAGCTAGGCAAATATTGATCCTAAGGATCTACTAATACCTCTTACACATCATGAATCATAGCAAGAACAAGAAGAGTATGAAAAGAGCAAAATTGACACAAGCAAAGGCAGGAACTAAAGCAAAGAGAGACACAAATACAAGGATTGTAAGAATTTGATCTATTGCATGAAGAGGAATAATTCTTATAGCTTGCTGGTTACAAAGAACCCTTCACAAATCTCACTCTTACTCACACCATGAAGGAGAGGAAACACTAGCCTAAGTCTAGAACATAATCCTATTTCCTTGCTTATCCTAGCTAGCCTCCTCTAAATAACTAAACTAGCCACCTTAGTGGGTCTAGACCAACTATGGATTAGAGAAACCCGTCAACCCCATAATATTGTGTTTTACACTCACATGCATGCTTTTCAAAGTGCTTACAAGGATCAACCAACTAACATGCTAGGGATTGATCCACACCACACACATGGCCCTAACCTAACCCTAAACAACTTTCCTTGCATTTCTCAGCATTGCTGATTTGGAGCAGGCCTCAAGTCTAGGATTTGGCATTTTTCTACAATGCCCTCGACATAGCTTCCTGGAGCCTTCCCTTGACCTCATATTCTCCCTATTGTGCAAGACACCATGCACACCTATCAGGATCGGATTTAGAAATCCGAATTCCTTTGTGATTTCTGCACTGTTCCCTGGATCAGTAGCCAGTGCTCATAGTTACATCACTGTATATTAAAACATATTAAGCGGAAGCATAATCTATACAGTAATAACTTACATGGGCCGGTTAGGCCGAGAAAGCAGAGAATGCAGCAGCGGAAATCTTCACACAAGTGGAACCCTCACGACTTGCCCACAGGCATCCAACTGGGGTTTCGCGACCTATGTCCATGGCCTTCTTGATTACCAGTTCTGTCGATCCTTCTGGAGCATTGCAAGGACTTCTTCTATTCTTGACTGACTGGAGGGTAATTAGCAACAGTGAGTACAAATTGTACTCAACAAGCCATCACACAGAATGCATCACTAATAACTATTATATGCAAGGCTGTGAAAGGAGGCTTGATGCTATTTTATTTGCTAAAGCAGCATTTCTGATACAATAGGTAAAATTCCTGAGACTTAGCAATTTTCACCAAAATGCAGTTGTAAAGAGAGAGTGCAATATTTTTAGTAGCATAGGTTACATCCACCTTTTACAGTGTATGGTTACCTCCACCAATGCTAAATTTGATTACTGGGCTACCTCCACCCTAATTACCGTTGGAGTACATCTCCCTACTTAGTTTTCATCCTGCCCGAAAAAGGTTTTGAAATAGAACTAACTCGAGGAAGTTCCCATATCCGCTCTTGACCGTGAGCTCGGCTATTCGAATAGTTTTAGACTCTGCAGAGTTGCACATCTTTACCCACAAGAGATAACCCAATTGTTATATTCCGCATGTTTCCTTAGACATGCAGATCAACCAGATTATCACATGACCTTTACAATGCATCTAGTAAATGAATGCACTCGCTAAGGTTTCGTCTACAGGAAGGCCATTGGCGCCAGCTAGACCCCCTCTTGCGCCCACCGCTATCGAGTGACATGAGCATCTCCAGGGCGCTTTGCGTCCAGCGAGAAAAATCATGCTTTCCCCCGAAATACATTCATTTACTGGTGAGTACAAATTATTCAGTCATGCCTACACTTTGCCAGCTTGTGGTTGTACTGTTTTACATGGAGATGTCAACACAGGATTAAGTCCTTAATTTGTCCAGACGGGCGTCCACAGCCTAATGTTACATCCACCAACCACTCCTACTATCCGCCCAGACAGGTAAAGCAAGTTTTGAGGTTTTGAGAAGATAAGCGGTACCAATATATCAGTCATATACGTCCAATGACTGCCCAAAACAATTCCACATTTTTTGAAGTAATGATGAGCCGGACAATTGAATGCCCTAGCTCTGGACTCACTTGGCAGTAAATATGACTTAGCTAATGTTAATAGCGATATTGTCTAGGGCGACAAGGATTAATTGAATCAAATGGTAAAGGATGTCATATTAGTACTGGCATCATAACAGGAGTAATATCTACCTTACATTTGATATAATTTGCATAACAACGTAAGCATGCAGTTTGATAATTTGAATGAATATAACTTTTATAAAACGTGGGATCAATATGATCAAAGTGATGACTTGCCTCGATTATTTACCGCAGCCTTGTTTTAAAACAAAGCTTGCTTAACCAGTCAGTTGTATTAAAATCTTGAATCTCCACTGTAGCCCGAATCCGCTTGGTCTTGTCGTCTTCAGACTACAGCCTTCTAATACGCGGTAACAAAAAAAAACCAAATAAATCCAAACAGCGGCAAAAGTTTAGTATAAATTAATTGAACTCATTTAATGTTGCTTTTGGATTGAGAGCAGATTGGGAGGGATGGTTTTGAGTGAAGAAAGGAATTGATTCGATAGCTTTACCGTGAGGGAAAATTTTATAACACAGGAAGAGGTTGAGTAAAAGATTACCTGCAGGATTCAAGATAAAGGACTCGCTCTTTTTCTTTATAACTTCTTTTATAATATTTTATATTTATCAAGGAAGTTCCATGAGTTGAACAGGACTTATGTGTCTTTAGAAAGATTATCGGGGAAGGTGCTTTGACAGGTATTTGTATTTAGGTATCCTTCCAAAATTTAATTATAGGTTGGATTTAGTGATCTATCCAACTTTTGATTAGGAACAGGGTTGATTATTTTAGTAGTTAACAACTCACAAGAGATGATTAGAGATTGTATTTCTAATTAAAGTGTGAGTTATGAATTTGGTCAAGTTACACATGAGTTTAATTTTAACTAATAGATGAGGATCGGATGTGTATTTTAGGTGCAAAGATAGGGTTTGACAAGATTCAAAGATAAAGGTTCGAGAGTTATTATTTTATGCCTTGCAAGATTTAGACTTGAGTGGTGTATTGGAATTATTCTAATATAATTGATGGTAGAAAGCAATGTTTCTTTGCTTGATATTTTCTTATGCCAAAAGATGGTCGAATCTTCGTGTCATATAGATGACATTGAAGATTGGATGCTACAATTATCTTATTGATACAAAGAAGTCTCACTAGTTTTAACAAATGAGTAGATTGCGAATTAACATTTTATGTACAAAATATAGTTAAAGTAATGGGCCAAGCTTGTTTTAGATAAAAGTTCAAGATAAAAGATACAAGGGATGATGTGAAATTTAGCTCCTGACATTAATTTATTTCTTGAACAAGGGCTTCACAAATTTAATCAAAAACAATTTCTTCTTTTAGTTTAGTTTACAACATTCTCTGAATAGTTTGCCCAATTGAACTCTTAAATATTCAATTAGTAAGAATATGCTGCAAGTTGGAAAATTTGGCCATGAGGTCTTTCTTTGTGTTTAAGCAAATGCTCATACATTGGATGAATTGGTATTTGGCAGATATGAGCATAATCATTCCACAATCACAGATTTATTACAAAAGGAGTTCTCTAACAAACACAATCCACTTCTTGGCTTCATAACTAGCAAGATTATGCTGATTTCTAAACATTTAGAAATTAGCCATGTGAGCTTAATAAATCCTTCCATAGAGTTCTATTTAATCTCTACACATAAACTTGTTTACGTTTGCAGTTGCAATTTACTTCTAACACCATTACAGACATGTCCACTAGGATTTGCAAACTAAATTGTCACAAGATAGCAATGTTAGGCATTATACAAGTGATAACCATATTTGCACACACATTCAATGGGGCCCACCTATCATTCAAAGAGGAAGAAGGGCGAGACAGGGGCTGCTGGGAGGAGGTTCGGCCGAAGAGAGCAGGGAGGGCCGCAGCACACTCCTGGGCAGTGGCATCGCGGGTGGGGGACGGCCGGAGAGGCGGCGGTGACCAGTCAAACGGAGCCACAGGGAGTAGGGGAAACCAGGGGAGGGGTCGCCGTGGCTTGTGGTGGCGTCGGGATGACTGGCGGCGGCATGAAACAGCCGAGAATGGGGCTTGAGGTGGCGCCGGCTGCCAAGGAGAGGGGAGAGTGAATCGAGGTGAGTATGAGCACAAGGGAGGTGCAAGGAGCTTACCTAGGTGGTCCGAGAAGCCGGGGGTGTAGCGGGGGAGGCCGGCGACGAGCACAGGTGGCGGCGCTGGAGGGCTCCCGTCGTCGGCGAGCTGGGGCCGACGAGGGCTTAATCGGTGGTGGGGGCGACTTCAGGGGACCGCGTCGGAGCTCCCGGTGTCGGCAATTAGTAGATGGCGCAGCAGCACGGACAAAGCTCGGCGGCGGCAGAGTACTCCGGTAAAAGGGAAAAGGAGAATGCTTCGGCTGGGGAAAAACAGAGAGGGGGCACAAGAAAAAGTCGAGTACCTCGGCTTCTTTTGGAGACCACTGAGGGGAGGTGGCCGCTGGGCTCAATGAAGGCAGTAATTGGGGCGAAGTAACATCGGGCTGTGGCGAGCTTGATGGAGCGGCGCTAGGCCAGCTAGGCATTGAAGTGCGGCGGGCTGCAGGTGCTAGATCGTGTGGAGGCGCTCTCCCTGGTGGAGTAAAGCTGGGGCAGAGGGTAGGGACGAGGCCGACGCGAGGGGTGACGGTAGGCCAGGCGGAGTTAAGCCGGTGGTAGCGGGCAGCTAGCTCGGCGGGGTTGGGAGTAACTCCGGGACTAGCTCGGTGATACGACGGGGCAGAGGCGTAGGCCGGTTCAGGGCTAGTGGGGAGGAGCGGTGCGACATTGATGGAGGTATGGCCGGTGGAGGGGACGGGGCCTTGACCGCTCGGCATTGAAGGAGTGATGCCGGCGCAGGATAGCGGAGGGGCAGTGCTAGGGGTACGGCGCCGAGGGGCTGGAGGAGGCGCCCGTGGGCCGAGGTTGCGGGCATAGGGGCGTGGTGAATGCAGGCTGGGCCGGAGCTTGCTTCGGCGCTCGGTGCTTGGGCCTGAGGAACGAGAGGGAAGAGAAGGGCGCCGGGGCAGGGAAGGGGAGAAGGGAGGCGCTGGGCCGGGGTGGCGAGCAGGCACGACGCGCAGGGCCGGCAGGTCGGAGGAAGTAGAGGGAGGGGTGGAGAAAGAAGAGAAACCGGCGGCGGCTCTGGGAGAAGGAGGCAGCGGCGACACTGGAATGAGGAGGGGACAGATCGGGAGGAGGCAGGGCAGGGAAAAAGGAGGCCGGATGGGCTGGAAGGGCCAAATGGGCCGAAGGGGACTTCTGAATTTTGTATTCTCACAAATAGATTTTCTTGCTGAAAAGATTAAGTGTGAAAGAATTAATTGATTCTTAATTTGATGTAAATATTTAGCATCTGATAGAATTTGGACTTAGGATTTACCAAAAGTTTTGGGAGCTTGGATTTAAATTTTTACATCTTGTTTCTCAATTTTGAAGTTTTGCTCTTTCTTAATTAAATTTTTGCCGCCAGAAATTCCAATCCAAGAACTTCAACAAACAAAATTTTGAAATATACAGAAAGTCGACAAAGATTTTTATTATTATGCCAAATACACTAGTCCCGTAAATTTGGGATGTTACAACACCACATGTAGGTTGATTAATGACTTCCCTCCGTTGGCAAGTCTCTCCCATTTTTGGCTCCCACCAGACCATGCCCTACTCAAATCGACGAAGCCAACTTAATGCAACTCGTTACTTGAACCTTCCTTCAACGCATCCCTAGACTTTGCCATGCGCCATGCTTGAGATCAACACTACTACAGAAAGGGTCATCACAGATGGTTTCCGAACTGTCTGAATTTATGTATTAGTGACAATAGGTGGTTATCACAGACAACTCTCAAACCGTCTGTGATAGGTTAAAACACAGATGGATTTTCAACACAACCATCTGCGATATGTTGGTATCATAGACAAGTTTTTATATTAACTGTCTGTGATAACGAACATATCACAGATGATTTTTTAAAAACCATTTGTGATAGTAGAAATATCATAGATAGTTTATTTTAAAAACCATATGTGATATACACACATCACAGATGGTTGTTTTTCAAAATTGTTTGTGATATGTAGATATCACAGATGGTTTGGTAGTCCAAACGGTTTATGATAGTTATTTAAATATTACATTATTTTCTGTTTTTCGGCTAGCCTTAGGAAATACTTGTCATACCCTCTGAAGTAAACAGAAGATATCGCAAATATATATCACATGATAATCATCACACATATCTCACAAATAAAGTAAATAATGCAAGAAGATCATATATATAGTACATAACAATCATTACACATATCTTATAAATTAATTAAACAACTAAATGAAATACAATTGAATGAATTATTTGATTAAACACAATTGAGTGATTACAATTGTATCCAATGTTTCAACATTTAATTATCATCACCGGGGTGGAACTCTTCAGTGTTATTTATGACATCCGCTATCAAGAATTGGGAGAGCTTTCCTTGAATTCGCTGAGTTTGTCAAGATTGATTGCACTTTCATCAAATTCCACATGCTGCCACTAGTAGTGTTAAGTCATTAGCATATATATATATATATATATATATATATATATATATATATATATATATATATATATATATATATATATATTGATAATCATGACATAATTATTGACATGTTGACAAACCTCTGGATCATTCGTCTCAGCGTCCATGATTTTCTCCATATGGCGGTAAATGTAGAATCCACATATGTTGCCCTATAGTTATTGATGGTACTGCAAAAATATAATTACATACATAGGTATTATCAGTTCTGGAGGCATTATAATAAAGTGTGATATAGAATTGTTGTGTTATAGCGGGTACCGAAAATCACGTCCTATGTTACAGTGTGGTGCTATATTTCTTGTGTCTCCCTCCCTAGGCAACGTAAGCGCTGAACGACCTACGTGATTCTAAAAAGTTAGCCTTAGCCATTGCAAATGAAGGGAAGACTACAATAGAGTTATGTATGGAGGAAATGAGTTTACCTGTTAATTGCTTGTTGTACACAGGTGAAGTCGTGGCTATATTACCTTGCTCCACTTTGGTATAATCACAATCAGAATCCAGTGATACCTAGTCATATATGTCGCTATAGTGATTAATCTTAAGTTCGTGTTGTATATAAAATATAAATCGAACTTTTATGGCAACTAGTAAAGCACTTACCCTTGGTTGAAGTGTACCATAATATACTCACTGTGAGCAAGTAGTCCCCTTGTTATATAATTTGGACAAATTTGGACAAAGGATGCATTAGCATTGATAGATTACTCAGAGAACAAGTGTGGGTCAACAAAACCCATCGGTTCTCGCTGTCGCCGGACTTGTTGGATCATGGATCTATACATAAGCAATGAGTTATGACATTTATCAGTATTACGTGAATGTAGAACATAATTGTACAGTACACTTAATAGTGTCCAACATCGTAGAAGTGAGGCGTCGAGTTCGTCGAGGTTGAATAATAAGAATAAGTCTTCGAAAGTCACAATGAAGTAGCTCGAGTCGTGCCGGAATTTAGGTAAATACTGTAAATAGATTCAAAAACTGAATTTCATACAATAGATAGAAATAGCTATTTAACAAAATAATATCGCTAGTGCAGGCTCCGATCAAACACTAAACTATTCACAGGTATTCCACCTGGTCCATCTTTTCAAAAGATTTCACATGAATTACATCCATCCATATGCTTTTTAAAATCTCCTATAGATTCCATCCATCCATAAGCCTTTTTAGAAACTATTTTAAAAACCAAAGTCTAATCCATAAAAAACTTTACTCGGCTTGCCCATGACCGTGGGTACGGCTATCCAAGATAGATTATACACTCTTTAGAGGTTGTACAGCTTTACCTACAAGATATGATTATCTCATATTGTCGGCCATTACACGCTTCCGTAGGTGTGCGACTGAGAAATCATAATAAGTCCTTTACAATACTAAGTCTTCAACCTAGTCATACCACCACTAAGGTTTCACCACAAAATGAATCCACAAATTGGAGCCTTCTCTTGTGCTGTGTAAGACTTCTTATGGTCTACGCCATGCTCATATTCAACCTATAGTGAGACCAAAATTGGGATCTCATAAATTAATCAGCCAGGACTATCCCATATCAGTCTTATGGTAGTACGATATGGCTTTGCAACAGTAGCTCACAGACCGGTCCTTAAATTGACTTAAGTTCAAACCACACACCCCTTGTGCCTGACAATCAATATTGTGCCACCGAACAACAATGCATACCAGCACCCACCACCTAACTATTAGCCTAGATCCAAACCAAGTTTTATATTTCATTTTAAAAATATTCCATACACTTTCTTGACTCACCAAAGTTAAGAATACATTTTGGAAAGTTATTGTTCTGAAGTGAAACAAATATTCCCACTTAAATTATTTTAAGCATAGCTTAACAATTCTATAAAATTTCTAGTCAATACTATTGTACTAACTAGATTTTCATCTAAGATGATAAGGCATAAGGGAATTCAATATCAAATTCGGCCACACACAAAGGATTTGAGTATAGCTAGAATTTAAATTGAATTCAAACTAGATTTGAATAAAAGTACGCGTGTATAATAATTTGAAAATAACATAAGTAATTTAAATTACTGGGAGTAACATGATTAAAGGTGTAACTTGTCTTGCTTCGAAGTTTGCTGAGGTTCGCTGAAGTTATACTCTCCGGACTAGTCGTACTCTACACGCGAAAAGCCAGAATAAACTAAACTCAAATGAAATCTAATAAAATTCAAAAATTATAAAATATATGCTGGGAGATAGAATAAAACTTAGATGAATCTAGAAACTTGAATCACTTGATTCGGAGTTCGGATGGAGGAGAACGCGCGATTGGAAAATTGGTGGATCAGAAAATCAGAAAAAAAGAAAAAATCCTGCGTGAACAGTAATAGACAGCAGCCCTTTCACTGTTTTTTCCCGTGGCACCAGTGAGGAAAGACCCGAGAGATGAAGTCAACTAGAAAAATGGGTTGCTAAGGACTTGAGGCACATATAGAAAGTGACGGCACGTCAAACAGAGTACGGTAATGACGTGGACAGCGACAACGATATAGGGTTGGAAAGAGGAATAATTTTTGGGCATAGAACATGGAGAGGTAGGGTGAGCATGGCCTAGAACGCGATGAGGCAAAGCTAGAAAAATTATCGGCTAAGTTGAAAACTCATCGGAGGGGACGCAATCGTCGTTTGAACGACGACGGTACCGAAAAATAAAAAACTCAATATCTTTTTCATCGATGAGGCGAATCCAAAACCATCTAAAAGGTAACTACCTGGGATGGTTTGACATGTTTTGACATGAACGAATTGTTGAAAGCATCCCCAGACAGATGGGGATGCGAAGTGTCATTTACGGCCATGGCTAGGCGTCGGAGTCAAAAATTTGTGGGAGGTTTTTGGATAAACGGAGGGAAGCACAACGTAGAACGTGTCGAGACGAACTCAATGGCGCAGACGGCTTAGCCAACAAACTAGCAAAACGTGGTGGAGAAGCCTTTAGGCAGCCGACGGACTGACATCGGCATTCCGGGCAAACAGAGAGGAGATAGCATGCGAGAGTTGCGGCAAAACGAAGAGTAGAACGTGGGGAACATGATGCTCACCTTGGTTGTGGTTGGACATGCATGGTCGGCTGGTGGCAACGAGAGAAACGATGACCCGATTTAGCCCACGGTGGCGATGATGCTCCAGCGAAGTTCCGGCGAAGGCGAGGGGAGCACCACGTAGAACACATCGAGACGAAGCCAATGGTGTGATCAAAAGTGGCGGGGCTTCACTGTAGGCGATGCAATAAACTGAAGAACGACACTTGGAAGACAAAAGAAAAACTTTGATTGCAGCCAAGAAAGAAGGAGTTAGGACTTGGGATTATTGGGGGTGAGTGAGGATGAGGAGGGGCTCCCGATGCTCCCTTTTATAGGGGCTGGGGAGGTCTGAGGAGGGAGATCAAGCAACCATGTGAATTCATGGTATATGTTAAATCTCGTGAAAATACTTATGAATGAGAGGAGAAACGGCCGGGATTGGAAGAGCCAAGATGAGAGGAAGTGAATGCACATAATTTCATGAAAAACCATTAAGAAAATCAAGAGTTTGAAGAGCTCAAAAATTGGCCGTGGCGGCACGCACACACGAGAGTTTCTCTGGGAAGAAACTGAGTTGGAGAAGAACAATAGGAGGAGAGAGAAAAGAGAGGAAAGAAAAAAAAGAAAAAGAAAAAAATTCAGAAAAATTTTAAGTAACTTTTATAAAAGAGAAAATTTGTTCTGCAGCACTAAAAGTTCACTACTTCTGAAAAATGCCACCAAAAGAACCGAGCTCCGGAAATTACCACCGAAAGATTCACCTCGCTTCGGGATTTAGCAGTCTGTTAGTTTCCATTCGTGTAACTCTCATTTTTCGTCAGATGACGAATGCATAATGTCATTTTTGCCCCTCATGAGACCGGCCAGATAGACTTGAGCGCCGCGCGAGCGAGCGAAGCTTGCAACTGACCGAGCGAGCGGCAAGTGAAGTCTACACCTGGATCTAGTTCCCGCCGAGTCTACGAGTGAAGTCTGCGACCGAGCGAGCTGCGAGCGCAGAGTCGCAGACCCGCCGCCTCCTCCGGCCGTCCCCCCGCCGCGTCGCCTCTCCCAGCTGCCTCCTTCGGTCCTCTCCCCGCCGCCTCCTCCCCCGCAGCCTCCTCCCCTCCCGGCTGTCTCCAGTCGCAGACCCGCCGCCTCCTCCGGCCTCCTCCTCGCCGCCTCCTCCGGCCCTCCCCCCAATGCCTCGCCTCTCCCGGCCGCTTCCTCCGGCCTTCCCCCCGCCGCCTCGCCTCTCCCGGTCGCCTCCTCCGGTCCTCTCCCCGGCGCCTCCTCTCCTAGGTGCATCCCCCTCCCTGCGGCCTCCTCCCCTCCTGGCTTTGGGCATGTGAGCAGGAAGAGAACGAGTGGAGGATGCATCCACCTGAGATCCCTGAAGAGTAAGACTCGAACCCTAACTGTATTGTTGCTTTTTTCTTTCTGTAATTTGTGGACGATTTGACTTGAGGATGTACAATAGTACAGTTTGTTAACTCTCTGTACTGCTACTCTTTCAGGATCGATTCGCATAATTCTTGTAAAGTAGAGATTGCTGTTACTTCCTTTCAAACGGTAGAGGATGGGCGATCTGTGTACCGCAAGGGTAGGCTCTTGGATTGGTGGGTGAATTCAGAGGAGTATTCCATAGTTGATATGGAGAAAGATGTCTTCGAACACTATAGCTGGGTGAGTAATCAGGAGGCAATTTTTTGGTATGATGGACCTGACGATGAAATACTTCGTCTTGCTACTGTCCAGGAGCTCTTATCCTTGTTATGGTCTTCAAAAGTAATGAAGTTTATCATGACTATTGGTAGGTCTGACCACTTGGTTGTTGCAAGTGAGGTGAATGAGCTGCAGATTGTAGTCAGAAACGAGTTTCTGGCTGAAAATGGTGGTCCAGAGTGGGTAGAGGAACCAGAACATGGCCTCACCACAGTTGGTCCTAATAGAGCTGAGGAGGAAGAGACAGAGCACTATATGGATCCTGGTTTTGATGTAGAAGGAGATGATCCAACTGGAGCCGATGAAGAATGGAGATATTTCAAGACTACAGATGTAGGTGCTCAAAGAGATAACAGTGACAAAGTAGAACCTCCAAAGACTACAGATTTTGATCCTGATGATGTTGTACCAAATGATGAAGCTGCTATGATCGGTGATGCAATTGCTGCACAAACCACATATGATCGAGACAATCCTGAAATAAAAGTGGGATCCACATTTGCTGACAAGGATGCCTTTATGCTAGTTATCAAACAATATGCAATCAAAAAGGAATTTGAAACTTTTGTAGAGCATAGTGATAAAAAAGGTATAGGGAAAAATGTGCGGATCCAGAATGTGATTGGAAGATTCATGCAAAGAAACTTCTTGGTTGTCCTACATTCATGGTGAATTTCCTTTTTGTTTTGTTTAATATGCGGCATCTTTTTGTACTTGCTGAATTATCAATTTGGAGTTATGACCAATCCTTCTTCTTGTCCTTGTAGATTATTTCTATTTCAGAGGGCCACACATGTGCTAGCACAAGCAAGGTGATGGGAAAGGAGGCTACAAAAGGTTGGATAGCCAATAGCGAAACTGAGATATTGAGAACGAATCCTACAATGGGAGAAAAGAAGCTGCAGGTTCAGCTTGAGCAGCAGTTCCCAATCAAAGTGTCATATGGCAAGGTATGGGAAGGACTGCAATGCGCAATGCAAGAACTCCATGGCACTTGGGAGAACAGTTTTAAAATGTTGTGGAGTTTTAAAGCTCAGCTAGAAGAAACATGCCCAGGAAGCATAGTGGAGATTGATTGCAAGAAGATAGGTGGTCATATTCATTTCAGTAGGATGTTTGTGGCAATTAAAGCATGTGTGGATGGCTTTCTTGTGGGATGCAGGCCTTACCTTGGAGTTGACTCTACTAACCTCACAGGCAGGTATAGTGGGCAGCTAGTAGCAGTAACTTCAATTGATGGGCATAACTGGATGTATCCTGTAGCTTATGGGATCTTTGACAAGGAGAACGAATCTAACTGGACTTGGTTCATGAAGCAATTGAAGATAGCAATTGGGACACCCCATGGATTGACAATCCACATAGATTCATGCAAAGGTTTGGAGAATGCAGCTCACAAGGTCTTCAAAGATGTAGCTGAGCATAGAGAGTGTTTTAGACACCTCATGAAGAATTTCAGGAAAAGGTTCCAAGGTGATGTGTTAAAGTACATGTGGCCCTGCGCTTGGGCATGTACACCTCGTAGGCACCAGATCCTATGGGACAAAATTAGAGAAAGTAGTCCAGAAGCTATTGTTTACTTGGAAACACACCATCAACAAATATGGTCAAGAGCTAAGTTCAGTAGGGAGTGCATGATTGATTATGTGAATAACAACATTTCATAGTGCTTCAACAACTGGATTAAGGATTACAAGAGTTTCCTAGTAGATATTCTCATGGACATCATAAGGGGCAGGATCATGGAAAAGATAGCAACAAGGCAGCTAATTGCTGGAAGGCTTACAGGACAAATACTTCCTAGTGTTATCAATGAGCTGAACATAAAGAGCAGATCGTTGAAATATACAATCAGGGGTAGTGGTGGCCTTAAGGCCAAGGTATCTGGATTAACTAGGGACAATACTCCTTGGAGGCATGGAGTGGACCTTGATAAGAAAACATGCTCATGTGGTCAATGGCAGATTTCTGGCAAACCTTGCACCCATGTTATAGCTTTCATAAGTTCACTGAGACAAGTTAGAATTGAGGACTATGTGCATGATTACTACTTAGTTGAACGTTTCAAGGCTACTTATCAGTTTGAGGTTAACCCCATGGTTGATAAGACACAATGGCCTGTGGTTGATCTCGGATTCGTGATGGTGCCTCCAAAGCTAGAAAGGCCTGCAGGTAGGCCGAGAGAACGCCGGATCAAGAGTAGTGGTGAGACTGGGAAAACAGGCCCTTACCAATGCAAGAGATGCTTCTAGTTTGGCCATATTGAAAAGACTTGCCATGAGCCCCCTGCTGAACTGGGTGATGAATTACCACCACCTCCCAAGACACGGTAAATTTTCAACTTTATTACTTGGTTTTTCATTTTTCTTACTTTTTTTCATTGCTACATTCTATGATTATATCTCTGCTCTGTAGGAAGAGAAAAGGAGAGCCTGCCACTTCGAGCTCCAAGAATAGAAAAGGAGAGCCTGCAACAACTACATCTGCTCCAACACAAATCAGTCCAGGCACAATAACAAGAAGCATGGTAGCTTCTCCTTCTACTCCAACTAGTCAAGGGCCTGTAACTAGAGGAAGGGCAAACATATCCCTAGGGGGCATTGCCAGAAGAATTATCATTAGCTAGTAGTATGCTTTTGTCTGTTGGGCTAGCTACTTGTGTTGTCAAAAACTAGCTGCTGTGTAATCTTGACTTGGATGACCTATGCCTATTTATAGGTTGGTTAGCTTGGTATCCTTGGAGCTTTTCTTTGAACAATGCCTAACTTCTCTGTGTTATGTTTGCAGTGCAAGCTGAGTTGCTCTCGGTGCCAACTAAAAGGGGGTAAGAAGCTACGCATGTTTAAAGTTAAGGGCATTTTTTTCTCAGTTAACACCGTCAATAGGAAAAACTAACAGACTCCTAAATCCCGAAGCGAGGTGAATCTTTCGATGGTAATTTCCGAAGCTCGGTTCTTTTGGTGGTATTTTCCAGAAGCAGTGAACTTTCAGTGCTACAGAACAAATTTTCCCTTTATAAAAATCCTTGGAACCTAAAAAGATTAAATAAAATAAATTCAGAAATAATTGAAGTATTTTTTTAATTTTTAAAAATATTTTTCTTTTTCTTGCTTTAAATTAATACAATAAATTACAAATAAAGCTTAAAAATCTTAGAAAAATTCATAGAGATTTCTAAAGCCACTTTGAACTAACAAAAATAATTGCAACTAAAATTTAGGTATTTTTTCTTTATAAAATATTTTTTTTAAAAGAAAGGCCTTTTTTAAAAAGCAGAAAATCAAGTCAGCTAAAATTTTAAAATTCAAGCAACCAAATAACTTTGATTTTTTTATTTTAAACTAAATTAATTATTATTTTATTTTATTTATTTTTATTTTATTTTTATTTTTTTAAAAAACTTGAGCTGTTACAAGTCGTGGAGGAAATGCACCTCCGTGTATCTCATGGTGATCCACTTTTCTAGTTTGACTTTATGTTGGACCTAGGTATGCAAAGTCCTACAAACCAGTGCAAGACTGGGTAATTATGACTCGAGGAGCAACGACACTTCGAGAATGAATTTCCATTGCCTGGAAGACACTTTAATCTTCTTCGATTTGGCCTTCGCGCCTCGCTTGTGATACATTTTTGACGGCATCTCCACGGGAGAAATGCGATGGGCTTGTGAAACGGAGCTTGAGGTGGAGCCATGGGAGCTGATTTGATGGGTCCATAGTGATGTCCCTCTTAGGCCACTGGATGTGGAGATCGCGGCACAGACAGGTCTAGGGTGATGTTTCTCTTGGGCCACTAGATGAATGTGTGGACGACATCCCCCAATGTCTAATATTTTTGTTTGGAGGCTTCTCAAGAGGGACAGACCTGAAAACATTATTAATCATGTCTACCTGGACCTTCACGAAATCGGTTTCTAGTTGGGCACCGTGCACCAGCGTTCTTGACAGCCATGGATATGCCATCCCTCGCCCAGCATCAATGGAATGGAGCCAACAAGCCTGACTCTAATGATGCACAGCGTGGGCTCCTACATAATGATACACGATGAGCTAAGACATCCACCAGGTCTATCAATGTAGCATTCTAGAGAGGTACATTACTTGGATGTTGTTGATAGGTAAGTGGGCATCGCTCTGTTAAAAAATTGGCGTGGACACGCAGCTACTCTAACGTTGAGGGGGACTAGCTACCACAGTAACGGGGGTGCGTTGCGATTAGTTGTGCCTTGTCTTAGTTCTTTCCTCGATGAATCTATCTCTCCTCAAAGTGAGGCAGTTATCTTCTCTTGAAGTAAGACAGATAGTTGTTCCTCAACTTATACATAAAGCTCATATTTGATTTGTTCATCACGATAGGCCTTGGATCTCTACCTACTCCTATACGCCTTAGAGTTGTTTAGGAATCTGTACCTCCAAGGTACGTAAACCCTCAAGCCTCATGTGCGACTTGAGTGCTTCTTATTTCACAAGGTCTATGATAGTATATCCCTCTCCCTGTCTTCTTCAAAGAAGCCTTGCAAAGATTTGGTACTCAATGCTTGCTGCAAGAGGCAATGATGTTATTTTAGACCCCATGAAGTTCAAGAGCTATTAACAACTAGGTAGTTTAACATATCTTACCAGGCAATGGGACACTTCCTCATCTACAGGGTTTTTGAAAGAGGAGACACCCGAAGATGTGGTTGATGATCCCGCTCTTAACCAGTTTCGGGCACTCTCATTTACGATCCTGGCAAATGGTAGGGAGGCCTCCGATCGGATTGCGACCTTGCCCTGCATCCTCCATTATAGGATTTTACCCGCGTACCCCGTGGTGCTGAGTCTGCGAGGGTGAGTGTTTTGTGCCTAGAGAGCCTTGTGCATTGCACTTTGCTGTTGAAATTCGGTCGTCGTCTTCATCTGCATAAAGGCCTCCTATGTTTCCAGCGACACGAAAGAATACCTCATGAAGGGCATGTGATCCTTGGCCATTTACTATGTGACAAGCATACTCTTGAAGTTCTTCCACACTTTTCCCATCATGAGGAGCACCTACCGTTGCATGAGTCCCTGGGCTTTTGCTGGGATCTTGAACGACTCTGTTATTTTCACCCACAGTTGATTTTTCTAAACCTTTGTCAACTCTTTTCATCTTGCTACGGTGATGAGGACCCGGTGTTTTCCAATTATCCCGTAGGTAGTCCAAAATGTTGCTGATGCTTTCATCAGTTGCAGAGGGATCCCATCCGGAGAGACTACCGTGATGGTCATTTGGCCATCTGGCCTTTTCGATACTCCTCTGCCACACTTAGTTACCTCGGTCTTCGGAGCATCCAACCCATTCTATGACATTGATGGCTACGACGATGATTCTGCAGATGTCATCTCTCTTACAAGAAAAAACTAATTACAGTGAGCTATGAGCATGTAATTTCCTTCATACCCTTTGAAGGTTTATGTGGCATATATTATTGCTAAAAGTCCCTTTGGTTCAGTGCTATAATATCCCTTTGGTTTATGTGGCATATATTTAGATTTAATTCTAGCATAATTAAATATGATCAAAGCATATTTTCAGTAGTATATAAATGACTAAAATTGCATATAAACTGTAATTTTACCATATCATTAAAAGCATAAATATAAACCAGGAAGCACGATGACTACTAAAATGAGCATAAATAGCACTATCAAGAACAGGGAATCAACTAAAATTAGCATAAACCTCAAATTTTAGTTTAGTGCTCTTAGATGTAGGGTTGCACAAGAATTAATTTTGGTTGTCCCACTACTATGGTCTATACTCTTCACTAATTGGATATAACAAATAAGATTCAAACCTTGAGCTTTTAAGTAACAAATTACTTATCTACCAAGCTTAAATTCATTGATTAAACTTTCGGCCAGCAGGAAGGCAAAGCTAGTTATCACAGCACAGTACTTCAACTTAATACACTCCCAACAATACAATAGCAGATTCAACAAGTTTGATAGCAAATCGAATTAACTAACAAGTGAAGCATATATCATGAAGTACTAAAGATCACAAAATAAATTAGCCAACTATTCCAAAAGTGACAGACTACAAGATTGACAAATGACAGTAACAGTAACAATGTAGAGCTCAAGCTTGAATATCCAATTTTAGTATTAGACCAGTATCATCATGGACCTAATATCTGAACCCATATATATCTCTTTGCAATTTTCAATCAGCGACAAACCACATATATCCCTCCTCACATGCAGAGCCACCACATCTCTCATCTACCAAACTTACCATTATCTACATCCAAAAGAAGTGGGATTTGAGATTCATACCTTTGGGAGGAGAGGCGGTGTCGGGAGGGAGAGACGGCGTCGAAGGGAGAAGCGGCATCAGGACGAGAGAATCAAAGGGAGAGGTGACATTGGAAGGAGAGGCGGCGTCCGGAGGGAGAGGTGGTGTCAGAGGGAGAGGTGGCGTCAGGAAAGAGGGCGGCGTACTAGATCTAGTAAAACCTAGCAGGGCGGCGTAGATGGAGTGCACGAGTACGGAGTGAGGGGCAAAACCTAGCAGAGCCTACTTATAGATACACTATCACAAACGGTTCTATAATAGAATCGTCTGTGATAATAGTATCAGAGATGGTTCCATTATATAACCATCTGTGATATCCACATATCATAGATGGTTCCATGCTATAACCATCTATGATATGCAAAATATCACAGATAGTTCCATTCTAAAACCATTTGTGATATGCTATATATCATAGACATTTTCATTATAGAACCGTCTATAATAGCATTATCATAGATGGTTTATTCCGCTAAACCATCTATGATAGCTCAGTTTTTACAGGAAATGCTAGTCATGCCTTATTGAAAAAAGGCAAGCACAATCATAAATGTAATTATTTCTTAATTACTTAATCAATTACAATAGAATTGTTCCATAATTACATACTGAGTTTCTTAATTATGATTACATTGAAATAATTTCCAAATAGGTATACACCATGTGAGATCATTGATTATACTTGGCTATTTTCTTTTAAATAAAGTCCTTCATGATGATAGACATGCATATAGCTTGCTTCATCACCTTGTTCTTCCTTGAGCCTGATGCTGTTTTCAAATGGAGGCAACTCATCAAATTGATTCTACTCTTCCTCATCCATTAAATTCTCAACTCCGACAATCATTCTTTTTCTATGAAGAACTATGTGGTGCTTCTTATTTACCTGGTCAATTATATAAAATATTTGAACAACTTGCCTCACGAGTACGAATGATTCTTCTTTGTATTCTACACATTCGAGGTCCACAGTAGTGATGCCATACTTATCGACCTTTGCACCCTGTGAGAGTTGGACCCAACGGCACTAAAATAGAGAGATATTAAAAATTACGTAGTCAAGATCTCAAATCTCCTCTACAAGCCCGTAGTATGAGATTGGGCCAACAGTGCTGAAGTGCGCATGAAATGCATCTATATGGACACCTGAGTTCTGCACTATACTCTTACTATCCTGATCTATTGTATAAAATATGTACCCATTAATGTTATATCCTTACCATATCACAATTGTAAATTTTGGTCATTTTGCTAACCATTGCAGTATTTCACTTGATGACCTCCCAGTGAATCGTACCTTTAACCATTCATCGAACTGACATTTGTGTTCTCTCATGATCCTAACCTCTGACTAGCATGTATTCTCTTTAACCATTGCAGTATTTCACTTGATGACCACCCAGTGAATCATACCTTTAACTATTCGTTGAACTGACGGTTGTGTTATCTCATGTTCCGAACCTCTGACTGGCCTGAATTCTCTTGGCGTAGTAAGTATCTAGATCTGGAGTTATTGCTTTCCTTCTAATGGTTCTGACACCCTCTAGCCTCCCCTTGTGACAAAATAGAGATACACCTATCGGTTTGACCTGAGCCATATAATCGATGTAGAGCTCAATAACCTCTTCGGTTGGATAACCTTCGATGATGTTACCCTCCGGCTGAGATCGATTGCGTATATAGGACTTGAAAATTCTCATGTACCTCTGAACGGGTACATATGATGTAGAAACACAGAGCCGCATATCTTTATTTCTTTTACAAGGTGGACAATGAGATAGACCATGATATCAAAAAATGACGGAGAGAAATACATTTAAGATGACATAGAGTTGTCACCACCTCAATCTATAGAGCATCTAGTCCATCGGGATCGATGACCTTCTGAGTAATTGCGTTAAAGAAATAACATAGCCTCATGATTGTCACTCGAACCTTGTTCAACAAAATACTTCTAATTGCAATAGGAAGCATTTGTGTCATTAACATATGACAATCATGAGACTTCATAGCAATTAATTTCAAATCTTTCATAGAAATAAGTTTCTTCATGCTGGCGGAGTGACTGGATGAACTTTTGCACCGTGTAAACATTGGCACAGTTCAATTCTCTTGGACTTAGAGTGTAGCAAGCTGAAGAAAGGTATGTCTAGCCTTTATCAATCTCTATCAGTGCTAACTCGGTCCTGATGTTCATAGAGACCAAGTCATGATGTGCATTGATACCATTGTTTGTTTTATCATGAATGTTCAGTAAGAGATCAATCAAGCTATCATATATATTCTTCTCTATGTGCATGATATTGATGCAATTGCAAACTTTCAAGTGGTCCCAATAAGGCAAGTCTCAAAATATTAATCTCTTCTTCTACAAGTTATTCTTACGGGTCCTCAACTTACGTCTCTTTCTAAGCACAACATCGATATCCTTGACTATATCGTAGACCTCTTTCCCGCTAACAAGTCTTGTTGCTGAGTCATCTTTTTTTTACTAAATTGTTTCTTCATCTTGCAGTTTGAGTGATACCTCGAAAGGAGCCTACGGTGACGTATGTACATAGTTTTGTATGAGTTATTCAACCATACACTCTCGGTATAATCTAAATGGTGTGGATAGGGTTTGGCTCCATTTGTACTCAACCTCGACAGGTTACCAAGGGCAGAAAAATCATTGATGGTGCAGAACAACATGGTGCACAGAGTGAAGTTCTCTCGTTTGTCCATATCCCATACTTGTACCCCTTCATTCCACAGTATCACGAGATCTTCCACCAGTGGTGCTAGGTACGCATCAATATCGTTCCTAGGTTGCTTCGACCCTTGGATAAATAGTGACATCAAAATGTACTTCCGCTTCATACACAGTCAAGAAGGAAAGTTATACATGCATACAGCCATGGGTCAGGTGGTATGTCGGCTGCTCATGTTACCGAAAGGATTCATTCCATCTTTACTTAACCCAAATCTTATATTCCTCGGCTCTGCACTAAAGTCTATAAACATACTATCAATGTTGCTCCACCTAGCAGAACCAGCAGTGTGTCTTATCATTCCATCTTTCTTACACTACTCCGAGTGGTAACGCAGCAATCTTGCATTCTGTCGGTTTGCAAATAAACACTTTAAATAGGGAATTATAGGTAGATATCACAATATCTTAGCAGGAGATCCTTACTTCACCTTGATGCCCTCCCCATCATTAGAGTTATTTTTACGCTTGTATCGGGATGCTTTGCATATCGGACAAACATGTAAGCTTGTATACCCTTTACGGTAGAGGATACAATCATTTAGATATATATGTATTCTTTCTACTTATATTCCCAATGGATAAAGAATTGCTTATATCCATATTTAATGAACAATGATGAACAAACTAGTATTGATCATAAAGAAGTAGAGTTGGTTATATTCACATTTAATGAACAATGATGAATAAAAAGATATACATCATATTCACCTATACTTGACATTATTGGCAAGATAACAAGCTTCTATGTTGCCCCAAAACTAACACTACGAACAATAACAACCTTCTAGAAGAGCCATCGTTTTTTTGAGAGATATGAAGAGCCATCTTGACCATAACACTACAAAGTAACAAAAATCTAGAGATTCAAAGCAATATGCATCCATTTGAATTATGTTTACCAATCCAGTGTGCTAATATTTTTTTCCAAGAGAATCCAATGAGCTAGCATACCTAATAAAAAGACATAATAACTAATTGCTACCCACAATTTGAATTGTTGTTCTTCGTTAGCAAACCTCCACATGCCTTGCACTTCACCTTGCTTTCCATCTCTCCTCTTTTTTTTTTTTTTGCTTCAATGAAACTTCACATTCCTCAAAGAAATTTCATATTAGGGACTTCTTCCTAGTGAGTTTTGTTGGTCCATCCTCTTGAACCTCTAGATTGTTAGTGAATCAATAGAACCATGCCTTCCTTTTCCCTTGCTGGTAAATCAATAGATTGTTGTGTTGATTGTTGATTTTGAGACACCTAGAACAATTCATATAGTGTCATCAGAAAAATACATGAATGCAAGAATAGAAACTAAATTTCAGTAATATCTGAATCAAGAGAAGTAACCTTGATCAAAGCAAGAAATCTTCTTGGCACTGGCAGCCGCAAGAAGCAATCTTCTTTAATGAAATACACAACAACTGTAGGATAAGAAATAACCCAAAGATCCACAGATTTTTAGTTCTTCACAACAACAAAAGAAGAGGAGAGGTGAAGGGAATAGTTCATACTCAGTTGGTGGTGGGACTTGGTGTCAGGGTGGATGTGTGGAGCTGAGGAGCCGAGGAGGTTCTTCTTGGTGGAGGAGCAATGCATTGCCACGTCCGGCCTCATGCTTGGCTGCTGCATCATCACCTCCTCACTTCGAGACAAACCAGGAGAAAGCTCAGGGCAAGAGGCAGAGGATGGCATGCACACTCCATCATGGTTGGTGGGCGGTGGCTAGCCGAGTGGGAGTTGGGACCTGGGAGGAGCGACGATGTGGTAGATTGGTGGAGCGGTGGCATTAGTAGGAGCCTATGGCTGCGAGAATGGAATTTGGGATTTGGGGTTGGGGGAATGGGTGAACTGTAACTCTCTAAGTGGATAAAATTGAGGACTTGAGGTGTCACGTGAGACAGACTTGTGTGGGGTGATCGGGTATGGTTTTGAATTTGGACCGAGGGAAACTTTAGACAGGACGGGACATGCAAGTAGGCTACGCAAAATAACGAGCCCAATCGAATTACTCAAGCTTAGCTCATCAAGGTACACGAGCTTGAGATCATACTCGAGCTGGTTCGTTTGGAGCTCAAGTCGAGCTCGAATTAAACAAAGGGTGAGCCAAGCTCGAACAGCTCACGAGTCTCGAGCATTTTTTATAGCCCTATGTATAGGCTCATCAGTCTTCAAATCCCAAATGTTTGTCTCACTTACGAGTGAAACTAGTGGCACTTTTATAAGCTAACCAGAACCAGCTGCCTTGCAAGAAGGGATGTAAATGAGCCAAACATGAGAGAGTCTGGCCTCCCAAGCTCGAGCTTGAGCAAGCCTGAGTTAGGGTCTGAGTCTGGACTTAGGCTCGTGCTTGGCTCACCCAAGCTCAAGTAGGTTTGAGTAAACTCGATAACAATCAACAATGGAACATGCGCTAATTTTCAATAATAAAAAAGCTTAATCTTAAGCTCGGGTCAAATAAGCCCAGTAAAAATTAATATACAATAATATTCAAACTTGAATCAAGTCATGATGAACTATTCGAACTCAACTCATTGAAACTCGTAAGCTTAGAATCAATTCAAACTTGTTTTATGTAGAATTAGAGCTAAACTTAAATTAAATCTCGAACAAATAGAACTTGTAAACATAAAACTTTATTTTACGGAACAACTCTCGAGCAGCTCGGACGCGCCGACAGCCTGGGCACAGTCTGTCATGTCTGCAACGACCGGCTAGCTACCTTGCCCGTCAATCTGTCCGCAGGGAATTAATTTAAAACATGCAGGTACGTTGGCCTCGCATCATCGGCACGCTGGTCAAATACAAGCCCGCACGTTGGCTGCTACTAGTCCATAAAAAAAGCTAGCTTCTCCGGCACATCTATAACTACATATAACTGATGTCAATAATATCTTTTCTATCATATATAAACAGTATTAAAAACTAGAGATATCAACAAATCAAATAGTATAAATTCAAATACCAGATAAAATAGATAATAAAACTATAATTTGCATTCTTTGAGTCTTATTATTAAATACAAATCGAATAGTGTGAATACGGATACCAGATAAAACAAATAATCTAGATCTAATTGGCACAATACTAAAGACAACTTTTATAATAGATTATCTTTTACATCTCTTAAATATCTTCTCCATGTATAATATATGTTGTTTCTCGTGTTACAGTCGGCTAATGTAAGAGATGATCCAGTTCTCTATGCTCCTCCTTTTATCCACATCATCTCGTATTATATATGGTAAGTCTTATATACAGCTGGCGTCACACTATTGTATATATTTTTCTTTATGTTGGTATTCATTAATTTTATAAATATATACATGTTTAGTAAAAATACACGTATCTGTACTTTGTAAGGCGTTGTATCTCAAAACTGAGAGAGCACGTTGGTATTGCAATCAATTTTGTGTTGTTGGAAAGCCGGTGACCGGTCGAGACTCGAGAGCTGTTCTTAGGTCAAGCTAACTGTCAGGTACGTGCAAGTAGCTAGCGAAAGTTAAATTGTATAAATATGCATGCATGGGGCCCATGATGTATGAACTCCCAACTAGATCGGATCATATAAGTGCACTTTTTGTCTTTTTTTACGACTTTTAGTGATATAATCTTTACGGCGTAATATTGAAGATAACTGTAGCTGTATAACCTAATGAATGATACTATCAACTATTATCTCTATTATAGTAATCTATGATATTCGATTCATCTAATCACACACTTTGATCTCTTTATTTACTTATTCATGTGGAGTAAATAGATTCTTACAATCAATGAAACAATCACAAGAATAACAGAGACAAGAACTCTAAGATAATTTTTAATTTTACATGATAAAATTTATCTCACATAAATCCTAATAAAAAATTTTAAAATCTGGAAATTACAACTCTACTTACATGAGGGGGTTAATCTCATATATGTAACACTCTAAGTCGGTCACAATAGTACAGCTACAATACATCGGTGCTACATTGTTGCATCTGCTACAATTTTTTTGAAGAAAAAATACATTTTTTATTTGTCTTGCTTGTGAGACAAGAGAGAATTTGGCATATGCTCTTCTGAGTATTTTGCAGATATCTTCTTGAACTTTGTGGACAATAACCGCATATTATTCCCTCTCGGCTTTCAAGTTAACAATGATTTCAAACCAGAGTAGGCATAATATATATGCATTAGGTAGTAACCAATTCTTTATATTATCATGTATAGATTTTTTAGGGAAGGATTGCCTGATAATTTTTTATTCGGCTCAATAACTTCTTTTAGAAAATCAATGCCTTAAACATGAAAGTGTAAAGCATCTTAAACTTGAAAATGCAAAATATGCTTATGCCTTCATCATCATCCCATTCTTCAAGAAAAGTCGTCCGCAACTTTTAATAATATGAAATTATTGTAAACAAAGAGAACAACATATATGCATAATATATGTATGAATCAATTATATTAGCTTTCCCTTTATTTTGCATAATACATTAAGCACAAGTGTCTAGGACACACACACACACACATATATATATATATATATATATATATATATATATATATATATATATATATATATATATATATATATATATATATATATATATACACACACACACACATATACATATACATATATATATCAGAATGTGTAATATCCACATCATTCCCCCTTATGTCAAGAAAAGTAGTCCTATACTTCTGTAAACCTGCATATAAGTTAGTAGTGGACAACACCATATCAAATTATTTTAATATGGGTGAGAAAATTTTTAGTACCATCATATTTCAATTGCGCAACTGTGATTACTTAAGCATGGCACAAAAGATGGCTTGTCTAAAACACAATAATTCAATTCAGTAAGCTTTTCATAGGTAATGCATATTCAATAAACATGAAATTTTTTGTCTACAACATAACCTCCAATCAAATTAAATCTATAAGTGTAGACGTAGGTACTAACTTGTAATTTTAGACATAAAATTTCTAAAACTTTCTCAATCACACTAGATAGTTCTACAAGCTTGTCAAACATTGATATAGCATAAACAATCATGGGGGATATTCTAGTAAAATCTTCTTTATGAGTAATCAATTCTACATTATGTAAATTAAGCTCATTAAATTAAAAATGTGAAATTTATTGATGAAATACCAATTTAGTACCAATATCATTACCTTTATCGACCTCCTCAATTGATTTAGGTGTTGTAGGTAGTGATTCTTCGTGATTTAATCATGCAACAACAAGCATTCTATCCTCAATGATGGTCATCTCCTCATCTTTCTTCTCCAATGGTGTGGACTGTGTCACGTTCAGCTCATCAACTTCATTGCCAAACTGCACACCAAGAGAAACACAACTAGAAGTAGAGATTAAATTGTTAATTTTAGAAACAACCTCATATTTGCTATAATATACTTCTCTCATTTCTTTTTTGTATCTCTCTCACTTTCAATTTGAATGCACACAACCTTACATATGGTAAAATCACATAGCTTACTATTTTTAACAATCTCACACATTTTAGCTTTGTGGTTCTTATCCTCATATGGGTTTTAATGCATGTCACTTTTCAAAGACCATGGGCCAGCAATGGCGCATTCACCGTCAACCACGACCCCGTCATGTGCTATGGGTAGCAGCGAGGCAACACTACTCAACACCCCAGCCGAAGGGAAAGTCATATGCTTGACTGTCTCCATGACCTCTTATCGATGCTCTATTGGTGACACGAGATTACTTTGTATGCGAAAATAAGAAACAACCACTGGAGGTATCACTTCCATGACTAGAGCTTCATATTCATTTTGCTAAACTAAATATATGGCATTATTTGACGACACAATAGTATGGGCTTATCTCTTATTAGCTCTAGGTAACCCAAGAGTAAACCTAGCTAATTTACTAGGTAAAGAAGTAAGGCTTCGGTCCAAATTGAACTGAGGTGTATGTTTCTCCTTAATTATTGTCAGACCCCGGAGCGATGACTCTGGATACTCTATGTAAATCGCACTAGTCTAGAATCAGCTAGTGCACATAATGATAACAGAGATAAATATCAAGCGCAAATGATGATCTCTATTTAATAAAAGAGTATAGTCTTATGACCAAAAGTTTACAACCATGTTCATTGGTAGCAATAGCAAAAGGGAACAATTGTGGAAGCAAATGAAGAAAGCGAAGCCCAAGTCTGCCCACAAGCAGACGACAATAAGACGTAGTCTAATCGTCCTGTTTCTCACCGTAGTCAAAATCGTCTTCCTCTGAGATGATGAAGCAATGGTGTATACAAATTTGTACTCCAGAAGTCACATCGAAAAATGAAATATAATGATAAATGCAACAAAGAAAGGCTTATAAGGTTATTTTAGCATAAATAACATTTAAAGAAATACTATAAGTAGATTGAAATTACTGACTTTAATGCAGTAAGTAAAGACTGTAATTCAAAATAATAACGTTAGTGCAGATACCGATCTAGCACTAACCTAATCACGGGTATCTCACCTGGATCATCCTTCTCCAAAAAGATACCATTTTTTTAGCTAAAACCTTTTTATAAAAACAAAGTCTAATATGTGAAAAAACCTTACTCAGCTTACTTTTGACCATGGGCACAGCTATCCTGGATAGTTTATACACTCTGTAAAGGTTGTACAGTTTTACTCACAAGATATGATTAACTCGTTGTGTCGACCATTATACGCTTCCTTGGACGTGCGACTAAGTAGCCATAATAAGGCCTTTACAAAGTTAAGCCTTCAACCTAACCATGTATCCACTAAGGTTTTACCTCAATAAGAAATTCACCAGATCAGGGCCCCCTCTTGTGCCATGTGAGATTTCCCATGGCCTACGCCACGCTCAAATTCAGCCAATAGTGAGATTCAGGTTACGACCCGCTAGTCAGGACTATACCATACCAGTCTTGTGATAGTACGATTGGGCTTTGTAGCAGTAGCTCACAGACCGATCATTAATTGACTTAGACTCTATCCACATCCCCCTCGTACCTAGTATCCACGTTGAGTCACTGAACTACAACGTATACTAGCAAGCACCTACCACCTTATCCATGGCCTAAGTCTAAATCAAATCTTATTTATTTTATTTTGAAATATTTCATAGACCTCCTTGACTCAACGAAGTCAAGAATACATTTTAAAAGCTTATCATTTCATGTGAAAAAATTATCCCAATCTAAAGTTATATCTATGCAGGTCTAAGCATTTGCTACAAAAATTTTATAGTCATACTAGTGTACTAACTAGAGTTTTAATCTAAGATGACAAGATACAAGAATTTGCAAAGTTAAAAGAATCATAACAAATGGGTAATAACTAAAGTAAAACTAAATTTAAAATACAGAGATTAGAATTTAAGCATGCAATATAATTTCAAAACAACATAAAACTAGGATCAACATGATCAAGAGTGTGTGATTTGCCTTGCTCTACAATTTGATGTGAATCATCGTCATAAAATTCATTGTAATCGTTGCAGTCTACACGTGAAAAAAATTTTATAAATTCAAAAAAAATTCAAATAAACTCCAAATTTTGAAAACATTGCAAATTTCGATAGATCTTGATTTTAGATGAATTTAAAAATTTGAACAGGCACAATTGGAGCTAGAATGAAGGAGAATGAGCCTTTGGAAGTTTGAATTCTAATAAAAAAGAAAAACTCTTGGAATTATTTTTCAGAAGAAAAAGATATTTATGACGTCAGCAAAGAGTTAAGGGAATTATTTTTCTAAAGAAAAATAAGAATTATGACGTCAGTCCTGGGTTTTTATTTTCAGCTGAATCATTTTTCTATGGAAAAATATGTTTGATGACATCTTGCTGATGTCAACACTAGCTGGGACTTAGGCCGACATGTGGGCCCAGTCTATGTGGACTGAGTCCATGGACCAGAGGGAGGCTAAGGTGGCAAGGGGGTGGTGATATGGTGTTGAGGTGGTGGCTGACTAGGTTCAAAATGTTGACACGGCAGCCAAGTGGCTGACACATGGTAGGTGACATGGCTATTTTTGCTGACGTGTCTGACATGTCGCATTGACGTGGCTGGTGGGTGGCTCCGTGCTAATGTGGTATGCTGCGTGGCAGCCACATAGACCTGTGCCATCAGGTGGCACGCCACATTATTGCCACATGTGCGTACGGTTTGACTTAGTTGGTGCGGTATGGCATGGTGGTCAGGTGGCAGTACGGGGTTGAGGTGGGCCACTAGGTGGCGCTACGTGGCAGCCATGTTAACTGTGTAGTCTGACATGAAGGGAAGCGCATGTGACCCAATGGTCATCGGCGTTCTGGCGGCCAACGAGCAGAGCAATAGAGAGAGGGAAGTGTGGGGAGTGCATCAGTGCACGAGTGAGTTACTGTAACATCCTGATTTTCTGAGATTTTTAAAACCCTATTTTTAAAAATTAATTTTTGGAATTTTTCTAAATTTAAATCAAGCTTAAGTTAAATTTTTAGAATTTAAAATAATTTAATGTGATTAAAATAAACTTCAATATAAGTTGAAAATATTTTATTTGAGTTCCTTGTGTCATAAGGATTTTTCTGGGATTTTTGGTGAATTTTTGGGATTTATTTGCTATTTTCTGGAGCTATTTGGATTTTATTTTGATTATTAAAAAGAAAAAGGGGAAATTTCTAGAAGTCCTCCCAGGCCAAAATTCCTCTAGCCCATTCGCCTGCACCCCGCCTTCCTCAGCCCAAATGCCCTCCCGGCCCTCGTCCCCCGCTCCATCTGCGCCGTCCACCTCCCCTTCGGCCCGCTCACTCCGCGCCACGCGTCACCGCCGCCCTGCGCCGCGCGTCGCCCCAGCCCGGCTGCGCCCCACCTCGCACCCCGCCGCCCGATTCCCCTCCGCGAACACGCGGCCCCCATCCGCGCTGCTCCCGCGCCTCATGCGTGCACCGTCCCCGCCTTGCCCTAGCGCCCGCGCCCGTGCTCAATCCCCGCCGCTCGATCTGACAAATGTCGAGCATCGCGCGACCCGCACCCCACGCAACGTCCTTCCGCACCATGCTCACCCTCGCCCCATTCGCTCCGTGCCCGCTCGCCCGCGACCGTCCGATGAAGCTCCGGAGCCACGTGTCAGCCGCCCGCGCGTTCGTCTCTGATGCGGATTCCCCGCGACGAGTCCGTCTCCGCCCCGCTTCTACCTTGGTTCGTGCGCTTTTAACCCGTGTTGTCCTCGGTTCATGTGCAGTTAATGAGATATGGAACTGTAGTTGGTGCCACGTTCATTAAAATTTGAGCCATGGTATTGGTGTGTCATTGGCGTGGTTATACAAAATTGGTCTTCACTCGGGCGAGTGATCGTGCAGGAAAGGGGGAAGTGTTGGTGCACTTTGAGGGATATGGTAGCCTCGCCCGGGTAATGCTAAGGACTTAACTTTGTGCGCCATTAATCTGAGTCTTACCGTGTAAACCACATGTCTAGTATGGTATAGACTTGGCTGAATAATTTGGGATGTTTTAAATTCAATCTCGCCGTTGTGATGAACATGGTTGCTGATTTCCATGAGGCGCAAGGGGGGGTGTGATGCGAAACCCTAGCGGGCGGGATTGGGTTGGAACTGAACTTTGTAAAGGCCTTGTTGTGATTATCTTTAACGTGAGGATTATCACATCGTGTGGGTATAGTTGTGCAATCTCTGCAGAGTCTAAAACTATTCGAATAGCCGTATCCTCGGTCATGAACAATGCTCGGTGATTTCACACTAGGTATTGTTATTTATGAAAACTTGCGAATTGTGGTTAGACAGTGCATGGTTAATTCACTGTTGGTTTAACTTATAGATGGGAGGTCCATGAGCGGTTGGTTTAGCTTGTGGATGGGATGCTCACAAGTGGTTTATTTTAATTCCTTTGATTATTTATTATTATTGTTTTCACTTAAAGTTCGCTTTCAATCTATTTACCATATTTACTATGAAATGTCTTTTATGCAAATTAACCTTTCAGGCTTTCATTGGTAAGCCTTGCATACTATATTGCATTCATTTGTTACAAACGACTTGCTGAGTACCAATGTACTCACGGCTTTATGCCTAATGTTGCTCAGTTGAGGAAGAGGAGTATCACCAACAAGAGGTTCCAGAAAGAGGCTACTTCGACGACTTCATGGATTAGGTTTCGTTCTCCACTCGATAGCCTGTGGGCTTGTCGATTGGCTGCTACGCTTTATTTTGGATTTTCGCTGCTAGTTTTTGTTAAGCCCTTCGGGCTAGTCTATTGTAAGCTTGACCATAAGGTCGTACTCTTGATATTTATCGATATTTGAGTTTTCCTTTATTTTAACATGTATATGGTTATGATTACATCTATGTTTGACTGTGTGCACTAACGTGATCCTGGGACTAGTGTAGTATACACAGAGAGTCCGGATTTGCATATTCAGGTCTCGACGGTTACCAAAGGTGGTTGGACAGGGGTCGACGGTGAGGTTTGGTGGCAGCGGCACTCGGGCTCCGGCGTGCGGGATGCTCTGGTAGTGTACTCGGGCGATGATGGGTCACCGAGCTTCACCAAGGCACGGGGAAGCTGATGGAGGTGGCAGTGCTCTAGGAGGGTGGCCGAGGCCAAGGTGGTGGACGCTCAGTATGAAGGGGATTAGTAGTGCTCAGGGAAGAGGAGAGGGAGATGGTGCGGTGTGGTGTAGGAAGATGCGGTGCTGGGGAGGGGTTCTTATAGGGTCAAGGGGGAGGGAGTAGGGTAGGGTTTCTCGCTGGAGATAGCGGCAGCGGAATTATGGCCAAAGGAGGAAAAAGGAAAGGGTGATAGGGAAAGGAAAGAGGGTGCGCCAATTATGGGATTTGTCCTAGCGACCCATGGGGTTTCCAAGGCTGAGGTCAGACAAGGAAGGAAGGCCAAGGAATTGGCGGGCTTTAGTCGCCATCGAAAAGAAGGAATGGGGAGGGGGAGAAAGGAAGGTGGCGCTCAGTGGGGAAGAAAGGCCTGATGGGTGGGGCCCACCCATCGGTGAGGGAGTGAGATGGAAAGGGAGGGTGGCGGGGATGGGCTGGCGTGGGAATTGGCTCATTTTGAGTCATCCACATGTCGGTCAATTTGAGTCATCCACGTGTCGCCCAGAGGTGAAGGCGGGAGAGTGTAAGATTAAGGATAACCGACTAGAGATGGGTGAATAGGAGATTATAAAAATTCTTGCCTACAACCGCTAATTATAAAAATTCTAGTATACCTAAGGTACCACAAGTACTAGTCTAAACTAGTATCTCTAGCACAAGCAAATTAAGCAATCGCAATTACTACAATATGCTAGAAATACAAGTGCAGAAAGAGATATAAAGAAATAACCAATTGGCACACGATATTTTACTGTAGTGTTCAAAAACTTACTGGTTTCCCCTAATCCACATTGAGAAAAGCCCAAGCGACTTGGACCGGTTCCATGAATTAGGCCTCAACTCCTCAATCAACTAATGGTTGTCCTTCCTCCACTCGCAAGTTGGCGCTGGGCCTCTTCACAATCTTCTTGAAAAAGTCACCTCGCAATCTTCCACCAAACCGTTTAGGTGCCAGCAAGCACCACGAGTAACCGATCTAGCTTCGTTTAACGGTGATCAAGTGCTAAGGATCAATCTAGAGATGAAATGCACTTGATATGTCTCAACTACCTCAAATAAATGCACAATCTGAAATTAAGGTGTGGGAAGAATGCTCAATGCTTAAGGATTTTTAATAGAGTCTCTTCTATGCTGCCCTTGAGCTGGTCGGGGAGTATTTATACTCTCACCAACCAAATATAGCCATTGCATAAAACATCTTTGGTGGTAGATGTTGTTCTTCCTTTTCTTCTACGTCTATGGTTTGAATGTTACTTGTTGTGGAGAAAGTGAGAGGTTCAATTTGCTTTGATGAAGGTGAGATGCTAGTGTCCTCCTTTTGCTTAATATCACAAATTTGCATGTTTTTGATTGCACCCTTTAGTCCTTTATCACCTACATCATCCAAGTTTTCTTACTCTTCTTGAGATCTATGAGTTTCGTCAAATTAAACATCACAAGATTCTTCAACTAGACCGTAATTTTCATTGAAGACTCTATATACTTTACTATTGATAAAATAACTAAGAAGAAACATTCATCACATCGACTTTGAAATTTAGAGAGTCGAACACCTTTTTCTTAAGATATCTAGCATTTGCATCCAAATACTCTAAAATAGAAAATGTTCGGCCTTCATCCAATAAGAAGTTCATAGGAAGTCTATCTCAAAAGACAATGCAAATAAAGATGATTTATGGCATGACAAGCGGTATTAATAGCTTCTGCCTAAAAATTATCGGAAGTATTATATTCATCAAGTATTGTCCTAACTATTTCAATTAATATTCAATTTTATCCTTTCTACAACTCTATTTTGCTCCAAAGTGTAGGTAGTGGAAAGCACATGTTTTATTCCAAGCTTATAACAAAAATCTTCGATTTTAGCATTTTTGAATTTGGAACCATTGTCACTTCTAATTTTCTTTATTTTGAAATCAAACTTGTTTTGGGCTCTTTTTGCAAAACTTTTGAAAATTCCAGAGGCTTCACCTTTGTCATTTAAGAAGAATACTTATGTATATCTAAAGTAATCATCTACAAAGACTGAACAATAGCTATTACCCTTGATGCTCTTAAAGGTTGTTGGCCCAAACAAATCCATATGTAAGAGGTCCAATGGTCTAGAGGTTGATATGATACTTTTGAAAGGATGAGAATTTGCTACTTGCTTCCCAGCTTGGCAAGCGCTATGTAATTTATTTTTCTCAAACTTCACATCTTTCAAGCCAACAACAAAGTCATGTTTGAGAAGCTTTTTAAGTTGAATCATACTTACATGACCCAACTTTCTATGTCATAACCAACTCAAAGAAGTTTTTGCCATTAAACAAGTTTTAAACAAGAATCACTAGAGGCGAAATCTACTGAATAAGATTTTCAAACCTAAAGCCTTTGAGAACAAGTTTTTTTCTTTTGAAATGGCAACATCATTTTTAGAGAAAGAGCATATTAATCCTATATCATATAGTTAAGCAACGGATAACAACTTAAAATTTAATATTTCTACTAGAGATACATTAGATATAGAAAGGTCATTGGAGATAGCGATTTTACCTAATTCTAATACATTTCCTTACTATTGTCTCCAAATGTGATCTTCTCATTGCTTCCATTCTCAAATGTGGTGAATATCTTACGGTCTCTGGTCATGTGTTGAGTGCATCCACTATTAAGCACATAATGCCTTTTACCAGTCTTATAGTTCACCTACAAAAGAAAATCAAGTCCTTTTAGGTATCCAAATTTGTTTGGGTCCTTGAAGGTTAGTGATTAAGCCTTTGGGCACCCAAATAGCATTCTTTTTAGCACCTAAGTTTAAAGTGCTAACAAATCTAGCAATAACGCTACCATTCTTGGATTTATTAAGCATATAGAAAGAATCAAATAATCCAATAGAAGAAGTCTTCCTCATAGGACAATTTTGTTGTACATGTCCTATTTCCCAACACTTTTGGAAATACGTACTATTTTGCCTCACAAATCTTGTGGGCTTGTTTGCCGATGTCTTACTTTTCTTGGGTACATACCCAAGACCTTCCTTATTGAATAAGCACTTTTGATCACTCAACAGTTTTTCAAGAGTATCCTTATCCTTGAAACACCTTTCCAAATTTTTGTTTAGCTTGGTCACTTATTCTTTTAACTTATTGTTCTCAACAATGAGCTTGGCATCATATGATTTAGCATTTCCTTGATTTGAGTCAATTTTAGAACAACATAACATGTCATGTAAATCATCACATGAAGTGGAAATGCTAGTTCTAGATATTTCTACACTAGGCATTGTATTATTAATATCACATATAATTCCAGTGCTAGTGCTAGATTTGCTTGAATTTTCTTCATAAGATTTCTTTAGCTCCTCATAAGAATCTTTAAGGGAGAGATGCTCTCGCCTCAAGCTCTTAAATTTTGACTTTTCTTTTTAAAGAAATTCATTCAATTTAATTAGCATATCTATAAATTCATCATAAGAAGGCTCATCATTATCTAAAGATTTTACCTTATCTCCTTTTGCCATAAGACATGTTGGAGATGAGAAGAGAGATAAAGTTTCTTTGATTGCAATTCCAACTAGTCCCTTCTTCTTGGAGGACTCCTCTTCTTTGGAGTCGGAGTCTGTGTACTCCTCATCGGAGTTCCACTCTTCAATATGGGCTTCATTCATGCCCTCTTTGTGAAGCTTCTTCAAAAGCTTCTTCTTGCCATTGAAGTCCTTCTTCTTAGATGACTTTGCCCTTGTCATCCTTCTTTATGGAGCATTGAGAGGCAATGTATCCTTCTCATCGCACTCATAGCAATGAATGTTATTATAGCGCTTGTTGTCGTAGGATTACCCTTTCTTGCTCTTCTCATGGCTAGCACTTTGATATGAGCACATCTTTATGAATTTCTTCATCTTCCTCACAAGGAGAGCCAACTCTTCCTCGGAGTCCTCCTTATCAACCTCAAACTCATCATAGATATCGCCTTGGCCTTGAAAGTGGTGATCCTTTTTGCCTTGGAGAAGGATTGCTCCAAGAGTTCCTCCTTATCCTTCTTGTACAACTCCTTGGTGATAAGGTTTCCTAAGAGTTGTGTTGGTGTCATTCGTGCCTACTCAGGAGAGTTGAGAAAGAGTGTCACCAATATCTCATACTTATCCGACAATGCCCTAAGTATCTTTCTTACAATATGAACATCCATTAGTGACAAGCCAAGGCCCTTGAGCTCATTCACAATATTGTTGAGACGAGAATAAATTTTATTTATATTCAATCGAGACCCGAATATGCAAATTCGGACTATCTGTGTATACAGCACTAGTCCAGGATCACGCTAGTGCACACAGTCAAACATAGATGTAATCACAACTATACATACGTTAAAATAAATTAAAAACTCAAATATCGATAAATCTCAAAGGTACAACCTTATGGCCAAGCTTACAATATCACCAGCCGGAAAGGCTTTAAAACTAGCAGTGGAAATCCAAAATAAAGCGTAGCAGCCAATCGACAAGCCCACAGGCTATCGAGTGGAAAACGAAGCCTAATCCGCGAAGTCATCGAAGTAACCTCTTTCTGGAACATCCTGCTGATAATACTCCTCCTCCTCAACTAGCAACATAGGCATAAAGCCGTGAGTACATTGGTACTCAGCAAGTCGTTTGTAACAAATGAATGTAATATAGTTGCAAGGCTTACCAATGGAAGGCTGAAAGGTTAATTTGCATAAAATAATATTTAAAAGAAAATACAATAAATAGATTGAAGGCGCAATTTAAATGAAATAATAATGAATAAGTAATCAAAAGAATTGGAATAAACCACTTGTAGACCTCCCATCCACAAGATACACCAACAGTGAACTACCTATTCACTTCCAACATGAACCACCAAGTTTAAACGAAATCACTACCCCTCGTGTGAAATCACCAAGCATTGTATATGACCGAGGACGCGGCTATTCGAATAGTTTTATACTCTGCAGAGGTTGCACAACTGTACCCACACGATGTGATTAGCCTCGATATCAAGAAATCACAACAAGGCCTTTACAATGCTCTACCTCAACCCAATCCTACCCGCTAGGGTTTCACATCACACCCTCACTGCACCACATGGAAATCAGCAACCATGTTCATCACAATGGCAGAATCGGAATTGAAATATTACAAATTAATCAGACAGGTCTATCCCATACTAGACATGTGGTTTGCATGATTAAACTCAGACCAATGGCATACAAAGTTAAGTCCTTAATTCTACCCAAGCGAGGCTACCATATCCCCCGAAGTGAACCTGCACTTCCCCCTTTACAGCATGATCACTCGCCCGAGTAACAAAACCAAGTTTGTATAACCACACCAATAACACACCAATGTTATGGCATAAATTTTAATAAACGTGGCACCAACCACGGTTCCACATCTCATCAAGTCAAATTAATGATTCACATGTGTTGATAAATCCACTCATAAATTAAGCGAGGCTAAGCATACTAATCGTACAACCCATGTGACAAATAACATAGCATCACTAGTATATTTTCCAATGAGAGACCATGTGGAGGTATCCCCATACTTGTGATAAGTAATTGATGGTTGTGTGAGAGAGTTTGAGTTTGTTTTGGGTATTCTAGAGTTGAGTACCTTTCATTTAATGCTATTGTTGTTACTCTGTTTTGTGCAGTGCTATGTGACGTGTTTCTTGTCTGTGATGACTGCAGGACTTCGAGGTGGAGTCGTGGCGAGGCACGGGATGACCAGACTAGGCATAAGCTGTGCCAAGGTCGGAGCGGTCGGGATGTGCCGAAGACGGCAAGGACTCGAGGTGGTTGCGAGGTTTGGACGACAAGAAATGAGGAGGCTTCTAGGAAGTTGCAAGAATGGTATTTCGGTGAAATGTGCAAGGCCACAAAATGGAAGCGGTGTTCCCTGTTGATAGATGGATATTTCAGTTATTGTTGTTGGTCAAAGGGCTTGTCACTTTGTCTGTGTATATTACCTTGTGCAGCAGCAGCATTAAATGGTGTCCTTGGTCTGGGAGAGAAAAGGAGATGCTGTGCAATCTGGGTTGCAGCAGATAACCGGGGATTTCCTTCCTTTGGTCTCGGTGACGACAGCAGAGACATAGAGGGATGGCGCATGAGAAAAGGAGGACCTTCCCAAGGTGGCTGTGTAGGCTTTGAGAAAAAGTACTCAGTCTGAAGCGCAAGGTAGTGTAGCCGCTAGTTCTTCTCCATCTGGAAAAAATCGGATCGTGGGTGCATACACTTAAGCCTTCTTGATTTTGGGAGTCTGGTGGAGGGGAGAGTAGCCGTGTGTGAAGATGAACTTCTGATTGTCTCCTCTGCGTGTGTGCAAGGAAGAGAGGTGAAATGGAGCGAGCTGCTCATTTTTGGTTAGGGAATTGTACGTGTGTGTAGGAAGGGAAGCAAGTGAGTATGTGATCTGTGTGTGAGTTCCTCCAAACCATGTAGTTGAGTTGGTGTTCCTTTCTTTCTCAGAGATGGAGTGAGAGCCAAGGTGTTGGTTTCCTCTTGTTGATATTCCTTTTTTGCGTGTGTTGCCCGAGATGTAAGAATGGAATGAACTCAATGTAATCATTCATCGTTTAGAATTTATTTGAGTTGTTCTCAATTTGTGCTATTGTGATTTCCTTGCCTTGCCATGAATTCTTGTCTCAGTTCTTCAGTATCTATACTCTCTGTTCTTGGTTTTTCTAGGGTTTGAAGTCAGGGCAAGGGTGCATCTTTGATGTCTTGCTGGATTGTTGTTCCAAGTTTGCGATTTCTAGTTAAGAGAACTTTCTTCTGCTGTTCCCAAAGTTTCATGAGCAAAGAATTAAAAGATGGAAAGGAATTTGGGAATAAGTCCAAATATCTACTCAGGTTTCAGATTATAGCTCAATTTTCATTTTCTAGCTCTCTGGTTGAACTCGTATGTTTTATGAGGTCCTCCTCCTATTTACTTTGTAGCTGCATTCGATTTATCTGAAAAAGAGCAGCACTTTCTCTTCACTTTCACTGGTTCTCAGTTGTCTGCAGTGTGTACTGGAACCGTGCTTTTTCAGTCTCCTATTTTCGGGTTGTAGTCTGTTGGCAGCTACAATAATTTCAGGGCAGGAAGGTTGCGGTTGGATGTTGTATTGTTTGTGTGTTCCCTTGCTGTCAGACCGAGTGACAAAGATTTTACTCCTGCCTTTAGCTGCAGCCTGCAACAGGTATAAGCATCAGAACTAATGTGTGGCTAACTACAAATTTCTTTTTCAGTATTGGTGCAGTCTGCTCGGTAATTTGCAGTTTGCAGCATGCAGTTTACAATATGATTTTTGGGCATTTGTTCTCCCTGTTGCCGAACAGCTCTGCACTTCTGCCGATACTCTTTTCTGCCTGAATGCCTTTCGGTCATCAACTGTTTCCAGTGCTTGCTTTGTCAACTTTCTGCAGATTCCAATGGCTCAGTGGTCTAATTTTCAGCTTCTCTGCAGTTACCAGATTTCAATGTTCGTCAGATTGCTCTCACTGTTTTCAGTTTTTCTGAGTCAGCTGATCTTTGAATTTACTGTGTTGTCGGCAGAATCTTTAGTTGTATTGTTTTCTTGTCTAGTAAACTGCCTTTTCGGTTGTTGTTTCTTTTGTCTTCCTTCGGACTGTTTGTGCACTCCTAGCAGTTCAATTGCAATTAGTTTAGTGCATGCACTGGGATCAAACCGACCATATGCTGTCTGCACTATTCCAGATTTTAGTGAGCAGTTAGCTTCTTCTTTCGGACTGTATTGAGTCTCTTGTGTTCAGCTCAGTGGGCAGGTCCTTCAGGTAACAACAGAATTAAGTCTGCTTGCCATCAAGGCTATTTTGTAGTGGCAAGATTTGGACTTTCTATTGGTTTCAAATCTTCAGCAAATTGGTTTGGGTGAAATCAGTGGCGATTCATCCCCTGTGTCCTTTAGGTGCTGTTTTTAGTTTCTATCTTGTTGGTTTGTGGTCGCCGCTCTCTTATCTGAATTTACTCTAGTTTGTGTTGTTCTCAGCTTTCGGGCCTTGTTGTGTAGCTTGAAAACTTCTTTGTCCCTGTTGGTCAGATCATTCGTTAAATAGTGCTCTTCTTACTTCATAGCTTTCATAGCTATCGAGAAGAGCTAACCGGCTCTGTTGCCATTTTCGATCCTACAATTGGTATCAGAGCCGGTTAGCTCTTCTCGATAGATCTTTAACCGGTCTGTGAGTCATGGCAACAGATAAGTATTTCACCAAGCCCTCGATCTTCGATGGGATTGACTATCCCTTCTGGAAGAGTCGGATGGAGTCCTACATTCAGGCTCAGGGCTATGCGATTTGGCGCAAGGTCAAAACTCACTTTGCTGTTCCTGCCGATGAAAACATCAATGTGAATAACATGCCCGATGTTGAGGCGAATGCTAAGGCGAGAAACATCATCATCCAAGGGTTGAGCCGAAACGAGTTTGATCACATTTCACATCTTTCGTCGGCCTTCAATATTTGGACAACCCTCAATGCTTACCATGAGGGCACCACCCAAATTAAGACGGTACGACAGGACCAGTACAAGCAAGATTACAACAAGTTTTAAATGCTCGCTAGAGAGTTCCTAGATGAGTGCTTTGGGAGATTTCATAAGATCTTGAGCAACCTCCGAACGGTCGGTCTCACATACCCCGATTCAGACAACGCTTGTCAAATGCTTTTGGCTTTGGATTTGTGTGTTTGGGAGATGAAGGTGACCACCATCAAGGACACGACCGATCTCTCGACCTTGACTTTTGATGCGTTGTACTCACGCCTCAAGACTCACGAGATTGACATAGTCTCTCGTAGGTCGAAGTCGCAGTCAATGGCCTTAGTCACCGATCCCAGTCCAGCTTCTGGTTCTTCTGCTGACACACTCTCTGGTTTTTCTATTGCTACTGTTTGTGAGATGAGTGATGATCTACAAGAACATCTACCGGAAGACCAGTTAGCCCTCCTAGCCAGAAAATTCTCCCATGCATATAAGAGAGTGAGGGACAGAAAGAGAGGAGGGCCCGTGATCTGCTTCGAGTGTGGTGGCCCCAACCACATTCGGGCAAACTGCCCCTAAGCTGGAGAAGGGCAAGGGCAACTATGGTGGTGTGAGCAAGAACGGCTACATCAACAAGAACCGCAACAAGAAGCCCCCAGCTCATGCCCAAGGCAAGAAGAAGTTTCGCAACTTTGACAAAGCCAAAAAGCTCTTCCACCGCGTCCTCATCGCCTTCGACGACCTCGACCTCAGCGAGGTGGAGGGGTGGAGTGACGACGATGGGAAGGACGATCAAGAACCCAAGGATGGCGATGACTTCACCGGCATATGCTTCATGGCCCTTAAGGGCAATGTGAGCGACAGCGAGCTCTACTCCGACTCCGACGAGGTATACCCCTCCTACGACCAGCTTAATGATGCTTTTCTTAAGCTAGCTAAATTTCATGCCAGATCTAGAGCTAGGTGTAGCGAGTTGGAGAAGGAAGTAGATAGATTGTCACGGGAGCTTATTTCACTTATATCTGCTCCCTCCCATGACGAATGTGACATATGCTGTGCTTTGCTTGGTGACATGGAGAAATTAAGGACATTGCATGATAGTGTGACCTCTGAGCTTGATATGCTTAAGGTGGAGAATGTTAGTCTACTTGCTGAACTAGAGATGAGTAGGGTAGCCGCTCTTTCATCTACGGTTGTTGGGACTATATCTTGCACCTCATGTGAGGATAAGGATAATGCATTTAGAGGTCTTTATACCATGCTTCTCGATTTCCCCGAGACTTGTGAAAGTTGTAATAATCTAAAAATGAACCTAAAAAGGGCAGATCATAAAATTGCTGAATTACAAGTTTTTCTACTTGAGCCCATTGCTTCATGTGTGAACTGTCCCAAGTTGACTGCTGAGCTTGAATCTATTTCCAAACAGTTTCAAGAGATGATTGATAATAATAACAAATTGGCTCAATATGCTTCTAGGGACCCTGTTAGCTCACCATGCAATAAATGTGAAAAACTAAAATTTGATTTAATTACATCGGATGAAAAATGTGTGAAGCTAACTAAGGACCTCCTAGAGAAGCAACCATCTGCTTGTAATGTGTGTGCTGGTGTTGGGGAGAAGCCTGAGGGTAAGGTAGAGACGCCTAGCGACGTGAACCAAATTGCTAGCAGTAGGACTGTCCCCTCGGAGGCTGCTGTGCATGCACATGCCATTCGTTCCTCTAATGTTGGTTCTTCTTCCTCTACTCCCTTACCTTCTGCTGCCTCTTCTTCCTCCTGCTCTTCTTGCACGTCTCTCTTTCGGGAGTGTCAGTATCTTATGAACACTCTTGAGAGATTTGTAGGTGGCAGGAAGAAGCTGAATCTTATTCTAGACCAGTCCAAGATTTGCAAATTCAATCAAGGTCTAGGATATAATTTTCTTGAAGATGCTAGGAAACATCCACCTGCTGTTCTCAGACCCATAGTAGTAGGTGTGATCGAGGTCAAGCCCAGAACTGAAAAAGTTCAATTCAAATAAGTGGGATTTGTTCAAGAGATTTCTGATAGTAAGGTGGTAACACCTGGTGCTTCGACCTCTCAAAAGGTGAAGTTTCATTGCACTTTCTGTTAGAAAGATGGACATATGATCGAGAGATGCTTTTGGCACGCCAAGATCACGCGGAGAGATGGTGCTCGTGATCTTAGGCGTATTCAGGGTCAGCCCCAGACCTTGAGTGCACCTAAAACCAACACGAGGCTTAGGGTTGATCACTCTGAGGTGTTTGGGCAGCATCGAGGACTTGGCTTTTCTGGTGTTTCTGATTTTCATCCTTGATTTGCCTCTAGTCGTGATATCTGCCATTATGAGGGTAGATCTCATTTCCCCCGTCGAGATGGCTACCCGCGACATGATCAGCGTGTTGTTGGTACTCCGACTCGCTCTCCCGTAGCAGTCGGGCCCAATAACAGCTTCAGGTCTATTAGTAGACCTTTTGGCTCTTTGAGCGACAGAGAGCGTAGGGTAGGTAGAGGTCAGTCGTGTGTGGCTACTTCTTCTGCTCGGCGCGGGACTCAGTATTGGGTGCCAAAATCTCTTTTGATTTATCCCAGTACTGAGCCTTTACTCTCTGTTTGACTCAGGTTCGCCGAGCTAGGAAGGGAGAGGTTTGGCTTGTAGACTCTAGTTGTTCTCGTCATATGACCGTAGACTCTCGTTGGTTCTCTTCCCTATCCCGTGCTCTAGGTGATGAGATGATCACCTTTGGAGACTTTTCGTCTGGACGCGTCATCGCGAAAGGTACTGTGCATGTTAATAATTCATTTATTTTAAAAGATGTTGCTTTAGTAAGTAAGCTGCAGTACAATTTGCTTTCAGTTTCTCAGCTTACCGATGACGGTTTTGAGGTGACCTTCAATAAAAACAATTGCAAAATTCTTCATTCTTCGGGTAGTCTGGTTGCGGGATTTCTCGTTATGGGAGGATCTTTTATCCTGATTTTGCTGAGTCTTTTGGTGATCTTCTCAGGTGTTTAGTTGCTTCTGAGTCCCGTGATCTTACTTTTTGGCATAGGAGACTTGGTCATATTGGATTTGACCATTTGACTCGAGTTATCGGCCACGATCTCATTTGTGGTCCGCCTAAACTCAAAATGGTAAAAGATCTTGTTTGCGCTCCTTGCCGGCACGGCAAGATGGTTGCCGCTTCTCATCCTCCGGTCATAGTGTCTATGACCGATGCACTAGGACAGCTGCTCCACATGGATACAGTTGGCCCAGCTCGAGTGCAGTCAGTGGGTGGGAAGTGGTATGTTCTTGTTGTGGTCGATGACTTCTCGAGGTACTCTTGGGTGTTTTTCTTAGCCTCGAAGGATGAGACATTTACATATTTTTGAGGTCTTTTTCATAGGCTTTCTGTTGAGCTCCCGGGTGCCTTACGAGCGATCCGCAGTGATAATGGCACGGAGTTCAAAAATTCCTACTTTAAGAGTTTCTGCGATGAGACAGGTGTAGAGCGCCAGTTCTCTTCTCCATACGTCTCTCAGCAAAATGGCGTTGTGGAGAGAAATAACCGTACCTTGGTCGAGATGGCCATGATGATGCTTGATGAGTACTCTACACCGAGGAAGTTTTGGGCTGAGCCGATAGCCACCGCGTGCCATGTTTCGAACAGAGTTTTTCTGAGGGCACAATTGCATCACACCTCTTATGAGTTGAGATACGAGCGAAAGCCCAGTGTCTCTCATTTTCGCGTGTTTGGTTGCAAGTGTTTTATTCTGAAGTCTGAGAATCTAGATAAGTTCGAGTCACGATCTTGTGATGGGATCTTTCTAGCTAACTCGACTTCTTCGCAGGCTTATAGGGTCTGGAACTGCGAGTCTAGTAAATTGATAGAGACTTGTGAGGTGACCTTCGATGAGGCCAGTCCAGGGACTAGGCCCAATATCTCAGGTTCCGTAGAGCAGTCTAAGACCATCTTTGTGGATGATCAGGAGGATGGAGATGAGGGTTGTCTACCTGATCCAGTTCCTGCTCCTCTTGAGGTGCCTACTTCTTCCACCGCACCTCGAGGAGATCAGCCCGTGCCTTCCTCTTCTTCTGGAGCTAGTGGCTCTGTTCCTACCTCATCAGCTCATGAAGTAGAAGCCACTACTTCTTCTCATCAAGGACCTCCCCGCAAAGTCCGAGAACATTATCCTTCAGAGCAGATAATTGAAGATCTATTTGAGCGTGTCACACGCTCAAAATCTGGTATGTCTCTGTCTCCACTCTGCCTTCGTTGCCTCTTTCGAGCTCAAGGACGTTAGTCATGCTCTTTCTGACGAGTCTTGGGTCAATACCATGCATGAGGAGTTAGAGAACTTTGAGAGAAACAAGATCTGGTCGCTTGTTAAGCCCCCTCGAGGTCACAATGTTATTGGGACTAAGTGGGTGTTCAAAAACAAGCAGAGTGAGGATGGGGTAGTCATTCGAAACAAAGCTAGACTGGTAGCTCAGGGTTTCTCCCAGGTTGAGGTTCTAGATTTTGAGGAGACCTTTGCCCATGTTGCTAGACTTGAGGCCATTAGAATCCTGCTTGCTTTCGCAGCTTCTGAGGGTTTCAAGCTTTACCAGATGGATGTCAAGAGTGCCTTCCTCAATGGGTTTATTGAGGAAGAAGTCTATATTATACAACCTCCAGGTTTCGAAAACCCCAAACACCCAAACCATGTCTACAAGCTTTCCAAAGCCCTATATGGACTTAAGCAGGCCTCTAGAGCTTGGTATGAGAGGCTTAAGTCCTATCTGTTGAGTCATGGGTTTGAGATGGGCAAGGTAGATAAGACCTTGTTCATTTGTAGGCATCGCAATGACCTACTACTTATCCAGATTTATGTGGATGATATCATCTTTGGTGGCTCTTCTCATACTCTTGTTTCTTAGTTCTCCGATGTCATGAGCTCAGAGTTTGAGATGAGCATGATGGGCGAGTTGAGCTTGTTCCTTGGCTTCCAGATCAAGCAAACTCAGGAGAGTACTTTCTTGCATCAGGGCAAGTACACTCGTGACCTCTTGAGATGCTTTGCTATGAGTGATGGTAAGCCGGTATCCACACCAATGGCTTCATTGGCTTCACTCGACCCAGATGAGGACGGCGAGCCACTTGATCAGAAGGAGTATTGCAGCATGATTGGCTCCCTCCTGTACCTCACTGCCTCGAGACCGGACATACACTTCTCCGTGTGTCTGTATGCTCGATTTCAAGCTTCTCCTCGCATGTCTCACCGCCAGGCGGTGAAGTGCATCCTTCGGTACCTTCGAGTTACCATTGACTATGGTATTTGGTACTCTTCCTCATCCTGTCTTTCCCTCAGAGCCTACTCGGACGAAGACTTTGCTGGCTGTAGGATAGATAGGAAGAGCACATATGGCACCTACCAATTCATCGGTACTTCTCTTATTTCTTGGTCTTCTAGGAAGCAGTCCGGTGTTGCACAGTCCACCGCAGAGGCTGAATATGTTGCTGCCGCCAGTTGCTGCAGCTAGATACTATGGATGGCTTCGACCATGCGGGACTTTGGGTTAGCTATAGAGAGTGTTTCACTCTTTTGTGACAACACTTCTGCTATTAACATTGCTAAGAACCCAGTGCAGCACTTTCGGACCAAGCATATTGATATTTGATATCACTTCCTTGGAGACTATGTGGAGAAGGATGACATAGTGCTCTAGTTTGAGGAGAGTGACCACCAGTTGGCTGATATCTTTACCAAGCCTTTGGATAGCTCTAGGTTTTCAGCCTTGCGGGGAGAGCTTAGGGTGGTTTGTCCTTATGGACTGTAGTGAGGGGGAGCTTTGTGCTTTACTGTTTTATCTTGTATATTATGCTCTTGCTCCTTCCTTTTGCATTGCATTTGGGTTCATTCGGGTTAGTCTTTCTAGCATAGATTAGAGTGGTTCTCTCGTCTAGTTGCCTAGATTTCTTCCTCTCATCTTGTGATTCTAGGATGCTGCTTATTAGCTATTTCTCTTCTCACTAGGTTGAGCTCACTCACTTCTTATAGGTTCTAGTAAAGGTTGGGCCACCCTTGGGTAGACAGGGAACGTGTTTGCTTCTTAGTGTGTTAGTTGAGCAGCTGATAGTCCTAGTGTCATATGCGGTAGATGAGAGTCAGTCTGAGCCATAGTATCCTCTATATCTTATCTATACTTTAAGGACTGCCTTTCTGATTTCTTTGTCAGCTTCTCGTTTTATAGCTTTGGTTCAGGGGGAGTTCATTTGGGAGCTTCTGAAGCTTAATATTGACATAACTCAACTTGAACTAAAAAGTGCTTCACATGTTGAGGGGGAGCTGAATTTCCTACATGTCATTTCAGTATTCTGCATTTTAATATAACTTCATAGGGCCTTGACTATTATTCATATATGACATGTTTACAATGCATTACATCTTGCCATGATTATGCTTAATTGCTAGATTTATTATTGCTTCATATGTGTCGTCAAGCCTTTGCCATTGATAAGTTAATTAAAGTTGCACAACTTGAATTAAGAGATGTCATGTTAGCTTGTGAGACTATTCTGTCTTTAGTTATTCTTTTATGATTCATGCCATGTCAAATAGGCTAAGTTGAGTCTTGAATCTTTAATTGAGCTACGCTAGCTTCTAGATGAAGCATGAGTTAGTACAATTATTTAAGAAAGCAAAAAGATCTCTTTTATGTGCGAAAGAACTGATCTCACCAATTCTTTCTCATGAGACTGCTTGCCATTGCACTAGGCATGAACTCAGGGGGAGTTTTGAATGACCAAGATCATCTCCTTAAGCTTCTCGCTTGGAATGGTCGCATAAGGCTTGAGGTCTAGCACATCACCAAAATCATGAGTTTCAAATGCAAACATGTGAATTGTGCTAAAATTGCTTAACTACCCCAAGAACCAAGTACTTGTACAAATGATTCATTCTTGAACTTGTAGCAGTCTAAATTGACTCAATTTTAACTTCTTGGTTCCACTTAGATCATTGACATGGCTTGCATCATCCTTGGATACCTTTAGCTAGACTTTACTCTTAAATGACTTCACATGCTAACAAATTCATCTAATCTTCAGATTGTTACTTATATGGCTTGGCTTGATTATGCATATCTTGTCATGATCTTGATAGCATTCACATATGCATTATGGCTTGGTGTAATACTTAATGGTCATTTTGGATAATCTTCATGGCTCTCATTGCTTAGCATTGAATAACATGCAGCCACACCATGTTATATTCTCTCTTTTGCATCTTGATGATTCTATTGCCAAAAGGAGGAGAATATTGAAGAAAAAGCCACTTTTTGAGAGATTTGGGAGCGTTTGAGGAAAACTTGCTCTTTCTTTTGCTCCTTGTGTCAACATGGTCATTAGCATCATTTCCCTTCTCCTGGACCATGTATGACTCTTTAAACAAATTCAATCTTATGCTTTTTCTGTGTTTGTCAATATACTCATCAAGGGGGAGATTGAGAGACCATGTGGAGGTATCCCCATACTTGTGATGAGTAATTGACGGTTGTGTTAGAGAGTTCGAGTTTGTTTTGGGTATTCTAGGGTTGAGTACCTTTCATTAATGCTATTGTTGTTACTCTGTTTCGTGCGGTGCTATGTGATGTGTTTCTTGTCTGTGATGACTGTAGGACTTCGAGGTGGAGTCGTGGTGAGGCATAGGATGACCAGACTAGGCACAGGCTGTGCCAAGGTCGGAGCGGTCGGGATGTGCCGAAGACGGCAAGGACTCGAGGTAGTTGCGAGGTTTGGACGACAAGGAATGAGGAGGCTTCCAGGAAGTTGTAGGAATGGCATTTCGGTGAAATGTGCGAGGCTGCAAAATGGAAGCGGTGTTCCCTATTGATAGATGGATATTTTAGTTATTGTTGTTGGTCAAAGGGCTTGTCACTTTGTCTGTGTATATTACCTTGTGCAGCAGCATTAAATGGTGTCCTTGGTCTGGGAGAGAAAAGGAGATGCTATGCAATCTGGGTTGCAGCAGATAACCGGGGATTTCCTTCCTTTGGTCTCGGTGACGGCAGCAGAGACATAGAGGGATGGCGCATGAAAAAAGGAGGACCTTCCCAAGGTGGCTGTGTAGGCTTTGAGAAAAAGTACTCAGTTTGAGGCGCAAGGTAGTGTAGCCGCTAGTTCTTCTCCATCTGGAAAAAATTGGATCGTGGGTGCATACACTTAAGCCTTCTTGATTTTGGGAGTCTAGTGGAGGGGAGAGTAGCCGTGTGTGAAGATGAACTTCTGATTGTCTCCTCAAAACCACGTATAAAACCAAGAAGGTACTTATCCGCAAATTCGTGCTAGGCGAGCCGCTGATCGTCCCGGAAGAGCGTTTTCTAATCCTAGGACATAGTTGCCAGAGCTTACACACTTGGTATATGGAACAGGCCAATAATCCACATGAAGAACGACGTTCAGGTATCACTGTCAAATTCAGGCCGGATCATTTACAGCACAACATTCATGATTGTGTCTTCGCGGTGACCTTTGAAGATTTATTCGATCTTTACATGCTCAACGCTCTCGACGCCTCACTCATTCGATGCTGGACGCTGTAAGTGTGTACAATCACAGTCTCCATTCATGTCATACCAAAAAAATATCATATATAATTTGTTGCTTTTGTGTGTATATATATAGACACATGCTGACTGAAGCTAAATTATCCAAATCATCGATTGGTTTCCTGGACCCATACTTGGTCGCCATGCATACCATCACCGAGAATGCATACTTCGTTGAGAGGTATATTACAGCAGCACTGCTGGCTCACCGCGATAAGGAATATGTACTTATGCCCTACAATCAGGGGTTCCACTGGATTTTAATAGTAATTGTACCAAAATGGAACAAGGCAATATATCTTGATTCTCTAAGTAAGAATAAAACCGACTACACAGTTATCAACCAATTAATCAATAAGTAAGTACATTTTCTCTATACATATCTATATTGTACTCTTTCTTTCCTTCCGAATGACTAAGGTTAACTTTTTCGAATCACGTAGGTCGTTCGCCCTGTACGTTGAAAAGGTAGGTCTCTCAACGCAAAGGGCCAATGGCCTAAAACATGTTAAAAAATTTTCAGTATTCACTAGTACACATTAATTAATCCTATGCAACAGTTAGTAGTAATGCCTCTTGAATTAACACATTCTATTTTTTTGCAGTGCCACCAACAGCCGCAGGGCAACACATATGGATTCTACATTTGCCACATATGAGACTACTCTTCGATTCCTCGAAGATCACCAATTCAAAGGTTTATCAATCTTACCATAATTATTTCATACTTATCAGGTTATATATATATGCACATTGATATTCCTATCGACAGACTGCGTCCATCCCGACAACTACATTGCAACAGGCCGACCTTGCACAAATTCGAGGAGAGTACGCGTACTTTTTGGTAGCTCAAGTCATAAACTCAGAAGGAGAGTTCCACAACAAAGAATAATTTTTTATTGCTCTCTCACTCCGGAATTTAGGTCTCGCGAAAGAAACAATCCATAATCAACGAACTTGTCAGGTTGCATAAGCAATACTTGGATGGTGCAAACATGCACCATCCAAGTATTGCTTGCGCATCCTGATAAGTTCGTTGATTATGTATTGTTCCTTTCGCGAGACCTCGATTCTGGAGTGATAGAGCAATAAAAAATGCAATGTTGCCATCTAAGTGCAAATACAATGTAGATCTTTTGTAATTGTGTATTTGTTAATAGATATTTTATTTCATTTCAATAAATTGATTTGCTAAATGGACGTTTTATGTTTGTGAAATGAATTGAGATACGAATTAGATGTTTTATGTTTGTGAAATGAATTGAGATGTGAATTGGATGTTTTATGCTTGTGAAATGAATTGAGATGTGAATTGTATGTATACATGTACATGTTGATTTGCTTGTTTCAGAGGGCATGGCTAGCATTTCCTAAGGCTAGCCAATAAACATAAATAGATTTAGGGGTAGAAAAAATATCGCAGACGGTTTTTAACTAAAAACCGTATGTGATAGCTGATAATCACAAACGGTTTTTAACGACAAACTGTCTGTGATTATCAGCTATCACAGACGGTTTATCTCACTCTTGTTTAATTAGCTTGTTAAACAATTTACTTGGTGAGATTTTTATCTCACTCTTGTTTTTTCCCCCTTCCAGGTGATCCTTGAGTATGCATGTGAAGGGTAGAGCAACATAACACAAATGCACACAACCTTATGATTTATGCTGTGATAAATATGAGGAGTCTCTAGTCATTTATCTATTTCCCTTATTGTTGATCACTTTTAATTAATAATGCTGGACTATGGTTCGCTTTATTTGGTTAAAACTGTTAACGGATGTTTCTTATTTAGTTTTTTTTCATTACTTACTCTATTGTTTTGCTTCCATTTAGATGTCTTTTTTTAGAGAATATTGCCGGTTTACTTTTACCTTGAAATTTGGCTAGTTGTGGAGTGGCTTAGTGGCATCCCAGGGTAATATGGATCCTAGGGTGTTACATGATCCTTGTGTTGACCTATAGCATACATTTCTAATTTGTCACATTCACTATTAGGGACTTAACCTATTTAATATTCAACAAACAGATTAGTCTCATATTCACATATTGTCATTAATTACGAAAACTATTTTTAGGGTTCTAGATGCTTTCAGAGAGTTTAAATCTTTTAATTGCATTTTAGAATTTTCAGAAAAGCTCAGAAATTCAAATAAAGGCAAGAAAATAGCAGAAAAACCAAATAAATTGCAAAAAATTCCAATAAATTCAAAAAAGCAAAGAACCCAAATAAAATGGTTTTAACTTCATTTGACCACATTTACATAATTAATTTAATATCTAACTCTCTAGGCTTGATTTTTATGATTTTAGAAAAAAATTGTATTTTAAATCCAAGAAAATCCACGTAAAATAAAAGGAAAAATTTTAGGATGCTACAATTATCTTCTTCTCATCTACAGCATCACTCGTAAGATCCTGCATACCACAATTATATTTCAAATTAATAGTATGCCCTTGCTTCAGATACATTCATGATGTTGGCACGATGCATAGCACAATCCAGCTCCTCATAATATGCTTGCACCATTTTGGATCTTTGTTTATTTTTCTTCATTTGATAAAGCAACTTGTTCTTCTATTCATATGGCACCAAATCTTCCCTCATCATCCCCTTTAATTCTTGCCAAATTCTCACAAAGCATCTTTCGGGATGCTGCTTCCACCAATTGTAAGCATAATCCCCAAACTCCATGGTAGTTCGCATTAATTGTTTGGCTTTGGATAACTTCTGGGATTGGAGCTCCAACTTCATGTGTTGTACCCATTCAAGGTACTCCTTCAAATCACCACTTCCATAGAAAGGGAGTTCCACATACGCATAACCTGTATGGTTAGTTGCACCAAACAAAAATGTCCATTCTAAATAGTAGGTGTATAATGTGGAATCACTCAATCTCACCTATTGCTTACCGAAGTTTTTATGATTGCTTAATAGATTGAAGAATTATATGCACTACGGTGATGGTAAACAATATGAATGTGATAGATAGATAAGTGAATCAAGGTCCAAGTGTTGTAAATGGCATGGGCTATTTGGTGTAGCTTGGAGGGTTAGTATAATCCTGTGCAATTGAAATTCTAGATATTGTAAAGTTAAGTAATAATTCAAACTAGAATCCAATGCCTAGTAACTGATTTTTTGATATAAGTGAAGAACAAAGCAACTCACGTACAATTATAATAGAACTTAATGCAACCAAGGAATGAGCTACAACATAGGGTATAAGTGAAGAATAAAATAATTCATGTTGCACAAGTTATAGACACTACCTTGATTACAATTGATGTAAATAGGTTACTGATTTGTACACTATAATCACAAACTATATGCAACATTGGAAAGGAATTTATGCGTGGTAAAAGTATTGACTATAGCACTTCTTTCTTTTCTTTTCTTTTCTTTCTTACTTTTTTCTATTTTCTTTTTGTTTTTGAACTATTTTTTGTTTGATTTTGTTTTTCTGTTGCACTATATGAAGAGCTCCAATAATTTGGTCTCAAAATCCAACAATGATATCAAGTGTGCAAAGCCTTAGAAATACTCAAAATCATGTCTTCAATTAGGACCAAAGTATATACAAAGGGCAGAAAGGTTAACAAAACATATAAGCAAAGATCAAGTTAACTCAGTTCAAAACAGTACCTACAGTCAAACCAAAATGATGATCATGGTTAGACCAGCTGTGTGGTCAAACTAGGAGTACAATAGTGCTTACACTGATATTTAATTGTCTTGCAAATACCAATAGAAAAAAACAAATATATATCTTTGACTAAAACAGCTCAAATAAAAGCAACACAAATAAAGATTTTAGATCAGCAAGTAAGCAAAATTCTAATGTATGAAAACCTAGCAAAACTCAAAAATTTTAGTTGAAACTATGGTAAAGAACAATATTTTTTATGTTACTGTTTCTAGATAGGGATGAAAACAACAAATATAGTAGCTAAGGGTAAAATCCTACCATGTCAATCTAGAGCTCTAATACCAACTGATGCAGGCGAAGTGGCTCGATTTTCACGGTGTAGGATTGGAAATAACTAAATCGGTGCAATCTGATGAATGACACCACCAACCACTGTCTCTATTACGGCAACCCGCAACACTCGATCACCCAACCACACCTTCGATCCCTTTTCTACTCACTCACGTGGAGTAAATGGATTCTTGCAATCATCGAGGTAATCACAAGAATGATGGACATAAGAACTCTCATATAATTCTCAATTTTATAGGGGTAGAATTTATCTCACACAAAACCTAGAACAAGAATGTTTAAATTCTAAAAAGTACAGCTCTACTTATGTGGAGGGGCATATGTGTAGCACTCTAAGTCATTCACTACAGTACATCTGTAGTATGGTGGTGCTACAGTACATCAGCGCTAGAGTGTTGCGCCTGCTACAGAACAACTATCGTCACTATAGTTTTCAAAGGAAAATATGTTTCGGATTTATCTTGCTTGCAAGACAAGAGAGATAATCTGACATATGCTCTTCTGAGTTTTTTTGTAGATATCTTCTTCAACTTTGTAGACAACAACCTCACACTGTTCACTCTTGGGTTCCAAGTCAACAATGGTTTCAAACCTGAGTAGACATAATATATGTGCATTAGGTAGTAACAATTCTTAACTTTATCATGTGTAGATTCGTTAGGGAAGGAATTCACCTAATAAGTTCAATAACTCTTTCCAGAAAACCAATACCTTGAAAATGAAAGTGTAAAGCATCTTGAACTTGAAAATACAAAGCATGATTATAACCACATTGTTGTAGGGGTGGCCCCCACCTAAGCCCAGCTAGCCTGTTAGCGAGTTATGAACCCGTGTACGACACAAGATGGTCTCGGGAAGGATACTCGAGTGTAAGGGCACTATTGTAAAGACACTCCCTCGGGGATATATGTATGTACATGACGAAGCCTCGGGGGATGAGAGGTCATTTGTTCACCTAACTCTCCACTACCATACTCTCTCTCTCTGTTTGGTTTGTAGCCACAACAGTTGGCGCCGTCCGTAGGGACGACGGAAGCAAGAAGACCTCAAGAAGGATGGCACCGACATCGTCGGCGGCAAGGAGGAAAGGGGTTGCGGAGGTGGCACCTCGCGTCAGCGTCGGCACCGCGGTGTCGGCATTAGCGGCCGTAGGAGTGAACGATAACAGTCACGACGCAACCGTCGACTCCAACCGCGCCTTCGCTGACGCAGCCGTCGACTCCAACCCCACCTTCGCCGACGCAGCCGTCGACTCCAACCCCGCTTTTGCCGACGCAGCCGTCGACTCCATCCCCGCCTTCGCCGACGCAGCCGTCGACTCCAACCCCGTCAGCTACCACAGCACCGGCGAGACAGTACACGGAACTGGCGCCGGCACCCAAGGAGACACAGAAATGTCAAACGGCCTCGGTAATACTGCGACTTGGGCCAGCAACGCGGGAATCCACCAAGCCGATGGGCCGGACAGTCTGGCGGCGCGGGCGGTGGTCGCGGCTGCCAAGCCAGCGCGATCAGGTGTGCCGCCTGTTTTGACTACGCCCGCACTACAAAGATCCCTGTCGGCCGCCCTCCATGCGCTCCAGTGGGAGCTGGCAGATCTCCGCGACACCGTGAGCGCCATGCAAGAGGCTTCGAGCCTGCAGGTCCCGAAGGCAGTCGCGCCAGGGGCCCGTCCACAGCACCCGCAGCAAGCGCCCCCGCAAATTCAGATCATCAACGTCATTTTCGGAGGTTCATCATCGGGAGCCCCACAGCAGCCACAGCCGGGAGTAGCTCAGGGCGAAGTCACCTTTGCCCCCGCCGACGCCCGAGGAGTGGAGTTTCCTCACCACGACCCCCTGCTCGTCCAGGTCGACATTGCGGGATGCGACGTCTGGCGCGTCCTCATCGACGGAGGCAGCTCGGCGAATGTGCTTTTCGCGGAGGCCCTCGTCCGCATGGGAATCCCTCACCATCGATTGCAACCATCGAGGACCCCATATGTGGCCTCTGCGGCCAATCCCTATGTACATTAGGCCAAGTACACCTCCAAGTCTCCTTCTATCAAGGTGATAATATCAGGACCGAGGGCGTCGTCTTGGACGTCGCGGACACCCCAAGCCCGTACAATGCCATTCTGGGCTGCCCTGCCCTCATCTCCTTCGGGGCGGTCCCACATCATGGCTTCCTGTGCCTGAAGCTCCCGGGCCCGCGAGGCGTCATCACTATCTTTGGCGACCAGGACCTCGCCCGACACATGGAGTTCACAAGTCCCCGCCGTAGGGTGCACGCCCTCGCAGGCAAGCCTAAGGCGGACACACCATCCGCCCCGAAGTGGACCCCTAAGCCTCGACCGGAGGGCGAAGTCAAGAGGGTCCCCCTCCAGGCCGACGGCCGAGTCATCTCCATAGGCGACAGTTTCCCCCCGGAGATGGAGCGAGAGCTCCTCCAAGTTCTCCGGAACAACGCAGATGTCTTCGCGTGATCCCCGGAGGACATCAAGGGTGTGGATCGCTCCCTCATCGAGCACAACCTCGCGGTCCATCAGGACGCAAAGCCGGTCAAGCAAAGGCTTCGACGCATGTCCGCGGACCGACAGCAGGCGGCCAAGGTGGAAGTGGTGAAGCTCCTGCACGCTAGCGTCATTCGCGAAGTTCAACACCCGGATTGGCTCGCTAATCCGGTGCTAGTGAAGAAAGCCAGCGGTGCTTGGCGTTGTGCGTCGATTTCACCGCCCTCAACAAGGCGTGCCCGAAGGATGACTACCCCCTCCCGCGCGTCGACCAACTAGTCGACGCTACGGCCGGCTGCGAACTCGTGAGCTTCTTGGACGCTTACTCCGGTTATCATCAAATCTACATGGCCAAGGATGACGAAGACAAAACCAGCTTTATCACTCCGATAGGAATATACTGCTTTGTCAGAATGCCCTTCGGCCTGAAGAATGCTGACGTGACTTTCACCCGCCTCATTGCGCTGGCGCTGGCCTCCCAGCTAGGGAGGAATGTCGAGGCGTACGTTGATGACGTAGTCATCAAAACCAAGCAATTGGCAGCTCACGGCCACGATCTCCAAGAGACCTTCGACAATCTCCGGAAGGTGGGCATCAAGCTCAACCCGGAAAGTGCGTGTTCGGTGTACGGGCGGGCAAGCTTTTGGGCTTCTTGGTGTCGGGGTGCGGTATCCAAGCCAACCCCGACAAAGTTGACGTAATCCTTGCCATGGAACCGCCCAAAACGACATGGGAGGTCCAAAGGCTCGCTGGCCGTATGGCCGCACTGAGCCGCTTTTTGTCCAGGGCAGCGGAGCGCGACCTGCCCTTCTTCAAAACCCTGCGTGGCTGCGACGGGTTTCGTTGGGACACCGACTGCGCCAGCGCCTTCGACGACCTCAAGAAGCACCTTGCAAGCCTACCCACACTGGTCGCCCCGGCACGAGAGGCTCCCCTTTTACTTTACCTTGCCGTCTCCGCGACAGCCGTCAGCGCTGTCCTCGTTCTTGAGGAGGGCGTTCACCAACGCCCAGTCTACTTTGTCTCTGAAGCCCTCCAAGGCGCCAAGACGTGGTACACGGAGCTTGAGAAGTTGGCTTATGCCCTAGTCATGGCCTCGAGAAAGCTCCGACATTACTTCCTCACCCACCCAATCACTGTGCCATCCTCGTTCCCTCTGGCGGAGATGTTGCACAATAAAGAGGCCATGGGACGCATCGGCAAGTGGGCAGCCGAACTCGCCCCTTTTTCCCTGACATATGCTTCGCGCACAGCAATCAAGTCCCAAATCCTTGCGGACTTCCTCGCGGAGTGGACCTCAGCCCAAAGACGGCGGCGGCCAAGGACTGGTATGGACGCTCGACACCGACGGCGTGTACTGCGTCTCCGGCGCGGGCGTGGGGGCGGTGGTCACTACGCAGGAGCGACACCGCCTATTATACTCGGCGCGCCTCCAATTTCCTGCCACCAACAACACTGCGGAGTACGAGGCGCTACTCTTCGGCCTAGCAAAGCTCAAAGCTCTGGGGGCGCGGCGAGTCCTCATCCGCACGGACTCCAGGCTGGTGGTGGGGCAAGTCGACAAGTCTTACCAGGCCAAGGACCCCGACCTAGCCAAGTACCTGGCGGCTGTGCGAGCCAAGGAGCGGCATTTCCTGGGTGTCACGGTCAAGGCCATCCCCCGAGCAGAAAACGAGCAAGCGAACATTCTTGCAAAGGCCGCCAGCCAACAACTCCCCACCCCCGAAGGTGCATTCTACGAGGTCCTGCACGCGGCGGCCATCGCGTAGGACAATCGCGACGCTGCCCTAGTCCACTAGATCATCCATCAGGGCGACTGGCGAGAGCCAATTCACGCCTTCTTACAGGGCATCGCCGAGCCTGAGGACCCCGCTGAGTCTGCGCACCGCTCCTACGGTGCCTCTCACGCGCAGAAGGACAGAACCTTCTGGCGGAAATCCACGCGGACCTTTGCGGCTCGCATTTGGCGCCAAGGTCGCTCGTCGGCAAGGCCTTTAGGCAGGGCTTCTACTGGCCAACCGCCGTCGCTGACGCTCAAGAACTGGTGTGCCGGTGTCAAGGCTGCCAATGGATGGGGCGGGTAATTCATAGACCCCCCACCAGCCTCAACCCCATCCCCTCCTGTATGGCTGTTGGCACGGTGGGGCATCGATGTGGTCGGACCTCTGCCCCAAGCCCCAGGAGATTTGCGCTTCATCGTGGTCGCTTTGGAATATTTTTCCAGGTGACCAGAGGCTATGGCGCTAGCCAAGATCACCTCGACAGCCATGCAGCGTTTCCTTTGGCAGAACATCATATGCCGCTTCGGAGTGCCCAAGGAGATCACTGCCGACAATGGTTTGCAATTCGACTCTGCTCCGTTCAGGTAGTTCTGCGACGATATGGGCATCATACTTCGGTTTACCTCGGTCGGACACCCACAGTCCAACGGAGTGGTCGAGCGGGCGAACGACGCCATCTCTTCCGGAATCAAAAAACGCCTTGTTGGGCTACCAAAAGGCAAGTGGCCCGGCGAGCTCCACAACGTCCTCTGGTCGCTCCGCACAACAGCGACACGTCCGATGGGATTCACGCCATTCAAACTCCTCTTCGGTGATGAGGCAATGACGCCCGATGAAGAGCGCCAGTTGTCCCTGGACCTCCTCGACGGAGAGCGCGTCAAGGCCACCCAACACGTTGCCAAGTACGCCCACCAAATGGCCCGCAGCCGTAACTGCCTGTATCTCGCGAGCATTCCACCGGGACCTTGTCTCGGAGGCGCCGCGCGACACGGTCGGCAAGCTAGAGTCCAAGTGGGAAGGCCCGTACATTGTCGCAGCAGCACTGCAGTGACGAGCTTATCACCTCGCCATGCTGGAAGGGCAGACGCTCCGCCACACATGGAATGCAGACAGGTTGCGGAGGTATTATGTCTAAGCCAATAAGGGCCGTCTCGCGGCAACCAGTCCAGCGGTTAGTCCCTGATTTCTTGTACTCGCTCACCCAAGCAAATGAGAATTTAATAAAGTTCGCCATTTGCGAGGCTATTCATGCCCCCCCCCACCGACAATGTGCGGAGGCTTGCCCCCGCACGCACTCCACGGAATATAAATAAGATGCGGATGTTTTCCCTGCGCACTCTACCGAGTATAAACAAGACACGGGATTCCGCGCACGCCCTGGTGTTGTCACCGCGCGTACTCCCCGGAGTATAAAGACGTGGTTGATGTTCCCACGCACAACACGGAGACTCACCTCCGCATGCGCACCACATGGAGACTCACCTCCGCACACGTAGGCATAGAGACTCACCTCCGCACGCGCACCACATGGAGACTCACCTCCGCACACGCACTCCATGGAGGTCCGCCTCTGCACGCACTCTACGGAGTATAAATAAGACGTAGCATCGAGGTCCGCCTCCGCACGCACTCTACGGAGTATAAATAAGACGTAGCATCGAGGTCCGCCTCCGCACGCACTCTACAGAGTATAAATAAGACGCAGCGGGGGGACGCCCTCGCGCGCACTCTACAGAGTATAAATAAGATGCGGATGTTTTTCCTGCGCACTCTACTGAGTCTAAACAAGACGCGGATGTCCCGCGCACGCGTTGGCGTACCCTCTGGAGCCTAACTAAGCCGTGGTAGATAGTCCCACGCATGCTCCGGAGTATAAACTAGACGTGGATGTTTTCCCTGCGCACTCTACTGAGTCTAAACAAGACACGGATGTCCCGCGCACGCGTTGACGTACCCTCCGGAGCCTAACTAAGCCGTGGTTGATAGTCCCACGCATGCTCCGGAGTATAAACTAGACGTGCATGTTTTCCCTGCGCACTCTACTGAGTCTAAACAAGACGCGGATGTCCCGCGCACGCGTTGGCGTACTCTCCGGAGCCTAACTAAGCCGTGGTTGATAGTCCTACGCATGCTCCAGAGTATAAACTAGCGCACTCTACTGAGTCTAAACAAGACGCGGATGTCCCGCGCACGCGTTGGCGTACCCTCCGGAGCCTAACTAAGCCGTGGTTGATAGTCCCACGCATGCTCCGGAGTATAAACTAGACGCGGACGTCCCGCGCACGCGTCGGCGTACCCTCCGGAGCCTAGCTAAGCCGTGGTTGACAATTCCACGCGTGCCGGGGGCCGATCCCATCTACTCCAACTAGCGCCAGCTCCGCTGCCACCACTTCGGAGGGTAGGAGACGGAGCGTGATCGCGTCTACTCCAACTAGCGCCAGCTCCACTACCATAGTTTCAGAGGGTAGGGGACGGAGCGCGATCGCGTCTACTCCAACTAGGCGCCAGCTCCGCTGCCACCGCTTCGGAGGGTAGGGGACGGAGCGCGATCGCGTCTACTCCAACTAGGCGCCAGCTCCGCTGCCACCGCCGAGGGTAGGGGCGGCGCGATCGCGTCTACTCCAACTAGGCGCCAGCTCCGCTGCCACCGCTTCGGAGGGTAGGGGACGGAGCGCGATCGCGTCTACTCCAACTAGGCGCCAGCTCCGCTGCCACCGCTTCGGAGGGTAGGGGACGGAGCGCGATTGCGTCTACTCCAACTTGGCGCCAGCTCCGCTGCCACCGCTTCGGAGGGTAGGGGACGGAGCGCGATCGCATCTACTCCAACTAGGCGCCAGCTCCGCTGCCACCGTTTCGGAGGGTAGGGGACAGAGCGCGATCGCGCCTACTCCAACTAGTTGCCAACCTCCGCCATGTTAACAATCAACTGTACAAGCATCATGCAGTTGTGCAATACTCGACACAACGGTCCTCTTTCCCATTAGCAAGCGAAAGAAAACAACAGCAAAAGCAAAAGTTACATCACAACCACCAGCTCCCAGACGACACTAAGAGTTGGTGTCATCTTCGGTGCGCCGATGAGCCTCCTCCAGCCACTCCAGGAAGTTGCCTTCCCGGTATAGCATCCGCCGCAACAACACTTTGGCTGCTTCCTCTCCAAAGTGGTGCCAGATCCCCTCATAGAAGCTCTGCACGGCGGGCATGGTGGTGCGGACTGCGCCAGACCATACCCCGGCCCCGGTCGGAGCACTCAAGCTGGGAGCGGCCAGCTCCTCCACGTGCCCGCACCCCCGGGCGTGGAGCGTGGCAAAGGCGAGGCACGCACTGGCATAGCCGTAGTGATCGCCGAACGCTTTCGCACCACGAAGCGCCAAGCTTGAGCCCTCCTCAATCCGCACCAATGACTGCCTCATGTCCGTGGCGTCGTGGGTGAGGTCCGGCACGACGACGGAAAGGTCCCGCAGGGCCCCCTCGAAAGACCCCATGGCCCTCCAAGCTGCCGCGGATGCGTCACTCAGAGCCTGGCTCTTCTCCTCCAGGGCCATGGTAAGCTGGGCCCTCTCCTCCTCCAGCGCGCTGATTCTCCCAAGTAAGCCGGCACGATCCTCTGCCGCGGCACGTTGGGCCTCTTCGGCAGCACGTTGCGCCGCCGCCGCGTGAACTTCCGCCTCCAACACACAGATGCGGTCGTCCTTCGTGGCATGAGCCTCGTCGGCAGCACGAAGCTGCTCCTCCAGCGCCCTCCGTTCGCGGATGCACGCCACATCCAGAGCTCGGCCGATGGCGACCGCCTAACAATAGAAGGGCATGGCTATTTAGCATGCACGCGGTAGGTGATGTCAATGGTAGGCTCAGGAGCTTACCTTCATCCCCGCGGCGCCCAATGCGAGAGCAAGCAGGTCCCCCCCGCATGACGACAGCGCTCGCCGATCCAGCCTGCCGTCACCACATTCTGCGGCTCCGTTGAGGGCACGGAGCGCCTACGGTTGTGGCACGAAGTCAGATACGGTGAGCCGTGCGGGCCTCGCGGCAGCATCAGGTGTCTGCGCTGTGTGTCGCGCAACGTCACCGCTGACCTCGCAGACACCACCGCTGCTCGATCCTTGCCCGCGCCCGGGCGACTTCATGAGCGAACAAATCGGAGAGAGCTTCGCGAAGTTACAGGGAGAAAAGGAATTACGCCTACCTCCGCCACCCCCCACTATGGCGTGGGGAGGTGTCGCTCGCCTCGCTCGAAAGCAATAACCCCTCTCGCCGGGTGGCCTCGCGGTCGGATCCCAGGCCCCCGCCGACCACGCCCGCCACATGGAATTGCCTCGCCCGCGAAGGCGAGTGCACCCGGTGGCGTTTCTCCACTGGAGAGCCAGAGGATGCACCCCGACCGCTCTAGTACCTACACCTTCCGGAGCGGGCGGCATGTCCGCGGCGGCTGCAGCAGGTGACGACGATGAGTGCTCCGCTGCTCCAGTTGTCACCAGGCCTGGCGCCGGCGGAAGGCTTATGGCAGCCACCACGGGCGACGGCGGCGCGAGAGGCAGGTCCTCGCCGACCGGCATCGGCGACAAGGCGTCGTCTCCAACGGCGTCACTACCAAGGCCCGCCTCGCCACCTAGGTCCTCGCTGGCCGCAGCGTGACCCTCCGCGCTGCCATGCTCGGACCTACCCCCTAACACGTCGTCCGAATTAGCGGCCTCTGCCGCTAAGCCGGCGGACGGGTCAGAAATAGCAGCTCGGGACCGTGACCCTTACCGGAGGGAGACGCCCGCCGCCGCACCATCACGACGACGGGTGAACTCGCACCGCATCGGGCGCCAGCACAGCGAGGCCTAGGACCTCGCACACCCGGTTTATCCGCCCGAGCCTCGCAGGCCTGGTTGCGGCTTCGCGTAGGGTGTGCTCTTTCCACGTGTACGACCCCAGGAAGGCATCGACGGCGCGCTAAGCGTCCCGCAACAAAAGCACTGCATAGCCGGTGGGCTGATGCAGCGACGACACCGAGGGGCGGACGCCATCCCTCTACGTATCACGCCATCCATATTTCCACAGGCTTGAGAGCGGAGACACCCCGTACATGGTAAATTCTTCGGCAAGATCGCGCATGTTGAACCGAACGGTCACGCCGCCAAGCCTTCACTCCTGCCACTGATCCTCGCTCACCGGTTTTAGCCCCGGGCAGCAGTCGAAAGCTATCGGCTGACCCCGGTGAGATGTACTCGCCCAGATATTTCTTATGCTCTAAGTGTTACGAGCAGATACCAGGCTGATCCTGGTGAGAGTCACTAGACAGCGGTTAAAAACATCCTCAAGTATTTAAAAAGAACTAAGGATGTGTTCCTAGTCTACGGAGGTGAGGAAGAGCTCGTTGTAAATGGTTACACCGATGCAAGCTTCCAAACCGACAAAGACGATTACAAATCGCAATCGGGTTTTGTGTTCATTTTGAACGGTGGTGCGGTAAGTTGGAAGAGTTCCAAGCAGGAGACTGTTGCTGACTCTACAACGGAGGCCGAGTACATTGCAGCTTCTGAAGCAGCAAAGGAAGGTGTTTGGATAAGGAAGTTCATAACTGAATTAAGTGTGGTTCCTAGTGCGTGCAGTCCTCTGGATCTTTACTGCGATAACAGTGGGGCCATTGCACAAGCCAAAGAGCCAAGGAATCACCAAAAGAACAAACACGTACTACGGCGGTTTCATCTCATTCGAGAGATCCTCAATCGAGGAGATTTAAAGATATGCAAAATACATACGGATTTGAATATTTCAGATCCTTTGACGAAGCCTCTCCCACAGCCTAAGCATGAGGCGCACACAAGATCTATGGGTATTAGATATCTTCTAGATTGACTCTAGTGCAAGTGGGAGACTGTTGGAAATATGCCCTAGAGGCAATCATAGAAATGATGATATTTCGTTGTATCCATGATTTAATAAATGTTCCTTGAATATTACCTTTGTATTGATTAACAAGTATGTGACTTGTTTGTGAAACTCTTTACTTGTATGGTTATTCTAAAGTTGTCCCTAGTCGGAGTTCATGTAAGGACACACGTGAATGATGGATTAGCACATGTATCGGTTGATGACCATGTTTCACAGGTCATAGACATGGAGATGTCAAACCAATAATGTGGACACATGTTTAAGACATGGGGTTGGACCGACCCAACATGAGACATAGCTATTATACTTATGATTCTCTCTACACAATGTGTACGCCTTGTCCTTAGACCTGAGATTGTCGCATGTAATTGAGATGTGAATCGACCTACTTAGGGGCTATCAAACGCTACTCCGTAACTGGGTAGTTATAAAGGTAGCTTTCGGGTTTGTCATGAAGCATGCTGCAAGGCATGGTCAGTCGAGATGGGATTTGCCCCTCTCTACCTGAGAGAGATATCTCTGGGCCCCTCGAGTGATCGGATCCAGAAATGCATGGCCATGCTACTTAAGGTTAAGAGTTAACCTAGTAAGGGATTTCGAATCACAGGATCGAGAAAGAGTGGTCAGCTTGGAGCTCGACCGAATATCATGAGACAAAAGGATTGGCATGTACATAACGTTGTGATGGTTCGTCCGATATGATCTTTATGTGCGCTTAGGAGTTGGTACGCCTTGCTAGAGGCCGCTACCAACTATTGACCGAGTAGGTGTACTCGCGCCATGTCTAAACATCACGTGAACCTATAGGGTCACACACTTAAGGGCTGAAGCCTAATTCGGATTGGATCCGAGTTGGACTGGCATTGAGTCCTAATGGGCCTCTATTCGTAAAGCCCATTGTAAGGACGTCTATAAAAGGAGGGCAGGGGCACAGGTTTGAGAGAGAGTTTTTGTGACATCCTCAAACCCCGCCGCCACCCTCCCACGCCCTTGTCGCCACGCGATCTAGTAATCCAGCGTCGCCACTTCCTCCCATACGTGTGGATACCTTTGGCGGCGCTGCATCGTAGCGCTTTGGACGAACCGCAAACAAGGAAGTAGTACGACTACTCGCCTCGACGTGCTGCATCATCTTCCGCACCTCTGGCGCCTAGTGGTAAGATTGTGATCTATAATCGCAGTGATCTTGGTTTACGGGTAGAAATTTTTAATATGCGCTAGTGTAGCCTACCCGTAGTCCTTCGCGGTATCGAGCCATTGCCGTCATGTTATAGGTTCGGTGATTTGCATATGGCGATATGTAAGTCGGTATGATCGATGTGATCGATTGTATAGTTCTCGTAATGGATAGATCCGGTTCCGTGATCATATCGCTAAGGTCGTGCCACAACATACCCCTACCGGTCGGAATCACCATCGGGTAGAAAGTGACACGTAAAACCGACATGAATGCGAAGATCAATATGATTGGTCGAATCGGAACCTAGATTAATAATCGATATTCCGTGATTATGCTGCTAAGGTCGTACACAACATACCCCTACGGTCGGAATCACCATCGGGTAGACAAGGACACGTAAAACCGTTGCGCACGCAAAGATCAATGCAAATTGGTCGAATCGGAACAATAGTCGATTTTGGGTAAATATGATTTGCCGATCAAAATCCTAAGTAAAAATTGCATAGATTGGATCTCTATTTTTTTATACCGCGAGGGGCGCTGCCCCTTCGAACCCCACGGGGGGAAACCCCCTCGACCCCTTATCCGGTAGATTGCGAATCTATGCATAACTTGTTTTTGCAGGATGTATGTGACCAGTATGGCCTAATGTGTATGTGATGCATGTTTGTAATATTTTCATGACCTGCGTGTCGTGGGTTCGACAACACGGCTGGAGCCATTGTGTTGTCAAAGTATTGTATTAACGGCCTGCGTGCCGACTTGTGATGATTCCTTGTAACCATGTATTTTATTACTAGCTGTTATGAGTAATAGCTTATATTAGTACTTGGAGGACACATCACTTGGAGGGATGGCACACATGAACCATGGAGATGAAGATCATCATGGTGGATAGATTCTATGGCGATGGAGATCACCATGAGAAAATGGGCCATACTGAGTCACAACTGTGTGAATGCTATTCCTGTTGTTATACTCCTATGCATGTTTGAATGGTAGAAGTATAGCGATCCCTCACATAATGTTAAGTTAAACATATGCCCTCCCAACTAAACTCTGCACCATCCCATGTCCTGTAAATTGATGATGGGTCTATAAAATTAGGGCACCATCAACCTTCCTTGACTAGATGGGTTTGTATCGGATACCTACATGCATAAGGATTGGTGAACTTAACAAGGTTATCATAAAGGTTATGGACCTTGGGGCATAAAGGTTGAGCGCCGAGGCATAGAGATGTCACCCAACAACAAGAGTCATATAGAGATATGATTAGTAAGGTGTTACTTACCGAATTACCTTTTCTCCTAGCGGTGATGCAAAAGCTCACTAGTAGACTAGTTAATTGCGGATCTTGAATCGCTAAGAATCAATAGAGGGATATTGATTTTAGTGGGAGTACATTCTATTAAATTTGTTTAATACATTTTACTCTATCATGGTTTTATTTGTCTTAGTATTTTGCATTTTCTGTTGTAGATCAATGGCATCTAGCAACCGTGCAAACCCTTTTGCTTTGCGATCGATTCTTGAGAAAGAAAAATTAAATGGAACAAACTATTCGGACTGGGTCCGTAACCTGAGAATTGTTCTCAGGGCAGATAAAAAGGAAAACGTTCTAGACACCCAAATTCCAGAAGAGCCTGCTATCAATGCGGCTGCTGCTGTTAAAACTGCCTACAAGAAAGCATGTGATGACTCTCTTGAGGTTAGCTGTCTTATGCTTGCATGCATGGAACTCCGACCTTCAAAAGCGCTTTGAGGATCGAAGCGTATGATATGATCATGGCGCTTAGGACATGTTCCAGACACAGGCCAGACTGAAAGGTTCAATGTCTCTAAGGCTTTTCTGGAATGCAAGTTAACAGAAGGTGCACCCGTAGGCCCACATGTGATCAAAATGGTTGGTTACAGTCAGACTTTGGATAAACTTGGTTTTCCAATTAGCCAAGAGTTGGCAACTGATTTCATTTTGGCGTCTCTTCCACCTAGCTATGGACATTTCATTTCGAACTACCATATGCATGGGGTGGAAAACGGCTTTAATGAGCTTTGTGGGATGCTCAAAACAGCAGAGAGTGACATTAAGAAGTGTGCAGGGCCTAGCCATGTGATGGTTGTGCAGAACAAGTCTAGCTTCAAGAAAAAGGGTAAGAAGTCATGGGCAAAGAATAAGGGCAAGGTTAAAGATATGATCTCGAAGCCAACGCCTAAGCCTAATACTAGACCTGGAGCCGAGACAGTATGCTTCTATTGTAAAGAGACTGGCCACTGGAAGAGAAACTGCAAGAAGTACTTGGATTCCGATGAATGCAAAAAGAATGCTGGAAGTAAGACTTCCACCCATGGTACACTTGTCATAAATGTTTTAGATATTTTTCTCGCTGATTCTCCTATTAATTCTTGGGTATTTGATACCGGATCAGTTGCTCACATTTGCAACTCGATGCAGGGGTTAATAAGAAGTAGAGGAGTCGCAAGAGGTGAAGTTGATTTTCGCGTCGGAAATAAAGCAAGGGTTGCTGCGTTAACCGTCGGCACCATGCAACTTCAGCTTCCTTCAAGATTTATTATGGAATTGAATAATTGTTATTATGTTCCTAGTATGAGTCGAAACATTCTATCCCCCTCATGTTTGATGAGAGATGGTTATTCATTTGCAAGTAAAGACAATGGTTGTTTGATTACTAAAAATGAAATGTTTATGGCTTTTGCGCCCATTGTGAATGGGTTATTTATTTTAAATCTTGATGATGCGCCTATCTTTAACATAAATGCTAAAAGACTTCGACCTAATGATTTGAATCCCACCTATGTTTGGCATTGTCGTTTGGGTCACATAAGTGAAAAGCGCATGAAGAAGCTCCATGCTGATGGTCTTCTAACTTCGTTTGATTTTGAATCATACGAGACATGTGAAGCTTGTTTGCTTGGTAAGATGACCAAGTCACCTTTCAATGGTACTTTTGAGAGGGCGTCAGACTTATTGGAAATCATACATACTGATGTATGTGGGCCAATGAGCACGACTGCTAGAGGTGGATTTCATTACTTCATAACTTCCGCACCTGTAGCGTTTGGACGAACCGCAAACAAGGAAGTAGTACGACTACTCTGCCCCGACGTGCTGCATCATCTTCCGCACCTGCACGTCTAGTGGTAAGACCGTGATCTATAACTGCAGTGATCTTGGTTTACGGGTAGAAATTTTTAATATGCGCTAGTGTAGCCTACCCGTAGTCCTTCACGCGCATCATGAAGAAGGGCGAATAAGCTCGCGCGGGGATGACTGCCTTCCACTCGGATTGCCCAGGCGAACACCGCCAAGCGGACTATTGCATTCGGGGACAGCTGCACCAACTCCAATCCATAAGCCTTCAAGACCTCACCGACAAAGAGCGTCGACGGCATCCAGAGTCCCGCCTCGAAGAATGCGGCGAAGACAATCGCCTCTGACTCCTCGGGATGAGGCTCCACTTCGTCGTGGGTGGGCAGGCGAGCTTCGTAACGGTCATCTATCTTCTTCTCCCGCAGGAGAGCTTGGATCGTCTCCTCTGTGGCATGGCTTCGCCCTAGCACCGCGGAGCACCGCCCTTGCGCGCTCTGCCGGGCGTTGTACACCTTCCGGGTCTGCACCAGTTTACGAGCCACCACCGAATATTCCGCCTCAGGCGGCGTCGAGCCGCGCTGGTCCGATGAAGCGCTACCACTAAGTCGGCGGCCGGAATCTCCATGGCTTGCCATCCTTCTTTCCGCACGATGGATTGTTGGAGCAGAGGCGAGTGGATTTCGCGCAGCAACGTGGAACAACCAACTGGGTGCACGCGGACGAGATGCACACCCGTGTGCCAGTAAAGCACCTTTTATACAGCCCCTTCGCGTCCCACCATCGAGAGGGCAACCGGCGGGAGCCGCCGGTTCGTCCCGCCCACGATCGGGAAGTGTAATTGACCGTGGGATGGCACGCCGCGTGTCTCGCCTCCCTTGGGAAAAGACGCGGGCGAGCGGTCACAAGGCTGCTGCATCCCACGGCACACCAACCAGGCAACGCCGCATGTACCCTCACCTCGGGACCATGCGTACGACGGTCGCAGACCGCCCCAGCCTTTCCAACGCATGGCATAGCGACTCTGGGTCGAGCGCAGGGCCGCCCCGCGCCAAACAAAGTTTTTCGGCTCCGCAGCACGGCCCGGCAACAGCTGTGGCCCCGTGGAGGGAAGGCTCCGCGACTTCCCCGAAGCCTTCACCTCTGCGGGACCAGCCCGTGTCCGCCCTCAGCCATAACACTGCAGCAGGCAGCCGTGCGTGTGCGCTGCACATTATACCCCTTCACTCTTACCACAACCGTTTTTGTACTCTGATGTGTCCCATGCCTTTCTATGGATGCTAGGTCACAGAGAGCACTAGTGCAATGGGTCAGCCGGTGGGACAACTACAGCTTCGCCTTTGACGCAGTTCCTGCCTCCGCGCCTTCGGCGAGGTCCCCACCTCCGCAGGCTGGCTTCGAGCCCGACCCTGGCTTCATCCCCTACGAAAAGACACCTCACCATGCACTCGCGCGCCGGCGCCGTGCGCTCGCAAATGCCCCCACTTCAGTGCCTTTGGGCAGCCCAACCACCCACCGCATCCCACATTCCCTTACCTTGGTACAAGGTACTATTCCCCGCACCTTGACCCTCATAGTTCCACCATTTTTCTTTGGCTGCCAGGTCCCAGATACTATCAGTGGGGCCAATCACTCGGTCGAAGCACGCGCGGTCACGGCACGGCCAACCGGCGGCCGATGATGCGCCACGGCCAAAGTGCGCACGCGACGCACTCACCAGGTTGCGGGACAACACAGGACATGTCGGAGTCGACTCCCCGGGCTGCCACCGCACGTTCGTGAGCTGAAGAAGCATGACCGCCCAAAGATGCACCGGTACCACGCCCCCACATAGATACTGCTCCAAGCTCGGAGGCGATCTTGTTCTCATAAATAGGCGCCGGAATCGACGAAGCCCTATTTATGAGAGCAAGACCATCGCAGAGCATGGAAGCACGGCGTGCAGGTCTGGGAAGCACAGTGCTCCACCACTGCCGTATATATATACACCCGCTTCCCATCGGGAAACGCAACCGGCGGGACACCAACCGGCGTGGCTGCTCGCTTGTGCCCCACCGACGGGAGTCGAACCGGCGCGATCGCTTCCGCGTGCGCGCGCCGTTTCAACTTGCCGCCCCTACGTATCTGTCCCACATCGATGAGATCTTCGCCTTCGCGGAGCAGCTCAGCTCCGCCTTCGGCGAAGTCTCGCGCCCGCGGAGCAGCTCAGCTCCGCCTTCGGCAAGGTTTTCGCCCCCGCACAACAGCTCGGCTCCACCTGTGGCCTCGCGGAGCCACAATGCGTGCCACATGCGAAGTCACCCTCGCCCAATATCACACAACTCACAGGCCGCAGGGACGGAGGGGGCCAAAGGGCTCGGCGGCAAGGCTTCGGCCTGTGAAGCCCTTCACCATGAGAGGCTCCTGTTGTAGGGGTAGCCCCCACCTAAGCCCAGCTAGCCTGTTAGCGAGTTATGAACCCATGTACGACACAAGATGGTCTCGGGAAGGATACTCGAGTGTAAGGGCACTATTGTAAAGACACTCCCTCGGGGATATATGTATGTACATGACGAAGCCTCGGGGGACGAGAGGTCATTTATTCACCTAACTCTCCATTACCATACTCTCTCTCTCTCTCTCTGTTTGGTCTGTAGCCACAACACACATCATTTAGTTTTGGCTTCTCCAAAAGACAAAGCAAATAGGGTGGTTTCTTAAAATCGCTTCTCTAAATGGATTCTCAAGCCCAAAACTAATATGCATTGTCTACATTGGCATCTCCGCTGTCTACTGCCATCTTGAAAAGTGCAACTAAAAGCCATCAGCCATAGCCCAAAAGAATAGGACCTTAATGGATCATGAGAGCCAACCAACATAATATTTGTAAAGCATATCGTTCCTACATGTGATCTAGACTTTGTGTGTGTCTGTGTGTGTGTAAATTACGTGAGCAATCTAGGGCCCAACATCAACAACTGTCTGATGCATGTGTATGATTGATAAAAATTTTAGAGTTTAGGTATAAAAATATTTCATACCCTTGATATATTTAATATATTTATGGTAAGTGAGTTTTCATCTCAGTTTAAACTAGTTTGAACTACTTTCAAATTTAAAGTGACTATGGTGAGTATATACTATGAAACTAGCTCAAACTAGTTAAATTGAACCATGGTGCATGAAATAGTTGTCATATATATATATATATATATATATATATATATATATATATATATATATATATATATATATATATATATACACTCAAAGAAAACAAGGATAGTCCATACACTCTGAAAAGGTTGTACAACTTTACCCACAAGATATAATTAGCTCATGTTGTTGGCTGTTGTGGTTACAGACCAAACAGACAGAGTGTGTGTAGTGGAGAGTTAGGTGAGCAATGATCTGCCCCTCCATGGCTTGTATCGCATATATATATCCTCATGGAGAGTGTTTTTATAATTATACCCTTTATCCAAATATCCCTTTCAAGGGCATTCACGTCATTACACGTGTCTCACTTGGGGCTTACAACTTTCTAACAGGCCGGCTGGGCTTAGGTGGGGGCCACCCCCACAACAGGAGCCTCTCATGCAGAAGGGCTTCACAGGCTGAAGCCATGTTGCCGAGCCCTTTGGCCCCCTCCGTCCCTGCGGCCTGTGAGGTACTTAGATGCAAATACAGTTGGTAGTGCGTCCCCGCTTTGTGCCGAAGATGCGGAGTTAGGCAAACTACCGAAGTCGTCCCCGGTCTTGGCCATCCTTCGCGGCGCCACCGTTACTGGCGGAGTCGCCTTACTTAACCGAAGGTGTTGCACACTTTGGGCGCGACGTCGGGATTCCCCTGGTCCGGAGTTGTCATGTCCCGACAGCTCGGCGCACCAGAGGTGACGTGGTAATGGCGGCGCGAATCGCGTCGACCCTCGAAAAGACAGGGGCGGGCTACTGCGTAGGATGGTACACATGGCGCGACGCGATTGGCGCGTCGTGGGCTGTCAGCGGTCGCACGACCGCGATGGCGCGTCCCTTCCCAAAAGTGGCAGGACGCGTGGCGGGATGTTACCGGCACATCGTGCACTGCCCAGCAGCCTGGCAGACACGCCGCGTGCCTACTTTGACTGCGACGCCACACCTCCCACTGGTCGGACTCTGGAGTCTTCATGTGAGTCTAAGGTCGGAGGGTCACCTTGGCAGGCATGTTCGGGCTTGCTGCACAGGCGTGTGGGTTTGTGGCAGTCTCTTCTTGAGCTGAAGTCGGAGCCGGAGTTACCCTGTGGAGATGAAAACCTCGCCGAAGTTGCTGTTGAGATTGACCGGTCCGTAGTCTGCTGTTATTGCGTCGATGGCCCCGGGAATCATGCTGTCGCGCAGCCAGAGGATACGGCACGCCGTGCGAACTGCATTTACTCTCGAGGGAGTGGACACGTGGCGGAGCGCGAATGGCGTGTCGTGCGCTGTCAGGCCATTTGCACAATCACGTTGTGACAGGCACTACGCGTGTGGGCAGTTGTGCTGCTTCGGCTTCAATTGTGGGGAGGCGAGCAGTTCGTCTCCTGCCGGTTACCTTTACCAGTGGCGTGGGAGATGCAGGGGCTTTAAATACCCCCTGTGGCACCACATCTACGGTCTCCTCCTCACGCCTTCCATCTCTTTCCCTGCACTCTGCTCTCCAGCTTTCTTTCCTGCCTTGCTGCCCCTGTCATCATCTAGCTCGCGGAGGACGATGGCACACAGTGAAGAACGTGCTCAGCAGGCCGGTAGCAGCGCCTTCTCCCGGCGGTCATTGCCTCTCGAGGTGGAATACACACTCGAGGGGTGCAACTCCACGCTGGTGGAGAAACGGTGGGTGGCGACGGAGAAAATAGAAGGTCCATGCTCCCGTGTCTTGGGCTCAATGCTCACGATGGAGGAGACGATCAGCAGCCTACTGCGCGAAGGGAAGGTGTCAGATCGTCGGGAGGTGCGACTGCTTGCGAGCGACGAGACCGAACCGCACCCCGAGAAGTCGGAGGCGATTGTCTTCGTCGCCTATTTCGAAGCCAGGCTGCGCATCCCAGCTGCCCTGATTGTCGGGGACGTCTTGCAGACCTTTGAGGTTGAGCTAGCACAGATGACTCTGAACGCGATAGCCCGTCTTGCCGTATACAGCTAGGTGTTGCATACGGAAGCCTGCTGGCCTAGCGCAGCGCTGTTCACATTTCTCCATGACGCACGATGTCAGCCAAAAGAGCGAAGAGATAGGACGTTTTCCAACTTCGGCAGCATCAACTTCGTTCTGCAGCCACGGTGCAGGAAGATCTTCCCTGCGAACTTGACTCGGGGGAATTGGGAGCCGAAGTGGATGAGACGGTGGTTTTACCACCGTGTGGCAAGCGGTAGCGGCCTCGAGTGTTTAGGGCGGCTGGTAGCATTCAACACCACGCCCGGCACACCGATAGATGCTGAGGATCAGCGAAGGGCGCGGAGGCTTGTGGGGATCACCGCCCGCTTCAACATGCGCGACCACGCCAAGGTGTTCGTCATGTATGGCGTGGCACCACTTGCTGCTGGGTGGCGTGTCACTCCTGGGGGGCTTCGTCGCGACAACGTTCTCCTGTCTGTGTCTTCGTTACCGAGACCCTCCGATCCACGTAAGTTTTGGTGGAGCCTTAGTTTTTCCCGTACTATCCATCGGGCCTGTCCTGGAGGACGTGGAGCATGCAGTGGGCGCGTTCCTTGGACCGTATACGGCCAGGAAACACACCCTGCGTGTAGCTGCGATCGCGGAGGCAGGTCTAGGGCAAATAAACCCTGTGTGCAAGGCCTTGAGCATTAGAGTGCCAGATCGTGCTACTCCGACCCCGAGTCAACCACGCCGCGGTACCAAGGGGAAAGGATTACCGTCTCGCCAGGGTGTTCGGTCCTCTGCAGCCGGACCTGGTACACTGGTGGCTGCTCGCGCTAGCACACGGACTCCGACTCGGCAAAGTATGCCAACTCGGAGGTAGACGCAGTGCCAAGGGCGGAGGAGAGGGGACCTTGTGCTGTGGCGAGGATGAAGAGTGCAGCGTGGGCAACCGGGAGGCGGAAGCTTCCTCGCCGCCAGCCGGTATTGAGGGGGAGCCGTCACCAGCGGAGGATGCTGGAGCGGAGTCCTTGCCTGCGGCGGTTACTCGGGCGGAGCCCCCACCTATGGCAGTTACCGAGGTGGTGTCGCCACCTTGTTCCTCAAAGGTGAAGCGGCCTCGAACGCTATCGCCCCTTCACCCGGCGAGGGGGTTCGCTATGGCGAGCAAGGTCGGGGCCCTATGGGACTTTGATTTCGACACCGAGTACCCCTGCCCCGCCGCCCCTGCAGCCCCCTCTGGGTCTGTGGTTGCCGGGGGCGGGAGCCTGTTGGAACTAGGCTTCGACGTAGTGGCCCTCCGGCTCAAAGGGCCGGTATCGTTGGGGGACGCAGGTATCCTTGTGGTTTCTTGTGAGGCTGAAGGGGCGCCTCGGCGGAGTCCATCGGCTAGTGCCGAAGGTAAACCACCTTGTTTGGTATGATCCTGTGCTGCGTTCGTAGGGCTCTAATCGCTGCGTCTTCTCGCAGCAGCATGCCTCCCTGGGCGTGGGCAACCTTCGAAGCGTGGGGACGTTCCTCCAGGAGGGACGTTCGACACCGGTGAAACTGTCATTGTGGATGCCGCGCACCCAAGCCTAGCAGATTTCGTCCCTCGACCGGAGGTGCTAGTAGCGTGGTAGAGGGTCACGGATAGGGTGGCCATGAACCTAGACCGCCAGGCGCTATGGACCTGTGGGTCGGAACTCCTTGGGAGAGCGCTGGAGGCCTCGAAAATGAGGACAAGTATTTGACCCTTAGGAGCGCGTAGTCCTTTAGAGGTCTACTAACCGCTTTATCGTGCAGACCCTCGCGCTTGGCCGGGCGTTGCAGGTGGCTCACGCCCGTGAGCAGGAGCCATTAGAGGATTGACTATGCGTCACCGAAGGGGCTCTTCGCGCGACCGAGGAGGCACATTCCTGTAAAGACGACCGCATTCGACACCTGGAGGCGGAGCGCACGGGGGCCATTTCATATGCTGAGGAGCTCGTAGCGGCGGCGCAGCAGGCGGCAGTGGAGGAGCGAGACGGCCTGCTCCATCAAGTTGCTGTGCTACAAGAGGATAAGAGTCGCCTTGCTGCGTCTCTTAGGGAGCGTGACCAGGCTCTGGGCAACGCCTCGGTGGCGGCATGGGATGCTATGCTAGCCCTGGAGGGCGCCCTCAAAGACCTTGTTGCCGATGTGCCGCCTCGCTCATTCAGGCCTGAAGAGCTATTACGGACACTTCGCCGAATCAGGGATGCTTCCAACCTTGCTCGCAGTGTTGCGACGTCCTTTGGCAACCATTGCTCCTATGTGACCTCGTGCCTGGCATGTGCGCTTCTCCGGTACCGAGGCTGCCAGCATGTCGATGAACTGGCTGACCCGCAACTGGAGATGCCGGTCGGGGCTAGAGTGATGTCCAGATCCATGCATGCTATTCGCCCCGCTGTTCGGGTTTTCATGAGCGGATTTGGGAGTACATCGGGGAGGCCGCGGCGAAGGTAGAGCTATGGCGGACCATGTACGATGAGGGGAACCTCGGCCGATGGCTGGATGAAGTTCCCCGGTGTGACGAAGGTGGCACCGATGGCTCGAGGCAAGTGTGACACCGGGATTCTTGTGTGTCAGTGTGTGTTGTAACCTGCGCATCCCGTTCCCTGAATAAAGTGGAAATTGCTCCCCATGTTTTGACCGGCATGCCCTTATGTTCCAAGCAGTTGCCCGATGGGGACCGGTTGCTAATCTCCGACACCATAACCCAGCGCCATCTGCGGCGCTGGTGGCGGGCTAAGGACTCGCTGGACTTCTGGACGAGTCAAATCTTGACAGGCGAGGCTCCGGCACGGACGCTCGTCCAGGCGGACCCGAACGAATAGCGTTCGTAGGTGGGAAAAGGCACTTGTGTAATAGATCTTAGGGGATGTTGATCGGCAGACACCTTTGTAAGCGCTCGTATACAAACGTAATAGACCAGCGGAAGTGCTTGTCCCCGTCACTTCTTTGGGCACACTTGTTTCCCTCGTGAGGTTTGGCCCCTCTATTCTCGCGGTAGTCGAAGCAGACGCGTGCGTGCTCCACCCATTACCCTTCGAAGTGGTGGCAGCGAAGCTGGTGCCTAGTCGAAGCAAACGTGCGAGCGCTCTGTCGCCTACCCTTCTAAGTGGTGGCAGCAAAGCTAGCACCTAGTCGAAGTAGATGCGTGCGCGCTCCGTTCCCTACCCTTCGAAGTGGTGGCAGCGGAGCTAGAGCCTAGTCGAAGTAGACGCGCGAGCGCTCCGTCCCCTACCCTTCGAAGTGGTGGTAGTGGAGCTGGCACCTAGTCAAAATAGGCACGCGAGCGTTCCACAGTCGAAGTAGATGCGCGAGTGCTCCGTCCCCTACCCTTCGAAGTGGTGGCAGCGGAGCTAACGCCTAGTCGAAGTAGGCGCATGAGCGTTCCATAGTCGAAGTAGACGCGCGAGCGCTTTGTTCCCTACCCTTCAAAATGGTGGCAGCGGAGCTAGCCCCTAGTCAAAGTAGGCGCGCGAGCGTTCCATAGTCAAAGTAGACGCGCGAGCGCTCCATCCCCTACCTTTCGAAGTGGTGGCAGCGGAGCTGGCGCCTAGTCAAAGTAAACGCACGAGCGCTCCACAGTCAAAGTAGGCGCGCGGGCGCTCCGTCCCCTACCCTTCGAAGTGGTGGCAGCGGAGCTGGTGCCTAGTCGAAGTAGTCGCGTGAGCGCTCCGTCCCCTACCCTTCGAAGTGGTGGTAGCAAAGTTGACGCCTAGTCGAAGTAGGTGCGCGAGCGTTCGTCAGTCGAAATAGACGCACGAGCACTCCGTCCCCTACCCTTCGAAATGGTGGCAGCGGAGCTGACGCCTAGTCGAAGTAGGCGTGTGACCATTTCATAGTTGAAGTAGACGTGCGAGCGCTCCATCCCCCACCCTTCGAAGTGGTGGCAGCGGAGCTGGTGCCTAGTCGAAGTAGACGCGCGAGTGCTCCACAGTCAAAGTAGGCGCGCGGGCGCTCCGTCCCCTACACTTCGAAGTGGTGGCAGTGGAGCTGACGCCTAGTCGAAGTAGTCGCACGAGCGCTCCGTCCCCTACCCTTCGAAGTGGTGGTAGCGGAGCTGGTGTCTAGTCAAAATAGATGCACGAGTGCTCCACAGTCAAAGTAGACGCGTGAGCGCTCCATCCCCTACCCTTCGAAGTGGTGGCAACGGAGCTGGCGCCTAGTCGAAGTAGGCACACGAGCGCTACAACTCGAGCGACGTCCATCATTTCTATCGTCGGGCCATGCGCGCACGTTCCTTCTGCACCCTTAGGATGCCTCACTCACTGCCTCACGGGTTCCCTGGACACCTGAAGCGTGATTAACGGAGTTTTGCACATACCGCTTTACAGCTGGGGGGCATCGCTTGTCCCCCGTTGTTTCACGGGCCCCTGAGATAGGGGAACACATGAAGCGTAATTGGCAAAACCTTGTACTTGAGGCGGGACATGCACCTGGAATGGCCAATAGGACGCTTGAGGCGCAATTGACGGGGTATCGCTTCTGGGGCTCTTTAAAAGGGGCGAGTGGCCAAGTGAAGCACCGCTCGCCTTCCCAAACCTTCTTGCCCCTGCAACCAACTTCCCCTCTTGAATTCATAGCCCCCACTCTGCCCTAGCCTCCTCCGGTGCTTCTTTACCGTTGCCGATAGCGACGAGGGCTCCCATTTGTGGCTAATACCGCCAGAACGACCACAGGGCTGAACACCCCATCAACATGACGTGGACATGACGCCACGGTGTGGTTTTCCTTCGCCAGCTTGCCTAAGCACCCCGGCTGATGAGGGATGTTGGGCAATTCATTTGTACTTCAACAAGGGGTCTTTCAGCTCCAGAAGTAGACTTCGACTCTCCATCTCTTCTTCAGAAGAGTAGGCCATTGAGCTCCTACGTCGCCATCGCAATTGGTGTGCCAATGCGCCGCGACGCGGGCGCGAACACAAGTGGCTTTCTTGGCCTCACTGCTCGGGCTTCTACTCTTCTTGATGACTTTCTCCATGGTGTTAATACGCCAACACGACTTCCCTCTGGCACTTTGGGCCTTCTGAGGCCCGCCTTGTGAGAGTCTGCGCTCGTTCTGTGGCACCCAAGTCCATCAGGAGGATACCCTTTATGCTTCAGAGCCGGGAGACACAGACAGGCTCTGGCCTCCGTGCCAGCATAGGTGGTCTCCAGGCCGAGCGTAACTTATACTCCGTAGAATACGCTGAAAGCTCGATGGCACGGGCGGGCGGTCCTCTGTTGTGCCTTATTTGCGCCCCGCAGGATGCGCATGGAGGCAAGCCTCTGCTGCGCCTTATCTGCGCCCTGCAAGGTGCGCATGGAGGCGAGCCTCTGCTGCGCCTTATTTATACTTCGTAGAATACATGGAAATATCAACCACGTCTTATTTATGCTCCAGGGAGTACGCATAGTGATGCCACCGACGCGTGCGCGAGACATCCGCGTCTTTTTTATACTCAGTAGAGTGCGTAGGGACAACATCCACGGCTTATTTATACTCCGTAGAGTACGTGGGAACATTAACCACGTCTTAGTTAATACTCCGGAGAGTACGCGTAGTATCAACACCGACGCATGCACGAGACATCCGCATCTTGTTTATACCCAGTAGAGTGCGCAGGGACAACATCTGCATCTTATTTATACTCCGTAGAGTGCGTGGGAACATCAACCACGTCTTATTTATACTCCGAAGAGTACGCGTAGACGCGGTGCCCACACGTGCGTAGGGACACCCGCGTCTTGTTTATACTCAGTAGACTGCGCAGGGACAACATCTGCGTCTTATTTATACTCCGGAGATTGCGTGGGAACATCGACCACGTCTTAGTGATACTCCGGAGAGTACGCCTAGTGATAACACCAATGCGTGCGCGAGACATCCGCGTCTTGTTTATACTCAGTAGAGTGCGTAGGGACAACATTCGCGTCTTATTTATACTCCAGAGATTGTGTGGGAACATCGACCACGTGTTAGTGATACTCTGGAAAGTACGCATGGTGATAACACCAACGTAAATGCGGGACATCCGCGTTTTGTTTATACTCAGTAGAGTACGCAGGGACAACATCTGCGTCATATTTAAACTCCGGAGATTGCGTTGGAACATCGATCACGTTTTAGTGATACTCCGGAAAGTACGCGTAGTGATAACACCAACGCGTGCGCGGGACATCCGCGTGTTGTTTATACTCAATAGAGTGCACAGGAACAATATCTGCGTCATATTTATACTCCATAGTGTGCATGCGGAGGTGGACCTCGATGCTACGTCTTATTTATACTCCGTAGAGTGTGTGCGGAGGTGGACCTCGATGCTACATCTTATTTATACTCCGCAGAGTGCATGCGGAGGCGGACCTCGATGCTACGTCTTATTTATACTCCGTAGAGTACGTGCGAAGGTGGACCTCGACGCTACGTCTTATTTATACTCCGTAGAGTGCGTGCGGAGGTGGACCTCGACGCTACGTCTTATTTATATTCCGTAGAGTGCGTGCGGAGGTGAGCCTCCGCATGTTTTTGTGGGAAACATGACTAGTCTCGCAAATGGTGAACTTTATTAAATTCCCGTTTGCGCAGATGAGCGAGTTCAAAAGGTCGGGGACTAACCAGTCGACTATCGTTGTTGTGGCGGTAGGTAGAGATCCTCTGCTGCTGGAGCGATCCACGGGGGAGCCCGACGGGGTGCCTCTTGGGGCCGCAGGTGCCCTTGTATTGGCGTGCCTGGCCTAAGAATCTCACTGGACTTCATGGTGCGGGCCTCAGGTGTCGAGCTCTATGTGGCGGGCCATATCCTAGTCGTCGTAGGCGGTGATGATACCCCGCGGGCTTGGGAACTTCAGGCATAAGAAGCCGTAGTGTGGGACTGCCCCAAAGGAATTGAGGGTTGGTCGCCCCAATATGGCGTTGTAAGGGTACTGGATATCGACAACGTTGAAGGTGGCGTCCTTGCTCCTCACATTGTCGCCCTGGCCGAAGGAGACCTGCAGGCATATCTGGCCCAGCGCCCTCAATGGATGACATCCGAAGCCCTGCAGCGGAATTTTCGAGGGGCCCAGGCGACTTCAGGGGATCCCCATCTGGTCGAAGGCCACTGCAAATAAAATGTTCGCAGAACTTCCTCCATCGACAAGGACATGCCTAACGCCGCATCCTGCGATGGTGACCTGGATGACTAGGGGATATTGGTGGGGGAACTCCACGCCTTCGGTGTCGGCGATCGTGAAGGTAATTTTGTGCTGTGCCCAGTCCGGCGGTGCCTGTGCCGGGTATGCCGCCACGTGATGTAGCCTCCACGCGTAGGCCTTTCGCTGCCTCACCGAAGCAAACTCCAATGAGGAGCCCCCAGAGATGACGTTTATGACCATGCGCTGGGCGCCCTCCAGGGCGTGGATCCACAGGGGGCTCTCCTGAGGCTGCTGCACATGGGCTTGTATCCGTTGGAGGCCCTCCTGAGGTTGCATCCCCTGATCTTGGATTCTCATGGGGCCGTCCAGGGGTCGCTGGACGTGTGCCACTATGGGCAGCCACACATCGAGGTTTCTATCCTTGGCGACGCTTTACCGAAGTGCCGCAATGGTGGTGCATGCATGCGTGTCATGGCTGCCTCAGCCATGTACTTCACACCACTGGCCGTGGTGCTGGTCGTCATATGCCACGCGGGCCCTATCCTCACGGCCCCGGCCCTGACCCCGGTGAGCCCTGGCACCGCAGCCAGCAGGGGCGTTGTCTTTGGAGCCGCCCTCAATGTCAAAGACATAACGGGCTCTTCGAGACTTCTGTTGGCCGCGCTTAGGCTTGTCGCCCAACGAGTCCTTGTGCTGGGAGGCATCCTTCAATGGCTCCTGCCTGTGCTTGCCCTTCGAAGAGCCTTCCTTCAGCGAGTCTTCGCTCTTCATCGTGCCCTCTGTCGGATTGGCGTCGGCGTCATTGCCTTGACATCGCCGCGTGTCTTCTTTCGCTCTGGCGTACTCTTCTATCTTGTTGAAGAGCTTCGCCACCATCTTGATTGGCTTCCGCGCATTGTATTCGGCCAGCGGCCCCAGGCGGAGACCCTATACTACTGCGTTGATGATGGTTGTCTCGTTGATATCCTTGACCTGGCAGCGGACCTTCGTGAAGCGTTTGAAGTACTCCTGAAGCTTTTCTGATGGTTTTTGCTTGACTGTGAAGAGTTGATTCGCATCGACGCGCTCGACGCAGTTCCCTTGGAAGTTGTTGTAGAGGCGGTCGCGAATCTGCTCCCATGCGTAGATGGAGTTTGACTCTATGGTGAAGAACCAAGAGAGCGCCACTCACTGCAACGCGAGGAGGAGTCCCTTCACCTTCGTTGTGTCGTCTCCGCCTGCAGCTTCGATGGCGGTCTCGTATACGCGAACAAACTCCAGAGGGTCCATGTCGCCCTTGTACGATGTGATGGCCCTAGGGAATTTGAAGTCCTCTGGCATACCGCCTGCTGCAGGCCCATGGATAGTGGGGACTCCGGGTCCATGCGTCGTAGCGAGGCGTGGCTATCCGCCCGTTCGGGCGTGGGCTCCGACGCGACCACCGGCGGAATCTGCTGACCCCGAGCCTCTTGCATACTCTGCACAGCTCCGCGGAGATCCGCTAACTCCCGCTGGAGTGTGCAGAGGGTCACCAGCGTGGCGTTTTCTACTGTCAGCGTAGCCGAGGCGATCGGCGTACCTGGTTGCATGCTGACTCCGGCGTTGATGAAGAGGCTCGTGTTACCACCGGGACCACTCGACGCTCCCGCACCGGGTGTAGGGACGGTGGTCGCGCCTCCACGGGCGCTGACGTTACCGCTCCCTGCTACCTAGCCGGTGCTGCCGGAGTGGACCGTCACACCAGCGGCGGAGTCGGGCGTCACTCGTAGGGTGGGGTCAGCCGTTGCATCGGCGGTGGTGGGGTCGATCGTCACGCGGTGAGCATCGATGCTCGTGGTTGCCACGCCCACGTCTTCGTTCGCACCCACGACCGCCGATGCCGAAGCCCTAGTGTTGACACGGGACTTCGCCGCGTCCCTTTCCTTCTTCTTCACTGCCGATGATGAAGCTTTCTTCGGTGCCATCCTTCTCGAGATCCTGAGGCTTTCTCTTGTCGTCCCTACGGACGACGCCAACTGTTGTGGTTACAGACCAAACAGAGAGAGAGTATGTAGTGGAGAGTTAGGTGAGCAATGCTCTGCCCCTCCATGGCTTGTATTGCATATATATATCCTCATGGGGAGTGTTTTTACAATTATACCCTTTCATTCAAATATCCCTTTCAAGGGCATTCACATCATTACACATGTCCCACTTGGGGCTTACAACTTTCTAATAGGCCGGCTGGGCTTAGGTGGGGGCCACCCCCACAACATTGGCCATTACACGCTTCCTTGGAGGTGTGATTGAGTAATCATAACAAGGTCTTTATAAAGCTAAGCTGTCAACCTGGCCACGTCTCCACTAAGGTTTCACCTTAATAAGGAATCCATCATATTAGAGTCCCCTCTTGTGTCATGTGAGACTTCCCATAGCCTATACCATGCTCATATTCAACCTATAGAGAGACTCAGGTTGGAACCTACTAATTAGTAACCAGGACTATCCCATACTAATCTTGTGGTAGTATGAAAGGGCTTTGTAGTAGTAGTAGCTCACTGATCAGTCCTTAATTGACTTAGGCACTTTCCACATACCCCTTGTGCCTGGCATCAACATTGTGCCACTGAACAACGATGTGTGCCAGTAAGTACCCACCACCTAACCAATAGCCTAAGTCTAAATTAGGTTTTATATTTTTTATTTTGAAATATTGCATAGACTTTTCTGACTTACCGAAATCGGGAATACATTTGAAAACTTTATCATTTTATGTGAAAAGGTATCCCAAGCCTAAGTTATAACTATACAGGTCTAAGCATTGCTACAAAAGTTCTCTAGCCATACTAGTGTACTTACTAGGGTTTTATTTTAGGGTGACAAGGTACAAGTGTTTGCAATATTAAAGGAGCTGTTAAAAGTGGGCATTAACTAAAGTAACACATGAATTGAAATACATGGAATAAAACATATGCATTCATAATAATTTAAATGACATAATTTTATTTTGCAATCTGGGATCAATATGATGACATAATTTTATTTTGCAATCTGGGATCAATATGATCAAGGATGTGTAACTTGCCTTGTTCTGCAGTCTTACGTGAATCATCAAAGTAGAACTCTCTTGAATCGTTGTAGTCTATACGTGAAAATAACTCACTAAATTTAAATAAAATTCAAATGAACTTCAAAAGTTGAAGACATTACAGATTTAGATCTATCTTAATTTTAGATGAATTTAGAAATTTGAACGGGCTCAATTGGAGTTATGATGAAGGAGGACGAGCTCCTGGAAGTTTGAACCCTAAAGAAAATGAATAAAAGGAATTTCTATAATTATTTTTCTAAAGGAAAAGACATTCATGATGTCAGCAAAAAATTTACAGTTTTTGGGGAATTATTTTTCTAACGGAATTTCATAATTATGATGTCAGCAAGGAATTTAATTTTCATCTCAATTAAATTTCTAAAGGAAATTCTAGTTTATGATGTCATACTGATGTCAGCCCTACACGTGGCAGCTGATGAGGCCCTTTTTGCTGACGTGGCTGCTAGGTGTTAGACACATGGTAGACATGTGGCAATTATGGGCTTGGGTGCTGATGTGGTGTGCCACATGGCTGCTGCCTCGGTAGAGTTGGTTGACGTGTCTACCAGTAGCGGACATGTGGCGAGGTGCGCTAATGTGGCTCGGGTTTGGCTAACGGGGCTACGGAGTTTTAGCATGGCATGGCACATGGTGTTGCGTGGCATGTCACATTGGCTATGCGGTATGACGTGGCATTGCTGGCTGGTGGCTGTGCATGGAAACCGATGGTCATCAGCGTTCCCGTGCGCAGAGGCAGCTGGTGTTCCATGCAAAAGGAAGAGGACACTAGGGGAGTATTTTGGTTTGCGTAGGGATTACCGAGGTGGCTGGAAGGTGGTCAACTGCATGAAGGAGTCAACGGTGGGCTCAACTGACGGCAGTGGTGAACTTGGCTGTAGGAGGGGTGGAGGGTGTTCGTGGCGGTGGGAGAAAGCTGATGGTGGCATTATCGATGCTTGAGGCAACTCACCACAATGTCGATTGCTTGCCGTAGCCATTTGCCAGTGGAGGACGAAGGGTGTTTGTAGCGAAGGAGCCTCAGTCACGGAGGCCCTTCTATAGGGTTGAGGGAGAAGCTTGAGGCAGGGATTGCTAGCCATAATCCATGGTGGTGTGCATTCGGTTGGAGAGGGAAAAAGGGAAAGAGGGGCGGGAGGAACAAGGGAAAGGGGGGGACGACGCCGATAGGTGGGCCTGGGCGGTGAGGAAAGGAGGGGAGAAAAGAGGCAAGTGGTAGGATGGGCTAGCACGGGGGATGTGGCTCAATCTAGGCCGTCCACATGTCGACCCAGGAGGAAAGCGAGGTTTTTTAATTTTAAACTTCTATTTTTGATTTACAAAAAACTTAAGAAATCAAATAAAGGCTTAGAAAATAAACAATCCAAATAAATCCCAACAGAATTCTTTAAAATTCTAGAAAAAGCAAGGAACCTGAATAAAATAAAATAAACTTGTTTTCACCACAATTACATAAATAAATTAATAAATTTTCTCTAGGCTTAAATAAAAGATTAAGAAAAAGGGGAATTAACTCCAGGAAAACCTAATTAAATAAATATAAAGCTAACCAAAATTTTGGGATGTCACAAACCTACCCCCCTAAAGAGAATCTCAACCTCGAGATTTGGATGGCTAGCAAAAGAGGTGTGGATGGTTGGCCTTCAGGTTATCATCTCGTTCTTAGGTGGCTTTATCTTTAGTATGATTGCTCTACTGCACTCTGTAGAATAATGGTCTTCCTCATAGTTTGACATTATGCTATCTGGAAGATCTTGACAGGGTGCTCTAGTAAGTGAGCTCTTTTTGAAGGTCCAGGTTCTCGAGTGCTGCCTGCATTCTTGGTACTTGAAGGCACTTCTTTAGTTGAGACACGTGGAAGATGTTCACAGAAAATCCCAAAAATTCCTAAAAATTCTAGAAAAAGTAAGGAACCAGAAAAAAATAAAATAAACTTGTTTTTACCACAATTACATAAATAAATTAATAACTTTTCTCTAGGCTAAAATAAAAGATCTAAGGAAAAATCCAATTAAATAAATATAAAATTAACCAAAGTTTGGGATGCCACAATATATAAGCACTATATAGGTTTGTCTAATATGATCTCTATGTATGTTTCTAAGTTGTTATGTTCTGTTAGCGATCGCTACAAACTTATGGACCGGAATGGAGTTTTTGACCTATCACCAAATATATACGAATCTACGGGGTCACACATTTAATGAGCTAGAATGATAAGGGTCTGGATGATAGTCTCCAAGTGGAGACATGATCTCTACTTGCATTGGATAAAGATCCAGCCTAAGGCTTTGTGAGTTGGATACGATATTTGATCGTATCATATAAGGATCCAATTGGAGATTATATAAAGAGAGGTGAGGGGGCTAAGAGAGGTATCCCAAAATAAATCCATTGAAACCCTAGCTACTGCCTGTCGTAACTCCTGCCATGCACGCTGGTACTAGCACATCGATGCTTGGTGTTCCATCCTTGAATGTGTGGACCTCGGTAGAGGTGCTGCTGCAATTGCGATAGTAATCGGGACGATCACGAGGAGAAGATGGTTGGATAGAGAACGATCAACTGCATCCACCACACCAACGCATTCTTCATGAATCACCACTTCAATTCTACTTCTGTTGCACTACACATCTAGTGGTAACGATCTATGATCTCTTTCTCACATAGCTTCCTGGTTTACATGGAAGAAAATTTAATCTGCGCTAGTGTAGCCTACCTGTATCCCAATAATGATATCAGAGCCATCCTGAGTAGTATTTGATCTAGATTAGTCACATATAGTGAATATGTGGTGATAGTAGATTGGATGTATTATTGGTCTGATATGACAGCTTAGATTGATTCATGTTAATGAATTGGTTTAGGCACTCATTGATAAGACCAAGCGGTTTCGGTGGTAGTAGATGGGTTCGAAGGAGGTATGAATTGATAATGGGCCGATCAGATTGGTTCAAAATTTGGTTAACATAATTAATCTAATGAAAATTTTAAAGGTGATTTCATGAATAGGATTCATGTCTTGAATTTTTTTCCAAGGGCGCTGCCCTCGACCTGTGAGGAGCATTGCCACTTCGATCCCCGCCCACTATATATTATAGTATAACAGCCTACATGTCAACTTATGGTGCTTAATATTTTTATATGTAATTCATTATTAGCTGTTAAGAGTAATAGCTAAGTAGATGAATGTGGTAACCTCAATCGTGATGGCTCGATGGATAGAAAGCGTGGTGATGGAGATTATCATTCTAAGGGCCATACTATCTTACAGTTTAGTAGGATTTAGCTGTGAATGTTTTATGTTCTTGTTATACTATTATTCATGTTATTATGTTGAGTGTTTTTGACATGATATAATAGTATCCCTCTAGAAAAATTAAGTAAACTTTATGCCTTTCCAATAGTTTCACCTATCAACATTTTGATCATTAACTATAGATCTACCAAAGTAGAGTGCCATTAATTATCTCGATAAGATAGGGTAAATATTGGACAGTTCATGTATGATATTGGTTTAACTTAACTAGGCTATCAAAATAGTTTTGAGCATAGGGGCATAGTGTTAAGACTGGGATATATGGATGTTACTCAATAAACAAGAGTTACATGTAATGTAATTAGCAAGAGATTACTTACCTATGTCACTAAGTTTCTAGTAGTGAAGCCAAAGCTCACTAGGACTTAGTGAAAATGGATTTTGACTCACTATATGTTATTATGGGGTACATGATTTTTAAATATATAGTGGGAGTATCTTTTGTTAAATTACTTAATGGAAGATTTCACATAAACATGTTGACGAATTTTTACATATATTTTTTATGTTATAGATAATGCCACCATCTACTTCCTCCACATCCAGTTTTAACCTATGATATATTCTTGCGAAAGAAAAACTAAATGAAACAAACTTCATTGACTGGTATCACAACTTGAGAATTATTCTCAAGTAAGAAAAGAAGGAATATATTTTAGAGGTTCTATATACAAATGAACTAGCTATAGATGCTTCTCATGCTCGAAAGAATGAGTATAAGAAATATTACAATGACTCACTTGAAGTTAGTTGTCATCTGCTTGCCACCATAAACTCTGAGCTTCAAAAGCAATATGAAAACCTCTAAGTCATTGTTTGCATGCAAATTAGCTGAAGGAAATCTAGTCAGCCCTTATGTAATCAACATGATTGGTTACATTGAGAATTTGAAAAAGCTTGCTTTTGCCCTTAGCCAAAAGTTGACTAATGATGTGATTCTCCAATCTCTCCCTTTGAGTTTTGAGCTAGTCGTTTTGAACTTTCATATAATGGTATGAAGAAGTCAATGACCAAGTTGCATGGGATGCTCAAATCAGCAAAGGAGAACATTAAGAAAATCTCTAATGATGTGAGGATGGTTCAGAAGACTACCAACTTCAAAAAGAAGTCTAAGGCTTCAGGCAAAAGAAAGGGCACGGGCAAAACTCAAGATAATATCTGGAGATTCAAATCTAAGCTTCAAAAGTTTAAGATTGGCACTGCACCTGATACTATGTGTTATCATTGCCAAGCCACTGGACATTGGAAGAGAAACTGTAAGAAGTACTTGGCAGAACTAGAAAAGAAGAAGGGAAGTAAAATTTCTACTTCAGGTCACTATAACAAATATGGACTTCAATGATGATCCGAAATCATCACGGAATATCACTTTTTGTTATTAAAAATATTTTGACAAAAATGAGGCATCATGGCCATCCTCATAGAAAGTGTGTCACTGATTGTATCTAGTGACATGACAAGTCATTTTCGTCATAAACTCCATGATGAAAATATTATTTGTCATGGAATGTAACAATTAGTGATGTTTATAATTATCATACATGGTTTTGTAAACATCATATAAACATTCTATTTCATCATAGATTTCTAGGCCTATCCGACCGGGTAGGGCTCCAATCAAGCATGTTTTATGAAGTTTTTGTTGTTGTAACATCCATAATTTCATCCAGCTTCCTGGAGATCACCCACCCTAGCTCTTCTCTCACCCAAGCTCACTTAACTTCAAAGATCATTCAAGGTATGATGTGATGGTGCCTTTTTCTTTCATTTGATTGAGTAATTCAACTGTAACCTATTGTACTCTTTGCTTTTCTAAGCTAATTTTCAAACCAAGCCTCATCTCTACCTCGTGCAAAAATGGAAAATGACCCAAATTACTCAAGCATCAATTCCTATCTATTTATTTTTCATTTATTCTACTATTTCCTTTTATTTGCCAGTTTAAAATTTTAATGACCAAAAACTATCGTTCCCAAATCCTTTGATTACTCATCGGTTTCTCATCATCCAAATTGGGTTTCTGTAACAACGTTACTTCCCTTCCACAGTTTTGCAAACTTTTTAGAGCTTCCAAAGAGTATTTTCCTGAGCATTTGGTTCAATGAATCAATGGGAATCGACATTTTTCCGAAACTAGTTGTTTCTGCTCCTTGTCATCAATTCGTTATCTCTAGTGAGCCGATCTTTGATTCCTTGCAATTACATCATCACTAGCACATCCTCTACATATTTCATGCTTCAAATTGACAAATGCATTGTTGTAGAACTCCAGCACTGGTGCCACCCGATTATCCACCACTATGCACCATCGCCCCATTTCTCTGGCCATGCTCCCTTGTCTCCTTCATATTCCCTGCCCATGCCTATGCCTCTAACAATGGGAGTCGAGGTTGTGCCCATGCTCCCTTAGTTCCTCCGTGTTCTCTACCCATGCCTATGCCTCTAAGCAATAACAATTCATCATAGAGAAGTAAAATGATACATGACAAAAAATAAATGCGTCACAAAAAAATAATTTGTCATAAAAACACCTTGGCACACAGCCACCCTTCTGACCTAACAATCTCTGATGATATGTAACTATATTTTGTGATGAAATTTTTTGAATCATCACAAAGTTTTAGGACGAAATGCCCCTACTTTCAATGGTGACAAATTTAATACATGTATCACAGAAAGTTACTTATTAATTACCTTTATTTCAGTCATCAAGGAACATTCGTCACTAATGCTTATATTTGTTGTAGTTGGTATAAATGTTATAGAAATAAATCTTGATACTTCTCATATTGGTTTTTGGGTTTTTGATACTGGATCCATTGCTAATATTTGTAATTCAATGTAGGGGCTGATAAGGAGTAGGAGTTTAGCAAAAGGAGAGGTTGATCTTCGTGTGGGCAATAGAGCAAGAGTTGCTGCATTGGCTGTTGGCACTTTATCGTTATCTTTTTCCCTCGGGATTAGTTTTGGAATTGAATAATTGTTATTATGTTCCTACCTTAAGCAAAAACATTATTTCTACTTCATATTTAAGAGCAGAAGGTTATAAGTTCAAAATAAAGAATAATTATTGTTCAATTTATTTGAATAATATGCTTTGTGGTCATATTTCATTGATGAATGGATTATATATTTTAAATCTTGAGGATATGCATAGCTATAACATTAATGCTAAGATATTTTGGCCTAATAATTTGAATCCGACTTATATTTGATATTGTCGTTTGGGTCACATAAATGAGAAGCGCATGGTGAGCTCCATAAAGATAGTCTTCTAAACTCATTTGATTTTGAATCATTTGAAACATATAATTCATGTTTACTTGGCAAAATGACTAAGACACCTTTCACTGGTCTAGGTGAGAGTGCACATGACTTGTTGGTCTTAGTACATTCAGATATATGTGGGCCAATAAGCTCAACGGCCAGAGGTAGTTTTTAGCACTATATAATTTTTACCGATAACTTTAGTAGATATGGCTACACCTATCTAATAAGGCAAAAGTTTGAATCCTTTAAAAAGTTCAAGAAATTTCATAATAAGGTACAAAATCAACTTAGTAAGATAATTAAAACTATATGATCAGATCGTGGAGGTGAATATTTGATTCATGAGTTTGGTGATCATTTAAAACAATATGGAATTGTTCCACAGCTAACTCCGCCGGGAATGCCTCAACAGAATAGGGTGTCTAAACAATGGAATCGGACTTTGTTAGACATGGTTCAGTACATGATGAGTCAATTTGATCTGTCATTGTATTTTTTGGGGTATGCACTAGAAACAATTGTGTTCACATTAAATAGGGTTCCATCGAATGTCGTAGATAAGACTAGGGGTGAAAAGTGGATATGAATTATCCATATTATTCGATTACCGTATTCAATGGGATGCGAATATGGTTTGGACACTATCTGATCCGTATCTGATCTATTTTCACCCCTAGAGAAGACATCATATGAGATATGGACTAGGAAGCATCCTGAGTTATCTTTTCTCAAAATATAGGAATGTAAAGTATATGTAAAATGTTTGATGTTTGACAAACTCACACTTAAATCAGATAAATACTTCTTCATAGGGTATCCTAAGAAAACTAAATGATATTATTTTTATAAAAGGGAGGAGAACAAATTGTTTATTGTCTGAAATAGTATCTTTTTGGAAAAAGAATTTATCTCAAAAGGGGTTAGTGGGAGCACAGTAAGACTCGAGGAAATACGAGAGCCATCAAAAAATGTTTCAACTTCTATTGAACATCTACAGATTGTACAAGATGTTGTAAAACCTGTGGAAGAGGCACCAACCTCATATAGGTCTGAAAGGCCACATCAATTGTCGATAAGGTATCAATATGATACCTTATTGTTAGACAATTATGAGCTTAGGACTTATAAGGAAGCGGTGATGGCCCTAGACTCTAAGAAATGGCTTGGAGCCATGAGATCCAAAATTCAATCCATATATGATAATCAAGTTTGAAAGTTAGTTGATCCAACTGATAGTGTAAAAACCATTGAGTACAAGTGAGTTTTTAAGAAAAAGATAGACACAGATGGAAATGTTCATATCCATAAGGAACGATTAGTGGTAAATGGTTTCAATCAAATTCAAGATGTTGACTATGATAAAACTATCTTGTCTATCATTGTGCTTAAGTCTGTCCAAATCATTCTATCTATTGCTGCATATTTTGATTATGAGATATGACAGATGGATGTCAAAACGGTTTTCTTAAATAATAAAATATTTTCAAAAAGTTTTGCTTATCCTTACCTCTCAATCTATGCTTACTCTTATCTATTGAATCTCTCTCATCTTTATGTCATTACGTGAAAATATATTTCCAACTCTCATCTTGTTCAAACCATTATAGATGGACATTTATCAAGATGCATCGAATGATGGATGGCCTATAGGCTTTCATCGACTACTCCATCATTTGGGATTCCAGCATTGAGCTATCTACGTGCACTGAAGAGACAGCCATGGAGATCGGCCAATGGGACACGATTTTACTTTACTCATCACCAAGCAAACTGGACAAGGGAGTCTTCGCTACCGCTTTAAAGGAAGTAGTTATTCATTTGAAAGAGCCAAGCAAGAAGCCACCCGAGAAGCAGTTCTTCGTCTCTGTCATCATTTCAATCTTCGCATGAAAGGATCACGCTTTGTACCCAGAAAACCATGAAGGATCACACCAAGGCAACCTTTGCCCCTTTAGGATAAGTTGTTAGGTAGCTATTAGACTATGTTATGAGCTAACAACATCAGGCCCATATTTAGTTAATGAATACATGTCATTGTGCATGATATGAATCTTTGTTATCCGCTGTGTGCACTAGCTTGATCCTGGACTAGTGCGATTTACACAGAGGATCCAAGAGTCGTTGCTCCGGGGTGTGACACCTATGTCATATGGTATTAGTCTTAATAAGATTCAGTGTCCTTCAACACCTGATGATCGAGACCGGATAAGTAAGATTCCATATGCTTTTGCCATTGGGTCTATCATTTATGTCATGCTTTATACATGTCTAGATATATCATATGCTCTAAGTGTTACGGGCAGCTATCAATCAGAATCAGGTGAAGGTCACTGCATAGTTGTAAAAACATCCTGAAATACTTTAGAAAGACTAAGGATGTGTTCCTTATTTATGGAGGTGAGAAAGAGTTAGTCGTAAATGGTTACAATGATGCTAGCTTTCAAGCCGATAAAGATGATTTTCAATCACAGTCTGGGTTTATATTTTGTCTTAATGGAGGAGTAGTGAGCTGAACAAGTTTCAAGTAAGAGACGGTTACTGATTCTGTAACGAAGGCTGAGTATATTGTGGCTTCTGAAGCTGCAAAAGAGGTTGTTTGGATAAAGAAGTCCATCTCTGAGCTGGGCATGGTCTCTAGTACTTCTGGTCTAGTGGATCTCTATTGTGATAATAGTGAAACCATTGCACAAGTCAAAGAGTCTAGATCGCATAAAAAAATCCAAGCACATACTTCAGTGTTTTCACCTCGTTCATGAGATCGTTGATAGAGGTGATGTGAAAATATGCAAGTACATAAGATTTAAATATTGCTAATCCATTAATAAAGCCTCTTCCGCAGCCTATGCATAAGGCGCAAACAAGAGCTATGGGTATTAGATACTTGCATGATTGACTCTAATGCAAGTGGAAGATTGTTAGTGATATGTCCTAGAGACAATCATGGAGAAGATTGTATCATTTCTATGTTTATGATTTTTTAAATAATATATTATTTTATCCATAGAATAAATATCTTTCATATTGATCAACAAGTATGTGACTTGTTCATAGAACTCTTCATTCATGTTTGGATGTTGTTCTAAATTATCCTTGATTTTATGTCATTATATAGGATAATTATGATTTATAGATCAGCACATGTATTAATTGATGATCATGTTTATTGCCCCTCCTATATAACAGGAAAGATATCTCTAGGCCCCTCAATGTGGTTGGATTAAAGAAGTGTATAGCTATGCCAAATGTGGTTGAGGAGTAAATCAAAACTAAGTAATCCACTATAGATTCAAGTAAAGTATCAAGATATCGTAGGATGGTATGTTTCTCGTCTTGAGTTCAAGCTAGTATCATGAGGCAAAGAGATTGATACATAAGCACTATATAAGTTCGTCTAATATGATTTTTATGTATGTTTGGGAGTCATTATGTCCTGCTAGGGACCGCTACTAACTTATGGACCGAAAATGAGTTTTTAGCCCATGGCCAAATATACATCAACCTACAGGGTCACACACTTAACCAGCTGAAACAATAAGTGTTCGGATGATAGTCTCCGAGTGGGAATATGACATCTACTCGTATTGGATGAAGATCCAGACTAAGACTTTCTAAGTTGGATATGATATCTGATCGTATCAGATAATGATCTGATTGGAGGCTATATAAAGAGAGGTGCGGGGTTAAGAGAGGTATCCCAAAACACACACATCGAAACCCCAACAACTACCTTTCATAACCCTTGCCGTACGCGCTGGTGCTAACACGCCGACACATAGTGTTTTATCCCTTGACGTGTGGACATCAGTAGAGGTGCTGCTGTCACTGCAGCGCTGATCAGGACGATTGCGAGGAGAAAATAGTTGGCTAGAGGACAATCGACTACTTCCACTTTACCAACGCGCTCTTCGTTGAATCTACCACTTCAACTCTACTTCCGCTGCACTGCACGTTTAGTGGTAACGATCTATGATCCTTTACTCGTATGGCTTTTTGGTTTGCGTGATAGAAAATTTTAATCTACGCTAGTATAGTCTACTCGTATCCCAACATCTAATTGGTCCAAATAGCACAGAATGGCAGTTGTTAGATTTGGACCCGGCCGCATGCTTAGGTCCTACCGAATTTACTTCTCAGGCCACAAGTTCAAATGGACTGAACACAACTAAGCCCACGGAGTAACACACTTATAAGTGGTATTGGGTCTTCTCCCTCTAAAAGACTAGTCCTATGGGTGGGGGCTTTCTCACATTTATAAGTTGTGTTTTCTTCTCTCCCACAACCAATGTGAGATTATTCCTAACAATATCCCCCTCACATATTGGTTGGACACTTTTGCAACCATGAAGTCCAAGGAGATGTTAGACGCCTGGGCTCTGATACCACTTGTTAGATTTGGACTCAGCCATATGCCTAGCTCCAACCGGGTTTACTTCTCGGATCACAGGTCCAAATGGACTGAACACAACTAAGCCTACGGAGCAACACACTTATAAGTGGTATTGGGTCTTCTCCCTCCAAAAGACTAGTCCTACGGATAGAGGCTCCCTCACACATATAAGATATAATTTTTTCTCTTTCACAATGATTATTCATATTTGCCATCGCAAGGATGCCAATCATCAGTAGTTGGCACTGTGCATAAAACGCAATGATAATTCTAGATTGCCAAACCTTTTAATGTACAGGATCGTACATGCTGTTTTCTGTTGAGTATTGTGCAACACGTACGGCCGGTTAGCTGGCAGTTCAGCATGGTGAGGGTGTGTGATTGATCTCTTATTATCACAATAAATCAGTATTTAAGTTGTTCCCTGCAGATGACCCAGCACTACTTGCTAAGAGTAACATCTACCAACAGTTCACTCCATTGAATGAGTAGAACAACTACTGTGAGTGCCCAAGAACTCATGAATTGCAAAGGGTTCTGGAAGTGCCGTTTGGTTTTTGAGGGGAATCCCGCGTGCAGGAATTATACTGTTTTCAGAACCCGTTTTGAGTTATAAGAGAAAACAAAATTGATGAGCAGATAGATGAAACATCCCAAGTTTTCAGAGTCAACAAATCCATTTTTAAATCAAGAAGGCACCATATAATAGGAAGGAAAAACAAGAAATCCCTGCAAGGTATTCACAATTCACACTTTTAGTTGCGCCTACATAGACTGATGATGAAATCACTCTTTCTTTATGTTGACAAGAAGATCTCTGTGATGTTTAAACCTCTTGACTCAACTGACAAGTAGGCTGGTTAGTCAAGCCTACCTCACGTCCTCACCTACCACATCTGAACGTCACAATGAGTGACACAGTGAATCAAATGATCAATTCAATTTTCACTAGATTCCTAAAATCACTAGATTCCTAAAATCTCCATCGCAACCGAATCCTACGTTATAAAGATCGGACACATCCTGCAAAATAACCCCGCCTCAACGTCAAATTTCGCCGAACACACATTCTTAGGCACACACTTGAGAGAAGAAAAGTTAAACATATAGCTTCCAGCATCAAAGCTTAATTATGTTGCAACTTTGAACTGTCTCCAGTCTCCCTATAGTTTCTCTCCAACTAAGTACAGTTTCACATCCTGATTAACCAACAATATCCATCACGCTAACACTGAAAAAAAAACAGCTCAAGGGAGGCAGAAAAAAAACATGAAATCTTTTGTTTCTTTCAGCATACAATTATCGTGCGTGCAACTGAACAACATAACTCGCATCAGAAAGATCATCAGATGTATGCTTTTGGCGGGTAACTCTCCACGCTGTCCACCCACGGGTTGCAGCCGCGCCGGTCCCCGGCGCCGGTGGCGGGGGACACGGCCGGCACGTCGCGGAGCGCTTGCCAGACGGCGCTGTTGCACTTGAATCCGGAGCCGAAGCCGATCTGCCAGACGCGGTGGCCGCGGCGGACGCGGCCTTTCGCCTCGGCGTAGGCCAGCTCGTACCAGAGCGAGCTGCTGCTGGTGTTGCCGAACCGGTGCAGCGTGCACTTGCTCGGCTCCATGTCGGCGTCGTCGAGGCTGAGGCTGCGCTGCACCTCCTCGAGCACGGCGCGGCCGCCGGCGTGCACGCAGAAGTGCTCGAACGCGCGGCGGAAGTCCGGGATGTATGGACGCACGCCGCGGGTGCGGAGGACGCGGCGGAGCACGAGGGAGCGGAGGAACTTGAGCTGCTCGGAGAGCGGGAGGACGAGGGGCCCCAGTGTAGTGATGTTCGTCTTGAGCGCGTCGCCGGCGACGGCCATGAGCTCGCGCGCCAGAGAGACGCCGACCTTACCCCCAGCGTCCTCGCGCTGGTACACGCAGTTGAAGCACTCGTCGGCGGCGCCCTTGTGGGTGCGCACCGTGTGGAGGAGCCGGTACTTGGCACGCCGGGCGTCCGCGCGGCGGTTGGACAGCAGCGCCGCCGCGCCGCCCATGCGGAAGATGCAGTTGGACAGCAGCATGGACCGGTCGTTGCCGAAGTACCAGTTTAGCGTGATGTTCTCGGTGCTGAGCACGACGGCGTAGGACTCCGGGTTGGCCTGGAGGAGGTCACGCGCGAGGTCAACGGCGATGAGCCCGGCGCTGCAGCCCATGCCGCCAAGGTTGAAGGACTTGACATCCTCGTGCATCTTGTAGTGGTTGACGACCATGGACGCCAGCGACGGCGTCGGGTTGAAGAGGCTGCAGTTGACGACGAGCACCCGGACGTCGCGGCGCGGGTCGATGCCCGTCGCAGCGAACAGAACGTCCAGGCAGCCGAACATGACGGCCTCGGCCTCGGCCCGCGCCTCCGCCATGGACAGCCGCGGTGGCCGTTCCTGGATCCCGGGCGGCAGGTACGTCCGGTCGCCGAGGCCGGAGCGCTTGGTGATCTTGGTCTGGAAGTCGAGCGCCTCGGCATTGAATAACCCCGTGCTCTCGGTCATGTCCAGAAATCCTTCCTTAGAGATCTCGTGCTCGTCGCCCGGCTTGTAGCAGGCGAAGTCGATGAGGTACACCGGCCGGGGTTGCTTGAGGTAGCAGACGGCGAGGAGGAGCATCGCGGAGCAGAGCCACGCTACACAGGTGAGAAGGTCGAGCGAGTGGAGCATGCGGACGTCGAGGCGGGAAAAGGAGTAGGCCGCCGCGGCGAGGAGCGGCGGCGCTAGCGCGAGCGGGGCCCACGATGTAGGCTCCGGGAGGCCGCCGGAGAGTAGGCCGAGCTTGACGTACTTGAGGTTGACCGACCGCGCGAAGTCCGGTAGCCGGCGCCGGATCTTGATCACAATGCTGGGCGGCCGCGGCTCCTCGTCGGCGCCCTGGACGGCTGGCGCGAAGGCCATCTCGGCAGTCAGGCGCGCGCGCTCCAAGACCGCCGCCGTGGACGCCATCGTGGTTTCGCTTCGAGTTGTTTGTGTGTTTGGATGGAGTTGGGGTAATGGGACAAGGGAGCTGGTCAATTTATAGGCATTGAAATGGAGACATAGAGGTAAACTGGCTGCCATTTTAGCGGTCAAATTTTAAGCGTGCGTAGGACATGAAAGATGGAAAAGAAAACTTGGGTTTTTATTTTACTTGTTCACTTGTTAAATATTGAATTTAATTAGCACTTGTTGATTTATTGAATACTAATTTAGGATTTGTTGATTTGTAGCGCAATTTGTCTGTGCTGATCAGAGCATAGAGAAGCCTGCTTTGCATTAAAGTGAGTAGAGTATTTTTTGTTTTCCTCCGCGGACAAAACAAATCTATCCAAATAAAAGGAGAGACATGTGTAAGCTTCAGCGTATCTGCTAACATTGGCACGACATATTATTATTTCACTGCAGAGGAAGAGCTCCTATTCTCGTTGAAAAAGCCGTCTCGACGCGAAACGTCATCTAGCGAGGGTCCATTTGAGAAGCCCAGATTATGTTACCATGAATTGCCAAAATTAGTAGAGTTGATATTTAAAATTTATATTATTTATATTTCGGTGGGTTTTATCAGCAAAATTGGTCGAACAGTTGGATGACCGTTGGATGGTGCTGATCTGACCATTGCATGGTGCCGATCTGGCCATTGGTGTGCTGCTGGTCAAAGCGCTAGGCGCTATAACTGTGGTGGTTAGACGGAGGATTTAATGCTAGTTGTATTTGTCCAAAGGGGGTTGTTTGCATTATTTTTATCCGATCGGACTGGCCTCTGGTTGTAATATATAGCATTTTCATGTATCTTCAGGGCGTTTTTTTTACTTTGGACTTTGATATTCTTCTGGTTATGCACACCCTTTTTGCGCTTTCTCTGATGCTGATTTTGCAGGATGTAAGATAGATAGGAAATGTACCTCTTGCATTTGTTATTTCTTAGGCACATATCTTCTCTCTTGGTCTCCAGGAAACAGCCATCTGTTGCATAGTATACTACAGAAGCGGAGTATGTAGCTGCTGCTAGTAGATGCTTTCAAATCTACTTTGCGGGACCGTGTGTTAGCTCTAAGTAGTTTTCCACTCCTGTATGATAACACTAGCACCATTAATATTACTAAAAACCAAGTGCAGCACTCAACGATCAAGCACATTGACATTACATACAATTTTTTTAGAGACTATGTAGTGAAGGGGGTGTTATTCTTAAGTTTGTGGAGTTAGAACATTAGGTCATCGATATTTTAATTAAGGCTCTTAATTTTTCTCATTTTGTTTCTTTGCGGGGGAGTTGGAGGTTATTCGTCCTTGGGGCCTATTTTGATGTGGAGTTTTAATCTTTTGTATTCAATGTATTATATTGCGCATTTAAATTTCAGCAACCTGTATTCAAAAATTTTAACGGGAGCTTTGACTATTTTATCACTATGTGACATAATATCTTCATTTACAATTTGTCATGTTTTATGCTAGTTTGCTAGATTAATTATTTCTTTCTATATGTAGTTTAGCTTTTTGCCAAGGTTGTTTGCTTAAATGTGGAAAACTTGAATTAAAATATGTTAATGTTAGATCTTATGACTAGTTTTACTCTAGTGATTCTCTTATGATTCATACCATGCTAAATAGGTTAAGTTGAGCCTATAATCTAATTTGAGCTTTAGATTGAGCTACACTATTTCTTTGTTGAAATATGAATTTTACTTCTCCTAGGCTTTTACAGCTCGGGTTGGGTATTGCTTATGGACTTAGGAGTGGCTCATTGTTCTTGAAATAGAAAATAAAAATAAAAAATAATCTTTTTTGTGCAAAAAAACTGATCTCATGAGACAGTTTGCCACTGCACGAGGCATGAAGTCAAGGAGAGTTTGGGTCGATCAAGGCCTTACTTTTGAGCTTATTACTTGGGGTGGTCGCATAAGGCTTCAGATCTAGCATGTGAAAAATTCAAGTGAAGAAAATAAAAATGATGAAAAATGCTTGAAGCTCAGGAGGCAGTTGTGGATGTCTCTTAGCACAAGACTTGTTTTACTGAGATAAAATCAAAATATGTTTCAAAATTAACAATTGTGCTAAATGCGCTTAAATCCAACTGTTTGAATGAAATAAATCAATCTTGAACTTATAGCACTCTAAAATGACTTAATTATAGATTCTTGGTTCTATTTAGTTTATTGACATGGCTTGGCTTATTTTTGAATACCTTTGGCTTAATTATTACTTTGAGCAACTTGATATGCCAAAAATCCATTTAATTTTAAATTATTGCTTGTTTGGCCAAGCTTTGCTATATATAGATTGTGATGATCTAGATAGTTACTTAACATATATGGCTTGTTGTAATACTTATAGGGTCATTACGGATAATTTTATAGCTTATCAAGCAAAAAATAAATAAAATACAATCACTTCATGTCATTTATGCTCTATCTTCTTGCACGCAACTTAAGGACTCTAGTGTCAAAGGGGAGAAATATTGTTAAAAATGTATATCTAGAACATGATTTAGAGCTTTTATGATAATTCTTGCTAGGTTAGAGCTTTTTGTGTTTTGTTGTGATTCTCTTGATCGTTTGATCTATTTTCACTATAACCAAGGTCAAATAGAACAATTGTTCTTTTATATAGACCTAGAATAAGAGTTCCCAGTTTTGTTGGTAGAGTTGAGGCCTTTTGTGGAAATTTGCTCTATTCAGTGGCTTCACTTTATTTCTGACTCATATTCGGTCTTTTCCAAGCCTTTTGTGACCATTTTGAATCTTTGTCAACAAAATTCCCTCTTTACTTTTAAAATCACCTCCTATTTGTATTTTTAGAAAATTACAAATGGGTTTATCAAGACGGATATTGAGAAGGTTTATGATAATGCTATAATGAATCATTGCCAAAGTTTGTGGAGTTGAAATTTGAATTTTACATCATTTGCATTTCTTAGTGGGTTTTGTTAGCAAAACCGATCTAGCCACTGGCAAGCACCAGTCTGACCACTGGCTGTTGCAAGTTAGACCACTGGTGTGTTGCCGGTCAGACCATCGAGCAGTATGACTGCAGTGGTTAGACCATCAGATAGTACGATTGAGGATTTAATGCTAGTTGCATTTGTCCAAGGTGGGTTGTTTGCACTGTTTTCACCTAGTCTGACCTGCCCTGGGTTGGTAGTTAGACCAGCCCTGAGCATTACTTTTGTGATTTTGGGAAATTTGTTTTTGCATGAATCTAATTATGTTTGGCTATTGTATTTATATTGCATGAAGCATGTTTTGTCTAACGTGGATCAAGTTGTGAAGAACTTGTATCCGAAAATAATTTCTTTATTTTTGCATGTGCATTGAAACTTTGGAGCCAACCATGGTTAACAGTGAGGATTAGGGCTTTGCTCATGGAGGAGCCGGGTCCTAGAACAGTCATGGATGTCGGTTGAGATGGTTGAGCTTAAACATGGCATGAGGAAGGCGAGAAATTTTGGAGCGAAGGATCAACCGATGGGTTGTACCAAGTGGCTTAGTCAGTCCAAGTTAGTTATGATCCAGTGGAACCCGAAATGAGAGATATGTGTGGATGTGTAGCAAACCACTGGCGCACCTACACATAGTAAGCATGATGATTGATTACAAAGAAATATGAAGACCGAATCAAGACGAGGGTATTTTGGTAGTTTGCCAAATATAGAAAACTTTGTTGGACCAAAACCGCGGCGCTTGGGAAAGCGGTTTAGGTCATGGAGATGCTGAGAAGATCAAGTGGATCAAAGGCTATGAACTTAACGGATTTGGGCTCATGTGTTTTGAAAAATGTGCATAAGTTTATTGTGTGAATAAAACTTATGTTGTGTTGGATTAATGGGTTCCCCTGAAATGTGCTAGTAGACAGTATCCATTAGAGTTAGATGTGGGTTGGTTACCTCGTCTATTTAATGGGTTGTGATCAAGGCTTGCATTCTAACAATCCGACCATCAAAGATTTCAACCTTGTGTTCTAGGGTTCGGGTTAGAGACAAGTGAGTGTTGCGGTGTGCTCACTTATTCTCTAGGTAGCGTAGCTGTAAAACCTCCATTCTCAAGTAGCAATAGATTAACTTTGTTCATCAGTCATAATTTCTTATTATTTTGGTTGATTTGCTCTTGTTCTTGTTTGTTTTGATCTGTTCTCTCTATTTCTTGATCTTGCTATGTGCCAAGAACAAGAAGTGATGGAGATGACTCATAGAGATTAAATCCCATCCATCTAGGCACCAAGTCTTACAGGATTTTGAGGTTTCTTCACTCCAAGGTTTTTGCTTGAATCTTTAGAAGATTTTGTTTGATGTGACATCTAGGAATATATCTAGAGCTATTTTGACCATCCTTTACCCACAAACAAGTCATATCCTGAGTTTTTAGTTTTTGCCCATTTTTGGTGCAATCTTACCTATCTTTGGGAAAGGTAGGAAATTTGATAATGTGACCCTTGGATGGAATTGGTTTCTGAGACCCTAAGCGAGGAGTGTGCAAAATTTTATCTCATTTCTTTTTGAATTTTGGGAGTTGCACCAAAAGTGATTTGGACTCGGCTGATTTTCTATTCTAGGAACAGGGGAGTAGTCAGACCACTCCTTGGCCTATTCAGATTGGTCACTGGTCAGATTGCTAGCTTACTGCTGATTAGACTACAGCTCTGTGGCCAACAGATTGCCCAGGTGCAAGAGCTAAGCTATTTGGTTTTTGAAGTTGTTGCTTTGGTCTAGGCTTCAATTCTGATATTCATAGTTTTGTAGCCATTGGAGTGTAAAATTTGGGATACTTGGCAGAAATTCTCTGAGGTACCCTTCAACCCCCTCTATTGCTATTGTGGTCCTACATCTAGATTCCCTTTTCCCCACAAAATTCTTTTCTTCCCAATATGCCATCCATAATTGGAAGTCTGCTTAACTAAGTACCTCCAAACCATTTTGGGAATTTTTCATCTTGACTCAGTGCAGAAGCTAGAATCAAATTTGATATTTTGTGAATGGTTTTCACCATAAATTAATGTTCTATGCACTAAGCCATGCTTTAAAACAAGCCAGCTTTCAAACAAGTCATCAAGTCATGTTTTACAACATCTCCCGTCCAAATGCTTACTCCCTCCGTTCTTTCTTTAGTGATGTTCTAGAATACGTACCATCAAACTTTGTAAAATTTGACCAGTAATATCATTTAAAAACTATCTAGGTTGGCTACATGATGATATAAAATTAAAAATTAACGATTAAAGTCACATCTCAAAGACCATAAGAAGTAAGAAAATGTTAGTTAAAAAGGAATGAAGGGAGTAATAAGCTTGGGTAGGCCAATTGTTACATGCTCAGCAGACTGCCAAGTGCATGACATGTGGACATCCTCCAGCCAGAAGGGAAGGGAGAATGCAATGCACACAAGTCAAACTGGGCCCCATTGTCATGCTGAAGAGTGATTATGCATGAGATTTCCAGTAGGGCTCTAAAAATAACTCAAGATCTACAAGTTACCCGAGCTCAACTCATTTTAGATTCGATTCAAGCTCAGCCCAAGAGGAAATTGAGCCGAGCTCAAGCCTGCACTGAAGCTTTTAAGCTTTCGCAAGCTGAGCTCGAATAGCTTAGTAGAGCTTGCTTGATATATGCATGACTACGTATTTCTTAAATTCCCCCAAGAGGCAAGGAACAAGGCCCAATTTTTCAATTCACCAGAGAGGCAAGGCTATCCACGCCATACCAACACCCCCACCAAATTCAGACTCTAGACGCATGTCATGCACCCAAGTTGGTCACCTAATCACCCCTCGCTAGTTGCACTTATTTGCTTCTTCCTCCCCAACCCATCGCCTATGCCATCTCCACTTACGCCAACCGCTGCCACCACACCTCTACCCCAACCCCTGTCATCTGATGGGAACGGGGCCCCGATCTCCCAACAGGTTCTGGATATGTTTGATTTGGTGAAGGCACGACACAAATCGATTCGGCTTCCAAACAACACGTTCCGAACCCCGCAATCGCAGCACCATATCTCCTCAGGTTATCAACCGTGCGCTACCCGGTTGACCTCACCAAGAAGGCTAATCCTCGCCTGCGAATCGAAGAACACAAGCAAGAACAAGGAAGAACACAACGAAATTGCAGATGTATTGGTTTAGCACTCGAAAGTTGGGGTCTCACAAATCGATGAACGGCGAAACTGTTCAGGACAGAATTAATCTAAGCAAAACCCAAACCCTAATGGTTGGGGTGGCGGCTGTATATAGAGGAGTGAGGGGCATGCAAAACCCCTGGACGCGCCCTAATGGGCTCCAACACGATACAAAGCCGAATGGCCCAAAAGATGGTGGTGCAGCATCCTGACAGATTCTGAAAGCTCACTTGTTTCGACGATTCTCGTTAACTCAGAAGGAATTTGGACATGGGACCAGAGCCATTGGAAAGTTCGTCTTCTCAGCTTTCCATACATATGTGGAACGTCCAAAACGGAGTCCGGATACGATCTGGGCGTCCGTTTTAGTGCGGCCTGGTCCTGGACTCCGAATTGGATTCGAAGTCGGCTTGAGTTAGGCCTCCAACATGATTCGACCGCCCTTGCTGGACTTGTGCGCCTCGTAGTCCTTCTCCAAGTACTTCCAGGTCCTCTCCATGGTTCCTAATCATAATTAAGTCATTAGGTAGCAATCGATTCTCAAATGAACAAAAAGAAGTACCTACGAACGAGCTCACCTGTAAATTCAATTGTCGGGCGCGAGCTCTAGTGATTGGTCCTTGAATGTCAAGTGGAGGAGTGTTATGTGTATCCAAAGAAGTGATGTCCTCATCATCATCCATGTGCAATGCGCACCTCCACTGTGCCAAATATGGGTCTGAGGTCACCTTCCACCCACCTCCTTTGGGATTATTGTCACCACTGACATTGTTGCCACCAAGGATTCAAGAACCACCAGCCACCGCCACCTCCCCCTCCTGCATGGCCACACCGCCAACCTCTCCAATGCCTCCAGATTTGAGTTTATGATTCCTCTAACCCCTTCTCTTCTTTTGTTCATGTGAAAAGTGAAGATTTCTTTGTGTCCAAATTGTTTAAATCATGTCTACTACATTATTTCATTGAATTTTTTGGTATGGTCAATTGTGAATCTTGCAATGTGTAAACACCATGTATCTCTTCTTTTGGCCGAGCTTGAGGTTGTTCGAGATTTGGACGAGTCGAGCTCAAGCCATAGCTTTATGCTTGAGCCCAACCTAGGCTCGCTTGAGCTCAGCTCATTTACAGCCCTAGTTGCTAGGTCACCCTGCCCCTTTCTAGCTCTAGTCGCTAGGCTGCCCTTCCCCAGCAACTCCACTCACTAGGACACCTTCCTCAGTAGCTTTGGTTGCTGGTCGTCTTTCCTATTTTAGATCTGGTTGCTGAGCTAACTCCCTCGCCTACTCCAATCGCTGAGCCATCTTCCAAATGATCTCCGGTCACCGGTTGCCTATCCCAACACCACCAACATAATCTTCCTACCCCGTAAAGCTTTCATCCAACTCATCATCCTCTCTGAGGCTGACCAAACTTGCTAACTCTCCCCACCGCTACCACTGCTAAGACGCCACTACTTGCCACCAGTGATGCCTATCCACCATTGATGATGCCTCTTTGGCCCAGGTCTTGACTCCGCTGAGGTGAATATAGTCAGATCTAGTTGGATCTAGAGATAGCGAGCGGAGATACTTCAAACACAAACTACATTTCTACTATGATACTTCATACGATGTGGTATAAGAGACCAAGTAAAGGTCTATAATATGTTTCTGATGAACAATTAGAACTTTGGTTGAGTTGAATTTGAATTTTGCAAAAGTTTCAAAGAAATCATATTTTAGATTGTACTGTCGGGGTTCAGGCAGTCTGACCACCATGGGATTGGTGGTATGACTGGTAGATGGCCGCTGGTCTGACTATCATAGGGTGAGCAGTTGGACTAGGCATGGAATTTTGGAAAATTGAACACCAAACACTTGTGTAGGCTTATTTGGGGATGAGTTTGTACTTAGTGCTACTAGAATTGAAAACTAAAGCTGAAACTATATAGAGTTTAATTAGAATTCTAGAGATAGTGTTTTCTGGTGTCGTTAAGTAGTTTGACTAGCCAATGGCCGATGGTCTGACTGGCATAGGAAGTGCAGTCAGATCGATGGGTTTGGCCAGAGAACAATAAAAGTGGGTTTTGAATTGGATGAGTGTGTGCATGGCATGAGTGCCATTGGCTGGTTGTGTTGTGTTGTATGGTGCATAGTTTTGACTAACATGAGTCAAGTGTATGGAACTTGTGTTCGAGATAGTTTCTTGATCTTTAGATGTGTAGGTGGCTTGGAAAATGTAACGTGGCTCAAGCGGGAAGCACAGAAAAGACAAAGATCATGAAGATATTAGTTGGTACATGTGGTGCATCAAGTGACGAGGCCAATGCATGTAGAGATGGTTCGGGGGAGATCGAATGCATGAAGACATGATGGCTAGTCATTAGGCACTATGAGCTACGTATCAAACCATGTGAAGATGTTTTGTAGTGAAGGTGAAGATAGAGTCAAGGGAAGATGACCAAAAGCTTCATCGAGGGTATTTTGATAGTTGACCAAATACTGAGTTTGGTGCCTTGATCAAAACCACGGCTCAGGAAGGCGCGAAAGATAAGTGCTTTAGGTCAAGAAGAGCTAGAATTGCTAAGTGGATCAATCGCTGAGGTGTTAACGAGTTGAGTCATGTAAACGCTATGAGAAGCATGCGTGAGTGTGTAAAACTCATGTTAGTGGGCTTAACGGGTTTCCCCGGTGTATTAATGGTTGGACCCATTATGGTTGTTGCTCGTTATTAAAAGGGGAGGAGAGGAGATGGTAGATTCAAGTATTTTATGTTTTAGGTTTATGTTCTACCACCTTGTCTTGTTCCATGGTTATGAGTGGTACTTTGGCTGCACCTTATAATCATCCATGCATATATAAATTTCATCCTTTACTAGAAATAGATCAAAGTTTTATCTCAATCATATTCTTATTTGCATTCTTACTTTGTTTTGCTTGTTTTTTAGCTAGCTAGATTTGTGATTTTGTGTTTGTGAGTGTTCTAGCCCAAACTCTTACTTAAATTACCTTGCTACGACATGTGAGAGTAGATCTAAAAGTCCTTATATCTTAGATCCCCACGAACAAGAAGTAATTTGAGTTTTAGGGTTTTTAGTGTTTTGTGACCTAGAGTTGAATCTCTTCAATTTAGTAAACTCGAACCCAAGAACCTTGTAATTTTATTTGGTTTAGGTTCCTAATGCCTTGAATAAGTCTTATGCAAAACTTACAAGTATTTAGATGAGAATCGTGGTGACTCTCATAGTCATTTAAATAAAGATTTTGAATACCACTGAGAAAAAAGTTTGAACAATCATTCACCCCCTCTGTTTATTGGAGATGGTCTAAGTCACATGAGTGCCCACCCTCGTATGGCCCCCATGAGGAAACCAAGTAATAGATGCCTTCGACCATGCCACACATTACACGCCCACACCGACCAATGCCTATCAATTCCAACAACGCGATGCATGGCTGCATGCTACCACCACAGCGACCGTGATGGTGATGAGGGAGGATGTAACACCCTAGGACCCACATTACCCTAGGATGCCGCTAACCACTCCACAAATAGCCAATTCACAAGATCAAATAAACTGACAACAACTTTTAAAACATGATAAGCTAAGCGGAAGCATACTAAGACCAAAGGTAATGAGACACTATTAATTAAGGAACAACCACTCATAATTTTAACTAATTTAAGCGAACCACGGTCTAACATCATTAATAAAAAAATGATCAACAATGAGTGAAAAGAATGAATAACTAAAGACTCCACTTATTTATTACAACATGAATCATGATAAGGTGTGTGAATCATTTATTTTCTACAATGGCCACAATTTATACACTTATCCACACTTACTACCAACAACAACAAAATATTAGTAATTAGGACTCGAATGCCTACTTCTTAATCACAACCACTGCTACTATCAACATCCGTAAAGCATTGACTTATTTTTCTCACTATGCTTATTCTTTTCCATAACCACAACCGCTAACAACAGTTACCACAAGAGATATTCCTCCTACCACAGCCACATCCCCTACCGTACTACAAGGTGGGTGAACCCCACTCCACGACCACAGCCACATCCCTCATACCACAAGAGACTCTCAGAGCCAATTCCGCAAAAACAGTTAAGTTGCATTTGTTTGCAAATAATTCATCCACCACATATTGCATAGGTATGCAAATGATCTATCTACAATGAAAATGCATATAAATGCGTATGATCCATTACACCCTTACCCAACAAGGTAAGAGTGTGCATCGTACTATGGTAATGTACGATGCTGTACTAGTACGATCACAGCGATGTGAGACGACATCCACAATGCAAATTGATATGTCATGATATGAATGATATTATTCACATGATTCACAATAATATAACCGCAAAGATCAGGAATATATTCATCAAGTATTCTATCTCATCATCCACATATATTTTATCAAGAACACCACCACTAACCACAAGTAATCCATCAAGATATAAACAAATGATTCTTAAATTTCTATCACATAGATCACATTAAGAAATCATGTAGCAATGGCAAAGCATATTAGATTAAGAAAAATATTTAATGTAAAGATAGTATGATTAATGAGTTAAACAGTAACACATCCGCTACGTTTACTTGCCTCTACTGTTGAAGCGAAGCGATCACGCGTGGTCAGGAGCGAAGCCACCTGTCCAAAATTACCTCTCAGCACACGACTACAGTAAGGTAATTGCAACTTAAGAAAATAAAGACACCGCTATACCCCAAACCCAACAATAGCCTCTCCACTCGTCGATTCTTCACCCAGCCCACCGCAGCAGTGCTGCTTAATATTTTTATATCTTTAAAACTGTTAAGCTGATTATAGCAAATGAGATATTCTTGAAACTACAATGAAATATCTTCAATCTTCAAGTAGACCATTTATTTTTATTTTGCTGCTAACTTGGTGTAATTTAACGCGCAAAATAGAGGACATACTTCGTTTCGGTAATCTGGCCATTCATCTTCTAACGCACCCCACCTACTGTACAAAGCTCTAAAATTCATGGTTTTTTACATCAACTATATCACAAGATTTCCTACAACTTTTGTTATTGAGAGAAAAATCATAAAAATTATCTTCTACTCTAAATCTACACCTGAACAGCAATCTATCTCGAACTACACCTCTACCAAACAGCAAAGTTCTCGACTCTTCTGCACCCAAACCCCATGGCTAAAAATTCTAGAAACATTACAAAAGATAGTTCTCGTTGTCCTCTACAACTTTCCTTTTGGTGAGATCTACAGGAAAAATCGTTTTGATACTCTAATCTATACAAATAGCTGTGCTGCACGAATCAGCCTACGTGTAGATAGCAGAAAACCCTAATTGGTTAATTCTTCCATTAGAACCCTACTAATCCCATGCCAAAAACCCTAATTATACCTAAAATAAGGAGAATTGAGTGGGAAAAATAACCTAGGTGATCCCTCAAGATCACCCATTTTCTTTCTTCTTCGTCCTCTTTTTTCACTTCCTTATCTTCTCCTTTCTCTTCCTTAATCCCTCCTTTGCAATAATTGATAGGGCAGCAGCTTGGGTGGGGGTGGTGGAGGCACAAGGGGAAGGGGGGTTGCGTCCAAGGGGAGGAAAGGGGTAGGCGTGCAGCCCAAAGGGGTTATATAGGGGGCGGCTAGGGTTTTGGGTGGTGGGAGGGGGTGCGGCTGGGCCGTTTGGGCTGGCTGGTCCAAAGTGGATAGCCCACCCCTCTAGACAGCCCACTCCCTCTATTTTTATTTATTTTATTTTATTTTATTTTACACAATTTCGTAATTCTATTCCCTCCTCCCGTGATTCACCGAAGTACCGAGAAACTCTGCAATTCCGCTAAATATTCCCAAGGACACCGTAACGACGTTCAGGGCATTACAGAGGAGGAGGAGGTTGCAATTGGGGATCACCAAGAAATGTTGCTAGTGTCATCTATGTAGAGTCTGGCCATGTCTAGAAGTTCTGGATGGAGGGAGTTGCTATGGTAGTTGTGCTGCTATGGCACATGGCGCCAAGGGACAAGATTGTGGCTAGGTTGCTTATGCAACTTAGCCTCACGATAGATGCGTGGGGCTTGTGTTAGATGACACTGTTGATGCACTCTGATGCGGTGTCTGTCAATGGCGTGGCCACCGCATTGATGAGCCTCACCACCATGATGTCAACAAGTGCATGATCAAGTTGCTCCCTTCGGTGCCATGGACAACCATAAACCTTTGCATGTTTTAGGACTTGCCGAGCTAGCCACCTCTGGCTCCACTCTGGCCATCGATGTTCTTTGCCTTCTTGCCATCTAATGTGATGGGTGCCATGGTCATCCTTAACTTAATTTGATCTAATGTGATTGGCACATTGAGGGGTCTAGATATATCTCTCCTGTTACGTAGGAGGGGAAAATTCCATATCTTACTAGTCACTTTCCTCGACATATTTTATAGTATACCCAAAAGCTACCTTTATAACTATCTCATTATAGTGTAGCATTTGGCAATCTCTAAGTGCACTATTACACATATAGGAAACTATGTTGATCTCAGGTACAAGGATTATATATCATCATTGCTTGAGACCAACTAATAAAACATAAGACATGACGATCTCAATAGTGTCTTAACATGGATCAATCCAATACCACGTTCTCTAACATATGTCCACATTATTGATTTAATATCCCTATATGTATGACCGGTGAAATGTGGTCATCAATCAATATATATACTGGTCTATATATCACTAGTGTTTAGACTAGTGACGTTTGACCAGGGATCCTTTTACAATAATATTATATAATAAATAAAGAGCTTCACCAACAAGTCACATACTTGCTGATCTTTATAATTGATAATTCATTCAAGGACATGATAATATTTATTCAAAAGATTATAAATAAAGAAGTGATACAATCACCTTCATAATTGCCTCTAGGGCATATCACTAACACATGCCTCTACCATCATACGTTAAGCAATTTCCTATACAATTTGTGTAATTAAATCATGTCAAGCAAGCTTTATATGTTCGTCCATTATTCATTGTACCAGTTCCTACTCAATTTGATACTAAATACTAGAGTATATGTAGGATGTTTTGGATGTTTCCATAGTCTAAAATTAAGTAGTACATTGACCACTAATTTCTGTGATAATATGTTGCTATAAATGAAAAATATATATTATATGTGACATCCCAAAATTTAGGAAGTTAAAATATATGTAAAATTTAAAACTTTTTACTTGTATTTTGTTTTTTGGCTTTTAACTAGAGTTTCTCTAGAAAATACTCTATAAAAAATAATTATGAAAAGGAATATACAATTGATGAAATTCAAATTGAAATAAAATTTGAATATGAAAAGATGCTCCATAAAGTGGCATATGGGAATTCACAGTTAAAACCATTTCAAAAACTCAAAAATATGTTTATGGTATTGGAAATAAAAGTTGGAACATTTTTTAACATATTTCTAAAATTCTCCAAATCAAAATAGTGTATTTTGAATAAAATAGTGACTTCAAAGAAGTTCCAAGAAATATTTAAAGTAGATAAATCCTAAAAAATTACCTAAGACTCTACACTGTGTCAGGAGCCTTCACAAATATTTTTATAATTTTTGAAGCTTGTTTGCTATGTTTAAAAATCCGTAAAGCAATCAGCCAAAGCGAAACCACCTTCTTTTCGAGAAGAAGACTGGAGGGGAAACCCCTATGGTGTACAGAATTAAATTAATAAAGAGAAATAGTTATAGACAAAAGAGAAGTATGTACAACCCTCACCAAGAGTAAGATTAGTCAAGAGAATCTAGCTAGCTACAAAAAGTAGTTTTAAGATCATCCTTCAATCTACACAAATGGAGAGTGACATCTTGCATAAAAAAACATAAACCAGTTGTGGAGAGTAGCAGCCTATTGTTTAAATATCTGGTTATTTCATTTCTTCCAATTTGTAACATCCCAAAATTTTGTTCCTTTATTGAAAATCAAATCTAGAATTTATTGGATTTTCTGGAGTTATGTTAAAGTCCTGATTTGAGAAAAATAATAAACTTTAAATTATAAAAGTCAAAAATGAATTTAGTGCATTACTGAAAGTTAAAACAAATGTATTTCAGCTTCCTAAAGTCAAACATGAGATTATATTAATTTTTTTCAGATTTTAGAAAGAATTAAAACCTTCCCTTTTAAAATCAAATTGTACCTTTGCAAATTATACTTGTTAAAATGAGTAGGAAATATTTTATTTAAGTCTAGAATAGCTCCAGATAATTCTCTGAATTTTTCTGGATTTTTCAAAATTTATTTGGTATTTTTCTGAGTTTTCTAAAGCTTAATAGCATTTCTGGAAAATCAAAAAGAAAGAAAATCCCAAAAACCCCTCCCGACCGCCAGGTGTCAAGCATCGGCGTCCCCTCCGCCCGCCGGATTCCCCCTCCGCCGTCCGATCACACTTAAACCCTCATCTCGCCTTACTGGTTCGCTCGGATCCAACGACCGCCGCCCCTCCCCTTTGCCACCTGTCGCTCATCCGACCATCGCCCCCCGTCCTTTCCGTTTTTCTTCTCTCGCTGACGTGCGGGCCCCACCTGTCAGGCCCTTCGTCCCCGCCCCTTTCCTTTCTTCCTCGCGCGATTACCGCCGCTGCCGCCGCCATCGATTGAAAACCGAAGCTTTGAAAGCTTCGGTTTCTTGCCAATTCATTCCCCCACATCACCGCAGATTCAAATTAACCCCTCCCCCGATCCGTTGCAGGCATAAAGTCCCCCAATTACGCCCCCCTTCACCGGCGCATTCATCCTCCCACACCGTTTCAAAACCGGTGGGTCGTGCGCGGCCGTTACCCCCTCCCCGGCCTATAAAACCCGCACCCCGAGGTTCCTCTACCCACATCGCCACCCCTCGTGCCTCCAATTCGCGAAATTGAGCTTCGGAGCCCCCCCTGCGCTTGTTTCTCCCGCCGCCACCAAAGCAACTCCGGCGAGCAATCGCCGCCTCGAGCTTCCCGCTCCTCGCCGGTGCCTCCCGACCTTGCTTTGGTGCCCAGGCGATCCTCGGCGACCACTTCCCCGAGCTGCTGCGTCACCGGAGCTGCTCCGCCGCCGTAAACCCTCCTCCGGTCGCCGCCCTTCTCCGCCGATCATCCGTTCCGGTCATCCCCGAGCGTCGCAGAAGGTACCCGAGTGCTCCCCGTGTTCTCCTCGTCATTTTGGTACCCTCGGCCGCGCGCCGCTCACGAGCTCGGCGACCATCGGCCCGAGCGCCGCCGCCGCCGTCGGCGAGCCACGTCGGCCGTCGGCCGAGTTGGCGGCGCGTGGCAGCCAGTGTGGCGCCAGACGGCGCCACGCCGCGCCACCCGCACGCCCCCTCGCCACCTCGCGCGCATGCCGCCACGTCGGCATAAAGCCGCGACGTGGCAGCCACGCGGCGACCACGCGGCAGCCCCGTGGCGCCACGTCAGCGCCATCCGTTCGCGCGCGCCGCCACCTCACCTTCCTTCCTCGGGTCCATGGACTCGGTCCATGACACCCGGGCCCCACCTGTCAGCCTCTGCCCGATTAAATTAACCCTAAGGCTGACGTCATAATCTATTTTTTCCTTTAGAAAAATAATTCGTGCAGACGTCATAAATCCTTTTTGGTTTAAAAATAAATCCAGAAAATACCATTTTTCTTTTATTTTGAATTCAAACTTTGGAAGGCTATAACTTTTGCATTTAAACTCCAAATTGACCCATTCAAATTTCTAAATTTTTCTAAAATCATGATCTATCCATTTCTGGAATAATTTTGAAAATTTGAAATTTATTTAAATTTTATTTGAATATATTTTGTAATTCCAAGGTTTAAATTTCAATTAAAACTTCCAACTTCTTTTAAAAGCCTCAATTCCTTTTTAAAAATTGTTGACCCACATCCAAAATTCAAAATTTTGTCTCCCAGTTTATTTATAATTTTTGGAAGTTATTTGGATTTCATTTGAATTTTTGTTTTGAATTTGCTTTGAATTGATTCTTTCGTTAGATATTGACGATTCCGGAGAGTTTGAATTCGACGAATCGCAGCAGGACTTCGATCAAGGCAAGTTACACCTTTGACCATGTTGAACCTAATATTTTAAATTATTTATATTGTTTTATCAGTATATGCATGCGTATCTTTATTCAAATGTAATTCAAATTTGATTTGAATTTTAGATATACCCATGATCCTTTGTATATGGCCAATTTGAATCTTGAATTCATATACCTTGTCACCCTAGCTGAAAACTAGTTAGTACCATAGTATTGACTAGAAATTTTTATAGAAATGCTTAGCCTGGCTTAGTATAACTGTAGGTGGGATAAACCTTTCACATGAAATGTCAGTTTGAAAATGAGACTTGACTTCGGGGAGTCAAGGGTGGTTTTACGGAAAGGATGGTTTGTGAAAATGGTTTAAAAACTAAAAAAATAGAAAACATGTTTTGGACTTAGGCTAATGGTCGTGGTGGGTGCCAGATGCCTCGTGTTTGGTGACACCTGGTTGATTATCGTGTACGGGGGTATGTGGTTGAGCCTAAATCAACTTAAGGACCGTTTCTATGAATCATTTTACGAAGTCACTTCGTACTACCACAAGTCCGGTATGGGATGGACCTGGCTAAGTAATTTGTGAAGTTCTAATAATAGTCTCGCTATAGGCTGAATGTGAGCGCGGCGTAGGCTGTGGGAAGTCTCACATGGCACCAGAGGGGGCTCCAACTCGTGGATTCGAGTTGTGGTGAAACCTTAGTGGCGGCGTGATTATGTTGGCTATGAATCATCGGAACAGCCTTGTCATGAACTCTCCGCCGCACACCTAAGGCAGTGTGTTGATCGTGTGGCTCAAGTGAGAGGGAATGTCTTGTGGGTAAAGCTGTACACCTCTACAGAGTAACAAACTATCTAGATAGCCGTGTCCACGGTCATGGACATGCTGAGTAGAGTCTTCACAGATTAGAGTTGAACTTTCATAAAACTTGGTTTTGGCAAAACAAACGTTGGATTTGGTAATGGTCCGGGTGGATCCCCGTGGATAGGTTAGTGTGGGTTGGAGCCTACACTAACGGTATTACTTGTTAAAAATAATGTTTCATATACTGTATTAAAATTCAGCTTTTCGTATTTACGTTATTGTATTTAAATTCAAGTATTGCTTTCCGCACATTACCCCATTAAGCTTTCCCTTGAAATCCCTTATGCATGCATCAACTCTGTTATATTTCCTGGTGTAACTTGCGTAAGCATTTACTTGCTTACCTTGGGAGTACTTCTGTACTCACCTTGCTAAATCTGTTGCCAAACTTTGAGGGCGACTACGATGGTGAGGACTACTTCAGCGAGTAGGACGCGTCTTACAGTCATTCGCCTGTGGGAGGCTGGATGGGCTATGCTGCCACCTTTACCTTCTTTCCGCTGTTTTTGTTTATTTTGTTGGCCTTGTGCCTTATTGTAAGACTTGGCCTTAAGGCCGTATTTTCGTTTAATAATATCTCGTGGTTATTTTTGCATGATATACATTGCTGTTAAACCTGTGTGCACTAGCTTTTCCTGGGATAGTGCGATTTACACAGAGGGGCTCAGAGTTGTTGTTCCGGGTCCCGACATAAATGGTATCAGAGCAACAATGACTCTAATACGTGACCTTAGTTAGAGACCAACGTTAAGGATATATTTTAATAAGAAATGCCCCTTTTAAATTATCTCTTCCTTTTCTCAATCTCTTTACCAAAACCGATTACTAACTCCTCTCCCCTTCCAAATTTTTAGATGGAGCAACCCACCCGCGTCTTCCATGGAACCCTTGCCGGACTCTTCGCCGATGATCTGTACAACCTCATGCAAGAGCTCAACTTCCGCCCGTACCCCCTCTACCAAGGGTATGTTGGCATGTGTGGAGACGAGGAACGCTGGAGGGTAGAAGTGAAGATCTTCAGAGATTTCGGAGCAAACGGAGCCATCTACGTGTTCGACGCACCCCTACCTCGAGACACCTTCTTCGACGGAGTACAGGATGCAGCCCGAGAGGCCATTCGCCACCGCAGAACATCTACGCCGAGACTTGCTGCGCACCGACTTCCGCTACTTCCCATGAAAACTCCCCGGGCTGCCAATGACTTCGTCTCACAGAGTATGAGAGCAAACCCGCCTCATACGATCGGTGGAGTACACCAAGTCCATGGATCACATGTACCGCACCACCTCGACGAGCCGCACACCGCACAACAAGCTCCGCGCGCCAAGAGGAACTTGCCGAGCTCGTGCGTAAGATGCAGTTCCACCGATTCGGGCCTTTTCCGAGGAGACTCGAGCGCAGCGGTAGTGTGTAGACAACCCCGAGTCTTAGAACGCTATCCGTGAGTCAGAGACCTTTGTAAACAGCCACGAGACTATTTTAATAAAATAAAAGTTTTGTTTGGCTCTTATTCGTGTTTTCCTTGCTCTTGTGTGTTGTTTTGGTGGGATTGTTACTAGAACCTTTCCTTTAGTTCTCTCTAAATCTGAAAGTCTCAATAGATGGTGAACACAAGAAGAAACTCCAGCATGGACAACGCCAACCCCGGAGCACTAGGAAGCGGTCGGCTCCGATTCCACCACCTCGCCACGGTGTGAGGACGGATTGGGCACAATTGATGGCCAATCAAAACCAGTTGATCCAGCTATTAGCCCAGACGATCAACAACCCTCAGGCTCATCATCAACCTGCCCAAGTACCTCCCAATCGTCTCTCTGAGTTCCTGAGGATCAAGCCACCCACCTTCGCCGGCAATGCTGAACCGATGGACGCCGATGACTGGCTCAGGTCGATTGGCAAGAAGCTGGACATTCTGCAGTGCACTGATCGGGAGCGAGTCCTGTTCGCCTCCCAACAGCTGAACGGGCCCGCGTCTCAATGGTGGGACACTTTCACTGCTTCGCACGCCAACCCGCAGACGGTGACGTGGAACGAGTTCGAGCAAAGCTTTCGCAAGGCTCATATCCCCACCAGCACCATGGTATTGAAGAAGAAGGAGTTCAGATCTCTGCGCCAAGGAAGTCGTACTGTCAATGAGTACGTGCAGAAGTTTAACCAACTGGCCCGCTATGCGCCAGAGGATGTGGCTTCCGATGAAGCCAAGCAAGAAAGGTTCATGGAGGGCCTAAATGACAACATATCAGTACAACTGATATCGGGTGACTATACTGACTTCCACCAGCTAGTCAGTAAGGCCATCCGCCAGGAGGGCAAACACATGGAAATGGAGACCCGGAAGAAAAGGATGGCGGATCAGAGAAACAACTCTGGAAGTTCTTTCAAAAATCGCAGTACTCCTCCGCACTCAAACAAGTTCGCACCCGTGGCAGAACTTCAAGAACGATCCAGCGAGTTCAAGTCCTCAACCACCGCCGCGCTTTCGAGCCAACCGCCGCGATTCCAAGCAACCGCACCCCAGCAATCGGTGGCGAGACGCAGAAGAGTAGTCCGCCGTCTGACGGATTGACCTGCTACTACTGCAAGGAACCAGGGCACTTTGCCAAGGCGTGCCCTAAGAAGATTCAAGCGGCAGCAACTTCAGGAGCCTCGAAGTCGTAACCGGGGCCGCAGGCCGCACCTTCATCAAGGGGCGAGTGAACCACGTGACAGTGGAAGAGGTGTAAGACCACGAGCAAAGAACTCCGCAATCTTCGTGTATTACCGCACTAGTCCCGCATCAAAGCTAGTGCACACATTAAGCAGACATGATACATAACCAACAACGCTTTATTACAATAATCGAGTACTGGACCTCGAAGTCTTTTATTACATATGAGGTTTTAAGACCTCACACCAAACAGAAATTACAGCGGAAGCAAAAGGAACTTAAGCAAGACCCATCAATACGCCACAGGCAATTGACTGGGGAAACGCAACCTAGAAATCCGGAAAGCCTTCATCGAATCCATCCACGAAGTAGTCGTAGTCCGCCTCTTGAGCTTCAACCTCCTCTGAGAGTTGTTTTAAAGTGTAGTATGTGAGTACATAAAGTACTCCGCAAGTCTTGGGAAAGATGCAGTAGATGAAGGGCTTAACAAAAGAAGGTTATATGGTTCTTTTGCATAAAGCAGCATTTTGTTTCAAATACCATTATGTAATTTTGAAAGCATCAATTTAACAAAATAGTTGCAATACTGAAACTAGATACAATTTTCTAGTGAAGGTTCCAACCACCAACACTAGTACAAAGGCTCCATCCGCCAAGGTTTAAAATTACGGGTTCCATCCACCCTCACTGGCTCCATCCGCCAGGACACACACTCTCGAGAGTTCCAACCACTCCCGAGTTCCCAAAACTTTGTTTTAAAATCAAAATCAAAAGTCTACCATGTGAATGCATTCCTTGCCCGCCCTTGACCGTGGGCACGGCTATTCGAATAGTTTTATTACTCTGCAGAGTGTGTACAGCTTTACCCACAAGAGATAAATTATCTTAATAGTCAACATGCTTCCTTTGGCATGAGACCCAGATAAAAATATCACAAAGCCTTTACCTCACTCTAGTCTAGTTAGATACCACCACGAGGTTTCACCGCAAGGGTTAAATCCACCACAGTCAGAAGCCCCCTCTTGCGCCATGTGAGTACAGTAAATCCCTGTCCCTCACTGTGAGTAAACCAGTAAATCCCTGGCACCCACTTTCCAATGGTAGCACCTAAACTAAACTAATGTAAGTTATTCGGCTAGGTCATACCCATATAGACTTGTGGTTGTACGGTAGTGCTCAGTTTGGACAATCACAAGCGTCGGTCCTTACTCGACTAGGGCGGAACATACACTTTACAAGATCTCGTGCTTACCGCACCAATCCAAACCAACCATCCGCCCAAGTCTAAAACCAAATTTTCACCATTTTATTTTATTTAAAAAGAACAGTGGCAACACCAATCGCCACTAAATTTCGAATACAATGACTAGTTTAAAGAATTATAATTTCCCATTCCAAAGTTACAAGGTTGAATAGCACGACTAAGCATTTTACTACCGTTTTAATATTTGTCAAAGATTTCATAATAATCTCATTATTGAGACAAAGAAAATCCTAAGGTTACAAAGGTACATGGCATTCAAATTCAATTGAGGGCATAAGAAGGTTGGATTAACTAATATCTTACAACAAAAGTTATCATTTTATGTAACATAGCAATGCATTTAAATTTAAAATAATAAAATAATTTTAGCAAACATAGGCACAAGATGATCAAAGGAGACTTGCCTTCTTGCGCGCTATATGGAACTTCTTCTTGCGGATCGGAAAAATCTTCGGCGACGTCGGGTTCTACGCGCGAAACGACAAAACAAATAAATAAATAAATACAAATAAAATCACAAAAATATAAAATATATACTGCAACTTAGATTATGATTTTAGACAAATTTAGAAATTTGAATCACTGGATTCGAAGTTCGGACGACGGAGAACGAGCGATTGGAAGTTTGATCGGTTTGGAAATTCCAGAAAATGCAAAACGAGAGAATATTCTCTGGAATCTTATTTTGGCTGATTTTTGGGATATTGTGGAGTGTATGACACGTGGGGCCCGGTTGTCATTGGGTACAGATTTTTATTTTAATAATTTATGACAAGTGGGTCCCGCTTGTCATTGACTAAAGGTGAACAAAAATTGGCTAATAGTCCAACCGAAAATTGCATGCCCAAGATTTGAACACACAACCTCATGCATGCATGCACTAACATGTCTCCCCTAGCCAAATGGGCATCTAGTCTTTCTTGGCAAAGGAGCAACAACAAATTAAATAAACAAGATTGAATATAGTTGAAGAAGGAATCATGGAGGGAGACATAGGGGCGCGCACGGGGGGCGGCTCACCGGCGACCGGCGGCGGGGCGGCGTAGGGCGGCGGGGTAGCCGGGGTGGCGGGAGAGGTAGGAGGCGGAAGCCAGCCGAAAATGAGGAGGAAAAGGAAGAGAATGATGAGGGAAGGCCAATTTATAGAAAGATAAGGGAGGGGAAGAGATTTCAGTTTTGAGAAGGTTAAAGGTTGGGGAACGGCCGGGAGATTGATGAGGGTGATTAGGGCGTCCGTTTCCATGTTTTAATCGGGAGTTAAGAGGAAGAAACGGCGGAGTTTTAAGAGCTCTAATTCGGCTCTAATGGTGGAGGAGAGAGAGAGTGGGAGGAGGAAGAAGGAGAGGTTGAAGAAACATATGACATGTGGGGTCCATGTGTAATAGAGAGAGGGAGGAAGTGAAGGGGTACGGGCCGTCAGATTCGCGACACGTGGCAAGTGAGTAGATGATGGCCTTTGGATGAATATGAAGGGGTAAGTGACTTTGTATGGCTAGGATTAACTCGTGGAGAGAGATGGATTTAATCCGAGAACGACACGTGGCAGGCTAGGATTAAAATGATTTTTATTTTCGGAATAAAATTTCAGAAAATACTAGAAACTTTATAAATACTTAGAAAATAGCTAATATAGTCTAAAAATTCCAGAAAAATCATAAAATATTCCTGGAAGCATTTTAGACTTAGGAAAAATATTTTTAATTTCAGATTTGCATTTAATATGTTTATAAAATACTTTTTGACTTTCAAAATTGATTTTTAATTCTAGAAAACTCTCCAAAATTAATTAATAAATTAGGGAAGGCTAGGAAAAATAAAATAAACTCTTTTTAGCTTTAATAAAATATTTAAAATACATTTTCTTGCTTTAAATTTTAAATAAAAACTAGAAACAAAAATCCAACTAGGCTCCAGAAAATCCAAATAAACTCCAGATATTTTTAAATAATTATTTTGGAATTAGTTTTGAAGAAAGCAAATTTTTGGGATGTTACAAATCTACCCCCCTTAGAAAGAATCTCGTCCCCGAGATTCGGATGACTAGGAAAAAGAAAGGAGAGGGAAACTAGGTTTTTAGATCTTCCTCGCGCTCCTATGTTGCTTCTGATTCTGAACCAAACTGAGACTAGGTTGGTACCAAATAAACAAGAAACTTACCAAGCTTGGTCACTGCCTTCGAAGCATTGTTCACGGTGATGTGGTTAACTCGTCCTCTCCCTTGCGATTGCGGGGTCCTCGGAGTTTTTCCCGAGTCCGAGATACTCCTCGTCCTTGCCTGCACTGGGCTCGCTCGTGTAGTCCCCAAATTGAAAGGTATTGGAGTGATAACTTGAGGTTTCTGTGGGCACTTGCTAGCATAATGCCCCTTCTCGTGACACCGGAAACATTGCACTCCTGCAGCTGATGTGTTACTTTTCTGAGGTTGGACTCCGGTATAGAGGTGGGGTTCTTGCATCACTGAATGGGTGCTGATCTTGGAGTTCTTAGTGCATCGCTCTCGTTGGAGCTTGGTTGAACAGGGGTGGATTCATTCGGGGTCTTAAACTGCTTGCATTATACTGCGTCTGAAAAGCTATCTTTCTCTTACGAGATTCCTGTAGTTGACATTGAGCATCTTCCTGAACAAGTGCTTTGTTGACCAAATGCTGAAAAGTAGGATAATCATTGGACACTAACTGCACCTTGAGATTGGGATCCAAACCTCCCATAAACCTCCAAATCTTTGCAGCATCAGATGCTACATCCTCTGGTGCATACCTTGATAATTGAATGAACTTACTCAAGTACGCGGAAACGCTAAGGTTTTCCTGCTGCAGTTGGTGAAATTCCTTCCTTTTCATTTCCATAATGCTCAAAGGTATGTGAGTGGTACGAAAAGCTTCCACAAACTCTGCCCAAACAATACTCTCAGCATCTTGGTGTGCAACAAGTTTTCCCACCGGTTTGCGCAAGAACGCCCTTGAGTTGGTGGACAAGAAACAAGACTTTTTCATATTCATTACATTGAGCTAAATTTAACTTCCTTTCCACTTCCTTAATCCAATCATCTGCTTCCAACGGATCAGCAGATCCTGCGAAAATCGGAGGTCGGGTCCTTATGAACTCTCCTAGCTTAGATCATGCGTGCTTGGATAGGTCTTGGTGAACTTGATTGACTTGATTTTGAGTAAGGGCTTGAAGAAGCTGCAACTGCATAGCCATCATCTGTTCCAAATTTGGGGCTTGAGCTGGCGGAGGAGGAATTGGGGCATTGCTGTCATTGGGTCCTTGGTTGTTGCCGGTGTTGCTTCTTGTATTCACCATCTGAAGCAGTAACCAGAGTTGACAAAAGGTAAGAGGGAAGTAGCATAGATAAGAGGTCAGGGAACAACTAAATAACATCCCAAACAAACACTCAAGAGAGAAGCAAACTCCAACCAAGAGATGCTTAGCTCAAAAACAAAAATAGTTTTTAAAGATGGCTGTACTACAAGCACACAAAGGCTTGGTACAGTTCATCTAGCACCAACAAGCAATATACATAAACGTTCTAAAATCGTAGGACTTTACTTGGGTACTATGAACTAAAGAACTGCTCCTCAATTCTTCATGACGACATGGTTCTCTGGGTGCTTCTCAGACTTGATCTCTCTAACCCTTCTATAGAAATTACAAAGGAAAGTGGATCTAATTACCATTCTTAAAAGTGAGTAAACAGATAGATAAGATAGAATACCATGTTGAAGGTAAGGATAGAAAGATGAGAAAAGCACATTATTAATTTTTTTATTTTACAAAATAAATTTTGAAGCTTTTCTAATAACGGCCATTCTAACTAGGTTACGCCCTACACCAAATTGGCTCGATACCATACGTGAGACCACGGAGCAAAGAACTCCGAATCTTCTGTGTATTACCGCACTAGTCCCAGATCAAAGCTAGTGCACACAGTTAAACAGACATGATACATAACCAACAACGCTTTATTACAATAATCGAGAGTACAGACCTCGAAGTCTTTTATTACATATGAGGTTTTAAGACCTCACACCAAACAGAAATTACAGCGGAAGCAAAAGGAACTTAAGCAAGACCCATCAATACGCCACGGGCAATTGGTGGGAAGCGCAACCTAGAAATCCGAAAGCCTTCATCGAATCCATCCACGAAGTAGTCGTAGTCCGCCTCTTGAGCTTCAACCTCCTCGAGAGTTGTTTTAAAGTGTAGTATGTGAGTACATAAAGTACTCCATAAGTCTTGGGAAAGATGCACGATGAGATGAAGGGCTTAACAAAAGAAGGTTATATGGTTCTTTTGCATAAAGCAAACATTTTGTTTCAAATACCATTATGTAATTTCAAAGCATCAATTTAACAAAATAGTTGCAATCTGAAACTAGATACAATTTTCTAGTGAAGGTTCCAACCACCAACACTAGTACAAAGGCTCCATCCGCCAAGGTTTAAAATTACGGTTCCATCCACCTCACCGGCTCCATCCGCCAGACACACACTCTCGAGAGTTCCAACCACTCCCGAGTTCCCAAAACTTTGTTTTAAAATCAAAATCAAAAGTCTACCATGTGAATGCATTCCTTGCCGCCCTTGACCGTGGGCACGGCTATTCGAATAGTTTTATTACTCTGCAGTGTGTGTACACTTTACCCACAAGAGATAAATTATCTTAATAGTCAACATGCTTCCTTTGGCATGAGACCCAGATAAAAATATCACAAAGCCTTTACCTCACTCTAGTCTAGTTAGATACCACCACGAGGTTTCACCGTGAAGGGTTAAATCCACCAGATCGAAGCCCCTCTTGCGCCATGTGAGTACAGTAAATCCCTGTCCCTCACTGTGAGTAAACCAGTAAATCCCTGGCACCCACTTTCCAATGGTAGCACCTAAACTAAACTAACGTAAGTTATTCGGCTAGGTCATACCCATATAGACTTGTGGTTGTACGGTAGTGCTCAGTTTGGACAATCACAAGCGTCGGTCCTTACTCGACTAGGGCGGAACATACACTTTACAAGATCTCGTGCTTACCGCACCAATCCAAACCAACCATCCGCCCAAGTCTAAAACCAAATTTTCACCATTTTATTTTATTTAAAAAGAACAGTGGCAACACCAATCGCCACTAAATTTCTGAATACAACAGACTAGTTTAAAGAATTATAATTTCCCATTCCAAAGTTACAAGGTTGAATAGCACGACTAAGCATTTTACTACCGTTTTAATATTTGTCATAGATTTCATAATAATCTCATTATTGAGACAAAGAAAATCCTAAGGTTACAAAGGTACATGGCATTCAAATTCAATTGAGGGCATAACAAGGTTGGATTAACTAATATCTTACAACAAAAGTTATCATTTTATGTAACATAGCAATGCATTTAAATTTAAAATAATAAAATAATTTTAGCAAACATAGGCACAAGATGATCAAAGGAGACTTGCCTTCTTGCGCGCTATATGGAACTTCTTCTTGCGGATCGGAAAAATCTTCGGCGACGTCGGGTTCTACGCGCGAAACGACAAAACAAATAAATAAATAAATGCAAATAAAATCACAAAAATATAAAATATATACTGCAACTTAGATTATGATTTTAGACAAATTTAGAAATTTGAATAACTGGATTCGGAGTTCGGACGACGGAGAACGAGCGATTGGAAGTTTGATCGGTTTGGAAATTCCAGAAAATGCAAAACGAGAGAATATTCTCTGGAATCTTATTTTGGCTGATTTTTGGGATATTGTGGAGTGTATGACACGTGGGGCCCGGTTGTCATTGGGTACAGATTTTTATTTTAATAATTTATGACAAGTGGGTCCCTTTGTCATTGACTAAAGTGAACAAAAATTGGCTAATAGTCCAACCGAAAATTGCATGCCCAAGATTTGAACACACAACCTCATGCATGCATGCACTAACATGTCTCCCCTAGCCAAATGGGCATCTAGTCTTTCTTGGCAAAGGAGCAACAACAAATTAAATAAACAAGATTGAATATAGTTGAAGAAGGAATCATGGAGGGAGACATAGGGGCGCGCACGGGGGGCGGCTCACCGGCGACCGGCGGCGGGGCGGCGTAGGGCGGCGGGGTAGCCGGGGTGGCGGGAGAGGTAGGAGGCGGAAGCCAGCCGAAAATGAGGAGGAAAAGGAAGAGAATGATGAGGAAGGCCAATTTATAGAAAGATAAGGGAGGAAGAGATTTCAGTTTTGAGAAGGTTAAAGGTTGGGGAACGGCCGGGAGATTGATGAGGGTGATTAGGGCGTCCGTTTCCATGTTTTAATCGGGAGTTAAGAGGAAGAAATGGCGGAGTTTTAAGAGCTCTAATTCGGCTCTAATGGTGGAGGAGAGAGAGAGTGGGAGGAGGAAGAAGGAGAGGTTGAAGAAACATATGACATGTGGGGTCCATGTGTAATAGAGAGAGGAGGAAGTGAAGGGTACGGGCCGTCAGATTCGCGACACGTGGCAAGTGAGTAGATGATGGCCTTTGGATGAATATGAAGGGGTCAGTGACTTTGTATGGCTAGGATTAACTCGTGGAGAGATATGGATTTAATCCGAGAACGACACGTGGCAGGCTAGGATTAAAATGATTTTTATTTTCGGAATAAAATTTCAGAAAATACTAGAAACTTTATAAATACTTAGAAAATAGCTAATATAGTCTAAAAATTCCAGAAAAATCATAAAATATTCCTGGAAGCATTTTAGACTTAGGAAAAATATTTTTAATTTCAGATTTGCATTTAATATGTTTATAAAATACTTTTTGACTTTCAAAATTGATTTTTAATTCTAGAAAACTCTCCAAAATTAATTAATAAATTAGGGAAGGCTAGGAAAAATAAAATAAACTCTTTTTAGCTTTAATAAAATATTTAAAATACATTTTCTTGCTTTAAATTTTAAATAAAAACTAGAAACAAAAATCCAACTAGGCTCCAGAAAATCCAAATAAACTCCAGATATTTTTAAATAATTATTTTGGAATTAGTTTTGAAGAAAGCAAATTTTTGGGATGTTACAAGAGGCCCAGGCTGCACCGGATGTCGTGCTGGGTATGTTCCTTGTCAATTCAGTACCAGCATCAGTTCTTTTCGATTCCAGAGCATCGCATTCCTTTGTGTCAAAAACTTTTATGGATAAGCATGGGTTGGGCAGGGTAACCCTTAGCAACCCTATGATAGTTCACTCCCCTGGAGCAGAAATGAGAGCAGGGACCTTGTGCCCCAAAGTGGAATTGTTCATAGATGGGACCCGATTCCTCGTCGATCTTTTGGTTTTGGAATCGCAAGGATTAGATGTCATTCTCGGGATGAACTGGTTAGCCAAGAATCGAGGTCGGATCGATTGTGCTACCAGATCCATCACCCTCACCAATGACCAAGGCGTGGAAGTAACCTTCTCTCCCCAGATTCCGAAGGCAGAAGAATGTGCCCTCTTCCACCTCCAAGTCTTGGAAGAAGTGCCGATCGTACGGGAATACCCAGATGTTTTTCCCGAGGAACTGCCAGGGATGTCACTGGATAGGGAGATCGAGTTTGTGATTGACCTAGTCCCAGGCACCGCCCCAATTTCCAAGAGACCATATCGGATGCCTGCTAACGAGTTAGCAGAATTGAAGAATCAACTCAAGGAGTTAGAAGACAAAGGGTACATCCGACCCAGTTCGTCGCCTTGGGGAGCACCCGTCCTGTTCGTCAAGAAAAAGGACGAGAGTTTGAGGTTATGTGTGGACTACAGAGCACTCAATGACGTAACCATCAAGAATAAATACCCCCTCCCCAGGATCGATGACCTGTTCGATCAGTTGAAAGGAGCCGGTATCTTCTCTAAGATTGATCTGCGATCAGGATACCATCAGCTAAAGATCCGTGAAGAAGACATTCCCAAGACTGCCTTCTCCACCAGATATGGACATTATGAGTTCACGGTCATGTCATTTGGACTGACCAATGCACCAGCCTACTTCATGAGCATGATGAACAGTGTGTTCATGAAATACTTGGATAAGTTCGTAGTAATCTTCATCGACGACATCCTCATCTACTCCAAGAATGAAGAAGAGCACGAGCGGCACCTCGGGATCACCTGGAAAAGCTCGAGAGCATCGACTTTCGCCAAATTCGGTAAGTGTGAATTCGGCTAAAAGAGGTTGCCTTCCTCGGACATATCGTAACAGTACCAAGGAATCGTTGTAGATCCTTCCAAGGTAGAAGCGATAATGGAGTGGAAGCCACCAAAGTCCGTGAATCAAGTCGAGCTTTCTTGGACTTGCGGGTTATTACCGTCGGTTCATAGCAGGATTCTCCGAGACAGCCAAGCCAATGACCCAATTGCTGAAAAAGGAAAAGAAGTTCGAATGGACGAAGGCTTGTGAGCAGAGTTTCCAAACCCTTAAGAAGAGACTAGTCTCAGCACCCGTGCTTGTCTTGCCGGACGTGCATAAAGGCTTCGAGGTTTTCTGTGACGCCTCTCGCCTAGGCTTAGGCTGTGTTCTGATGCAAGAAGGCAAAGTGGTAGCCTATGCATCGCGTCAACTCAAGCCTCATGAGTGCAATTATCCTACTCATGACTTGGAGTTAGCCGCAGTAGTGCACGCCTTAAAAATCTGGCGCCACTATCTTATTGGTAACCGTTGTGAAGTATACACGGACCATAAGAGTTTGAAGTATATCTTCACCCAAGCAGAACTCAACCTGAGGCAGCGAAGATGATTGGAGTTGATAAAGGACTACGACATCGGTATACATTACCACCCCGGAAAAGCGAATGTGGTAGCCGATGCCTTAAGCAGGAAATCTTACGCAAACATGGTGATATCGGAAGAGGACCAGACCCGACTTCAGGAGGGAGTCGCCCGTCTAAGTCTAAACCCGATGGGACCCAGCACTCTCGCCACACTGGAAATACAACCTGGCTTGCCTGAACAAATTAAGGAAGCTCAGATTGTGGACGAGGATATTCAAGAAATCAAGAAGAATATGAGAAGAGGCAAAGCACCAGGATTCAGCGAAGATGAGCATGGCACGGTTTGGTTCGAGAACCGCATCTGTGTGCCGAATAATCAGGAAATCAAAAACCTGATTCTGAAAGAGGCTCATGATACCCCATAGTCAATCCACCCAGGTCGTACCAAGATGTACCAGGATCTGAGGGAAAGATATTGGTGGGTTAGTATGAAAAGGGAAATCGCAGAGTTCATTGAAGCCTGCGACACCTGTCAACGAGTCAAAGCTGAACATCAGAGGCCAGCAGGACTCTTGCAACCATTGCCGATTCCAGAATGGAAGTGGGAAGAAATCGGTATGGATTTCATAACCGGACTCCCAAGGACGCAATCGGGTTATGATTCAATCTGGTTAATCATAGACCGATTGACTAAAGTGGCTCACTTCATACCGGTCAAGACCACTTATTCAGGAAGCAAGTTGGCTGAGCTGTACATGTCCCGAATTGTGTGCCTGTATGGCGTACCCAAGAAGATAGTGTCAGATCGAGGTAGTCAGTTTACTTCTCGATTTTGGCAAAGGCTGCATGAAGAATTGGGTAGTAAGCTCAGTTTCAGTACCGCTTACCACCCCCAGACAGACGGTCAAACAGAAAGAGTTAATCAGATACTCGAGGATATGCTAAGGGCTTGTACGCTGGATTTCGGGAACAGTTGGGACCGTTCACTGCCCTATGCGGAATTCTCGTACAATAATAGCTACCAAGCCAGTCTACAGATGGCACCCTTCGAAGCCTTGTATGGTCGAAAGTGCAGGACCCCCTTGCTTTGGGATCAGCAAGGTGAACCCCAAGAAGCTGGACCAAACCTGCTGCAAGACGCAGAAGATCAAGTGAAGAAGATCAGAGACAGACTAAAGATAGCCCAGTCTCGACAGAAGAGCTACGCGGATAACCGTCGTCGAGACCCGACCTTTGAGGTCGGCGACTACGTCTATCTTAGAGTATCCCCACTCAGAGGTATGAAAAGGTTTCAAGTTAGAGCGAAGCTAGCACCACGATATGTGGGCCCTTTCAAGATTCTGGACCGAAGAGGTGCAGTTGCATATCAGTTGGACTTGCCGCCAAGCATGTCAGGGGTACACGATGTCTTTCATGTCTCACAGTTAAAGAAGTGCCTCCGAGTACCCACAGAGCAAGCCGCACTGGAAACCTTGAACCTCCAGGATGACCTCACCTATCAGGAGCAACCAATCAAGATTCTCGAGACAGCAGAACGTCAGACCAGAAGAAAGACCATCAGATTCTGCAAAGTTCAGTGGAGCAACCACACCGAGGATGAAGCCACCTGGGAGCGAGAAGAAGATTTAAAGACCAGCCATCCCCATCTCTTTTGCTAGCCAGTGCAAATCTCGAGGGCGAGATTTCCTTTAAGGGGGTAGGTTTGTAACATCCTAAAATTTTGTTCCTTTATTGAAAATCAAATCTAGAATTTATTGGATTTTCTGGAGTTATGTTAAAGTTCTGATTTGAGAAAAATTATAAACTTTAAATTATAAAAGTCAAAAATGAATTTAGTGCATTACTGAAAGTTAAAACAAATGTATTTCAGCTTCCTAAAGTCAAACATGAGATTATATTAATTTTTTTCAGATTTTAGAAAGAATTAAAACCTTCCCTTTTAAAATCAAATTGTACCTTTGCAAATTATACTTGTTAAAATGAGTGGGAAATATTTTATTTAAGTCTAGAATAGCTCCAGATAATTCTCTGAATTTTTCTGGATTTTTCAAAATTTATTTGGTATTTTTCTGAGTTTTCTAAAGCTTAATAGCATTTCTGGAAAATCAAAAAGAAAGAAAATCCCAAAAACCCCTCCCGGCTGCCAGGTGTCAAGCATCGGCGTCCCCTCCGCCCGCCGGATTCCCCCTCCGCTGTCTGATCACACTTAAACCCTCATCCCGCCTTCCCTGTCTCCGCGTGCGACGCGTGTCGTGCATCGGACCGTCCACTCCAGCGCCGAATTTAATCCTCGCCGCCTGCACCAACTTACCACTTCACCGCTCCCCTCTCCGCTCCTGCCGCCACGTGGTTTGATCGGGGCCGTTCGCCGTTGTCGGATTACATCCCGCCCGTCTGCAGTCACTTAATCCCTCGCCAAGACCCAGCGGCCCAGATGTTTCCCCCATTGCCGGATTGAATCGTGGCCTTCCCCACCCACTTACCGGTTCGCTCGGATCCAACGACCGCCGCCCCTCCCTTTGCCACACGCCGCTCATCCGACCATCGCCCCCCGTCCTTTCCGTTTTTCTTCTCTCGCTGACGTGCGGGCCCCACCTGTCAGGCCCTTCGTCCCCGCCCCTTTCCTTTCTTCCTCGCGTGATCGCCGCCGCTACCGCCGCCATCGATTGAAAACCGAAGCTTTGAAAGCTTCGGTTTCTTATAATCATTCCCCACATCACCGCAGATTCAAATTAACCCCTCCCCCGATCCGTTGCAGGCATAAAGTCCCCCAATTACGCCTCCCTTCACCGGCGCATTCATCCTCCCCAGCCGTTTCAAAACCGGCGGGTCGTGCGCGGCCGTTAGCCCCTCCCCGGCCTATAAAACCCGCACCCCGAGGTTCCTCTACCCACACCGCCACCCCTCGTGCCTCCAATTCGCGAAATTGAGCTTCGGAGCCCCCCTGCGCTTGTTTCTCCCCGCCGGCCACCAGCAACTCCAGCGAGCAATCGCCGCCGCCTCGAGCTTCCCCGCTCCTCGCTGGTGCCTCCCCGACCTTGCTGATGCCCAGGCGATCCTCGGCGACCACTTCCCCGAGCTGCTGCGTCACCGGAGCTGCTCCGCCACCGTAAACCCTCCTCCGGTCGCCGCCCTTCTCCGCCGATCTTCCGTTCCGGTCATCCCCGAGGGTCGCAGAAGGTACCCGAGTGGTCCCCGTGTTCTCCTCGTCATTTTGGTACCCTCAGCCGGCGCCGCTGCTCACCGGAGCTCCGGCGACCATCGGGCCCAGAGCGCCGCCGCCGCCGGCCAGGCCACGTCAGCCGTAGGGCCGAGTTGGCAGCGGCGTGGCAGCCAGGTGGCGGCCAGATCGGCGCCACGCCAGCGCCACCCGCACGCCCCCTCGCCACCTCGCGCGCATGCTGCCACGTCGGCATAAAGCCGTGACGTGGCAGCCACGCGGCGACCACGCGGCAGCCCCGTGGCGCCACGTCAGCGCCATCCCGTTCCCTGTGCGCCCGCCTGCCACCTCACCCTTCCCTCGGGTCCATGGACTCGGTCCGTGACACCTGGGCCCCACCTGTCAGCCTCTGCCCGATTAAATTAACCCTAGGGCTGGCGTCATAATCTATTTTTTCCTTTAGAAAAACAATTCGTGCTGACGTCATAACTTTGGAAAATACCCTTTTTCTTTTGTTTTGAATTCAAACTTTGGAAGGCTATAACTTTTGCATTTAAACTCCAAATTGACCCATTCAAATTTCTAAATTTTTCTAAAATCATGATCTATCCATTTATGGAATAATTTTGAAAATTTGAAATTTATTTAAATTTTATTTGAATATATTTTGTAATTCCAAGGTTTAAATTTAAATTAAAACTTCCAACTTCTTTTAAAAGCCTCAATTCCTTTTTAAAAATTGTTGACCCACATCCAAAATTCAAAATTTTGTCTCCCAGTTTATTTTATAATTTTTGGAAGTTATTTGGATTTCATTTGAATTTTTGTTTTGAATTTGCTTTGAATTGATTCTTTCGTTAGATATTGACGATTCCGGAGAGTTTGAATTCGACGAATCGCAGCAGGACTTCGATCAAGGCAAGTTACACCTTTGACCATGTTGAACCTAATATTTTAAATTATTTATATTGTTTTACTGTATATGCATGCGTATCTTTATTCAAATGTAATTCAAATTTGATTTGAATTTTAGATATACCCATGATCCTTTGTATATGGCCAATTTGAATCTTGAATTCATATACCTTGTCACCCTAGCTGAAAACTAGTTAGTACCATAGTATTGACAAGAAATTTTTATAGAAATGCTTAGCCTGGCTTAGTATAACTGTAGGTGGGATAAACCTTTCACATGAAATGTCAGTTTGAAAATGAGACTTGACTTCGGGGAGTCAAGGGTGGTTTTACGGAAAGGATGGTTTGTGAAAATGGTTTAAAAACAAAAAAAATAGAAAACATGTTTTTGACTTAGGCTAATGGTCAGGTGGTGGGTGCCGGTATGCCTCGTGTTTGGTGACACCTGGTTGATTATCGTGTACGGGGGTATGTGGTTGAGCCTAAATCAACTTAAGGACCGTTTCTGTGAATCATTTTACGAAGTCACTTCGTACTACCACAAGTCCGGTATGGGACGGACCTGGCTAAGTAATTTGTGAAGTTCCAATAATAGTCTCGCTATAGGCTGAATGTGAGCGCGGCGTAGGCTGTGGGAAGTCTCACATGGCACCAGAGGGGGCTCCAACTCGTGGATTCGAGTTGTGGTGAAACCTTAGTGGCGGCGTGATTATGTTGGCTATGAATCATCGGAACAGCCTTGTCATGAACTCTCCGCCGCACACCTAAGGCAGTGTGTTGATCGCGTGGCTCAAGTGAGAGGGAATGTCTTGTGGGTAAAGCTGTACACCTCTGCAGAGTAACAAACTATCTAGATAGCCGTGTCCACGGTCATGGACATGCTGAGTAGAATCTTCACAGATTAGACTTGAACTTTCATAAAACTTGGTTTTGGCAAAACAAACGTTGGATTTGGTAATGGTCCGGGTGGATTCCCGTGGATAGGTTAGTGTGGGTTGGAGCCTACACTAACGGTATTACTTGTTAAAAACAATGTTTCATATACTGTATTAAAATTCAGCTTTTCGTATTTACGTTATTGTATTTAAATTCAAGTATTGCTTTCCGCACATTACCCTATTAAGCTTTCCCTTGAAATCCCTTATGCATGCATCAACTCTGTTATATTTCCTGATGTAACTTTCGTAAGTATTTACTTGCTTACCTTGGGAGTACTTCTGTACTCACCTTGCTAAATCTGTTGCCAGACTTCGAGGGCTACTACGACGGTGAGGACTACTTGAGTAGGGCGCGTCTTCTGATCATTCGCTGTGGGAGGTTTGGATGGGCTGTGCTGCCACCTTTACCTTCTTTCCGCTGTTTTTGTTTATTTTGTTGGCCTTGTGCCTTATTGTAAGACTTGGCCTTAAGGCCGTATTTTCGTTTAATAATATCTCGTGGTTATTTTTGCATGATATACATTGCTGTTAAATCTGTGTGCACTAGCTTTTCCTGGGATAGTGCGATTTACACAGAGGGGCTCGGAGTTGTTGTTCTGGGTCCCGACATTAATGGTATCAGAGCAACAATGACTCTAAGACGTGACCTTAGTTAGAGACCAACGTTAAGGATATATTTTAATAAGAAATGCCCCTTTTAAATTATCTCTTCCTTTTCTCAATCTCTTTACCAAAACCGATTACTAACTCCTCTCCCCTTCCAAATTTTTAGATGGAGCAACCCACCCGCGTCTCCTAGATTAATTGAACCTTTGCCTCTGCTTCTTTTAAACAATCTAGTCCAAAGACTTAACCTTTCCTGTCTCTTTTCAGTTGGGAGGGGTTATGTATTTTCTGCCATTTAAAGCTTCAAACGATGACATTTGCAAATTGGCCTAGTAACTGTTGTTGTAAGAGAACTTTGTGAAAGGCAATCAACTATCCTACTTTGCTCCATAATCTAGCATACAAGCTCTTAACATGTCCTCAAGAATCTGATTCACTCGCTCAGTTTGACCATCGGTCTGGGGATGATATGTTGTACTGAAATTCAGATGAGTACCCACAGCTTCATGGAAACTCCCCCAAAATCATAAAGTAAATAGCGATCCACGATCTGATACCATCTTTTTAGGCACTCCATGGAGACTCATAATCCTCGATATGTATAGCTTTGCTAACTTGTTGCCTGCATAGGTTGTCTTGACGGGATAAAATGAGCAACCAATGTCAAATGATTCATAATTATCCAAATAGAATCAAAACCTTTCTTGGTTTTAGGAAATTCTGTAATAAAATCCATGCCAATTCGCCCCCACTTCCACTCAGGATTTTTGAGCGGTTATAGCAAATCTATTGGCCTCTGATGCTCGACTTTCACTCTTTGACACACATCACAAAGTGCAACATACTCGGCTATCTCAAGTTTCATGCTTGGCCACTAATATTTTTCTTTGATATCCTGATACATCTTGGTACTACCAGGATGAATCAAGTACAATGACTCAAGAGCTTCCTCAAGTAACAACTCTTTTAGCTCCTTTTTATTTGGTACACACAAGCGTTCCTTGAACCACAAGGTACCTTTGTTATCCTATATAAATCTCGATGCCTTACCTTTACTCATGTTAGTATTGATCCATTGAATATTTTCATTCTCTACCTGTGCTTGATGAATCTGACCATCCAAAGTTGGTTGTAACTCTGTTGTGGTTAGGAATCCTTCATCAACCAAATCCAGGCTAAGTTTCTAAAATTCCTCATGTAAAGCTAGCTGAGGGCCTATTCTTTTTGGCTGCGGCTTATAGCTTTTGGCTGAAATTTTTGAATTTTAGCTGTTTGCGACAGAGATTACAGAGATACTCGCTTATGATTTTGGATGGTACAGATGTTGAGCTTTTAACGTGTACTATAATTAACTTGTAGACTCTATCTTAAAAAATACTCCGTTTGAAAATTAGGTACTGTAGCAAAAGCCAAAAGCAGTTTTGAGAAGCTGAAAAGAACAGGCACTGATTCTCCTTGATCATCATTATATTGTAATAAACCTTTTTGCTCAAAACATCTGCTACCACATGGGCCTTCCTTGGGTAGTATTGAATTTCAACATTGTACTCTTTTATCAACTCTAACCACATTCTTTGCTTGAAATTAAGATTGGCCTGTGTGAAAATATACTTCAAACTCTTGTAATCTGTATAGATTTCACAACGATTACACATGTGATAATGATGCCAAAGTTTTAAAGCATGCACTACGGCTGCTAGCTCCAAATCATACATGGGGTAATTCTCTTTGTGTGGCATCAACTAACGCGAAGTATAAGCTACCACTTTTTTTTATCTTGCATCAATACGCATCCCAAACCTTTGCGGGAAGCATCGCAAAAGATCTTGAAATCCTTGTTAATGTCTGACAATACTAGCACTGGGCTGTAATCAAGCACTCCTTCAATTTCTGAAAACTCTTCTCACATTCTGGCATCCAAACAAACTTCTTTTCTTTCATTAACAACTGTGTAAGTGGCCTTACTATGCTTTAAAATTCTTCAATGAATTGATAATAACAACTGGCCATTCCAAGAAAACTTCTGACTTGTATCACTAACGACAGTGACTTGTTGTCAAGCACATCCTTTATTTTTCTGGGGTCAAATGCAACTCTCTCTACTGATATGACATGGCCTAGAAAAACAACTTCCTTCATCCAAAACTCATATTTGCTGAACTTGACATACAGCTTATGCTCTCTTAGCTTTTGCAACACTAACCTCAAATATTATTCATGTTCTTTCTCATCCTTGGAGTAAATTAGAATGTTATCAATGAACACGATGATAAATTTGTCCAAATACCCTATGAACACATTGTTCATTAGGTACATGAAATAAGCTAGGGCATTGCTTAAATCAAAGGATATCACTATGAACATGTACAGACCATATCAAGTTAAGAAGGTTTTTTAGGTATATCCTCCTAATGAATCTTCATCTGATAATATCTTGACCTCAAGTCAATCTTAGAGAAAACTCTGGTCCTTTAAGCTGATCAAACAAGTCATCGATCCCAAACAAAGGATTTTTATTCTTGATAGTGACCTCATTGAATGCTCGGTAATCACATACGCTGATTACCATCTTTTTTCTTGATGAACAATACTGACACTCCCCACGAGGATGAACAAGGTCTGACGTAACCTTTGTCCAACAGCTCTTGAATTTGCTTCTTTAATTATGCTAATTTGATAGCAGACAACTGATGTTGTAGGGTTGGCATTCTTCTATTACTAATTGCTTGTACCAATAGGGTGTGGTCTTGACTAAAACTGACGGGGTGTTGGTGCAGGAGTCCTGAATCCTAACTATTGTGACACGAGCTGGCTAGTAAGTGCTAAAATGAGCCTTTTGGGACTGATGCAGTTGAGATCTTTGTTGCATCGTCCTCCTCTTGCAAGACTCCTCTAGCTCACGGCGACTCTCTTCAATAAGCATTGGTTTTTCCACCATGTTCTGAAAACTAGCATAATCATTACCCATAACTTGAACATTCAATCCTAGGTTTAATCCTTTCTTGAACCTCTTCTGACAAGCATCATCTGTGGCAACGTCCTTAGGTGCATAGCGAGCTAGCTCAGTAGATTTATTGAGAGTTCACTCTCTTACATGTTATTTTGCTGCAATTTATGAAATTCCTTCTTCATTTTGATCACCCCATCCAAAATATCGGCGTGATGAAAAGCTACTGTAAACTTTTCCCAAGTGATGCTATCCTGATCCTTATGAGTGGTGCAGTATCTAATATCGTGAACGTCGTTTCGGCGTCGGTTCCTAAATTAATCGTGGAGTCGCCCGGATTTTCGGTAAATCACAAGAGGTGGAGATTAATTTGGGAAATTGTCCAAAATAAACGAATGAATTTAATTCATTAAAAAATAGAGAATTTGGGCTTCCTAGAAGGGGGCCTAGCCAATTTGGGCCAACCAGCCCAAAGGGGGCCCAAACTACCCCTTTTTCTTTCCTCAAACCCTAGCCAAACCCCTCACACCCCCTTGGCCGCCCCTACCCCTTCTTGGACGTCCTCCCTGCCCTCTCTCTCTCCCCAAGGCTGCCATGGCTGAAAAGAAAGGAAAAAAAGGAAGAAGGGAAGAAAGGGAGGAAGAGAAGGGAGAAGGAGGGAAGAAAAGAGGAGAAAAGAAGAAGAAGAAGAGTAATCTTGAGAAATTCCCCTAGGTAACTCTCCCTCACCCCAATCCCTCTGTTTTATGCTGAATTTAGGGTTCTTAGTCCAAGTTTTGTGGGGATTAGCATTTTAGAAACCCCCGATTAGAGAATCCCGGATGACTGTCTGCAGATCCAATCGCGTGGTGTTACTGTTCATATGGTTTAGACCCCTAAACGATTTTTCCCGAGGGTCTCTCCAAAAGAAAAAACATAGATAACGACGACATGCATCTACTGTATTTTTTCCAGATTTTTTGGCTACGTAATTTAGGCGTACCGGGGTCTGGAATGTCGCTGTCTGTCAGGGGTGCATACAGGGATAAACCGCTGTTTAGATGGGAATTAGGGGTAGAAGATGATTTTTAAATTTTTGGTCATAATTGAGAAAAAGGTAGGGAATTCAGTAATCTAGCTTTTTTTAAAGAACCAGAATTTTTAGAGCCTTGATCTGTTCTGGGGACACGTTACAAGTCAGCTGTCCAGAATTTCAGAACAGAGGACATCCTCTGTTTTGTGCATTAGATATCACCTTGTTAATGATAAGATAAAAATATATGATCTACATGAAAAGTGTAGATATTTAAGTGAGGAATCCAAATATATATCTTTTTCTGTGATTAGTTTTATATTTTTAAAGATAAAAAAATATTAAGCAGCGCCACTGCAGTGGGAATATTATAGAACCGCTACGCGGGGAAGGATGTTGTGGGGTTTAGGGTATTGACGACACTTTTCTTCGAGAGTTGAGTTTGTATTGCTATATTTTCTATTGAGAGGTACTTTTGAACAGGTGGTGTTGCTTCATGAATGCATGTGATTTGCTTCGCTTCAACGATAGAGGCAAGTAAACGTAGCGGATGTGCTACATGTTTAACTTGTTAATTATTCTACCTTCACAATTATTTATTCTCTTAATTTGAGGTGCTATAACATTGTTACATGTTTCCTCAATATGGTCCATGTGGTAGTATTTTAAGAACTCAACTGTTTATGATTTTGATGGTTTATTTGTGGGTATGTGAAATTGTTCTTGATGAAACAAATATAGTTGTGGAGTAATATTCTTTATGAACATATTGTGGTATAGGTGGTAATATTCTTAGTAAATATTTGTGGTTGTGGTGGTAGCATTCTTGATGAATATATTATGGTCTATGTGGTAGAACTCCCTATAGATCAATTGTTTATGATCTTGGTGAACTGAATGTGGGTTATATGGTAATGATCTTATAAAACACTTGTATTGTGCTTATTGAGACATATGTGGATTATGAGGAAGTAATCATGATCATTATGTTGTTGATTTTCATGGTTAAATTCTTGTGGTTTATGGTTATCATAACATTCATATCATGTCATGACATTTGCATTGTGGATATCGCCGCTTATAGCCGTGACCGTACCGGTACAGCATCGTACATTACCGTAGTACGATGCACACTCTTACCTTGTTGGGTAAGGGTGCAGTGGAGCATAAGCATTCATATGCATTGCATTATGGAAAGATCATTTGTATACTTATACAATGTATTGTGGTGAAACTATTTTGCAAAAAAAAATACAACTTCATAGTTGTAATGTGGATGTGGCTCATGAGAGACATTTGTGATATGAGGAATGTGACGGTGGTCGTGAAATGGGGTTCACCCCTTGTGGTATGGTAGGGGTTGATATTGTGGTATGAGATTCTTTTCTTTTGTGGTAACTGTTGATAGCAGTTGTGAATGCAAGAAATAATAAAAATAGTGAGGTAAAACCTGTTAATATTTTCCTATCATTGGTAGTGGTAGTGGTTGAGGATATGAAGTAGTCAATCAATATTCATTTGCTAATGATTTATTATTGATGGTAGTAAATGTGGTTAAGACTATAATTATGGTCATTGTGGAAAATGAATAATGATGCTTAACAATATTGTAGTTTAATTAGCTTGTTAAACAGTTTGCTTGCTGAGATTTTTATCTTACTCTTGCTTTTCCCCCTCTCTAGGTGATTCTCGAGTATGCATGGGAAGGGTAGAGCGGCACATCACTGTCACACATCATATCATGATTAATGTTGTAACAGTTGTATAGTCTTAATCATGAATTTATTTTCCCTTATTGTTGTTTGTTTCAAAGTAATAATGTTAGACAGTAGTTCATTTTAATTGGTTAAACTTTTTTTAGCAGTTGTTCTTTAATTAGTAGTGTTCCAATACCTTGCTTTAGTATGCTTCCGCTTAGCTTATCATGATTTAGAAATTGTTGTCAGTTTATGTTATCTTGTAAATTGGCTAGCTGCAGAGTGGTTTGGTGGCATCTCAGGGTAATGTGGGTTCTGGGGTGTTACAGTTGGTATCAGAGCGGGCTTTAGGTCCGTGGTAATTAAATTAATAAATTGACACACTGTGCACAGTAGGATGGGATGGGTCAAGCATTGCATTTATGTTTTTGATATGTTGTATTGATGATTTATGTTATGAGATAATCTTGTATGATTATGATTTGTTTCTATGACTACTATGAGTAAGGATAGCTTTTGATAAGAGATAGAGATTGTAGTTGTTGCCTTGGGCATTGATAATTTATACCACCGTTCGTGGTATGGGGATAGTTGTGCAGTTACCTCGGGTAACTTAGTTGCAGATGTCGAGGGTGAGTTTCATAGAAAAGGTTTTATTCCCTTGGAGTTGATTTTGCCAATTCTTGACCTATTGCGGTTAATGAGTTTTCTCTCGGGTTAGCAGTTCAATGCAATTGTTGGGTGCCAATAGGCCTCTAATTGTTCTTGAGACCAAATATCGTCTCTTCTGATTGATGAGTTGCTTTTGCTGCTCGTGAGTGCTGTTAATTGATGAGATTGTTTTTCATGTTGTTCTATCTTTCTTACTGGAAAATGTAACTCATTAATTCATTGATATTTTGAAAAGAAATCAAAGTTTTATGTTGGAAGTTCGTTAACTTATGGAAGTCTTGGCTCTATGCATTTCTTTTGAGTTATTTTGGGTATTGAAGTTTGAATCCTCTCTTTTCTAAAAGGAAGTGTTAAAACTCTTTGTGATGTGTTGTTGTATCTAAGTAGGAGTTGGCAATTATGTAAATCATTGATAAGTTGTGAATTATCAAGTTGAAATGTTAGCGTGGTGCAAAATCAATTTCTACTAGCATACTTGGAAGTGTAGTTGATTAATATGATATTGTCCTATTGTAGTTTAAGAAGTGTGGTTCAGAACTTGTCGATTCATGTTTAGAACTCATGCTTTTATTGAGGAATATGAAAAAAAAGAATTGATTTGATTATTATGATTATGTAAATTTCACAACTTGTTGGATAGATTAGATTGATTGATCTTAAGTAATTAATCTGACCACTAGGGATGGTTGAGTAAGGAGTTGTTGGAATATTGTCTTAATAATATTAACCTTTAGTATGTCCTCTCTTTACATACGTGATGAGCATGTACAACTTCTAAATTATGGAAACATGCATAAAGAAATAGATGAAGGCTGATGTATTAACTTATGGAATCTTATCTTATTAAGCTGGTATTATTGAGGTTTAAATTTATTTTGTTCTATTTTCTTAACATTAGGTGGAATATTGAATCTGTGCTTATAATTGTTTTGCGATTGCAAAACGGAGATAGGATCGTTAATGCTACGATGATGAAAATTAACAATCAATTATTGACAGTAATGACTGGAGTGCAATCGATTTGTGCTAAATTAGAAGTTGAGCATCGGTAAGGGTTAAATGTATGAGATCTAATAAGAGATTTATACTAGCATGTTTGTGAGGTTGTCATGTTCTATATTATCTTGTTGAAAAGGTTTTGTTTTAATATGGTGGCTTTACACTAGGTTTTCCTACATTAAGTAGTTGGAACCTTATTTAGATAATAAGAATACGATGAAGTGATTTATGGTGTTCCTTTTGGAAAATATGAAGGAGTAAGAGGATATGATTATTCTTGCAAAGAATGTTTTATCTTATTGTTAATACAATTGACGGTACGTAGTTGTGATTGTGTTGAATGTTTTATAAATAAAAGAATTTGTTAGTTCTATGGCACTAATTGAAGTAAAGGATTTGAGATTTGCGGCTGGGATCTTTTTGGACCTTATGACTTGTGTGGTAGCCGTTATTGCTTGGAGTAAAACGGCATGTTGAATGATTGTATTGGTTTTATCTGAATCTTGCGTTGTGGACTTCAAACATCTTTCGTTAGAATTGGCGGGATGCTGTAATTAAAGGAAATTATTTCTTGTTAAAAGAAAGAGTTATTTTTACTATTATAAAAGAAGGAGTTGGTGGTTGATCCGTCGTCACTCTTCTTCTCTCAGCCCTTCGATCTAATTGCAAGATAAAATCCGAGCCGTCTATCTCGTAGCCCCCTCCCTCCCACCCCGCGCGCCGCCTCCTCCCCTTCCTCTATCTCTCTCGCAGCCGCACCGCTCCCCCCCGCGCGCCGCTCCTCCTCCCCCACCCCGATCTGCCTCCCCCTCGCTCTCGCCCCGCCTCCCTCTCGCTCTTCCCCCGCCGCCTCCTCCCCCACCCCGCGTCGCCGCCGCCGCCTCCCCTCCTCCCTCCCAAGCGCTGCCCTCGCTCTCCCCCCGCCGCCCCGATTCGCTTCCCCCTCGCTCTCCCCCCGCCGCCCTTGCTCTCCCCCCGCCGCCCCGATCCGCCTCCCCCTCGCTCTCCCCCGCCGCCCCCTCGCTCTCCCCCCGCCTCCCCCTCGCTCTCCCCCTGCCGCCTCCTTCCCCTCCCTACCCCGCACCGCCGCCTCCTCCCCTCCCTCCTGCCCCGCGCCGCCGCCTCCTCCCCACCCCGCGCCGTCTCCGAGCACTCGTGCTGCTGCTTGCGGCCGCCGCCGAGCACTCGAGCGCCGCGACGAGGGAGACCGGGGATGGAGATCGCGCGATCCGCCGCCGCCGCGGGCTGCTCCAAGGAGCACCAGAAGATCTACGCCGACTGGTTCTCCCTCGTCGACCCAGGTAGGTCGTCTCGCTCTTGCTCCCATATCCGCCCCAAAACACCAAGCCCTGATGCTTACTTGCTTCTCCGGTGGCCTCGCTGCAGATGGGGACGGCCGCATCACGGGCCCCGACGCCACCAAGTTCTTCGCCATGTCCGGCCTCTCCCGCGCCGACCTCAAGCAGGTGAGGCAGCCACCCCCGCCACTACCCGAGTCCTCGGGTCCCTCGAGTGTCGCTGCTAGTTGGTTGATAGAGCCTATCTAATCCCTTCGCGTTTTGGAAAATCTGTGTGTATCCAAGGTCTGGGCGATCGCAGACTCCAATTGGTAGGGGTACCTCGGTTTCGCCGAGTTCGTCACCGCTATGCAGGTCTGCTCCATTCCTTTTCCTCTCCTCTCTTGTTTGTGCATCAATCGTAGCCTGTGTTGCTGGTAAGGAAAGATTTGGATGCGCTTGTGCGTTACTTATTATTGCGTCTTTTCCAAATTGCAAACCGCAACTCGTGTCTCTGGCACAAGCGGGGAATGAGATCACCCAGGACAGTCTGAAGCGTGAAGGTAAACTGAGATGCATCCATTTACCCTTTTTGTTCTGTGAGTTTGTTTGTGTGTGGGTATATGAACTAGATAGTTTGTGGTTGTTCTTGCAGACCTGAGTAGCTCGGACCCGCCTGTGATGGAGGGTCTCGATGAACCGCTTCTTTGTAAGTATATAGTCTACAGCTTATGTGCCATTGGACCGCATTTTTCACTTCTCACACTATGATATTGCAATGGATCATTGATTTTCAGAGATCAAAGGCCATGGTAAAGCGAGTTCACCCAGAAGACAATGGTAAGAAATATGCTCCTGCCTGGCGAATCATGTAGTGGTGAGTCGGCTGCGATGCTAACCATTTCTTTCGTACAGGCACCCCTCAGGTTCAAGCACCTTCTACCAATCACTGGTTCAGTTCAAAATCAGCATAGAAGGTACTAGACTTATGCGGCGTTTCAAGATCTTGTCCATGTTGTGAGGCTAATTTACACCATGTCTATCAGCAGGGCAAATATCCTGTTGCTCTTTTGGCTAAATAGCTGAACTCTTGTAGCTTGTTGTTGAGTCATTGAAATTGTCATAGTTTTCTCTTAATGCCAAGTAGAGCATTGCAGTTCAACAATTGAATCGGTTTTTCAACTTTATTTGGCTCTTTGCAGGCGCAGATGCCTCTGACTGCTGTTACTTCTATAATCGATGGCTTAAAAAGACTATACATCGAAAAATTGAAGCCTTCGGAAGTTGCATATCGGTTCAACGATTTTGCCTCTCCATTACTGGTATAGACTTCTGTTCATGGTTTAGGTACCCTAGAAGTTTCAGATGACAATTTTCTCATGTTCTTTCATGCGGGTTGTTTTCTTGTGTCCTTACTTACATGGCATTACATTGATTCTACAATTTTTCAGACAAACAGTGATTTCGATGCAAAGCCAATGGTCATGCTCTTGGGTCATTATTCTATAGGGAAAATGACATTTATTAAGCATCTGCTGAAAACAAGTTACCCAGGTTCAGTTTAACCACCATGTTGCGTGCCACATCACATGTTACTGCCCAACGGAGGTCGGCTTCCATTGTTTAGTCGCTACCCTTTTGAAGGTCAGCATAATTGCTGGTAAGGAGTTTGTACCATTGTTTGTACAGCATGCCGTTATACATATCCATTCTAATTACTGTAATTCATATTTAGGCTGGTTGTCAATCACGGTAGAGAGCAATTAAATTCATATTCTTCCCGAATTCAAGATATGCCACTGAGTTGGAAGGTATAAGTCTCTACACCATTAATATACTAATTATTTTGCAAGTCTCTAATAATTATTTTCATTTGTTTGATGTTTCAATTGATAAAGAAATACATATATAAGATGTTTTATAGCAATGCACGGGCACTTAACTAGCCTTCCCGAATAAAGTGTTTTTTGCTTGGTTAAAATTTTGAAAACTGTACTTTGCTATGCTCACTATGTGTTCCTGTCCCCTCACCTTTGTTTGTCAATCTTAATTTGGTGCTTAGCTCCCTGCTATGCCACCAGGATGATGCATGACACCCATTAGCAAATGTGTGGATAGTGATACACCAGAACGGAGAACTGTATATACACGACAATCGTGCGCTAGGAGTAGAGTAGATTAGTATGATGCTTGATTTATTTACGAGTATGAACATGTATGTTTTGTTTGATACATGATGACGTAAGAAAAAGTTGATATTTATTATTCAATTTGATATCATATTTGATAGTATGCATCACTTTTATTTGGTTTTCCGTTGCAACGCACGGACACTTTACTAGTACTAGAAGTATTTGAGGTACAGATGATCTCATCTTGTGTTTTCCAACCTCATTGCCATTTACTTTCTCTTTGTCTTTTGGCTATTGTGAATGATAGCGAATTTCTGTGTACTGGAATTTATTTCTTCTTACCTCTTCTTCTAAGAAAAAGGTAACCGATTTGAGTTGCGAAGTTTTTTTTTATTGCGTGATGGTAACTGGATAGTGGTGGTCTAGTAGATGTTTTTGTGGAAGTATTAAATATCACGATGTTTTTGGTATATTGGATGATATATTATTCTTGTGAAATAATTCTTGGGAAGGATTTGTTTTAAATAGAAGGTTTGTCTTGGAGCCGAATGATTTGTTCATGTTAACAATTGAGGGTGTGTAAATTGTGGAATAGTAGGGTTTTCACCCGAGGATTTCCCTATCTCTATACGGGAAGTTGTTGTAGGAGTCTTGAAAGTTGAGCCTGGGCTTTGCATTTTGTTATGCTAGAACCTTAGAGGCCCAGTGTCTCTGTGTAGAAATAGGGAAACATAGTGGATTCCAATAGTGTGAGGATCATGGATAGTATCTTTCAGGTGCACTAAGAATTATCTGTCAAAATAATTCCGTTGGTCGAGGACTGGGCTAGAGTATGATTTACAGGGGCAGTAGAGTCTATCTACAATAGCATAGATGATGTACTCAGCTTGAACTCATTGTTGGGGTTGCCAACTAAAGATAAATGCGTTGGTGTATTGGGCGATGATTTGGAAATTCTTGGTTGAAGGAAGCTAAATTATTGAAAGAAATAGATTGGGAAATATTTATTTTCTCGAGTAGTGAAATGCTCTCTTAATTTTTGGTTTATGCTGAGTGTTTTTGGCAGAGGTCATCTGCAAATTGAGTTATTTTATGTTGAGAAGTAGTCTTTTCCAGTTAGGAAAAGAAAATGATCGTTTTGGTCTGTCGAGTGATTTTCACTCTTGGTTTATGTGGTATTGTTTCTCCAATTGTCTACTTGGGGAGTGGAAAAGGTTTTGTTGTGAATCCTTCGGTTTGGATCATGGTCCTTGAAAGGACAGCTGGTTGCTAGTGTGTTGTTTGAGAATCCTTACTCTTCTTTTGTTGGGTTCTATTGGTAAAAGATATTGTTTGTGCTTCAGGCAGAATGATGTGGGTGAAAATTTGTGATCGATTCTCTAAAAGAGGTATAATGTATTACCCCGATTATAATAAATAGGGGAAAGTGTTTTAAGAAAGAGGATGGTTTTAGAAAGTGGTCTTAATAGTTTTTGCGGGGAATTTTGCCAATATGGCAGGACCTATTGGCCGCTCAGAGCTGGCCGAAGAGTTATGCAAACATTCGGCTTGGACCAATGTGAATCATGGACTCGCCGGAACTGGCCGTGAGGAAGAGGGCCATCAAGTATGTGAATGCCCTCTAGACGAATCAGTCCGAGCAGGAGACGACGTGGAATCATGAAGACCGAATGCATGAGAAGAGCCCGAGCTCTTCGAGGTGGAAGGGTACCCGTAGTTGTGGTTCTCCTGGGATGCTCTATCCTTTAGTTGTTCTTTCCTGATTGTTCTTTTGTCTCGTGGGTTGAGAAGTTAGATTCGAGGACGAATCCTTTTAGGTGGGGAGAATGTAATATCGTGAACGTCGTTTCGGCGTCGGTTCCTAAATTAATCGTGGAGTCGCCCGGATTTTGGGTAAATCACGGGAGGTGGAGATTAATTTGGGAAATTGTCCAAAATAAACGAATGAATTTAATTCATTAAAAAATAGAGAATTTGGGCTTCCTAGAGGGAGGCCTAGCCAATTTGGGCTAACCAGCTCAAAGGGGGCCAAAACTACCCCTTTTTCTTTCCTCAAACCCTAGCCAAACCCCCTCCCACCCCCTTGGCCGCCCCCACCCCTTCTTGGACGTCCTCCCTGCCCTCTCTCTCTCTCCACGGCTGCCATGGCTGAAAAGAAAGGAAGAAAAGGAAGAAGGGAAGAAAGGAAGGAAGAGAAGGGAGGAGGGAAGAAAAGAGGAGAAAAGAAGAAGAAGAAGAGTAATCTTGAGAAATTCCCCTAGGTAACTCTCCCTCACCCCAATCCCTCTATTTTATGCTGAATTTAGGGTTCTTAGTCCAAGTTTTGTGGGGATTAGCATTTTAGAAACCCCCGATTAGAGAATCCCGGATGACTGTCTGCAGATCCAATCGTCTGGTGTTACTGTTCGTATGGTTTAGACCCCTAAACGATTTTTCCCGAGGGTCTCTCCAAAAGAAAAAACATAGATAACGACGATACGCATCTACTGTGTTTTTCCAGATTTTTTGGCTACGTAATTTAGGCGTACCGGGGTCTGGAATGTCGCTGTCTGTCAGGGGTGCATACAGGGACAGACCGCTGTTCAGATGGGAATTAGGGGTAGAAGATGATTTTTAAATTTTTGGTGATAATTGAGAAAAAGGTAGGGAATTCAGTAATCTAGCTCTTGTAAAAGAACCAGAATTTGTAGAGCCTTGATCTGTTCTGGGGACGCGTTACCAGTCAGCTGTCCAGAATTTCAGAACAGAGGACATCCTCTGTTTTGTGTATTAGATATCACCTTGTTAATGACAAGATAAAAATATATGATCTACATGAAAAGTGTAGATATTTAAGTAAGGAATCCAAATATATATCTTTTTCTGTGATTAGTTTTATATTTTTAAAGATAAAAAAATATTAAGCAGCGCCACTGCAGTGGGAATATTGTAGAACCGCTACGCGGGGAAGGATGTTGTGGGGTTTAGGGTGGCGACACTTTTCTTCGAGAGTTGAGTTTGTATTGGTATATTTTGTACTGAGAGGTACTTTTGAATAGGTGGTGTTGCGTCATGAATGCACGTGATTTGCTTCGCTTCAACGGTAGAGGCAAGTAAACGTAGCGGATGTGCTACATGTTTAACTTGTTAATTATTCTACCTTCACAATTATTTATTCTCTTAATTTGAGGTGATATAACATTGTTACATGTTTCCTCAATATTGTCCATGTGGTAGTATTTTAAGAACTCAACTGTTTATGATTTTGATGGTTTATTTGTGGGTATGTGAAATTATTCTTGATGTAACAAATATAGTTGTGGAGTAATATTCTTTATGAATATGTTGTGGTATAGGTGGTAATATTCTTAGTGAATATTTGTGGTTGTGGTGGTAGTATTCTTGATGAATATATTATGATCTATGTGGTAGAACTCCCTATAGATCAATTGTTTATGATCTCGGTGAATCGAATGTGGGCTATATGGTAATGATCTTATAAAACACTTGTATTGTGCTTATTGAGACACATGTGGATTATGAGGAAGTAATCATGATCATTATGTTGTTGATTTTCGTGGTTAAATTCTTGTGGTTTATGGTTATCATAACATTCATATCATATCATGACATTTGCATTGTGGATATCGCCGCTTATAGCCGCGACCGTACCGGTACAGCATCGTACATTGTCGTAGTATGATGCACACTCTTACCTTGTTGGGTAAGGGTGCAGTGGAGCATGAGCATTCATATGTATTGCATTATGGAAAGATCATTTGCATACTTATACAATGTATTGTGGTGAAACTATTTTGCAAAAAAATACAACTTCATAGTTGTAATGTGGATGTGGCTCATGAGAGACATTTGTGATATGAGGAATGTGACGGTGGTCGTGAAATGGGGTTCACCCCTTGTGGTATGGTAGGAGTTGAGATTGTGGTATGAGATTCTTTTCTTTTGTGGTAACTGTTGATAGCAGTTGTGAATGCGAGAAATAATAAAAATAGTGAGGTAAAACCTGTTAATATTTTCCTGTCATTGGTAGTGGTAGTGGTTGAGGATATGAAGTAGTCAATCAATATTCATTTGCTAATGATTTATTATTGATGATAGTAAATGTGGTTAAGACTATAATTATGGTCATTGTGGAAAATGAATAATGATGCTTAACAATATTCGTTTCCGCGATTGGTGCACTGAGTAAGGTTTAGCTTCTTCTCTACTGAGTGAATAGAATCATCCACCTCCAAGGGCTCAGAAGACTGGGAATAGCTGGGCGGTCTTGTCCTCATGAACTCTACAAATTTTGACAGATGGCGAGCTGGCTAAGGAGCGACTGCTTTCTTATTCTACTATTTCATCATTGAATTCATGTTTTGCATCATCGTGTTCATCAATTGAGTCTGAGCTACCATGAACTGACTTACGATTGGATCTATTCCCATTGCGGTTGCTTGTGGTCCCTCAGTTGATGGATTTGCGGCACTGCTCCCTAGATCCTGATTAATCTAATCATGTCCAGCTGAGTTTTTGGTGTCAACCATCTTTTCACTGCGAGAACTGACTCCACAGGATTAAGGATAAGAGGAAAAAACATTGATAAGAAGTAAATTCGTCTAAGGAGATTTTGCTAATGGCAATCCTAAGCTAAACAAATACTTAGCTAAGAAATCTGACAAAAGAAGCAAATAAATTACTCAAATAAATATTTTGACATGACTATAACATAAACATTTAAGGGCAAAATTGTAGCTCACATCACAAGCAACTGCAATTAAAAAATCAAAATGTTCTACACGCACTTGGTAAATTATAGAAGGATCTAGTCTAAGGGCTCCCACTCGGGTCCTACCAAGTAGGGCTTACTTGACTCTTCCTCCGGGTCACTATAGGACACTCACGAGCTACGGACTTGCGGCGATTGCTCTTCTACTATGGCTGAATGAAGAGCCAAAGATACTCCTAGCGATTGCCTATTATATGCCATATCTCCTCCAAACTCGGTGGCATGGGCGATGGTAGAGGTACAAGCAGCTATGATTGGAGTTTCTCTTGTTCTACTACACTGTGGGTGGCTATATATTGCTCTTTGAACTTCCGAATAAACTTGGGCATGCTGTCTTGTATAGCTTGCAGAGACATCGAATGGCCTTGTGTGCAGCTCCTTGCATGGACAACTCTCCACAAGCACCGGTACACTTGAAACTGTGATGAAGAACTTGGATGCCCATCCTTGTGGTGAAGTACAATCTGGTGATGTGTCTAATACATTGGCTCTTTGACTTCTAATCCTTGGTGAAGTAAACTGGTGATCTCTTTATTCTAAGACTCCACAACAAAACTTGAAGAAGTCCTCGCTATTCTCCCGTCTGGTTGTAGGAAGCTTGAGACATCTAAGATATTATACAAGTAGGAAGTTAGTTTAAGGATTTCGGAAAAACAAATTTTTGAACAATGAAGAGAGCAAGAACCTTAAGAAAGGGGAAAGAGAGTAGAGAAATTACTAAATATCTAATTTTCTTGGTTTGATTTAGAAAATAGGTTTTAAATTTTTCTAAGGCCGCCAATCTAACTAGGGCTTTGTCCTACAGTTGATATGGTTCTGATACCACCTCTGTCGAGATCTAAATATGGAAATCTGGACACTCTATCTATATCATACTAGTTCAAGATCACGCTAGTGTACAAAGTATAATATAGATAAAATATCGACTACACATATGATTCATAAAAGAAAAGACTCGAATATTTATAATTATTAGAGTACGGCCTTATGACCAAACTTACAACTTACTAGCCTGAAGGGCTTAAGAAACTAGCAGCGAAAAACAAAAATAAGCATGGTAGCCATTCGACATGCCTATAGGCAATCGACTGGTAAGCGAACTCCTAATTCATGAAGTTATTGAAGTATCCTCTTTCTGGTACCTCCTGCTGATATAGTTCCTCTTCTTCAACTAAGCAATAGTGGGCATAAAGTTGTGAGTACATTGATACTCAACAAGTCATTTGTAGCAAAGATATAATATAATTTGCAAGGCTTACCAATGGATGGCTGAAATGTTTATAATGCCCTGAACGTCGTTACGGCGTCCCTAGGAAGGTTTAGCGAAAACACGGAGTCACCCGGGGTTTTTTCGATGAATCGCGGGAGACGAAAATTAAATAGAGAAATTGTCCAAATTTAAAAATGAATTAAAATAATTAATTTAGAGGTTTTCGGCTGTCTGGGGGGTGGGCTAGCCACTTTCGGCCAGCTGGCCCAAAGGGGGTTGCACCCCCCAAACCCTAGCCACCCCCTTATACAATCCCCTCCCTTGGCTGCTCCACCTTTCCCCCTTCTTGGCTGCCACCCCCCTTCCCCTTGCGCCTCCACACCTCCTCCAAGCTGTTGCCCTGCTATTTGCTGCAAAGGAGGGATCAGGGAATAGAAGGGAGAAGAGAAGGAAGAGACGGGAGATGAAGGAGGGGAGAAAATAAAAAGAAGGGTGATCTTAAGGGATTCCCCTAGGTAACTTTCCTCATCCCAATTCTCTTTATTTTAGGTGTAACTAGGGTTCTTGGCACAGGATTAGTAGGGTTCAAATGGAGAAATTAACCGATTAGGGTTTTCTATTGTCTAGATTAGAGTATGAAGGAGATTTTTTCTTGCGAGTCTGGCCAACATGAAAGTTGTAGAGGACGATGAAACCTATATTATATAATTGTTTTAGATTTTTTGTCCATGGGGTTTGGGCGTAGCGGAGTCGGGAACTTCACCATGAAGTAAAAGGGTAGTCTGAGACTGATTACTGTTCGAGTATAGTTTCAGAGGGGTAGATGATTTTTATAATTTTGGCCACAATTTATGAAAGTTGTAGGAAATATTGTAATCTAGCTACTTTATAAAAATCATGAATTTTAGAGCTTTTTACTGAGGGTGAGGTTCGTTAGAAGATTTCTGGTCAGATTGCCGAAACATAGTATGTCTCTGTTTTGTGCGATAATTTACACCATTTAATAGCAAAACAAAAATAAGTTGTCTACTTAAAAATTGTAGGTATTTCACTGTAGTTTCTAGAAATATCTCTTTTTTGTGATTGGCCTAGTAGTTTTAAAGATAAAATAAAAACAAGCTGCGCTGTTGCAGTGGGCTGGGTGTAGGATCGATGAGCGGAGAGGTTATTGTCGGGATTGGGTTATAGCGGTATTTTATTTTCTTTATATGTAGATTCCTTGCTGTAGCTTTGTACTGAGAAGTAATTTTGGACAGGTGCCTTCGCTCTTGACCGTGCGTGAATGCTTCGCTTCATCAGTAGAGGCAAGTAAACGTAGCAAATGTGCTACTATTTAACTCGTTAATCATACTACCTTCACATTAAATATTTCTCTTAATCTGACATGCTTTACCATTGCTACATGATTTCTTAATGCGATCTATGTGATAGCAATTTAAGAACCATTTATTTATACTTTGATGGATTACTTGTGGTTAGTGGTGATGTTCTTGATGAAACGTGTGTGGATGATGAGGTAGAATATTTGATAAATATATTGTGGATCATTGCGGTTATATTATTATGAATCATATCATTCATACCATGATATGTCAATTTACATTGTGGATGTCGCCGCACATCGCCTCGGCCGTACCGGTACAACATCGTACATTGCCATAGTACAATACATACTTTTACCTTGTTGGGTAAGGGTGCAATGGATCATACGTATTCATATGCATTTTCATTGTGGATGGATCATTTGCATACTTATGCAATGTGTGGTGGATGAATTATTTGCAAACAAATGCAACTTCTTAACTGTTTTTACGTAAATGGCTCATGAGAGTCCTTTGTGGTACGAGAGATGTGGCTGTGGTTATGGAGTGGGGTTCACCATCTTTGTAACATCCTGATTTTCAGAAGTTTTTAAACCTTGAATTTAAAAATAAAATTTTGGAATTTTCTGGAATTAATTCAGCTTCAAATGAATTTTTAGAAATTAAAATGATTTAATGTGATTAAAATATACATCAACATAAGCCAAAAATATTTTATTTAAGTTCCTCAGGTCTCAAGGGATTTTCTGGTATTTTTGGTGAATTTTTGGGATTTATATGCTATTTTCTAGAGCCTTTTGGAGTTTATTTGCATTTTCTGGGAAACGAAAAGAAAACAAAAACATCCAAGCCGCTTCCCCGCCGCCCGATCCGCCTTCCCTCCATGCGTCGCCAATCCCGTCCTCGCCGCGCACCCGCACTCTAGCCCAACACCCGGCTGCGCACACCGTTGCTCCGCGCCGTCCGATCCGATCCCATGGGCCACGTGGCACCATCCACGTCGCACGCCCCGCGTCCACCCTTGCCCTAGCGTCCGCCCGAGCTCCGCTCGATCCCAGCCGCTCGTGGTGCCACAGGTCGCCCCCTCGCATATCTATCTCCGATCGTGACTCTGATCCCCGCCGCGCCCGAGCCGAACCCTACCTCGGGTTGCGTGCTTTAAATTGAGCACGCCGCCGCCGCCTCCTCTCACCCGTGCTCTGCCGCCGCCTCCGGACCCTGCGCCGCCGCCGGAGACCTCGCCATCGTCCCTTGCGCCATCGTCGGAGGCCTCGCGCCGCTATCCTCGCCGTGTACCGCCTCTGGCCTCGCGGACGTTCGAACCCGCCGCCGTCCCCGTCTACGCCACTGAGCTGCTGCCGCCCTTCTCCATCTCCTCGCCGCGCCGCACCGCCGATCCCGCCGCCTCGCCCCGGTTCCAGCGCGTGAACCCGCGCCTCGCGTCCGGCCGCGACGCTTCGCACCACGCTTCGAACACGCGTCGGCGATCCAGCCACCGCACCGCTCAATCCCCGCCGCACACTCAGATCCGAACGGACGGATCCACGCAAGCCACGTCAGCCATAGAGCCATGTGGCATGCCACGTGTCCGCCACGTCGTCTGCCACGTCAGGCAAAAGTCGGCCCCAGGTGCCACGTCAGCCCTAGCCACGTGTAAGCACCAACTGCTGCCACGTCAACCCTAGTCTGCCGTGTCAGCACCGTCAACGTGCGCACTGTTTCATGCACTGGGTTCACCGTAGACTAGTTCTCCCATGGACCGAGTTCACAGTACAGTGCACTTTCTGATTTTTAGGGTTTTCCTTTAGGGTTTATTTTCCGAGTGCCCGTTCTCCTCCGTCCTAGCTCCGATTGACCCCGTTTTTTTTTCTAAATTCATCTAAAATTGAGCTCTAGCTTTGGGTTCTAGTTTTATGATTTTTGGAGTTCATTTGCTTATCATTTTATGTGTTTTTCTTATTTTGGTCATTTTCTCTCTCGTTAGATTTCGATTCCGGAGGAGCAGGAGCTATGCCCGAAGACAAAGAGTACCTCGCTGAGCATAACCAAAGCAAGTCATGTCCTTTGATCATGTTGAACCTAGTTTGCAATCTATTATTTAATTATTTTATTTTAAATTACATTGCATCGCTATTTACTACAAATCCTTGAATTGGTAGTTATCGTCCCAATTGTTTATCCCTCCTTGATAACTTTGATGCCATGATACCATTGTCACCATAGGTTGGGGATCTTGACTAGTGATGCTATGTAAATATCACATGGGTTGGTACAATAGAATTGCTTAGTCTTGCTTAAATTTACGAATGGTTTCATCATCATATGTGAATTATTAATTTGACTTAATAATATATGGAACTATGGTTGGTGCCACATTTATTAAAATTTATGCCATGGCATTGGTGTGTCATTGGTGTGGATATACAAACTTGGTTTTGCACTCGGGCGAGTGATCGTGCAGTAAAGGGGGAAGTACGGGTTCACTTCGGGGGATGTGGTAGCCTCGCCCGGGTAGAAATTAAGGACTTAACTTTATGCGCCATTGATCTGAGCTTTATCGTGCAAACCACATGTCTAGTATGAGATGGATCTGGCTGATTAATTTGGGATGTTTTAACCTCAATCTCGCCATTGTGATGAACATGGTTGCTGATTTCCGTGAGGCGCAAGGGGGGTGTGATGCGAAACCCTAGCGGGCGGGATTGGGTTGGAACTGAACTTTGTAAAGGCCTTGTTGTGATTTTATTTAACGTGAGAATTATCATATCGTGTGGGTATAGTTGTGCAACATCTGTAAAGTGTAAAACTATTCGAATAGCCGCGTCCTCGGTCATGGACAATGCTCGGTGATTTCACACGAGGTATAGTTATTTCTGAAAACTTGTGGATTGTGGTTGGACAGTGGATGGTTAATTCACTGTTGGTTTAACTTATGGATGGGAGGTCCATAAGCGGTTGGTTTAGCTTGTGGATGCAAGGTCCGCAAGTAGTTATATCAATTTCTTTGATTAATTATTTATTATTATTTTACTTAAAGTTTGCTTTCAATCTATTTACTGTATTTATCTTTAAATATCCTTTTATGCAAATTAACCTTTCAGCCTTCCATTGGTAAGCCTTGCATACTATATTGCATTCATTTGTTACAATTGACTTGCTGAGTACCAATGTACTAACGGCTTTATGCCTAATGTTGCTCAGTTGAGGAAGAGGAGTATCACCAGCAAGAGGCTCCAGAAGGAGGCTACTTCGACGACTTCACAGATTAGGCTTCGTTCTCCACTCGATAGCCTGTGGGCTTATCGATTGGCCGCTACGCTTTATTTTGGATTTTCATTGCTAGTTTTGTTGAGCCCTTCGGGCTAGTCTATTGTAAGCTTGGCCATAAGGTCGTACCTTTTGAGATTTATCGATATTTGAGTTTTTTCTTTATTTTAACGTGTATATGGTTGTGATGACATCTATGTTTGACTGTGTGCACTAGCGTGATCCTGGGACTAGTGCAGCATACACAGAGAGTCCGGATTTGCATATTCGGGTCTCAACACCCTTGTAGTATGGTAGGGGATGTGGCTGTGGTAGGAGGAATATCTCTTGTGGTAACTGTTGTTAGCGGTTATGGTTGTAGGAAAGAATAAGGTTAGTAAGGAAAATAAGTTAATACTTTACTGATGTTGATAGTAGTGGTGGTTGTGATTAAGAAGTAGGAATTCGAGTTCTAATTGCTAATATTTTGTTGTTGTTGGTAGTAAATGTGGTTAAGTCTATAAATTGTGGTCATTGTGGAAAATAAATGTTGATACTTAAACTATTATAGTTTAATTAGCTTGTTAAATAATTTACTTGCTGAGATTTTTATCTCACTCTTGTTTTCCCCCTATTAGTTATTCTTGATTATGCATGGGAAGGGTAGAATGGCACAACACAAATGCACTTCATTCTATGATCCATGCTATAATAAAATGAGAAGACTCTAACTAAACATCTATCTACCTCGTTGATGCTTACTTCAAATTAATAATGCTAGTTTGTGAACTGTTTTCCTTGGTTAAAATTGTTAGTGGTTGTTCCTATTTATTATTTACCATTACCTTTTGTTTTATTATGCTTCCGCTTAGCTTATCATGTACTAGAAGTTGTTGCCAGTTTATTTTATCTTGTAAATTGGCTAGTTGTGGAGTGGTTCAGTGGCATCTCAAGGTAACGTAGGTCTCAAGTGTTACAATGTTATTTTACAAAAAGAAATAATTTAAAGTAAATATAGTAATTAGATTGAAAGAGATCTTTAAAAAAAGGAAAATAAATAAATAACCAAAAGAATTAAATAGACCATATTGAACCACTCATGAACTAACCATTCATGAATTTAATCACTATTGAACTAACCATTCATGAATTTAATCATCCTCACATTAAAGTAAATCACAGCATGACCTTTACAATGCTCAGCCTTAATTCAATCCCGCCCGTTAGGGTTTCACATCACACCCCCTTATGTCTCATGAAAATCAGCAACCATGTTCATCACAATAGTGATATTGAAATTAAAACATCACAAATTAATCAGCTAGGTCTATCCTATACTGATCATGTGGTTTGCACGGTAAGGTTCAGATTAATGACGCACAAAGTTATGTCCTTAAATATTATCCAAGCGAGACATCCACATCCCTTAAAGTGAATCCACAATTTCCCCTCTATTGCACAATCACTTGCTCGAGTGAAAACCAAGTTTGTATAACCAACACTAATGACACACCAATATCATGGCACACAAATTTTATAGCTGTAGCTACAATCACAATTTAGTATCTCATTAAGTCAAATTAATCAATTGATCACATGTGATGATTAACCCAATGTGTCTATAAGCACGACTAAGCAAATTAAATATACAAACCATGTGACAACTAGTATGGTATCATTAAATAATTTTTCATCCTGTGGTGATAATGGAATCATGACATTCAAATTATCAAATGGGGGATTAATCAAGTTGGATAATAACTACTACATATGAAGGTTTATAATAAAATAGCAATACATAATAATTTAAAACAAACTAAATAGCATAATAGTTTGCAAATTAGGTTCGACATGATCAAAGGACATGACTTGCCATGGCCATGCTCAGTTATGAATTCTTGATCTTTTAGTGGTGCTCCCGCTCCTTCGAAGACATGATCTAACAAGAGAGAAAACGAATAAGATATAAAATAAATTTAAATAAAATTCAAATGAACTCTAAAAACTTTAAAACTAGAACCAAAAGATAGAGCTCAATTTTAGGTGAATTTAGAAAAAAGAATGGGGTCAATCGGAGCTAGAACGGAGGAGAACGGACTCTTGAAAAATTAAATCTAAAGAAAAATACTGAAAAATCAGAAATTCTATTGTGCTACGGATTCGGCACATGAAATAGCGAATCTACAATGGACTCAGCTCATGGAACATTGAACGGTGCAACTCGACTGATGACGTGGCGGTTAGGGCTGACGTGGCAAATGACGTGGCTGGACATGTGGTGACACATCGAATTAGGGCTGACGTGGTAGATGAGCTGGTAGGGTGATGTGGCTGACACGTGGCATGCTGATGTGGCACTTGTAAGGCTCGAATGGAAGACATGGCACACATGTGTGATGACACGTGGCACCTAGGGCATGCATGGCTGCTAACGTGGACATTGACTCGGCTTGGTTGGCTCATCGATCTATGGAATAGTAGCAACTGACTAGTGGGCCCTGGCTGCCAGTAGCATGATGAAACTAGGCCCCTAAAAATTAGTTTTTGGTAATTAATGATAATTTATAGGCCAAGTCTCATGTGTTCGCGGTTGTTGAAAGCAAGATGCATGTGGATGGTTGAAAAGGACTTCAAGATAAAATCAAGAACAAGGTACATAAATTATAAGACTCTATTTTTTATTTCACCAATCTTAGGAGAAAAGGTGAAAGATCGGATTATAAAATAGTCATCGTACTATTAAGAGAGATCATTGAAAGTAGCTTGATAGCATGTTCTTGTGTAAATTAGATCAATTTAAGATCATGCATACACATGAAAACAAATTTAAAAACAAACTATGCTCTCTGAGAAAAATCGAAAGTAATGCCGTATTAACAGCGGAACTACTAGGGTGCGGTAGTACCACCATGCAAAGAGCGGAACTACCGGACCACGATAGTACCGGATTTTTAGCGGTACGTTTTTTCCAGTGAGCACCCCTGCTAGGGACTTGGATTCACTGAAATCGGTAGTACCAGATGTTTAACGGCGGCACTACCGCAATGCGGTAGTACCGCACCAACCTATGAAACTACTGATATTCGGAAGTACCGAGATATTCAGCGGTACATTTTTCTCCAAAAGGTACCCCCGAAAAACTTAAACTGCCAGAAATCGGAAGTGCCGGACAAAACACGGCGGAACAACCGCTATGCGGTAGTATCATGCCAACATACCGTAGTACGGTAGTACCGCACTTATAACGGCGGTAGTTCCACACTATTTTTCAAACGGCTAGTTCTGACGCTCTGACATAGCCGTTACTGTGTGCTACAGTGAAGTGCGGTAGTTCTACACTTATAACGTCGATAGTTCTGATTTCCCTGAATTTTCAGAATAAATTTTTGCAATGGCTAGTTTTGGTTGGTGAGGGTATAAATACCCCTCCACCAGCCCAAGGACAATGTGCTGAGTAAGTATTGAACATATTTGAGCCTAGAGCATTCATTCCACACCTCTTTCTCTCTTGCGCATTCATTTGAGGTGTTGAGAGCATTTTTTAAGTGCATTCATTTCATAGATTGATCCTTTGAAATTGAGCGTCGTCAAGCGAAGCGTGATCTATTACTCTTGGTGCTTGCCGGCACCTAGATGGCTTGGAGGTTGATCGCTAGGTGACTTCTTCAAGAAGCTCGTAAAGAAGCCCAAGTAAATTGTAGGTGATTTGGTACTCACCATCTCCGAAGAGGAGCAAGAGCAACCACTAGCGATCGAGGAGTTAAGGCTTAATTCGTGGAGCCGGTCCAAGAGTGCTTGGGCTATCCTCAATTTGGATTAGTGAAGACCAGCAAATCTTCAATACCACGGGAAAAACATCGAGTGTTCAATTGTGATTATTTCTTACCTCTTTTAGTGATCACTTTTATATCTTTGCAATTGTCATATATTATAGTGCTTGTAGTTAATTGCAATCTTTATTTGGATTAGAGTTTTAGAATTCCTAGAATTGAATAGGTGTGGTTCATCTAGCAAACTTGCCTAGTGATAAATTGCTAATTATTTATAAAAGGGCAAAAATTTTATAACCTTCTATTCGCCCCGCTCTAGTCAGTTATCCTTGATCATACACATAGCTCAAGTGAACTCGGTTCACCAAGAATTTGAACCATCAGCTGGGCAGGTGTGGTCTGATGTCAGAAGTATCTAACGGTCATCAATCACCCACATGGATGGATCTTGACTGTTGGATCTCGGTAACGATGCAATTCGATCTAGGGTTTGTTGGGGCGATTGGACGATTGAGGTGACGACACGTGTCGCTTAGTGGTTGGCTGCTAGAGGTGCAGTGACGGTGTGTTGTGTGCACCCATGATGAGGTGGCGGTGGGCGAACCGAGGGACGGTGTAGCGGACGAGCGAGATAGCGAGAGCAGTGGGGTATGGCTGGAGCAAGGCGGTGGATGGTGGCTACTTACCAACAGCAGCGCACGACAATGGGAAAGCGGACTGTGGCTAGGTTCGAGAACGGTGAAGAAGCTAATGACGACTGCTCAGATGGTATTGAAAATGAAGGCGGCTATAGGACGAGCTGTGGTGGCAGCAGAGTGCAGAGAATGAGAGCAGTGGCTGCTTTTATGGTGCGGACGTCGAGTCTGGCTCAGAGATGGTAGAGAGTTTGGGTTGGGCATGGACATCAAGGCGGGATGAATGTGGACGAAGGCGGCGGCCTCTCATGAGGAAGATGAACAGTGCAAGAGCCACTGGATGGATGACGTGTGGCTCAGGAGAAGAACGGACAGCTGAGGGTAGACTACACAGACGCACAGCGCATGTGTCATCGGTTGAGATCCGGTGGCTGGCTTCGGGGGACACCCTGATGGTTGACGTGTGGCTAGAAGGAAAAATGGGTGGTTAAGGCTCAATGGGCTAGAGTGAACAGTAATGGCTCGACCCATTACTATTTTCAGATTTTTTATGTTTTCTTATTTTCAAAAATTCTAATAAAATCAAAAGAGCTCTAGAAAATAGCAAATAAATCCAAAAAATTCATAGAAAAATCCTTGAGACACAAGGAACCCAAATAATTTTTTAGCAAATTTTAATATTATTTTAGTCATATTAAATCCTTTTAATTTCTAAAAATGAATTTAAATTTGTATTAAAACTAGAAAAATACAAATGGTGAATTTTCTCTTAAAAGCTTGAAATAAACTCTGAAAATCATGATATTATAGTGACTTATTGATGAAGCTCTTTATTTGTTTCATAATATCATTCTAAAAGATCTCTGGTCGGATGTCACTAGTCAGGATGCTAGTGACTTATAGACCAGCATATGTATTGATTGATGACTACGTTTCACTTGTCATAGACATAGGGAAATGAAATCAATAATGTGAACACATGTTAGAGAATATGATATTGGATTGACCCACTTTGAAACACTGTTGAGATTGTTATGTTATATATGTCATTAGTTAGTCTCAAGTAATGATGATATATAATCCTTGTACCTGATATTAGTATAATTTTCTACATGTATAATAGTTCACTTAGAGGTTGCCAAATGCTACACCGGAACTAAGTAGTTATACAGGTAGCTTTCGGGGATGCTATGAAACATGTGATGGAATGTGACTGGTCAGATATGAGATTTGCCCCTCATACATAACAAGAGAGATATCTCTAAGCCCCTCGATATGGTCAGACAAAGAAAGTGTATGGCCATACCACAAGTGGCCGAAAAAGTCAACCAAATAAAGTTATTAATTACTAGATCGAGAAAAGATTAAACAGTCCAAGGATGATATGTTTCTCACCTGGAGTTTGATCATATATCATGAGGCAAAAGGAGAATACATGAACAAGTCAGTTAGTCTGACCAGATACAAACTGGTCACATCGGTATATTGACTGGTTATGAGCTGATCGGATATATCGCAAACTGGTCTACGGACTAGTCATATAGAGATATGGACTAGTCGTAAGACTGGTCATAAGGAGTTACGAACTGATCATGGGTGATTAAGATCTGGCTATAGATCATATTGCATAAGATTCATTCAGATTATCTTTGTGTATATTTGGGGCTTATATGTCTTGCTAGAGACCACTACCGACTAGTGATTGCAAAGTTGTTTCCGAGTTACAATCAAGTATACATGAACCTACAGGGTCATCACACAGTTAATGGGTAGGAACAGTGAGGGTTTGAATGATAGACTTCGAGTCGAAACATCTCTACCCATATTGGATAAGAGACTCTTTAAGTGGGATATGATCTCTACTCGTGTTGAAAAAGAATATGGCTGGAAGCTCTATATAAAGGGGTGTGCAGTGTTACGGAATTAAGAATGGAATTGCAACACTCGCCAAAACCCTAGTTGCCTCCTTTTGATGGCCCTGCTGTGCGTGCCGGTGCTGGCACATCGACACACGCCATTCTATATCTGAACGTGTGGACTTCAATAGAGGTGCTGTTGCGACTGCGGCATTGATTGGAACGATCCGAGGAGAAGACAATCGGCTTGTGGAGATCGCTACTGCTAGAACGATCGGCTTCTAAAGATCATTTTCTAGAAATATTATACAATCGACTACTTTTATTATATTGACACGCGCTACGTTGAACTGGGCTACTTTAACTCTTATTTTATTGCACTGCACATCTAATAATAGCGATATGTAATCTCTTATTCACATGACTTCCTGATTTACGCTGTAGAAATTTTAATTTGAGCTAATATAGCTAACCTGTATCTCAACATAGCACCCACACAACATGCATGGGTTTAGACTTTTTACCAAGCCTTACATAACTGTGTTATGCAGCTGCACCTATTCATAAATGGAAAATATGCAACTTTTAAAAAATAAAGATCTTGTAAAAATTAAAATACTTACAGTTTGGAACTAAATTTCGAAATTTAATTAGATTTTGGCACCCGAAATTAGCAATATAACATTATTGGGACACAGGTAAGATATATATCATCCATCACAGTAAAAATTTCACCGTAGGTTTATATGTGACCGCAATCACCCTAGTGTGTCTGACCCTATGACCAATCCGAGTAGTGTCCCTCTTATCCTTCACAATTTGACCAAAACACAGATCAGCTCGAGACGCATTCAACCAAGGTGATGGTAGCACGCATGGAAATCACTCGAGTGAGATGCAATGATCTGCTGTTGTTGTCGCCGGCCAATCAACTTTAGATCTAAGCTCCCCCATTAATTCCCATGCAATGATCTGTTGTTAATTGTTGCAGAGACTTGCAGTGCATAGTTGAAGTGTGTTCACATCCACAGGTTTCAAACGAGGACGGCGACGACACGGACGTGAATGCGAAGTGACACTGCCGATCAGGTAGCAGCGATCGAAAATGGAGACCTGTTCATGCATGAACATGATCGCTCTCTTGGTGATTTATCCACTGGACTCTTCAAAGTCATTGACAGCGAGTGGACCTGTCAATGTCATGTCGACAACCGATCATTAAATCCCAGCATTTCATATGCGACTTCGTACGTAACGTATGTGCAACATGGCCTGTTAAACGTACATGCACAATTGTGCGGCTAATTATTACAATATAGTGTCTGTGATGTATAACTCTATTATCTATAATTGAAATACAATTGTATTTATTATATAAATCTAATATCTATATATGATTAATCTGTAATTATAATCTGGCTCAACTAAAATAAATGATGTAGATCATTTTGTTTCTTCTCTCGATTAATCTGAGAATTTCTAGGATTTTTTTCTCTTTAGGATTATTGTAGGATTTTCTTGCCCTCAAAATGAGGAAGATGCAAGAAAGATTTAATCATCTATCTGGTGGACCCAAGTTATAGCAGCTTAAATTAAAAAAAGTATCCACATCAAGTATAACAAAAAAATAACTGAAATTCTGAATAAAAATAAAAAATTTTGTGCAATTTGATTTTCATACCAATTTCATAGTAAAATTGAAATTCGGAATGAAAATTAGTAGTGGGGTTTGTATATGAATTCTAACCTAAAACTGAAATTAGGAATGAAAAATAAAATAAAATGAGTAATTTTATTTCAATACGAACAAATGTGTAATTTTCTTACCCTCAAAACGGAGATGATTTGTATCTTCTCAATTTTTTTTATTTATATAGATAACATTAATTAGATATAACTTTGTGAATATTTACATCAGCTCGTCGATCGTATGAAAAGGTATAATTGGATTTGTTTACAAAATGCAATAAATTACGTTTGTACTACGTTTGATAAATATATAACACAAATCGATGGCCGCACCTATATTTTGGGATCGTGCCAATGTCCGAAACGACTTTCTTGGCGTGGATGGATGAGATTATTGCCTCCGATCCGTCCTTATCTTGCAAATTCCTTTCATCCGGCCGCACGCCATGCTTCACGGAGTCAAAGTAAACTCTTGCTAATTTGTGGCTCCATTTGCAAACTCGCACAAAATATGTATACAATGAATTGAAACAAATCAGATCGACGCACTTTGGTTTGATTCGCACGGGATGCGGCTGTCATCCAAACCCTGCAGTCAACTGCAAACTGTATTTCAGATGCATATATCCTAATAATTACTCAACTGCAACTGAAGAAGCAAGCTAGCTAGCTATCAATTATATATAGCTTCTATACACATCTCTATTCGCCATGTGCTCCTTTTTTCAAGTAATCAACATAATTAATCATGTGGATGCTATCATTTTGAAAAATAAAATATGCGTCATATGAGTGGCTATACACACACACTGCGCAAACTTCCTTTCAGATGAAACATGCAAACACGCAATGTCGGATCTACTGCCTAGAAGCACTTGACACTACTACAGAAATCATCATCACAGGCGGTTCAAAAACATCATCACAAACGGTTTTTTGAACCATCTGAATTTATAGGTCAGTGATAATCGAAAGTTATCACAGACGATTTGTGAGCCATCTGTGATAAATATAATACAGACGGTATATAACTAGAACCGTCTATGAAAAACACTATCACAGACGGTTCTATATAGAACCATCTGTGATGTGTGAGTATCACAAACGGTTCTATATATAGACCCGTCTATGATGTTCTTCACAGACGGTTTATACTAGAAAACTGTCTGTGATAGTTCATTCTATACCTAAATTTTTTTTCTATTTTTGAATTAGCCTAAGGAAATATTAGCTATGTTGTTTGAAAACAAACAAATACGATAGCAAACATAGCAAAGAACATTCTATTTATATTACAATTCACCATTACAATATCACAATATTACAATCCACCATTACAATATCACAAGATTACAATCCACCATTACAATATCACAAGCTATACCTCTTGTCCATAATGCAGCTCGGGTAGGCCTTCTTAGTGGCCGCCTCACTGTAAGTAGAAGAAACAATAAAGGGAGAAAGCCCTAAACACCACAAAGTAGCAACACAAAGTTACAGAATCAAATACTAGAAAAAAAACAATGAAGAGAGCCCTAACCACAAAGAGGTCGATTGAGGAGGAGACAGTAAGGAGCCTAGGGAGATTTTGAGCGCATAAAGGGTAGGGGATGGGTTCAGGTGAGTATTTATAGGGGAGGGAGAGGTGGGACGATCTGTAGGGTGTGGGTTGATCAGTTTCTATTGGCTGGAATTAAGTTGAGGAGGATTGATGGGCCCAGCAGTCAGAATTTATCACAGACGGTTCTTGATTGTTAAGAACCATCTATAAAAGCATCACATCTGGTTCTTATTAAGAACCGTCTGTGATATTGGCTATATATATATACCGATATAATATAAACAACTAGTCTCAAATATGAAATAACAAACTTCTGTATGTGTTATATATACTCATTTGAAAGGTTTCGACGAGATCTACAACTTTGCAGTTGAGACAAACCCCAAATTTTGAAGGGAAGATCAAAAGTTTTGGCAAAAACAGAAATAAAAAACTTCTGATGCAAATTTAAGACTAAAGATGGCCAATTTTGGGAGTCTTTGAGGGCGATTGGCACAAGTAGGTTATTGGTTTGGATCGGGTTCATCGTTAGCTTTCCAACGAGTATAAGAACGTCGAAAACGGACACCGTATGCAAAAGTGATGCATGTTTTACTGAAGGTGTGTCAAAACGGAATCCTACTCGAACTCAGCCGGGAAATTATAAAATTTTAGAGGTGTGTGGGGCGGAAAATATATCACAGACGGTTTTTAATAAGAACCGTCTGTGATTGCATTCAATACAGGCGGTTTTTATGAACCGTCTGTGATGAGACGTCTAATATAAACGTTTTAGTAGTAGTGTGATTCTCTCTTCTCCCATGTTTCTTAGAGGCCGCTCGGTTGAGCTAAAGTTTGATGGCTTATGATTGAAATTATACTATAGCTGATGGTGGCTTATTTAGCATAATTAATTTAAAAAAATCTAAAAATAGAAAAATATTAGCCCATCATATATAATGCAAACGAATACAGAAAAAAGAACTTGTAAAAAAGCTCAAAAATACCGAAAAACCAGAAAAAGACAAAAATTATAAATAATAAAAAAATAAATCAGAAGCCAGAAATCTAAGCCCAAATAAGGGGGGCCTTAGCTTCTCTAACATGACGTCATGAAGAAAGTGAGAGTATACAGCTCCCGAGTGACATGACAGCCTAGACAACCTCTACTATCAAATCTTTTGCATAATTGGGAAAACATAGCACTGCAATGTAAGACATAAATGCTTTTGTGTAACTAAAAAATGGAATTCAAATTTTTACAACTCAAAACTCCCTCTCAAAATTTCAACTTTAAAATTTCTCAATCTCCTCATGGGCTTGACCCGGCCCACCCCGCCCCTCCTTGACCTACTGGCTTTGGCCCAGCCCAATCTAGCCCTAGCTCGGCCAGAATGGCCCAAGCTGCCCAGGTCTGCCCCGGACATGCCCTGCATGCATCGTGCGGGCGCCCATGCCTAGCCGACAGCATCTCCGCCACATGCGTTCCCCCACACACCCTCTCCTATGCACCACAGTGGCTCCACAACGTGCGCCGAGCTAAGCTCACCTAGTGGCTCCCTCCTCCTCTTCTCTCCGCACATGCATGCCCGGACCCCCCTCTCTCTTGTATGTGTGCCAAGCCACCCGTTCGCACCCACCGCATCCGCGTCGCCACTATGCCGTGTGCCACCGTGTCCCGTGTGCTCAAGCCGCTACCCCCCCTCTCCGCTGCGCATCCCCACAATGACCGCTGCCCTGCGTCACCTTGGCCTCCATGCACATTGATGCCACTCCAATGGCCAAATGCCCCCTGAGGCTATTTAAGCTACGATCGTGACCCCCCCTCGAGCCTCACCTCACCTCGCTCCACCAATGCCTCCTCTCCCCCCTGCCTTGACCACTCCTTTCTCCCTTGAGCTTGCCACCACCTTTGTCGGGACTTCCCTCGGCCGTCACCACCGCCAGCTTTCGTTGATGAGCCTCAAGCCTTTCTAAACATTCCCACTTGGTATCATAAATATTATTATGCCATCCTTGATCCTTGAATTATATGATCATTGTCACCCTAGATACTAAATGGTAACCTTAATAGTTATAAGTCGTATTTAATTACCATGCTAGTCTTGCTTAAGTACCAGGGCAATAATTTGTCCTAATCACTATCTTTTAAATATAAAACTTCTTTTAGGCAATCATTGGATAGAAATGACAGGTATATTTGAGAAAACTTAGTTTATACTTCTCAAAACCCTAAAATATTCTATTACCATATCTAGACAGTTGGTATGATGGTTGGTGTGGATGTAGCATGAGAAATTATGGTTTGTGGTATGCACCGCTTAGATAACTCAAGGACTTAATCCTGTGAGAATCTCCCAATATAAAATAGTGCAACTACAAATATATAATAGTGTCGACCTGGCTAAATAATTTGTATCCACCAATGCAAGTTGCACCATTGGTATGATCCATGTGTCACAGCGCTGGTTTTAAGCCATCGTGCACATGAGTCATATCACTGGTTTCAACCCACTGTGTGGTGCAAGAGGGGATCTAAGTATGGTGGACGTAACCACCCTCAAATAAAATCTTAGTGGGTGTAACTTACACTAGGGATGCATTGTAAAGATTTTGTAGTGATCTTCTTGATTCACATATCTATGAAAATGTATGGAATATAACAAGTTGATTATCTTTTGTAAGTAAATTATAAAGTTTCTGTAGAATATAAACTATTCGAACAATCGTACCCACGGTCAAGGATGGATATGGAAACTTACTCGAGATAGTTTCTATTTAAAAAAAACCTTTGTGGGTGGTTGAAAACTTGTTGAGTGGATATAAGCTTGATTTTGGATTTCCCTATGTGGATGTGTTACCCAGTGTTATTAATTGGGTGGATATAACCCTAATAATCAAAATTATGCATATGGTGGATTGAATAATGTAGTAGGTGGATGCAACCTGCACCACTATAAAATATTGCATACTTTCAATCTCTTTAATAAAACATGATTTAGTTAAAATGTTAAGTCGTAGGAGTTTCTAATTATTGTAATCTTAAATGTTGCCTTCAGTGAATAAAAGAACCCAAGCCTTCCATGTTAAAGCCTTGCATATATAAATACTTGCATTTTTGTGTGTTGGCTTATGGAGCACTGTTGCCTGTGCTCACCTTCGCTCACAAAATCCTTCAGAGCCCATGGACAAAGGACACTATGCCTATTACGATATTTCGGAAGCTGATGATGAAGAAGATGATGGATATCAGATTAGGCTCTAGTGGTCTAGCTCTCCCCCAGCCTAACCAACTAAGTCGATGTTTGTGTGCACCAATATTATTCAACTCTTTGATTAATATTGGTTGCACTTAGGTCATCCCAATCGCTTGTCTGTGGCGAGATGTGCCTTTCCCCTTTTGCTTTCTCTTTTGTGTAATGCATCCTTTTGGTCTGACCGACCTTATTGTAAACTTGACCCAATATGGTCTATTTGAACTCTAATGTCTTGCAATATTAATGTATGGTACGATTTATATCCTATATGAAATGATTCAGCGTTGTATATGTGAATACTATCTACTGATGCAATGAATAGTGCAATGATTTTATAGAGAATTCCGGATTAGCTAAATCTGGGTCCGACACAAACCATTCGGGCTATATAACATTTCTTCTAGTCTAATTTGCAGTGGCTGTGTACATATATATGCTACAGTGAAGTATTACATACTATGCTACTAAGAAAATCTCCCAAAATAAAACAGGTTTGATGCAAGAAATACACTTCAACTCTTCAGGCTTCACTGTTTGTACAATCAAGCGTGGTACTAGTATATAACTGTGTAGAAATTGGTGGAACTTGGAGTATGCAACATCGAGTGATGTTTCAACACTACAAATAAACCTATGGTTCCATCTACTTACAAAGTTACAAGTTTCTGCTAATCGATCTGCAAGAGTATAGTTAGTAGTTCTATGTAAAGTCAGGTATTTGCCCATAAATATATCTGTCATCAATAATATCTTGTTCGTGGAGTATATTTGTTGATCTAACTAGTACGGCGTCCTTGGAGGGCCAGACGATGTTCTTATGATTTCAGAACCAAGCTCCTGTATTTTACGCAACAGAATCGCCTTCTCCCGCTCCAGTTATCGTATGTACACTTCCTGCACATCCTGTATGCCTTCCATCTCTGGCAAGGCCAACGACAAGCCTCAGTGTCACCATCCTCGTCAATTAAGCCTGTACATTTCTTCAAGCTGTCAACTGTTAAACAGCACATGACATGATGTTCATCACAACATTTAATGAATATCACAGAGAAGACGGAAAAGTATGTAGCAGAAGTAAACATTAAGCACAGATACATTGTCTAAACAAACCAAGCCTCTCACCTGTGTGGATATCTGGTTTCCTTTGGCAATGGTAGATACTGTTAGGAAGTTTGATCGAGTTGCCGGTAGTTGATAGTTAATAGTAGGAACATTTGTCAGTTAGTAGTCAGTAATTGTTAGTAGTTGATAGTAGTTCTTAGTAGTCAGTTATGACTGGTCTTCAGAGCAGTTGGTTGGTTACTAGTCAACGCAATTAGTAGTTGGACATTACAACTGATCATGGGATGGCACGATTAAATGGTCATAATGTGTGCTTTAATAGCCACGATTCGAGTGGCCACATCTTTGTATCTTTTGTCCTTTAAATATTTGAATAGAATCAGAGAAAACGTCGGGTTGGCGGAGAAGAAAAAACAAAGCTGCGCTAAGAAGTGTTTCAGACTACCAGTCCCCGAGTGTTGATTCAGACTACGACTTCATAGTCATAATCGAGTTCTCGTTGTAGTTGTTGAGGTCATAATGACTCCGAGTACTCCGTGGTCATAAGTCATAATCGATTGCGAGTGCCTTCGTTTTCAACAAGTGGTATCAGAGCATTAGGTTTGCCGAATATCTAAAAGACATGCTTTCGTCGTGGGCTCCGACAGCAAGGCAATCGAGGACTCCTCCACGTCAAATCCATCTTCACTCACCTTCACTACCTCCGCACCGACCGCGGCACTGTGACGACGGTGGCCGCGCACCTATTATCCAGCGCATCGTCCAGGAGGCTACAGGCTCCGTCGTCTACCCCATTCTCACATGAACAAACTACAACGGCTAGACGCTGGTCATGTGAGTCAACCTTCAGGCATAAGGTCTCTAGGAGGCCATCGAGACTGACATCGCAGACTGCCGTGACGATCGGCTCACGCTGTTAGCGATTCTCCATGTCATGTCGGCCGAGATGCTATCGACTCTCACCGTTAAGAACACGGCGAAGGCTGCTTGGGAGGCCATAAAGACCACGCGTATGGGCGTCAACCGTGTACGTGAAGCTAATGCATAGCAACTGCGCAAGGAGTTCGATAGTATCTTCTTCAAAGACGGTGAATCCATCGACGATTTGTTAATGAGGATCTGTAGGCTTGCCAACGATGTCCACCTACTCGGCGATCCCACTCGGGAGGAAAAGGTGGTCAAGAAACTCCTACAGGTGGTTCCAGACCGCTACCTTCAGGTGACCATTTCTATAGAGATGCAACTTAACATCAGCACTCTCTCGATCAAGGAGGTGACCGGTCGACTTTGAGCGGTCGAACAACGCTACTCCAACTATGGCATTGACGACAAGGGGACTCATTTGCTTCTCACGGAGGAGGAGTGGCGGGCACAGGTGCAGGCACACAAACGAGACAGATTGACAATCAGCAACTCCTCCACGCGCCATGGCAAGCCACGCGACGGGTGTGGTTGAGACTCCTCCAACAGTGGGAAGAAGACCCGTACTCACGGTAGCCCCAGCAACCCCACAAGGGACCAGTGCAGGTACTGCAACAAATTGGGGTATTGGGCTCACGATTGCTGTAAGAAGAAAAGGGAGGAGGTGCATCTGGTGCAGAATACCAATGACGAGCCATCACTCCTGATGGCCCAAGTAACGGCGGTGGAAGAAGACATCGCCTAGGCGCCTGCCAAGTAAGAGCAAGTCGGTGGGCGAGTTTCTCGTTGGGCAAGTCTTTCTCAATGAGAAACTCACTAGATCGGTCCTTATTAACAAAGAGTATGAGGAGACCTCTTGGTTTTTCAACACCGGTGCATCAAATCACATGACAGGATCTGACGTAGTGTTTTCTGAACTCGATCGTGGGATCTCCGCCTAGTCAAGTTCGGGAATGGCTCATTGGTCGAAATCCATAGGTGCGGCACTATTCTAGTCTCAAGAAAAGGGGATCAACACCGTTCCCTCACCAATATGTACTTCATCCCACGACTACGGAGCAACATCATCAGCATCGGCTAGCTCGATGAGGGTGGCTACAGTATGCTGATTGAAGATGGTGTCCTGCGCCTCCATGATCAACAACGCAAACTCATTACCAAGGTGAAGAGATCACCAAATTGGCCGTACAAGATCGCTCTGAGCATAGTACAACCGGTCTATCTGAGCTTGTAGGTCAACAACGAGGCATGGCACTGGCATACCCGCTTTGGGCACCTCAATTTTGACACACTCCGAAAGATGTCGGCGACAGGCATGGTGAGCAGACTTCCTCGCATGAAGCATGTCAATCAAATCTACGATGGGTGCATCATTAATAAGCAACGACGCACTCCATTTCCTTAGGAGACTAAGCACCGTGCCAACGACCACCTCAACCTTGTGCGTGGTCACCTTTGCGGACCGTCCGCTGATGACACATGGAGGCAAGCGCTATTTTCTCTTGCTTGTTGATGACATGAGGCATTATATGTGGCTCATTCTCCTCTGAGGCAAGGATGAGGTCGAAGGCGCGATCAAGAAGTTCCAAGCTACAGTCAAGACCGAGATCGGCTGCAAGTTGTGCCCCCTGCGCACTAATGGGGGAGAGTTCACCTCCGTGGACTTCACGGAGTACTGCGTTGAGAAAGGAGTACACCGGTACCTCACAGCACCATACTCACCACAGCAAAATGGTGTCGTTGAGTGTCGGAATGAAATAGTGATGGCAATGGCAAGGTGCATCCTCAAGGATCAGAAGGTGCCCGACGAATTTTGGGGGGAAGCCGTATAGACAGCTGTGTTCATCCATAACTGCTCTCTCACAACCAACATGAGTGGGAAGATTCTCTATGAATCCTGGCAAGGTGTGAAGCCAACTATGCATTTCCTTCGAACCTTTGGTTGTGTAGGATATGTGAAAGCCACACAGCCACACGCCGGGAAGCTGGATGACAGGAGCTCTCCTGTGGTGTTCATTGGCTATGACCATAGCTCCAAGGCGTACCAGATGTTCAACCCCTCATCTGGCAAATTGCACATCTCCAGGGATGTCATTTTCGACGAGGGAAGAAGCTGGGACTGGGAGCACTCTGAACTAGCCAACGGCGACAATGTCTTCACCGTTGTCTACTCTGTACTGGTGGTAAGTCGTGAAGGTAGTCCGACCACAGGATTTGACAACAGCATCACCAATCCCACCATAGAGTCCGACCATAGCATACCCAATCGACCACAACAATTGGAGAGCACTCCACTACTCCAACCACAGGTGTCAGTATGACCATGGGAAAATTCGCATCCCCGGCATCAACCATCTCATCGAACATCAACCTCGACGATGAGGAGGTCCTCGGAGGTTTCGAATGGTGCAAGACTGCATCGACGATGCTCCTCTATGAGAGCTTGATTCCAATGAGTTGCACATGCTGACGATAGAAGAGCCAGTCTCTATCTCTGAGGCTCAAGCAGACCAAGGATGGCGGATGGCAATGCAGGATGAGATGAACTACATTGGGGAGAATCGGACATGGGACCTTGTCGATCTTCCGACTAGTAAATGTCCAATTGGCCTTGAGTGGGTGTTTAAGATAAAGAAGGATGCTCACGGTGAGATCGTAAAGTGAAAGGCGCGTCTAGTGGCCAAGGGATATGTTCAACATGCAGGTGTAGACTTTGACGAGGTATTCACACCTATGGCACACCTTGATTCAGTCCGAGCTCTTTGCGGCGGTGGCTACCCATGAGGGATGGCTGGTACATCACCTAGATGTGAAGTCCACCTTCCTTCACAGCGACCTCACAGCGGAGGTATATGTGGTGCAGCCCCCCGGTTTCATCTGCACGGGATATGAGAACCATGTGTTGCATCTGCGTAAAGCACTCTATGGAGTTCGACAAGCTCGTAGGGCATGGAACGCTAAGCTCGACAGAACACTGAGCTCCTTTGGCTTCAAGCAAACCTCATCAGAACATGTACACTCAGGGAACTGGATACTCGTGTCTACTCGTGGGTGAATACGTAGATGACTTGGTGGTGACCAGTGCTCATGTCGTGGAAATCGACCAATTCAAGGCTCAGATGGAAGCCGAATTCGAGATGAGTGACCTCAGCTCTCTTAGTTATTATCTCAGAATTGAGGCAATGTAGAGTGAAGGCGAGATCACTCTATCTCAAGTAAGCTATGCGACCAAGCTAATGGAAAGGGCCGGTATGAGTGGCTGCAACTCCATCCACGTGCCAATGGATCCGCGACTGAAACTGAGCAAAGGAAGCTCCAATCCTTCGGTCAATGGCACATTCTACTGTAGCATTGTCAGAGGTCTACGCTATCTGGTACACACAAGGCCAGACATCGTGTTCATAGTCAGCTACATAAGTTGGTTCATGGAGTCACCGACCACCGAGCACCTCAGCGCCATGAAGCACCTGCTGTGCTATGTGGATGGGACAATCGACTACGGGTGTTGGTATCCTGCAGGTACAAAGGTGGCCAAGCTCGTCGAATACAGCGATGCCGACATGGTCGGAGATGTCGACGATCGGAAGAGTACCTCTGGCATGATTTTCTTCATTGGGGGGAGCCCAGTGAGCTAGCAATCACAAAAGCAAAAGATTGTCGCTCTGTCATCTTGTGAGGCGGAGTATGTTGCTACCTCAACAGCGGTGTGCCAAGGGATTTGGCTTGGGTAGTTGCTTAGCAAATTGTTCAATATCGAAGCACTAGCAGCAACTCTGCTCGTAGACAATAAGTCTGCAATTCAACTGTGCAAGAATCTAGTGTACCATGGCCAAAGCAAACACATTGAGACGTGTTACCATTTCATCAAGGAATGCATCGAAATCGGCAAGGTCCTTATCGACTACGTCAAATCGAACAAGCAATTGGCGGATCTGCTAACCAAACCTCTCAGGCGGATGAAGTTTCAGAACCTGCATGAGAAGATTGGAATCATCAAGGTAAAAGGCAACTAGATCAAGGGGGAGATTGTTAGGAAGTTTGATCGAGTTACCAGTAGTTGATAGTTAATAGTCGGAACATTCGTCAGTTAGTAGTCAGTAATTGTTAGTAGTCCATAGTAGTTATTAGTAGTCAGTTACCACTGCTCTTCAGAGCAGTCAGTCGGTTACTAGTCAACGCAATTAGTAGTGAGACGTTATGACTGATTGTGGGATGGCACGATTAAATGGTCGTAATGTGTGCTTTAGTAGCCACGATTCGAGTGGCCACGTCTTTGTATGTTTTGTCCTTTAAATACTTGAATAAAATAAGAGAAAAGTCAGGTTGGCATAGAAGAAAAACCAGAGCTGCGCTGAGAAGTGTTTCAGACTACCAGTCCCTGAGTGTTGATTTAGACTACGACTTCATAGTTGTAATCGAGTCCTCGTTATAGTTGTAGAGGTCATAAACGACTCTGAGTACTCGGTGGTCGTAAGTCGTAATCAACTGCGAGTGTATTTGTTTTCAACAGATGCATCCATTTCCAAGCTAGTTTTCTTTTCCAAATGTGGTACTCTTCGTGAAACCTTTACCTGGATTTCTCCACTTTTTATTCCTTGGAGTGGTATCCATTATTCGGCAGATTGATTCGGAGGAAGCATGCTGTGTTCGACAGTGCAATGACCTATATCGGCAGTTGGAAGGACAGCATTGTGGTCCTTTACACGCAAAATCAGGGGTTCTCCGGTTTCTGGGAACTCAAATGTCTGGTTCCAGTATGGGGAGAGTGTCTTGTAAACGACCTGCACGGAAAGAAATATTCAATTTAAATAGGCAGCCGCACATAGAATCTGCAAAGAACAGGGCAATTTTAATTTTAGAAGTCCAAATATAGAAACAGTGCTTGAAGCATGACTGAAGAGCACATGCTAAAATGTAAAAAAGCTCTCTAACATTTCAATGGAAATTCTTCCATTGTGTTAACTGTTAAACACAGACAGCTGGACTAATCTGAAGTAAACCTATGTGATTATCTAGTAGTGTTGTCAGGTAATACTACTTCAGCACACTTGTTACAATTCTATTACTTCAAAACTGCTCAGAAATTCCGTACGACTCGCAGGTCACATTGGACAAAGATTTCATCCAAGTAACTTCTGATGCAAACATGACGGTAAACATCAGTGAAGTTAATCATCAAACCTTGGTACGCTTCTTTTTGTTGTTCCCATATTGCACCCTGACATAAGGATCACTAGTGTCTCTCGGATCAGCAGCAACAAGATCCCTGGCTTTCAATTATTACTAGCTCAATCCAGCCAGCCCCAACTGAGGCCTGTTGAAAAGAAGCACGATCCAGATCCCAAATGCGCAAATCAGTCGACACAAAATGATAAAACAGGAAATACTGTATATAAAACTGTAAGACCACTATCATGTAAGGAGCCTAGAGAGATCATAGCTAGAGAAAATAGTCTAAGGTTAGCTTCTCAAGTATCAAACATGAAACAGAAGGCATTCTTGATTATATGCACTCGGATGTGAGGCATATTAGAAAATTGTCAATGGATGGAGCTCGGTATTTTGTTACTTTTAGTTTGGGCGTATTTTGTAAAGCAAAAATTAGAGGTGTTTCAGATCCCAAAGTAGAGATGCGCAGGGATGTTGTCTTTGATAAGAAGTCATTGTTACAACCAAACAGAAAGGAGGTGGCACCGGAGATTGCAGGTTTAGATACAGTGCAAGTGGAGTTGGAACATTGTTCAATGACTCAGGATTCACACATGTTGCCTACAGATTCCACTACAGGGAGTTCCACTACAAGAAGTTCCACTTCAAAGGATTTGCAAAATTTTCAATTGGCAAGAGATATACAGAGACGTACCAATGCAAAAGCTCCAATGAGACTCGGGTATGAAGATTAGATTTTCTTTGCTCTTATTGTTAGTACTAACGATACAGCTAATTTTTAAGAGGCAATTATAAACTAGGAGAAAGATAGATGGTATGACTGCAATGATAGAACAGATGGAGTCTTTACAGAAGAATCAGACCTGGGAGCTAGCTTGTCCTCTTGAGGGAAAGAAGGCAATTGGGTGCAACTGGATCTATAAGAGAAAACCAATGATGTCAAAAAAGAAGAGAAGTTCAAGGCTCATTGGTTGCAAAAGAGTATTAATAAATGAAGGAGATTTATTATGATGTGGTATTCTCCCCAGTTTTGAGGCATACTTTTATTAGGCTAGTTCTTGCATTGGCAGCCAGATGGAATTTGACTTGAAATAGATGGATGTGAAAATGGTATTTTTTTTCATAGTGATCTTGATGAGCAAATCTATATGGAGCAACCAGGAGGGCTCATTGAACAAGAAAATAAGCACTTGATTTGCAAGTTAAGTCATTGTGTAGGTTCAAACAGTCATCAAGACAATGGTACAAGCATTTTGACACCTTCATGTTGAAGATTGGCTACAAACTATGTTAGTATAATTGTTGTGTTTATGTTCAACACCTTGATGATGGTTCACTTATTTTTCTGTTACTGTTATGCTAATTGGTGCAAAGTACATGAGTGATGTGACTGGTTTGAGAGGTTTACTAAGTCACAATTTGATATGAAAGACTACAGGGCAGCAAAGAAAGTATTGGGCATGAAAATACATAGGGACGGAAGCTGAAGGAAGTGGTTATCTCAACGGGAGTATGTTGAGAAGATTTTGGAATAGTTTGATATGAGTAAGGCCAAACCAGTAAAAGCTTCATTAGAACAACCCTTTAAACTTTCTTCTAAATTTTGTCCTATAACAGAAAAGAAAATTGAAGATATGGTAAAGGTTCTTTATGCCACTGTAGTTGACTCCATAATTTATGCAATGGTGTGCACAAGGCTAGATTTGTCGCAAAATGTTAATCAAGTTAGCAAATTTACGACTAATCCAAGGAAGCGACATTGGGAGGCAATCAAGTGAATATTCAAGTACTTAAGAGGTACAGTATGTCATGGTATAGTTGTTAGCGGATAACAAGGTAATCCTTTGGTCGTTGGATATGTGAATTTGGACTATACTGGTGATTTCAATAATAGGAGGTCTATTACATGTTATATTTTTACTCTATATGGATGGCCTATTTGTTGTGAGTCATCAATTTAGTCAATTGTTACATTGTCTACATCTAAGGTGGAGTACATCATTGTGGCTGAATTTACAAAGGAAACATTATGGCTTTAGGGCTAGTGAAGGAACTAGGCATTGAACAAGATGGAGTTCAGGTGCATTGTGATAGTCAAAGTGCAATTTATTTGGCAAAAAATCAGGTGTATCATACCAAAACAAAGCATATTCATGCAATATAACTCTAGAGAGATTGATTTAAAGAAGTTGCACACTGATTATAATGTTGCAGATATGTTAACCAAATCTATCACCGCCGACAAGTTTGAGTACTGTCTCAATTTGTTGGCAGTCACAAGTTGCTGAGCATGAAGGTAACCCCTATTAATGGATTCGTGAGGAGCATCAAAGTGTTCTCTTTGTTCTTCAAGGTGGTGTTTTTCCTCAAGGTGATGCATTCACAAAGGTGGAGATTTTTTGTGTTTAGCTTATATCTCTACTACTTAAAAGAATTAATTGGTTGTTGATTCGTTATTCCCCTCCCTCCCCATAAAAAATGATTTGCATGAACTTATAAAGAACTTACTGGTGAAGCATTCCTTTTTTCTTCGACCCTTCACCTCTCCAATGTGTCAACTGGTGGGCTTGGTCTCCCTCACACGATTCTTTAGCATTTGTTTTTTGAAGTTTTTTAAAATAATCAATTTTTAATTCTGAATGATAGTATTATACTCATGTTTTTTTATTTTACAGAAATAGCCATCTGTTACCACATGATTGGGCGACATGGGCAAGTCGCCCAACTATTGGGTGACATGAGGCCAAGTTGCCCAATGGGCTCTCTCATCATTTTTCTTGCAAGAAGAACAGGAGGAGCTTGAGGGTTGAAAAAGGGAGAGAAGGAGAGGGGGAGAAAGTTGTGAGAGGAGGAGAAGAAGAGAAGCTCAGAGGAGGAAGATAAGGAGACATGGCAAAGTAAAGGAGCTCGGAAGAGGGAGTGAAGGAGAGGAGAGAAAATCACAAGAGGGAGTGAAGAAGAGGAGAGGAGCTGAGGAGAACGGGAGAAGAAGAGGAGAGGAGCTCATGAGACTAGAGAGGAAGACGAAGCAAGCTCATTGATAATAAGAAAGGGTTTTCGTGTGAACATAATAACCTCATCTGTTCTTGTTCTCATTTAAATATAGGCAACATGTAGGTACGTATTTGATTAGCATGTATTTAGTGAATGTATGTTGATAGATGGTAATATTTGCAGTAAGAAATCAGTCATGTCGAAACCCACAACATTGAAAGTGTATTATGGTGTTAGTACCATTCGTGAAGGTTCAAACGGTGTTAACCTAAGCAGTTTTCTAAAGTCACTATGGTACTCCCGAACACAGAGAATACTTGAATCGAAAATGTCCTGTACTGGCTCATATGCAGCGTCTCCTTAGATCCTGAGGTGTGCAGCGTTGTCCTACATGGGCTTTAGAGTCCATTTGCTATGGATATTCGGTAGGAATTGAGGAGACCGATGCACATGATTGTGTGGAAGGGCTTTGTGGAAGGCTGCCAGTGATGTTGTTACAAGTACATGCTACTCATACAACCATGTTCAAAGAAAGTCACAGGAGATCTAGTTGGTGGGAGCAGTTTAAGCGCATAACATGCGGTTCATCAAAAGGACGTGTTGGGTGATGTTGCATCAGTAGAACCGGAATATCGCATGCCGCACACTAAGCCCACCTGATAGGCAGATGCAGATGTTGCTGAGGTAGATCATGAATATCGCATGATGGAAGCTGAGCCCACTAGACAGGCAGACGTAGGGGAGTATGTCGACAGCATAGTGCATCAAATGGAGATCACTGACCAGACGGCCTATCGGACCCGGATTTCGTCATTCCAAATCCCCTGTGATTAAGCTGCACTATTCCCTGGATCAGTAGATAGTGCTCACAGATACATGACTGGATCATTTCATACATGATGCAATATTATTACAATTATGGAGTTTAGATTGTATAATTACATAAGGCCGCCAGGCCAAATAGTTACAATACAAAAAAAGACAGCGGAAAGCAGGAAGGCGCACTTCCCTCACAGGCATCGACTGGGGATAGCCCAAGTGAATTTGACATGGGTCATCCTTAGCTAGGATGGAATTCACTTGATAGCTAAAATGGTCTGCTGGACAACGAGAGGAGGGACTACTACTTGCTAAGCTTAGTTATTGTCGTTTCCTCCTTCATCTTGGCCTTGCTCCTCATAATATTTATAGTCACCTTGTTGCTCAAGATCTGGGGGGAGGTTGAGAGTGAGGGTGAGCACATGCAACCGTGCTCCACAAGCCAACACACAGAATGCAGTATATAGAATATTTCACAAATATTTAGTTGCAGAAAGCTACTTTTCACAAATATTTCTAATACAATAAAAATCCTATGACATAGCAATTTTTGATAAACATTAGTATTTGAATGTGTAGTAAGTATATTATAGACGGTTCCATCCACCGGTTACATCTCTCCAGGTAAATCAAAAGTGAAGTACCTCCCTTCACTTATTTTGTTCCCGCCCTTAAAAGATTTTTGTAAATAGAACTAACTCGAGGAAGTTCCCACGTATGCCCGTGACCGTGGGCACGGCTGTTTAAACAGTTTATACTCTGCAGAGATTGTACATCTTTACCCACAACAGATAATCCCATTGTTATGTTCCACATGTTTACTTAGATATGCAGATCAAAAGGATTACCACATGACTTTTACAATGCACCTGGTAAAGGGTCACACTCACTAAAATTTCGTCTGCGGGATATCTATTTTGCTTCACCCAGACCCCCTCTTGCGCCACACGGTGGCTTAAACCCAGTGACACGATCCGTGTCCACGACGGCTTAAACCAGCACCACGACCCATGGGTCACTCCGAAGTGTTTACCTTTACTGACGATATAAATTATATGGTCATGCCTACACTTTACCAGCTTGTGGTTTATACTGTTTTACATGAAGAAGTCAACACAGGATTAAGTCCGTAATTATACAGGCGGTGTCTACCGCAATCACAAGTTCTCGTGTTACATCCACACCATCCTTCCTTACCACCCGCCCAGACAGTGAAGCACATTTTTAGGGTTTTGAGAAGCATAAGATAAACTTGTACCAAATTATCAGTCATGTACATCCCATGACTGCCTGAAAAGACTTTTGTGTTTTTGAGAAAGGATGAATAGGACAACCTAGAGTCCTGAGACTTAGCTAGACTTGCATAGCATTTTGTATAACTTAGATGGTAAAAGTACTATTAGTAAGAACTAAAGTGACAATAGTAAAGGATATTAATTGTCAAGAAAAGGGATAGCTAGGTACCGCTAATATAGCAACTTCGATATTTAGCTAATAAACAAAATAGTAAACTAGTGTACATAAAATAACGCATGCATGTTGAATTTCTTTAAGCAACATAAGGGAATAAATCAGGGTTCAAGATGATCAAGGTGTTGACTCGCCTGAGTCTGAAGCAAGGAGGTCTTGAGGGTCTAAAGATATGTCGAATTGCTATTCAGGGGCGTCCTCGTAATCTACTTGCACGAGAAGACCGGAAAGAAGACAATAGACAAGAGAGCAATAAATACACAAAAAAATTTCAAATGAACTCCGAATTGAACAAAACCCATACTAACAGAAAGACCTTGAATTTAGAAATTTTGTGAAACACGTTTCATTCAAATCGGAGTTATGGTGAAGTAGAACGAGCTCTCCAAAGTTTATTTTTAGGAAAAAATTCTCCAAAATAAAAAGAGGAGAGAGTTCTCTCTCTGACATGTGGGTCCCACCGATTTTATTTAAATTTTTATTTTCAATCCCGGGTTTTAATCTTTGAGAATATGACATGTGGGGCCCACTGATTTAATTACGTTTTCAGAAAATCCAAAAATAGTCCGAGACTGACATGTGGGCCATAGCATGGCTCAACAGTAAAGTGGGACCCACTTGTCAGCGTGACAAATTTTAAATTCGAGTATAACATATTTTTAACTAAGGTGGGGCCTGATTGTCAGCAGCACATAATAGTTAAACCGTTACGGGGCCCACCTGTCAGCATGACATTAGTATTAACTAACCATAATCATTAGCTATTAATGTAGGATTTAATTCTTAATGATGTCAGAACAGGAGTGGTTTCGGTGGCACGGTGGCGCGCCCTGCCGGCGGCGAGGGAAGACTCGGTCTTATGGAAGCATTTCAAAAACGGTCTCCTCAGGCTCTGGCGTATCTTTTGGAGCAGTGGCGCGGCATTACTTGGCCTGGTCTTTCGCCGGCGACGACCTCGGTGGCGGCGGGACTAGGGCAGAAGGGACGACAGCGGAGACGGTAATGATAATCCGATTAAAAGCTAGGGAAGCATCTATGGATTTCCAGTAGCTCACCAAAAGAGGCAGACAGGCTCGGGATAGCCTGAAGTGGGCTGGCGACGGCGACCGTGGATGGCGGAGAAGGGTGCTCGGTGCGGGGAAGAAATAGCTAGTAGACCTCCAAATTGATGCCGGATTTAGCTTCACCCCACCGAGATGAGTCTACCAGCGAATGGAATTGGCCTACAGTGATCGAATTCATTGGGGGAGGAAGGGCGGCCGAAGTTGAAGAAGAAAGTCGAGCCAGTGAGCTACGAGAAAGAAGAGCCTGATTAGACTTCACAGAAGCTTCAGAGAGGTCCAAGAATCAAAACGAAGGGGTCGAGGTGGCTTGCGAGAGTCTTGAGGTGGTTGGCGTCGAAGACAGCCGAGGGGCACCAAGCGACGGTGAGTACATCGGGAGATATGGGCATGCGAAGTATGAGCTGAAATGGAATGAATTGCTACGAATTTATACTGGAACCATGAGTGGGGAGCGTTGGCTGCATTAAGGCAAAGGACGATGGGGCGGCGCACTCGATGGCCCCTATGGCAGCTAGGCGGGAGGGAGGGGGTGGTGATGCATGTGTGGCGTCACGGAGTTTCAATGCGCCATAGTGGAAGGGGTGGTGCTGATGCAACGGATAGGGGTACAGCCAGGCGGCGATGTCACCACGACGCGAAGCTACGGCTGAAGGAGGGGTGAGGCGAGTGCAGATGCTGCAAATTCGGGGGAGGGATCAAGGCGTCGCCTCGGGTGCAGTAGCTTGGATGCGACGGCGAGCACTGGGAAGCTAAGCGGCAACGACGATAGGGGTACAGCGGGGGTGCCCAGGAGGCGTGGCTAGAAAGGGAGCTCGGCGAACCTGTAGGGGAGGGCTGCGGCGACGCCACAAGGAAACCTCGCGCAAGGGTAGGGAGGACGAGGCCGAGGTGATGATGAGTGCGTCGTCAGTGGCGCGTGCGCTAGAGGGAGAAACTGGGGGTGCCGGCAGTTTGCTCCGACCGAGAGGGAAAAGGGGAAGGAAGGGGAAGAGAGGGGAGGCGGGCAGGCCGGTTGGGCCATTGAGCCTGGCAGGGCCGCTCACTAGGGGAAGGTTTTTTTCTTTTTTATTTATTTTTAGAAAATAAAAAGGACGATTTAACAAAACACAAAAATCCAATAACTCCTAGATGAAACTTTGAAAATATCAAAATTTTTAAATTGGGCACAAACAAGAAAATAAGTTAGAGCCAAAATCAGGATGTTACACAGCCTAGCCAAGGAGAAAGTTTTAGAAGAGGATGGTGATGACTCTTCCAATGAGAATGAAGGTCCCATGATGTGGACATGGAATAGTGTGGATGTTGAGGGTTTTTCTATGCACGATGAGCATGAATCATCATGGGAGTACCATGCCATAGAGGTTTGGCTACATGCAATATTTGATGACAAGGGATCACTGTAGGATGCTATTAAGTTGTGGGCCTTGTCCATGCAATGGATATTTTGGATCCTAAAATCCAGTCTAGACCAGTACACCATGGTCTACGAGCAGGTTGGCTATCCTTGGCATGTGCACACACGGAGATCAAAGTATGAGACTCACTGGATTATCTCGAAGGTGGAGTTGTACTCCTGCATGCTCAGTAGTGTTTTACCAAAGCATTACAACCTGATGTTTACCTTCATTGCCAATCTCATGTACGGTGAGATAGTCAAGAAGAAATGTATGGTGAGATAGTCAAGAAGAAGGACCTATAGGCCAAGCATACCATGGTGGCTATTGAGCAAAAATTGAAGTATAAGATTAGCTACGTCAAGGCATGGTGTGCGAAGCAGAAGGTTTTGAAAAGAAGGTTTGGTTCTTTTGAGGCAGCTTATGACAACTCCCTTGTATTCTCAGGGTGCTATGGGATAGGAACCTGAGCACACACATTGCTTTGAAGGACAATCCATCCAGAAGATGACCCAGTTACCTGGTTTTGCAGAGGATTCTAGGCACCCACATTGTTGTGAAGAACAATCTGTCTAGAAGCCTTCAATGCCTACATCAACGCTTTCATGCACATCTTACTAGTGATCTTAGTCGACTAGACATTTCTAACAAGGAAATACAAGGTGTAGATCTTGATAGCAATTACCATTGATGGCAATAATCAGATTCTGCCCTTAGCCATCGCATTCATCGAAAGTGAGAATTTTAATAGCTGGTTGTGGATCCATCGACACGTGAAAGAAATCTGAACTCTCTATTAGTTGCTATGAACATAATAGTTTATTGATCCTATGCAGGAACTTTTTGGTATATTGCTCTTTGGTCAACATGTACATTCGGGGTTCGTTGATTACCATCTCAGCAGAAAGGGTTAAACTAATATACATTTGCCTATCATCCCAAGCAAATTGAAAATTGCTTTTACTATCATATAGTTGAAAATTGATTAAACTAGTATACATTTGCCTATGTTTGTTTTAGATACATTTGACTATGTTTGCTAATATACATTTGACTAATATCCAACTTTCTTAATCTGATCTAGTTTTTAGAGACTGGTTTTGGACTTTTTGTTAACTTACATATGTATCACTGTTGGGAGGGTGGGGTCAAGTAGTGACTTAATTATGCAGAAAGTTGATTTTCTCTCTAATGGGGTGAAAAGAGGCTACCTGCTAGACCTTTCAAAAAAAATGGAAACCTCACCTCGGCCCCACTTCTACACTAAGTCTCATGGCCTAATTTGGCTTGCGTGGTGGTTTGCGATGAGCTCGGTGGCGACAGTGGCTGCGAGCATATATGGGCTACGAGAAGGCTACCTGAGGGGTCGGCAGGGCTCGAGGAAGACCAAGGTGGCATGGTGATGTAGACCCAAGGAAGACCAAGGTGGCATGCTGAGGTGGCACGGCACCGACATTGCATAGGCGATGCGGTCCAAATCACCCATGGGGTCATGTTGGGGAAGCTACGATGATGCTATAGCCAAGAGGAATGGACCGAAAGAGGCACTAATCAGCCAATCCTAAAGATGGCCAGAGTTGGGAAAGAAGTAGCTCCAGCGAGCTATGAGTGATGAGGAAGCAATATAAGTGGAGGTAGAGATGTGTGACAATGCAGATGGAAGCCTAGTGGGGTTCTTAGGGGCTGGAGCGATCAGGCAACATGGGCCGATCAAGGCGATGGCAAGAGAGGTGTATTGGCGACTTCAATTCATTGGCATCAGCATTGGCATGTCAATAGGAGCTGGGAGGCAATGGCTCATATATCGAGATGGCAGGCAAGGCATGGTAGCCGAAGGGTAGGCTAGCTCTCATGGTTAGTCATCGGGGCGACGTGAGCGATGCGACAGCGTGGTAGACGAGGGTGCTAGCGTAGCGGCCAGTGTCTAGGTGCTGTTGAATGCAAGCGATGACATGGACAAAGCTATCTGAACATGAACGGAGGTGGTGGTACTTTAGTCAAGAAGGGCGGCTGGACTTCGCACAGATGGCTGGTGTGGGCACACGCACAACGCTGCGCATGGGATGAGGAAGGCTGGCACGAGTGTGTGTGGCACAACCCATGCGTGCGCTAGCGCAGCTGGGCTAGGCCAAGGGAGAAAGGAAGAGAGAAATGGCCATAGGCCAAATGGGCTTGAAGAAATGAGCCAAGCCCAAAGTTTGAGTTCCCATTTTCTAATTTTCTTTCAAATTTCAATTTTGAATTTAAGTTTTAAATTTAGGTTTCAATTCAAGTCATGGCCAATTTTGAATCCTATTTAAGTTTGAGCATGATTCTAACTTGCATTGTGAATTTTAGTTTTTCAAAGCTCCAATTATTACTTTTGGATGACATTTTAAATTATATGTTTTCAAGTTTTTAAATTGAGTTGAATTTTGGAGCTTGCTTACATTTTGGGATTTCAATGATCGAACTTTTGATTTTTATCCCTTGAATTAAATTCCAATTTTCCTCTGGTGGGTTTTATTAAATTTTGCTGGATCATCTTTTCAAATTCAAATTCTAATCCAATTTACTTTCATCAATTGCACTTTTTCTTCTAAATTCTATGTTCATGAATTTTTTTTCTTAGGAACCTTAATCAAAAGCCAAAAAATCCAATGCCAATAATACGCAAAAAGCTTAAAATTTTGCACATTTCAAGTGCCCTGACTTTGAGGATGTTATAGTGTCCTAGGAGTGCTATATAGCCAAAAGGTGCACTCCATGTATCAATGGGATATCATATTTTGAGATTATCAATACACTCTTGATTGTAGGGTTTGAGCAAACATTGTCCATGGGAAAATATGTTTCAACCTTATTTCAAACAAAAGGAACTAAACCATCAGGGAAAATGCCTTGAATGCCCTCAGCGAGAGCCATCCTCCGCGGGTTTGTACTGCTCGGCACTGTCTTGTGCTACTTTCGGCCATCACGTTGAGTTTGGTCCTGGCCGGCCCTCTGCACAGCATCACCTTGGGCTGGCTGGTTCGGGCTATCCCTCTGCACAGCAGCATCACGTTGGGTTTCAATTAGGCCGGTTTTGGGTGGAACCTGGTCGGCCCTCTGCACAGCATCACCTTGGACTTGCTGGTTTGGGCTCGCCCTCTGCACAGTAGCATAACGTTGGGTTTGATCTAGGCCGGTGTTGGGTGGAACCGTGTCGGCCCTCTGCACAGCATCACCTTGGACTTGCTGGTTTGGGCTCGCCCTCCGCGCAGTAGTATAACTTTGGGTTTGATCTAGGCCGGTTTTGGGTGGAACCTGGTCGGCCCTCTGCACAGCATCACCTTGGACTTGCTGGTTTGGGCTCGCCCTCCGCACAGCAGCATCACGTTGGGTTTGATTTAGGACGGTGTTGGGTGGAACCAGGCCTGATGATCTTCTTTCAGCCATCTCCGTTGTGTGTGGCACCTTAGCGCCTTGGGCTGGGTCCGATACTGGGCCCTGGCTCTTTGGGCCTTGGGCTGGGCTTTGGTCCCCGAGCCCGACCCTACGGAAGCTGCGCTGCTTGGACTTGCCAACGGTCACCTCCAGCATCCCGGCCTTGAGCTCGGCCGTCACCTTGTTGCTGTCGTACTCCTTGGTCATGAGCAGCCTGATGTGGAAGGAGCCTACCCCGTGCACCTCTGTCGGCGCTTCGCCGTCGCCACCGCCGATCATGGCGCCCTTCCTCTTGATCTCGAGCATGTCGTCGCTGGCGTTGATCTCGAGATCTTGCTCGGAAAGGCCAGGCACCTGGAACCATATCTTGACGTGGTCCTCCTCCTCCTTGATGTCCCACCGCTCTTTACCATCTGGTGGTGGGACGGGGTACAGTAAAGCTGCACGCATGCAATTCAGATTTGTACAGCTATATATATAATTCCTAATAATATACGTGCGAAAATGCCCTAATAAATACACATTGCCATCATTGTAATTTTGAGACTGGATGTCAAGGACGATAAGTTACCATCACGGTCAAGACAAATTACAAGTGGTGGGACTGATGGAAGTGCACAACGCCAACTCATACCGGTCCTAAGAAAATCCTCTATTGTTACGGACTCTCACCACGCTGATCGGACGGCTTACTACGAATGTGTGTGTGTGTGTGGGGGGGGAGGGAAATGGAAAATAACAAGTTAATTAAAAACCATTGTGAAAGAGCAACGTTGGGGCTAGTCACCAGTGGGGGCAATGCTGAACGCAGGCCGCTGTTTCTCCGGGAGGGCACATGTCACAGACAGCGGCCGCCGGCATTTGACGCCGACAGGAGTAGGGAAGGACGCCGCCGGCCCCCAAGAACGGGTAGCCGGCCGCTTGCCGGATGAGGCCGGCAGCACCGGCGAACGGCACATAGGAGTGCAAGAGGCAACAACCGTCGACATTACACCAGTAGTAAGATAAAGAACTGCCTGAAGAGAAGGAAAAAATAGATTTAATGCATGTTAATTCTGGTCTTGTTTGAGGCTGTGTTCTAATTTATTCTATACGCGAGGAAGCGCTTATATAGAGAGAGAAAGGAGTGATGAGCTGGTCGTTTGATCACCTTTGCTTGGTCCGGTTATGAAAGAATAAAGAGAGAGAGATCCGGCTGGCCGGGGAGCTGCTTTGGTACGTAAAGTAACGATTCTTCAGGCCTCAATGGATGTGATGCCATTCATGCTGTTGTGGTACGATGAACTGTGGAGGTGTTCATTTTGTTGGACATGTTTCTTTTCTGCCTTCTACCTTTGTTCTTCCTTCATCAGAAGGAGATGCTGACCGATGTGTTTGGTTCTACTTTAGTTTACGTGAGGGCAAGAATTGCATATTTGCATATGTATGGTGTTGCCCCAATATTTGTAGTGTAAACTCATTTATAATTTGAAATCCAAATACCATGTTAGTTAATCATGTTGCGTGCTATCTCCTTTCTTTTTTTTTTTTAGTTATCGTTGTGAACATTGCTACGGTCTTCAGTGCGCACTTTTGACTATTACTTTTTCTAATTATATTTTAGTACAAATTTTTGAATATATAATGATATCAAAATATTTCTTATAAAAAAACTAGGAATATCATTTCTACATGACAAATCCAAATACTTTTGTGCATATTAGAGTCAAAGTTTTAAAAGATTGATTACACATATTCTAAAACAATATCTAAAAATAACAGAAGGAATAATATATAATATAATACAGTTATGCCAGATTTTGCTAACTCGGTCTAGTTGTTTTACTGATATTGGCTTGTTCAATTCAACACATATGTAATCATATTTAATGGCACTTTAATCACTACCAGAAAACAGAGTCACTTACGGCCACGAATTATCCTGGTAGGCCTGGAAAACTTTTGTGACGGATATAATAGTTAGGTTTTTCCTATTTTGCTGACAGTTTTAAACCATAGGGATTGTCCGTTCTCTGGTAGTGAATTGTTGCAAAATACATCAGTTGACAACCGGGTGGCAGTATAATTGGTAAATTAAACATTTTTCTGAGAGAGAAATACCCTAAATTTTCTCTAGCATTGGGTTGTGTTACTACCTAAGCGTTCTAGTATATGATTTGGACCCGCGCCAAAAGGCTAGTATCATGATTAACTGCAACAAGACCCAACTGTGATCGATGATGGAGATCTAGGCTACAAATCCCACTGAACATTGTAATTAAATGGATTACTACAATGTTTTATATAGAATTATACGTTTCCACACAAAGGAGAAGTACTAAAATACAAGAAATTGCATGTACGGGTGTTTTGAAGGACTATCTTTTGGACTGAGGATTGCTCCATAGGATTTCCCTTTAAAAGCTTCCTTCTCTAAACCTTTTGGTGGAAATCAAGTACGTATTTGCCTGGCAGGAAACCGTCTGGAAATATTTTCCTCGCAGCTTTTCCTCTCTTTTTTTCTCCCAACGGTTTCTCACTACTACATAAAATCGTATCACAAACGGTTCAAAAACGTCATCACAGACGGTTTTCTAAACCGTCTGAATTTATGGATCAGTGATAATCGAAGGTTATCACAGATGGTTTTCGAACCGTCTGTGAAGTAAATATCACAGATGGTTTGTAACTAAAAACCGTCTGTGATAGCTATCATCGCAGACGGTTTGTATGAAAAAACCGTCTGTGATATATCAATATCACAGATGGTTTGTAACCAAAACCATCTGTGATATGCATATCATCCGGCGGCATATCATTGACTTCACCGGCGATGTCATCCGACGGCATATCATTGACTTCGCCATGACTGGTCCAACACGTATACCTCTTTATGAAACCTCTCCGAATCAAGTGCGCTTCAATCTGCTCTCAATTCTTAAAAATCTTTAAATAATCGCAGTCAGTTCATGGACAATACATATATTCCACCCCCTTATTCAACATATCCTCCTCGGCAGCTCTTGTAAAAGCAGACACGCCATTAATGTACTCTTCACTCACACGGTTTGCGGTATACATCCAGTTTTAGTCCTATATTATGCACATATATAACAACTTAGTATTAAAATTAATTTAATTAATTATTACTACATATATACCACATGCATTGAAGTTAGCTAAATCTAAATTAGCTAGATCTTCAAAGTATATACATAACAGTTCACCGAAAATTAATTAGCTAGATCAAACTTATTTTCATATTGCAACCAAAAACAAATTTCATTAGTAACCATATCTAGGGCAACCAAGAACTCAATGAATCTCCTACCAAATAAACCTCCTTCCGCCAAAAAAATAGCCTGAAAGCCTTGCCGCCTCCAGCCGCAGCACCGGCTAGATCTGGATCAAAATGAAGACCGATGCGGTCTGAGCGGCGCAATAAATACATAGCAGCATTGTCACAGACGGTTTTTAACAAAAACCATCTGTGATATTCCCAATTATCACAGACGGTTCATTGGTAAGAATCGTATGTGATGGTTGACTATCACAGACGGTTCGTTGGTCAGAACCGTTTGTGATACTCAGCACAGACGGTCTCCAAAAATAAAATCGTCTGTGATAGCTCGATCAGGACTCAGAAGAGCGACTATCGTTATATGAAGCGTTTATATCATTAATGTTTGGCATACGAACCGTCTATATCATTATTGTTTGGAATACGAACCGTCTCTGCTAAAGGTTAAATATGCACGCCTAATCCTCAACGCAACGTACGTACAATATGGCTTCTACTATTCTTGTGATCATCTCCTTCCTCTCATTTATTCATCAAGAGTTGTTCCGCCGGAACCTTACACAGGCGGCCAGCAATTTACATCTGGAGCAGCTTCTCCGCACACGCCCTGCTCTCCTTCCCCAACTTTCTTGCATCCGTCAGCTCGACCTGATCATCCGCCGTCGACGGAGGCGTCTCGCTGCCACTCGCTGCCGCTCAAGAAAGGGAAACAGCCCTCACACTGGTTCTTCTCAACAATGTGCACAGAGCGGAAGAAGCTCTTGTGGCATTGAAGAGACTGATGGATAGCATTGTCGATCAAGCAGAAACGACAGATTCTGAGGAATCTTATAATGCTATCATCTACGAGATTATGGGCTATGCTACTGATCATTTGCCCAGGCTGGAGGAGGAAGTGTTGAGGGCAAGGACAATCTTAACGGCGTTCGAGAACTCAGCGGCTGATCCTCCAACTCCCAAAGTCAAAGAAGAAGCGTACGAAGCCCTGAAGATTAGAATTTGGGAATCTCTTTATCTGTGCGACTTTTGTAATAAATTTGCCTTTAATTTATGATCTCTTGTCTCAATAGTTTTGTAAGTAAGTTATTAGAAGCAATGTGTACGTATATATTAACTAGTTCTGTAGTTAAGTTATTAGAAGCAATGTGTACGTACTTATATATTAACCTCTGACAGAAAACATCACAGATGGTTTTGTATTACAAACCGTCTGTGATAATCCTAAGATTATCACAGACGGTTTGTAATACAAACCGTCTGTGATAATCAGCTTATCACAGACAATTTTAAATAAAAAATCGTCTGTGATAATTCCAGATTATCATAGACGATTTTTAATAAAAATCATCTGTGATACTGAAATATCACAGACGGTTCAATGGTAAGAACGATCTGTGATACTCGTTTTCTTCGACACCATCAACATAGACGGTGTCAAAATTAAAACCTTCTATGTTAATGTCGGTCACAGACGATTTTATCAAACCGTCTGTAATTTGATGTCTAGTATTAGGCTTTCTATAGTAGTGTCTAGCCGTCATGAAACATGTGTAATCTAGTAGTGCGTACACGAAGTGCTTCAACCTCATGGTAAAATTTCTTTTGATTTCCCAAATAATGTGATCTATCTCTTTTTCTCTCTCCCGATATCCATTCAAGACATATTCCTCAACAAAATTTCTGTATTTTTCATTTAAATAGTCACACCACTCCTTTTTTAGGTGGGTCGCTTGTTTTGATATACTACAATTTTCCTGTGAGATTTCACTTACTTGATGTGACACTAAATTATGTTTATTCAGTATTTTTCCTATTCATGTGTTCTTTTTGTTTCATGTCTTACCGATGGACCCTAAGGTTTTTAGGTAAATTAACCATGTTACCTCAAAGATTTCCATTATTTTAATGATGTTGTCATTTCCCCCCAACCCACCTCAGGACTCATCCTGGAGAGAGAGTAGCATCTACGTACTTGCTATAAGAGGAGTAAACAAAGTAGTTTCATCTAGAACAGTTGTAACTTCTGCTCCATATTACAAGCCACTATAGTATATATAATTTTATAATATTCTGATAACAAAATTGTATTCGAATTAATGGCCAAAGTTGAAACAAATCAACGACACACATCATATAATTTGAAATGCAGGGAACAATTAATAACTTCACACTTGCATCGAGCACAACAAACGCTCGATCGTTTTATTGATTTGGATGGAATCACAAATTCAGCATGCATACATTATGTATGTATATATATATATATAGTCGATCTGAGGAAAACAAGAGATATATAAAGTAGTTATTCATGAGCCTCTTGGACAAGTGCTCCTTCATGCCATGGACGCCAAAGGCAGTGCAGTACGGTAGCCATGCACTCCTACTCGACTGCGATGTCGACGTTGATCCTCCTGCGCGCGTGCTCCCTGACCTTCAAGATTTTGACCTTCAGCACGCCGGATTTGAGCACGGCCTCGACGCTCTCCTTTTTGTACCCCGCCGGGACGAGCAGCCGGGCGTAGACGCCGGCGTTGTAAGCCGCTTCCACCTTACCCTTGGCCGCGGCCCTGACCGCCGCCCGTTGGTCATGGTCGGCAGTGCCCAGGTCGGTCCTCTTGATGACGAGCACGTCCTCGTCGATCTCGACGACGAGGTCCTCCTTGGAGAGCCCCGGCACCTCGAACTGCAGCATCACAGCGTCGGCAACCTCCTCCAGCTGCCACCGCTGCTCCTCCGGTTGCGACACCGGGTGCACCAGAGCTTCATGTTTATCGCGACGCCAAATGAACGAAGTCATTAATTAGCTGACAACACGATCAATATTTTTGATGCCGAGACACTGAACAATATAAGGGTACATCAGATCAGCTTACATACCGACGGGTGAGATGTTGAATGGATGCAAATCCGTCTTTGGACTGTGCTCCCCCTTTGGGCTCGCAAAGCACACAGAAAGAGGCCGGGACTTCCTCTGGGAACAAGGGAGAGCAACTGCTGCTACCTTCCCGGCCTGAAGGCGACTGCCGGAGGAATTCACCGGTGCCGCCGCCGGCCGGCCGCTCAGGAGGGTGCAGGAGGTGATGACCGTCGACATTGCAATCAATGAATTGCTTGGTTGGAGAAAGTAAGATGAAGAAAAGAGGCCAGCTACAAGAGAGTGGACCTGTGTGGTGAGATGCATGGAAGGGATTGCGTGAGAAGCCTTTTATAGATACCACAGTGGGCAAATTAGGAGACAGCTTTGCTTGGGCCATGCATTGGTGGGAATAAAGAGGTTTGTGAGCTGCTTTGGTAAAGGAATTTGCAATTGGTGCAAATGATTCCAATCCCGTTGTTGCGAGCCAGAGAAAAGAATACGACCAGGGTGTGGTGTCTTTTTTTCGTTTTCTTTTGGATACTCTCTAGACCAACGGGCAGACCAAAGAATACTCGCTAGCTAGGAAATAAGTAAGGAGATCGAGTTCTACATGCAGTGCAGGGACTCGATCCGAGATAGAAAGCGGGATTCCAAATCGGTTCCTTGCGAGATGAGGCTACCATGCTTTTTCAGCCACGAATCGTGAGTGCATGGTGTGTTGGTTACGACGAATGTTCCGACTTCGATCACTTCTCAGTTGATGTTGTCTTCGACTTCGAGTAGTAGTCGTAACCTTTGTTTACTACAGTAGCCACGAGTTCTACATTGATTTTCAGGGTGCTACAATAACTTACGAGTGCTACAATGTTTTTCAGAGTGTTACAGTAACTTACAAGTGCTACAATACTTGTAAGCTTCCGATCGTAGCCCTTTGAGCTTCTTTGGTAGTCAAAGCCTTTAGATGTTGATCGGACGTCCTGATATTGATGTCGTTCGGACTGGTCTGAACGACTTTTCTTCTTCACAACTACTTCTCTTCTTTACAACTACTTCCTCTGCTCTTCGAGAACGGCGACGACTATTTGAAAATCTTGAGTGCTACAGTGATTATCAGAGTGCTACACCATGCTTTTCAGACACGAATCATGAGTGCATGGTGTGTTGGTTATGACCACGAAGTGAATGTTTCGATTTCGACCACGACTCAGCTGATGTTATCTCCGACTTCGAGTAGTAGATGTAACCTTTGTTTGCTATAGTAGCCACGAATGATACAGTAACTCTATGAGTGCTATAGTGATTATAAGAGTGCTACAGTAATTTATAGGTGCTACGGTATTTTTCAGAGTGCTACAGTAACTTATGAGTGCTACAGTACTCGTAAGCTTCTAATCGTTGCGCTTTGAGCTTCTTTGGTAGTCAAAGCCTTTAGATGTTGATCGGATACCCTGATATTGATATCATTCGGACTAGTCCGAATGACTCTTCTTCTTCGCGACTACTTCTCTTCTTTACGACTACTTCCTCTACTCTTCGAGAACGGCGACGACGATGCAAATCTTGAGCGATAGAGTATGATACAAATATTTTTGGTGGTACTCAAATCGCCGCACCTTGTTTTTGGTTTTCTCCACTACTTATGTATAGCTTTACAAATTAGACTCGGATGTAGACATCGACTCTAAAATATAAAATTTCTAATTCTAAACTGACTTAGACTCAACTCGATATGGATTCTAAAATGGATTCGGCAAGATTATTTTCAAGAAACGCCCCCTAATCCTTGCCAACTTAACCAACTTCCTTGACGCCGAGTAAGTCAATCATATGACAAAAATTGACTCATCCTAACGCCTTTGTGAGTGCATCAGTCCTCTGTTCTTTTGTTGAGATATGTGCAACGGTCACCAGTCCTTCTTCAATACATTCTTGAATAAAATGATATCTAGTATCAATGTATTTGCTTCTCCCATGAAACACTGGATTCTTCATAAGTACTATTGCTGAATTGTTGTCCACAAATAACGTGTAAGATTTGATGGTCTGTTTAGTTAATTTATGAAACAGTCTCATCAACCAAATACCTTGACATGCAGCTGAAGATGCTACCATGAACTCTGCTTCGCATGATGATAAGGCTACACATCTCTGCTTTTGTGAGCACCATGTAATCATGTTTCTATATAGATAAAACACCATACCAATCGTACTCTTACAATCAACTGAGTCACCGGCCAGATTACTATCATAAAATCCTTCAAGTATTGGAGTGTTGTCATGCCTGACATATATCAGATTATGATCAACTGTTCCTGCTAGATATCTGAGCACATGTTTTAATGCTTGCTTGTGTTGTATGGTTGGTCTTTCCATAAATTTGCTTAGTACTCTAACTGAGTATGCAAGGTCAGGTCACGTATGTATCAAATACCATAGGCAACCTATTATACTTTGAAATTCAGTAACATCAATCGGCTTTTCTATCTTATCTTTGTTGAGTTTCAGCATTGGCTCCATAGGATATTGACAAGGATTGCAACTCGTCATGTCTGCCTTCTCGAGAATCCTCTTTGCATAATTTGACTGCTTGATTATGATATTATACTTACTTTTTTTCACCTCCAAACTGAGGTAGTAAGTCAAAAGTCTGAGGTTGCTCATCTCAAGCTATTTCATCATCTCCTTCTTAAGTCTTCAATCTTCCGATCACACGTTCCTGTGATAATAAGATCATCAATATATATGCCAAGTATCAACATATCTTTATCAGTTTTTCTTATATATAATGCTGGATCTTGTTTGCATTTTTCAAAACCAAGATTAATCAAAAAACTATCCAGTTTCTTATTCCAGGCTCTAGGTGCCTATTACAGACCATACAAGGCCTTTGAGAGTCGATATATCTTACCTTCTTTTCCGTTCACTTGAAAACTCTTAGGTTGCGATACGTATACTTCTTCGGTAAGGTCTCTATTTAGAAATACAGATTTGACATCCATATAGTGTACTTCCCATCCAAATTGAGCTGCAAGAGCAAATATGAATCTAACTATTTCTAACTTTGTAACCGGCGCAAACACCTCTTCATAGTCTATGCCTTTCTTCTGAACATAGCCTTTTGCTATAAGTTTCTCCTTGTAACGAAAAAAATTCCCTTCTCCATCTTCTTTCACCTTAAAAATCCACTTCGGCCCTATAGCTTTATGATCTTGTGGCAGATCAGTTAACAACCAAGTTTTGTTCTCTTCTATTGAATCCAATTCAGTTTGCATAGCAATCTAGCAGTAATGTTTGGAGAGTGCTTGCTTCAAACTTGCAGGTTCATGTGAGGTTGTCTGGTGAAGTTCTTCTTCAATCTCCATTGGCTCGGTTTAAGCATAAATCTCAGCTAGACTTCGATATACAGGTGTTTTGCTCGGTGGGATCTCTACATCTTCTTAATCAATTTGAGGGGAAAGTAGAGCATCCTCTGTAGCTTCCTGAGGATTTACATTTGCAAAAGGTGTAACCGGTTCTTGAGATTGATCTATATCACTATTGTTTTCTCCTTTAACTGAAAAAGTAAGCCACTTCTGCATATTGCTTTTTTCTGATGGCTTTGCCACCCATTCCCATACTTTATCTTCACAATAGATCACATCTCGACTAACCACAATTTGTCTTCATGTGGACTATATAACCGGCTAGTTTTAGTTCCTGATTCAACTCCTAAATATATCAATCCCTTTGATCTGTCATCTAACTTCTTTAGATGAGTGAGCTGTAATATCCTGAACGTCGTTTCGACGTCAGTTTTTAAATTAAGCGCGGAGTCGCCCGGATTTTTGGTAAATCGCGGGAGGTGAAAATAAATTCTCGGAATAGTCTAAAATAATAAAAGGAGAATTATAATAATTAATTAAGAGGTTTTGAGCTATCCGCAGGGGCGGGCCACCTTTGGGCCAGCCAGCCCAAACGGGGGCCCGTACCCCTCCCAAACCCTAGCACCCCCTTTATAAACCCCTTGGGGAGCCATCCCTACCCTTTTTTCCACCCCAAGCCGCCACCCCCCACCCTCCTTGCGCCCTCTCCCTCCCCTTTGGTGCTGCCCTTGTGCAAGGAGAAGAAGGAGAAGAGGAAGGAGAAGAAGAGGAAGAAGAAGGGGGATCCCAAATTCATAGGTAATTCTCTCTCATCCCAATCCCTCTGATTTTTGCTATTTTAGGGTTCTTCGCCCAAGATTTTGGTGGGGATTAGGATTTAGAACCCCCGATTAGAGAATCCCTGCTACCTGCCTGTAGATTGATTCGCGCAGTGTTTCTGTTCGTGCAGTTATGACCCCGAAAACGATTTTTCCCAAGGGTCTTCCCAAAAGGAAAAACGTAGAGGACAACGATACTCATCTACTGTATTTTTTCCAGATTTGTTGGCCACGTAATGTAGGCGTATCAGGGTCTGGATGCTCGCTGTCCGTCAGGGATGCAGATAGGGACAGACCGCTGTTCAGATGGGAATTAGGGGTAGAATATGATTTTTAAATTTTTGGTCATAATTGAAAAAACGGTATGGAATTATGTAATATAGCTGTTGTAAAATAACCAGAATTTTTAGAGCCTTGATCTGTTCTGAGGACGCGTTACAAGTCGGTTGTCCAGACTTTCAGAACAGAGGACATCCTCTGTTTTGTGCATTAGATATCACCTTGTTAATGACAATATAAAAATATATGATCTACATGAAAAGTGTAGGTATTTAAGTGAGAAATCCATATATGTATCTTTTGCTGTGATTAGTTTTATATTTTTAAAGATAAGAAAATGTTAAGCAGCGCCGCTGCAATGGGAATATTGTAGAACCGTTACGCGGGGAAGGATGTTGTTGGGTTTTGGGGCTTAGCGATATCTTTTCTTCGAGAGTCACGTTTTCATTGTTGTAATGTGTGCTGAGAGGTACCTTTTTGGACAGGCAGTTTCGCTTCTGAACGCGCGTGATTTCGTCGCTTCGTCGGTAGAGGCAAGTATAGATAGTTGCAGATGTCGTGGGTAAGTTTCTTAGAAAAGTTGGTATCTTTCTTGTGTTGATTTTGGCCAATTCTTGGCCTATTGTGGTTAACGATATTTCTCTTGGGTTAGTGGTTTATTGCAGTGGTTGGGTGCCAAAAGGCCTCCAATCGTTTTGAGGCAACTGTTGTTTCCTTTTGATTGATGACATGCTTTTGCTGCTCGTGAGCGCTGTTAATTGGTGAGATTGGTTTTCATGTGGTTCCCTTTTTTTCCTACTAGAAAATATGACTCATTTATTCGTTTGATATTTTGGAAAAAAAAGAAAGATTTATGTTGGAAGTTTGTTGTTTGCGAAGCCTTGGCTTTATGCATTTCTTTTGAGTTATTTCGACTATTAAAGATTGATTCTTCTCTTTTCTAAAAGGAAGTGTTAAATCCCTTTGTGATGTTTTGTTGTGTCTGAGTAGGAGGTGGCAATTATGCAAGTAATTGATAAGTTGTGAATTATCAAGTTGAGATGCTAACGTGGTACATAATTAATTTCTACCAATATCCTTAGAAGTGATGTTGATTAATATGATATTGTCCTGTTATAGTTTCTTGAAGAATTGTGGTAAGAATTTGTCTAGGCATGTTTAGAACTCATGCATTTATTGAGGAATATGAAAAAAAGAATTGGTTTGATTATTATGATTATTTAAATTTCCCAATTTATTGGATAGATTGGATTGATTGATCTTAAGTAATTAATCTGACCACTAGGGATGGTTGAGTAAGGAGTTATTGGAATATTGTCTTAATGATATTAACCTTTAGTATGTCCTCTTTTTACATACTTGATGAACATGTACAACTTCTAAATTATTGAAACATGCATAAAGAAATAGATGAAGGCTGATGTATTGACTTATAAAATCTTATCTTATTAAGCTGGTATTATTGAGGTTTAAATTTATTTTGTTCTAATGTCTGAACATTAGGTGGAATATTGAATCTGTGCTCATAATTGCTTTATGATTGCAAATCAGAGATAGGATCATGAATGCTGCTATGATAAAAAATAATAATCAATTATTAACAGTAATGGCTAGAGTGCATTTAATTTTTGCTAAATTAGAGTTGAGCATCAGTAAGAGTTAAATGAATGAAATCTAATAAGAGATTTATACTAGCATGTTTATGAGGTTGTCATGTTCAATATCAACCTGTTAAAGAGTTTGTTTTCAATATTGTGGCTTGTGCTCTAGGTTTTTCCTAGGTTAAGTAGTTGGAATCTTATTTAGATAATAAGAACATGATGAAGTGATATATGGTGTTCCTTTTGGAAGATATGAAGTAGTAAGAGGATATGATAATTCTTGCAATGAATGTTTTATCTTGTTGTTAATACAATTGACAGTAGGAGGTTGGGAGTATTGTGTTGAGAGTTTTATAAATAAAAGAATTTGATAGTTCCATGACACTAATTGAATTAAAGGATTTGAGTTTTGCGGTTGGGATCTTTTGGACCTTATGACTAGTGTGGTAGCTGTTATTGCCTTGAGTAAAGTGGCGTGTGGATTGATTTTATTGGTTTTTATCTGAATCTTGTGTTGTGGACTTCAAGCATCTTTTGATGGAATTGGCGGGATGCTGTAATCAAAGAAAATTATTTCTTGTTAAAAGAAAGAGTTGTACTAGAAGTATTTGAGGTTCAGGTGATCTCATCTTGTGTTTTTCCAACCTCATTGCTATTTATTTTTCTCTTGATCTTTTAGCTGCTGTGAATGATGGCGGATTTCTGTGTACTGTGATTTATCTCTTCTTACCTCATTTTCTGAGAAAGAGTAATCGATTTGTATTGCGTGATGGTAACTGGTTAATGGTGATCTAGTAGATGTTTTTGTGGAAGTTTTAAATATCACGATGTTTGAGATGCATTGGGTGATATATGGTTTTCGTGGAGTAATCCTTAGGAAGGATTTGATTTAAATAGAATGTTTGACTTGAAGCCAAATAATTTGTTGATGTTAAGAATTGAGTGTATGTTAATTATGGAATAGTAGGGTTTTCACCTGAGGTTTCCCTATCTTATACGGGAAGTTTGTTGTAGGATCTTGAAAGCTGAATCTGGGCTTCACGTTTTGTTATGCTAGAACCTTGGAGACCCAGTGTCTCTGTGTAGGAGTAGTGGAACAGAGTGGATACCAAATAGGGTGATGATTGTGGATAGCATCCTCGAGGTGCTACTAATGATTATGTGTGGGTGTGACAAGAATTTCGGGTCGTTATCCTTAAGGGATTGAGGCTCATTAGAAATTATTTCTCAAAATAATTCCGTTGGTCGAGGTCTTGGCTAGAGTATGTTTTTTTGAGAGCAGTGAGTCTCTCTACAAGGGTGTAGATGATGTACTCAGTTTGGGCTTATTGTTGAGGTAGCCAACTTGAGTTAAATGAGAGGGTGTGTTGGGCGATGAGTTGGAAATACTTTGTTCAAGAAAGTGGAAATTTTGAAAGGAAATGGATTGGGAAATTAATGATATCTCGAGTAGTAAAATGCTCGCTTGATTCTTGTTTATGCTGTGTGTTTTGGTAGAGGTCATCTGCAAATTGAGTTGTTTATTGTTGAGGCGTAGTCTTTTCTAGTTGGGCAAAAAATGATTGTTTTGGACTTTCGAGTGATTTTCACTCTTGGATTATGTGGTGTGGTTTCTCCAATTGTTTACTTGGAGAGTGAAAAATATTTTATGGTGAATCCTTTGATTTTGATTGTGGTCCTTGAAAGGAAAGTTAGTTGCTAGCGTGTTGCTTGAGAATTCTTTATTTTTCTTTTGTTGGGTTCTATTTGTAAAAGATAATATTTGTGCTTCGAGTAGAATGATGTGAGTGGAATTTGCGGTCAAATCCTTTTGAAGGGGTAAAATGTATTATTCCAATTATATTTCATAAGAGGTTTAATAGTTGTGGCGAGGAATTCTGGTGAGAACGGCAGGACCTGTTGGCCGCTTAGAGCCGACCGAAGGGCTGCAGGGGCTCGGCGTCGATCAGCATGAATCGTGGACTCGCCGGAACTGGCTGTGAGGAAGAGAGCCATCAAGCATGTGAAGACCCTCTGGACGAACCAGTCCGAGTGGGAGGTGACGTGGAAGCTTGAAGACTGGATGCTTAAGAAGAGCCCGAGCTCTTCGAGGCGGAAGAGTACCCGTAGTTGTTGTTCCCTTAGGATATTTTATCCTTGGGATGCTCTATCATTTGGTTGTTCTTTCCTTGATGGTTCTTTTGTCTCGTGGGTTGACGAGTTAGATTTGAGGACGAATCCTTTTTAGGTGGGAAGAATGTAATATCCTGAACGTCGTTTCGGCGTCAGTTTTTAAATTAATCGTGGAGTCGTCCGGATTTTTGGTAAATCGCAGGAGGTGAAAATAAATTCTCGGAATAGTCTAAAATAATAAAAAGAGAATTATAATAATTAATTAAGAGGTTTTGGGCTATCCGGAGGGGTGGGCCACCTTTGGGCCAGCCAGCCCAAATGGAGGTCCGTACCCCTCCCAAACCCTAGCACCCCCTTTATAAACCCCTTGGGGAGTCCTCCCTGCCCTTTTTCCCACCCCAAGCCGCCACCCCCCACCCTCCTTGCGCTCTCTCCCTCCCCTTTGGTGCTGCCCTTGTGCGAGGAGAAGAAGGAGAAGAGGAAGGAGAAGAAGGAGGAGAAGGAGAGGAAGAGGAGGAGAAGAAGGGAAGGAGAAGAAGAGTGGTGATCCCAAATCCCTAGGTAATTCTCTCTCATCCCAATCCCTCTGATTTCTGCTATTTTAGGGTTCTCAGCCCAAGATTTTGGTGGGGATTAGGATTTAGAACCCCCGGTTAGAGAATCCCTGCTGCCTGCCTGTAGATTGATTCGCGCAGTGTTTCTGTTCGTGCGGTTATGACCCTGAAAACGATTTTTTCTTAGGGTCTCCCCAAAAGGAAAAACGTAGAGGAAAATGATACTCATCTATTTATTTTTTCCAGATTTGTTGGCCGCGTAATGTAGGCGTACCAGGGTCTGGATTCTCGCTGTCCGTTAGGGATGCAGATAGGGACAGACCACTGTTCAGATGGGAATTAGGGGTAGAAGATGATTTTAAAATTTTTGGTCATAATTGAGAAAACGGTAGGGAATTCAGTAATCTATCTGCTGTAAAATAACCAGAATTTTTAGAGCCTTGATCTGTTCTAGGGACGCGTTACAAGTTGGCTGTCCAAACTTTCAGAACAGGGGACGTCCTCTATTTTGTGCATTAGATATCACCTTGTTAATGACAAGATAAAAACATATGATCTACATGAAAAGTGTAGGTATTTAAGTGAGGAATCCAGATATGTATCTTTTGCTGTGATTAGTTTTATATTTTTAAAGATAAGAAAATGTTAAGCAGCGCCGCTGCAGTGGGAATATTGTAGAACCGTTACGCGGGGAAGAATGTTGTGGGGTTTTGGGGCTTAGCGATATCTTTTCTTCTAGAGTCACGTTTTCATTGTTGTAATGTGTGCTGAGAGGTATCTTTTTGGACAGGCAGTTTCGCTTCTGAACGCGCATGATTTCGTCGCTTCGTCGGTAGAGGCAAGTATAACGATGGTTTAAATTTGATAGTATGGAATGTCGATGTTTGATCCATATTATGAACATATATATGTGTCATCGTTGTGGGAAGAATGTATTGGTGCTGTGTATGGATGATTACAATTTACAATGTTCATGAATAATTCTGGTGCATGGATAATGTGAATGCAAAAATTTATTTTATTGAGACATTCACGCATGTGCATCATGTTGATCTATTGAAGTCTTAGGCATGAGTTGACTAAGCACCGAGGTCCCCGTCATGTTGATGACATAACGGGCTAAAGGTCCCCATATTTGTGGAGTATGGGCACTGGTCCTGCACTGTGGTATGCATGGGTGTGCGCCGACGGATGCACACTCAGACACCTGTAAAATGCAAACGAGAAAGAGATAAAGAGCTTTTTGATCATCTTGCATAGCATGGCTTGACTATATGGTTGATGGATGGATTTGGGAAATGATGTTTATAAATGCGCTTGTCACTATCCATTATATTTGCTGAGTCGTTGGACTCACTCTTGTTGTTGTTTGTTTTTTTAGGTACCTTTATGAGATCAGCATGCTTGGGGAAAGAGAAAGAATAAATTAGTTGCACTGGCATGTTCCACACATAATGGAAATAAAGGAAGAGAATCATAGGACGCAAGGACTATTTAAGAATCATTTGTTTATTACCCTTGGATTTTAATTGTAATAAGAGTTTAGATTATTCATGATACTCTTGTTCTTTCTCTAGGCATTATATCCATAAATGATTTAGTACTTTTTAATCTAATTGCTTAACTTTGAATTTGTTACTCGAGGTTTGTCCTTTATAATTGTTACTGTTTGTAAAATCCCTGATTTGGATGGATAAATAGGGGAGGCTCTGCCAAAATTTTGTTAACGTAATTAGTTAACTTTGTTTTACTTCTAGTTTGGTGGCATTCTGGGTCTTTGTTTGACTGGGGTGTTACATGAGCACATTTACATATGCCAAGCAACCAAACACCCTCAAGTGTTCTAGACTTGGTTTTCTTCCACTTAATGCTTCATATGGAGTTTTCTCTCCCAGAGATTTTGTGGGTACTTGATTGATTATATACACTGTGTGTCTAACAACTTCAGCCCAAAATCTTCTAGGTAGCATTCTGCTTTTAAGTAAATTTCAAGCCATATTCATAACTGTTTGACACTAGTTGAAATACCTTATGATTTCTTTCTCTTTACAGATTGATTCCAATTCTTGTGACAAGAACTCTCCTGCACGATCGAATCTTACTGACTTTAGTTTGTGATCAGTCTCTTTTTCAACTAGTGTCACAAACTTCTAAAACATGTCTTTGGCTTCTGATTTCCTTTTGAGCATGTAAACCCACATAAGTCTAGAATAATCATAAAAAATAAGCAGAAAATAATTGTTACCTCCATTTGACTCAAGGATAATTGAACCGCATAGATCAATGTGAAGCAATTCCAGAGGCTATGTGGCTCTATGTTGTGCTTGCTTAGGGAACGAGATTCTTACCTGTTTGGCAATAATGCAGCCTTCACATATTTAAGATGCATGATTGATGGAAGGTAGTCCATGAACCATCCCTTTCTCCATCATTAGCTTTAATGAACGAAAATTTACATGACCAAGTCGATCATGCCATAACCATGCCGTATTGTCCACCCTAGCACTGAAACAAGCAGGTTTGGCTGACTTGAGTTCAATCTTTTATAACCGATTTGGTGTTCCCATCACTTTCATCAATAACTGTCCCTCGCTATCAAACAGTAATAAGTATGGTCCACTTAGAGAGACATCACAGCCTTCTTCAGTTAGCTGACCCAAGCTAATGATGTTATTACACAATCATAGTATATGATAGACATTAGTCAATGATCTTTGCTCTCTATTCTTGCTTTGCAATAAAATAGTGCACTTTCCTTCTATATGAACGACTGATCCATCTCAAAATTTTACCTTTCCTCCAACAGCTTCATTCAATTCACTAAATTTTCCTCTTTGTCCAGCCATGTGATTGGAAGCACCATTGTTGAGATACCAAAGATTTGACTTCACCAACTCTTCTCCAATTTTTAGCAGTTTCAGCTGAACACACTCTTCTATTAGTAATATAAGTTGTGTACTCTTCTCTTCACATATGGATAACAGATGTGTTGGCTCCTGCATTGTTTTGGTTTGAATCAATTTTGCCTCTTCCTTCTTCTTGTATCGGCAGTCAACAATGTAGTGTTCAAACTTGTGATACTCAGAACACTTAATATGACTTTTGTAGATTGTAGCATAATGGCCTTCTTTGCCATAGGTAAAATATTTGATTATTAGTTTATCTTAGTTGTGAGGGGACTCACCTCGCATTATTTTATCTCCACGACCAGCAGTAAAACCACGACCTTCTTGACCAAAACCACCGCCACCTTGACCATGACCATGACCGCGCCAATTGCCAGATCCACGGCCACTTCCTTGACTTGAATTTGTTTCCTGCCAATTTTTGTTTTCTACCTTTGCTTCACTTATTACTAGCAATGCTTGATCAGTCCTAATCTTACACCCTTTAAGCAATTCTTCATGAGGTTTGAGAGATCCTGTTAGCTCTTCTATTTTCATATCTTGAAGATTGCTTGAATACAGAAGAGTTGCGACCACCGATATGAACCTTTGAGGTAGGACTCGTAGATATTTCCCGACAACTGTAGTTTCTTCCAATTTTGCTCTAAGAGATCGCATCCCATTGACCACCACAGTTAATTTTCCTGCAAACTCATCTATTGACTGAGTTTCTCCCATATGTAGCTGCACTTTCTCCTTGAAGAGTCTGTAGCTGTACTTTCTTTACTCGATTTACTCCTTCATACATAATCCGAAGAGCAATCCAAGCTTCTTGTGTTGTATCTTTTCTGACAAGTTGACTGAACATCGTGTCTGGTATGGCAGCATAGATGAGTGCTAAAGCAATTTGATTAGTCTTTACGTCAACTTCTTTAGCCTTTCCTTTTGGATCGACCTTTCCATTAGCGTCGATCGGATCAACTACAGCATCCCAGACTCCTTGGGCATGCATATTCACCCGCATCTTCATAGACCATGATGAGTAGTTCTCTGAGTTGAGAACTGGATACGGAATGGAATTTTGTCCTTTCTTCATTATGATGAAGATCCGCTCCCTGTTATGTGCTGCTTCTTCTACAAGTTGATCAGCTCCTGCTCAGATACCAGATGTTGGTTACGCCACGAGGTGAATTTTCCAACTTCGACCACTTCTCAGCTGATGTTGTCTCCGACTTCAAGTAGTAGTCGTAACCTTTGTTTGCTACAGTAGCCACGAGTGCTACAGTAACTACATGAGTGCTACAGTGATTTTCGTAGTGCTACAGTATTTTTCAAAATACTACAGTACTCGTAAACTTCCGATTGTAGTGCTTTGAGCTTATTTGGTAGTCGAAGCCTTTAGATGTTGATCGGATGCCCTGATATTGATCTCGTTCAGACTAGTCCAAACGGCTCTTCTTCTTCATAACTACTTCTCTTCTTTACGACTACTTCCTCTGCTCTTCGAGAACGGCGACAACGATGCGGAAATCTTGAGCAATAGAATATGATACAAATATTTTTGGTGGTGCTCAAATCATCACACCTTTTCTTTGGTTTTCTCCAATATTTATACATAGCTTTACAAATTAGACTTGGATGCAGACATCGACTTTGAAACATAAATTTTCTAATTCTAAACTGACTTGGACTTAACTCGATATGGACTCTGAAACGAATTCAGCAGGATTATTTGCAACAAGGTGCACACTTGATTCCTCATAATCTCACAATTGTCAAATTGTATGTAATAGCGCATCAAATATGTTTAATCTTAAGCTCCAAAGATAACAGAACGTAATAATTTTATTAGAAGATTATCCTTCGAATACTATTGAAGTTATAACAATATTTCATCACTTTATGTATAAAAGTTAACTACAATTGTATGTATAAAATTTTTAGGATAGACATGATTAGTCTTACACGTGCTGTATCATTCCTTATGAATTTAATATTGAATTTACGCTTGTTTTGTTACATAATTAAGATATTGATTTGCATGGAATCACAAATTCAGCATGCATACATTACGTATGTATATATAGTCGATCTGAGGAAAACAAGAGATATATAAAGTAGTTATTCATGAGCCTCTTGGAAAAGTGCTCCTTCATGCCATGGACGCCAAAGGCAGTGCAGTACGGTAGCCATGCACTCCTACTCGACTGCGATGTCGACGTTGATCCTCCTGCGCGCGTGCTCCCTGACCTTGAAGATTTTGACCTTCAGCACGCCAGATTTGAGCACGGCCTCGACGCTCTCCTTTTTGTACCCCGCCGGGACGAGCAGCCGGGCGTAGACGCCGGCGTTGTAAGCCGCTTCCACCTTACCCTTGGCCGCGGCCCTGACCGCCGCCCGTTGGTCTTGGCCGGCAGTGCCCAGGTCGGTCCTCTTGATGACGAGCACGTCCTCGTCGATCTCGACGACGAGGTCCTCCTTGGAGAGCCCCGGCACCTCGAACTGCAGCATCACAGCGTCGGCAACCTCCTCCAGCTGCCACCGCTGCTCCTCCGGTTGCGACACCGGGTGCACCAGAGCTTCATGTTTATCGCGACGCCAAATGAACGAAGTCATTAATTAGCTGACAACACGATCAATATTTTTGATGCCGAGACACTGAACAATATAAGGGTACGTCAGATCAGCTTACATACCGACGGGTGAGATGTTGAATGGATGCAAATCCGTCTTTGCACTGTGCTCCCCCTTTGGGCTCGCAAAGCACACAGAAAGAGGCCGGGACTTCCTCTGGGAACAAGGGAGAGCAACTGCTGCTACCTTCCCGGCCTGAAGGCGACTGCCGGAGGAATTCACCGGTGCCACCGCTGGCCGGCCGCTCAGGAGGGTGCAGGAGGTGATGACCGTCGACATTGCAATCAATGAATTGCTTGGTTGGAGAAAGTAAGATGAAGAAAAGAGGCCAGCTACAAGAGAGTGGACCTGTGTGGTGAGATGCATGGAAGGGATTGCGTGAGAAGCCTTTTATAGATACCACAGTGGGCAAATTAGGAGACAGCTTTGCTTGGGCCATGCATTGGTGGGAATAAAGAGGTTTCTGAGCTGCTTTGGTAAAGGAATTTGCAATTGGTGCAAATGATTCCAATCCCGTTGCTGCGAGCCGGAGAAAAGAATAAGACCAGGGTGTGGTGTCTTTTTTTTTTTCGTTTTCTTTTGGATACTCTCTAGATCTGGCTAGCTAGGAAATAATTAAGGAGACCGAGTTCTACATGCAGTGCTGGGACTCGGTCCGAAATAGAAAGCGGGATTCCGAATCGGTTCCTTGCGAGATGAGGCTACCATGCTTTTTCAGACACGAATCGTGAGTGCATGGTGCACACTTGATTCCTCACACTACTACACAAAACGTTTTTAAGACGATTAAAAAACATTATTATAGATGGTTTTATGAGCCGTCTGTAAATATCACAGACGATTTTAACTACAAACTGTCTATGATACTTAATTATCACAGACGGTTTGTAGTTAAAACCGTCTGTAATAGTTCTTTTGAACCTTTTGTGATGTAAATATTACAGATAATTTTAACTACAAATCATCTGTGATACTTGATTATCACAGACAGTTTGTAGTTAAAACCGTCTATGATATTTAACTATCACAGACGATTTTAACTACAAACCTAAATAACACAAACGGTTTGTAGTTAAAGACGTCTGTGATAGTTAACTATCATAGACAACTTGTAGTTAAAATCGTCTGCGACACTTACATATCACATACGGTTTCTAGTCTGTGATATTATTTTCTTTTCCTAAATATAATTCTGTTTATTGGCTAGCCTCAGGAATTGCTAGCCATGCCCTCTGAAACAAGCAGATCAACACATATATACATCCAATTCACATCTTAATTCATTTCAGAAACAAAAATATCCATTTCGTAAATCAATTAATTGAAACAAAATAAACTATCAATGAACAAATACACATGTACAATTAAGGTCAATCTTATCCCAAACAAATTCATTCTACATTGTAGAACTCTCCATCTGATTTTATGACTTTAGACACAAAAAAAAGAACACGCACTCTCCTCGAATTTATGCAAGGCCGATCTGTTCCAACGCAGTTGTAGGGATGGGCGCACCCTGTCGATAGGAATATCAATATCGTGCGTACATATATAACTTGATAAGTATGAAATAATTATTGCAAGATTGACAAATCTTAGGATCAGTGATCTTCGAGGAATCGAGTAGTAGTTGCATATGGCAGCAAACATAGAATCCACAGGTGTTGCCCGGCGGCTGCTGGTAGCACTGTAAAAATAGAATTTGTTAATTCGAGAGGTATTACTACCAAGTATTCTATAGGATTAATGTGTACTAGCGAATACCGAAAAATTTTGAACATGTCGCAGGGCGTTGGCCCTTTCCTTCGAGCCATGTACCTCTGTAACGTACATGACGAACGACCTACACAATTCTAAAATGTTAGCCTTAGTCATTCAGAAGGAAAGAAAGAGTACAATACAATTATATATGGAGAAAATGTATTTACCTATCGATTAATCGGCCGATAACTATGAAGTCGGTTTTGTTCTTCCTTAAAGAATCAAGATATATTAACTTGTTCCATTTTGGTATAATTACAATTAAACTCCAGTGGAATCTACATAGATATGTTGGCTGTTGTCATTAAACATAATCTCATATTACTTATAAAGTAGAAATCAACTAGTATAGCCACTAGTGCAACACTTACCCCTGGTTGTAGGGTATAAGTACAAATTTCTTATTACAGTAAGCCACTAATGATGTTGTAATATAACTCTCGACGAATGATGCATCCTCGTTGATAGTATCTATGACAACCAAGCGTGGGTCCAGAAAATCAATTGGTGATTTCAATAATCTAGCTTCAGTCACCATGTATCTATATATATACACACATAGAAACAACAAATTATATATGACATTTGTCAGTATTACATGAATGGAGATTGTAATTGTACACACTTACAGCGTCCAGTATCAAACAAGTGAGGCGTCGAGAGCATTAAGTGTGAAGAGATCAAATAAATCCTCGAAGGTCACCACGAAGACACAATCAAATAAATGATGTGGCCTGAATTTGACAGTGAGACCCAAGCACCATTGTCCCTCTAGCTAATTGGCCTGTTCCATATACCAAGAATGTAATATCTAGCAAGTAAGTCCTAGATTTAGGAGGCCCTCTATCGAGACGATCATCGGCTCACCTAGCACGAATTTGCGGGTAAATGGCAGGTAGGGGATATCATCATCGGTCTTCTTTGATTTGCCCCCGCTTCCTTGGCTGTAGGTCGACTTCATGATAGTCGACTGTAAAGGTAGCTCCGGTGCGGAAAGCCCCCTTGGTTGTAGCACCGATGCAAGTTGCTTTGGTGGGAATAGCACCTATGGACATGGCACCGGTGGTGTAGATAGCTCTAGTGCAGATAGCCCCTGTAGACATGGCACCGGTGCAAGTAGCTCTGGTTCGAATTGCCCCTGTGGACTTGGCATCGGTGCAGAAGGCTCCAGGCAGATTTTTCTTTTGGGCCACTGTATGAATGTTCCAATAGCTTGCCCTAGAGTCACGACCTCATCATTCGGGGGCTTCTGTAGCAGGACGACCTCAAAATTGGCATGAACACCGTCCACATTGACTTTTCTGAAGCCTGGCACTAAAAGTGCACCGTGCACCAAGGCTCTGGGACCGGACAGATATGCATGGCCCCAAGCAGCGCATAGGGCAACAGAGGCATATCTTACTTGGAGTTTGCACTTCATAGCCACCTATATAACGATACAAAATTAGCTACTCTAACACAACTATCAATGGATCGAGCATTCTAGAAATAATAATTATTACCAGGATGTCATCGACAGGAAATCTGTACTCGCTTTCCGTGGTAATCCCCTTATTTGCCGTTTGGATTTTCCAGCGGACGCATCTAGCGACGATGTTGAAGAATGCATAGATGACATGTTGGCCTTCTCATATATGAAAATTAAGCATAATGTAGCATATATATATCAATATGAAAAATGATATAAAAGTACATGTATTGCGTTTCAAAGCAGATATACTATTCGAAACATTAATAACAGAGGTACTTGTTGTCCAGCACTATGAACACCTAACTTCATTGCTGGAGAAGTTTGATGGAGATTAATGCAAACTATTCTTCCTACGCCATTTATATTTTTTGTATCTTTATGTGTTATTTCCTAACTTCATTGCTGATTAAGAAGCAAATGTGCATTTATATTTTATTTTATGTTGTTATTTGTCCAAAAGAAATCTATGTTGCTTATTACTACCTCTATTCCAGAATAGATGTCCTATAATACATGCAGTCAAGCTTCAAAAATTCAATCACTAATGTACTAATGTACATAAAAGAAGTTAGATTTGTCACATGAAAATGATATTAGTAGATGTCATCAAATGTACTTGCGGGGCAAGAGGAGAGGTGCAGGGCTCAAGGCAGGAGGAGGGCACCGTAGTCGGGGGAGGAGGGTGCCAGGCTCGCGGGGGAGGAGGGCATCGAAGTTGGGGGAGGCGGAGGCGAGCTTGGGGGAGGAGGAGGAGGACGCCGGAGTCGGGGGAGTTGGTGACGAGCTTGGGGGAGTCGGCGATGGGCTCGGGGGAGGAGGAGGGCACCGGGCTCAAGGAATAGAGGCGGCGACGGGCTTGGGAGTGCGGCGATGTTAAGTCTGAGTGCTGCTGGTTGGTGTAGCTAATTACTCTAGTGCGTGCAAATAACCCTAGCTGGAGGTATATATATAGAGGGTAATCACAGATGGTTCTATTTTAGAATCGTCTGTGATATTCATTATCATATATAGTTTTAAAATAGAACCGTTTGTGAATATTTTTTATCACAGATGGTTCTATTTCAGAACCATCTATGAATATTTTTTTATTATGGACAATTCTAAAATACAGCCGTCTATGATAATGAATGTCACAGACGGTTCTAAAATAGAACCATCTGTAATAAGAGCTCACAGACTATGTTTTTCTCTATAACAGCCCAATGAAGATAAATATACATAAATATAATTTCACATATGTATGACTCATTCTCATATATATATAAATACAAATTCACCTATATATCACATATTTTCACATATACATAAATGCAAATTCACATATACATCACACATACATTCTTATGTACATAAATGCAAATTCACACATATATATTGCACATTCTCATTCCACTTGTTTATTTCTTTTAAAAATTAGCCATTCATGATGATCGACACGTATGTAGCTAGTTTAGTCATGTTGTTCTTTCTCAACCCTGATGCCATTTCCAATAGGAGGTAACTCACCAAATTGATTGTATTTTTTCTCGTTCACTACATTCTCTACTCCGACAATTCTCCTTTTTTCATGAAGAACTACATGGCGCTTCTTATTTGCTTAGTCGGTTACATAAAAAACTTGAACAACTTGGTTAGCGAGTATGAATGGTTCGTCTTTGTATCTGACACGTTTGAGGTCCATGGTAGTGACATCGTACTTGTCGACCTTCACCTGTGGGAGATGGACCCAACGGCACCGAAATAAGAGGATCTTGAAAACCACGTAGTCGAGCTCTCAAATATCTTCTATAAACCCATAATACGAGTTTCTCAACCCATCGGAACTGAACGCATCTATGCAAATACCGCTATTTTGGTTAGTGCTCTTTACATCCTTGCCATGTTACAACTGTAAATGTTATCCCTTTTGCCAACCATGTCAGCATCTCACTTGACGATCTTCTAGCGATTTGCTCCTTGAACTATTGGTTGAACTGACTATTGTGTTGTCTTATGATCCAAACATCCGGCCGCTCCAGATTCTGTTGCCAAAGCACATCCTTGGCTGGTGGATATACGGGGCCACTTTAGTCATGTATTGCAAGACCGTGAAATGGGCTCAAGCATACGTGTCCATATCTAGAGTGATTGCTTTCCTTTTAATGGTTTCGATACCCTTGAGGCTCTCCTCATGGCGAGATTGAGACACACCTATTGGTTCAATCTGAGCCATATAATCGATACAAAACTCAATGACCTCTTTGCTTGCATAACTTTTGACAATGCTGCCCTCCGACTGAGATCGATGCCGTACATAGGACTTGAGAATTCTCATGAACCTCTGAAATGGGTACATGCTGCATAGGAATGTGAGCCCGTATATTTTTATCTCCCACACAATGTAAACAATGAGATGGAGCATAGTATCAAAAAATGAAGGAGAAAAATACATCTCAAAATAACATAGAGTTATGACCACCTTGTCTAGTAGAGCATCTAGTCCTTCAGGATCAATGACCTTCTGAGCAATTGTGTTAAAGAAATAACACAGCCTCATGATTGTCTCTTGGACTTTCATCGGTAAAATATTTCTAATTGTAATAGGAATCATCTGTGTCATCAGCACATGACAATCATGAGACTTCATGCTATTTAACTTCATATCTTACATCGAAACAAGTTTTTTCAAGTTACCGGAATAACTAGATAAAACTTTGACACCATGTAAGCATTGGCACAGTTCTATTTTCTTTGCCTTGGATGGAGTGTAACACGCAGGGGGGAGGTACGTTCGATCATTATCATTTTTGTTGGTACTAACTCAGGTTTGATGTTCATATCAACCAAGTCAAGTCGTGCATTGACACCGTCCTTTATTTTATCACAAATATTCAGTAAGAGATCAATCAAGCTATCACATACATTCTTCTCTACGTGCATGATATTGATGTAGTGCTTAATATCTAGGTACTCATAATAAGGTATGTTCTAAAATATTGATCTCTTCTTTCGGATGTTCTTCTTATGAATTCTCAATTTACGTCCCTTTCTGAGAACAACATTTAAATCCTTAACTATATTATAAACCTCTTTTCCACTTAAATGCCTTGGAGCTGAACTGTCCTCCTCTCCGTCAAATTGTTTCTTTATCTTGCGGTATGGGTGAGCCCTCCGAAGGAACCTGCAATGACACATGTACACGGTTTTACATGAGTGTTTCAGCCACACACTCTCGGTACCATCTAAGCAGTGAGTACAAGCTTTGACACCTTTTGTACTTTGGCCCAACATATTAGCAAGGGCAGGATAATCATTTATGGTGTAGAACAACAAGAAGCACAAAGTGAAGTTCTCTCATTTGTATACATCCCATACCTGTACCCCTTCATTCCACAGTACTTTTAGATCTTTTACCAACGGTGCTAGGTACACATCAATATTATTCCTAGGTTGCTTTAGCCCTTAGATAAGTATCGATAGCAAAATATAATTTCGTTTCATACACAACCAAGGAGAAAGGTTATAGATGTAGAGAGTCATGGCCCAAGTTCTATGTTGGTTGCTTATGTTACTGAAATGATTCATTCCATCTGTACTTAATCCAAATCTTATATTTCTCGGTTTTGCACCAAAGTTTCCAAACCTCCTATCGATGTTTCTCCAGTGGGCAAAATCAGTAAGATGTCTTAGTATTCCATCCATCTTGTGCTCCTTCAAATGCCAACGTAGCAGTTTTGCCTCCTTTGGATTCGCAAAAAACCGCTTCAAATGAAGAATTATAGGAAGATACCATGCCACCTTAGCAGAGAGTCCTTTTTTCACCTCTGTTCCATCACCATCATTTGATTGATTGTTACGTTTGTACCGGGATGCATTGCACACTAGATATACATGCATGTTTGTATGCTCTTTACGGTAGAGGATACAGTTGTTCGGACAAACATGGTTTTAAGCAACTCATTTTCCTTCGGAAGCATGTCTGCTAAAAGACCTAGCAGCGCTATGAAATTATTGTTGGACCAACCATTGTGTGCCTTCAATTTCAACAGTTCAAGCACTGCTAACAATCTCGTGTACTTTGACTTGGAGCACATGAACAAAGATTTCTCTGAGTCCTCCATCAAGCCTCAAAATTTAACATACTCTCTCTCATCATAGTTCTCTTCTACATCACGAAGCATCTGATCCAGATTGTCATCATGCAGTCTATCCAAATCCAAACCACAATCAAAATCATCCGGTGGCATATCATTGATTTCACTTGCGATGTCATTATACTACCTTCCTGTGTAATCCCCTCTTCACCATGACTAGTCCAACAAGTATACCCTTTTTTGAAACCCCACCGAATCAAGTGCGTTTTAATCTGCTCTTGGTTCTTAAACATCTTTAGATTCTCGTAGTCATGGATAGTATATATATTCCACCTCCCTTATTCAACATATACTCCTCAACAGCTCTTGTAAAAGCAGACATGCCATTAATGTACTCTTCACTCACACGGTTCACGGTATACATCCAGCTTCGGTCCTATATTATATATATATATATAACAATTTAGTATTAAATATTAAATTAATTAATTAGTGTACTACATACATAGCACATGCATTGAGACTTTGCTAGTTTAATTAACACAACAGCTATTTTCCCAGTGGGGAACCAATAATAACCAACCATTTTGACAAATTTGGCCTGCCCACATGACGGGAACTGATCACACATGGCCAAGTACATGTAAACGATCTTCAATTCTAGTCACTAAATGTTAGATCTAAATTTTGATGCAACAAAAAACAAATTACACTACCAACCATATATAGGGTAATGAAGAATTTGATGAATCTTCAATCACTCTTGCCAGATAGTCTTCTTTCACCAAATGGCTTGAAACCCTTGCCTTCAGCTCAAAGCACCACCCTAGATCTAGAATTGAAGACAGAGGGTATGCTTCGTCCACGGTTCTGCTTGGCGTAATTAATATAGCAGGATTATCACAAACGGGTTTTTTATTAAAAATCGTCTGTGATAACTTAACTATCACAGACAGTTCATAATAAAAATCATCGGTGATAATTCACAGACGATTCAAACTAAAACCCATCTATGATATTCGCAGTATCACAGACGGTTCATGGCAAAAACCGTCTGTGATACTTCACAGATGGTTTTTACTACGAACCGTCTGTGATACTAAATCTTCACAGACGGTTTTTAGCAACGGCAACAACACAAATAGTCTATAAATTAAAACCTTTTGTGATAACGTACATCACAGACGGTTTTGTGAAACCGTCTGTGAAGTTGCGTCTAGTAATAAGCTTTCTATAGTAGTGTCAGAATCTCACAATTATCAAATTGTATGTAATAGCGCATCAAATATGTTAAATCTTAAGCTCCAAAGATAACAGAACATATTAATTTTGTTAGACAGTAATAATAATATTTCCTCACTTTATGTATAAAAGTTAACTACAATTGTCACAAAAATAAGAGTACTACTTAGGCCCCGATCAGGTTGGAGATTAAAACACTGTTCAACGATCGAACAATCAGAGCAAATGATCGAACATCAGAGCATTTTTGTCACGTAGTGAATTTTTTTTTGTTTTTTGGTTTTTTTGTGTTCCGTTTTTTTTCTCATATTCCTTTGCATTGTCCACACTAGACTAGCGAGCCGTTTTTATTTTTACATTTTTTAAAATTTAATTATGCCTAACATGCCACTCAGCTACAGTGTTTTTTCAGCCAGCTACAGTGTTTTTCAGCAAAAATCAAAAGCCATCGCTATTCCGATCACCCCCTTATACAATTTTTAGGATAGACATGATTAGTCTTACACGTGCTGTATCATTCCTTATGAATTTAATATTGAATTTACGCTTTGTTTTGTTACATAATTAAGATATTTCAATCAGTTTTTGAAGTGTTGTTAATATATCATGAAATTAATTTATGATCATTTTTAAATACTGAACCGAAAAAATATTCTTTAAGTACATCAGGAAAATATGAGACCGTAGTATAACTTGACAAACTAAACTTAGTCCACTTTTCTCTCTCAAGAAAAAACTTAGTCCACCGTTACTAGCTCCTTAAATATACATTTGTGCCAAGAAATAAATATAACGTAAATTAACAAAATTCACCACTCAAACCATTGCTCCTTTATTTATTTATTTTGGACGTGACTGAAGTCTAACAAATGTCAATTTAATCAAAATCAAATACAAAAATTGAAAATGTGATTAATTTGACATCCACTTATCCGTCTAAATACTAATTGTACATTTGAAAGTAAATAATATCATGAATTTTATAGAGGACTCTTTTAAATCACTAGGATGAGTTCTTAGTGGAAGTTGGGCGGGGAAACCACCAACTTGGTCCTTCCATCCCTAGGGGTGGAAGTTGGGCGGGGAAACCACCAACCATGTTTTTTTTTAATAAAAGAAATCCTATAAAACACCCACATTCCAAAGAAGACATAGGTTTCAAATCCAACCAAATGTGTCCTGCTTGCAAATCGCAAGGTCGTAGGTTGTATACTATCGTTGTGTTTAAACTTTAGGGCAGGCATGCAGTTGGTCCATCCATTGAAAATAAAATCTGCAACTTAATTTATAAGTCTCTCAGGTCACCGATTGTTAGAGTTGTATAGTTGTATATCTTTCCTAGAGATAAGAGTTAGTTGAAACTAGTTCAAACCATCCGCCTGTAATCTCTCTCTCTCTCTCTCTCTCTCTCTCTGTGTATGTATTGCTGTCCAGCAAATTTCTGAACCGGCAAGTGGTTCCTGTAGCCGATACGGCAACGCTCTGAACATATATAACAGAAGGCCAGAGCAGAGTCCGGCTGACGAGTTCCCGTCATGGCTAGAACAAACTCGGCATTGGCTGGCTTCCTGCCGACTCCTTCCGCTCCCTCCTTTGGTCATCCGATTAATGTGAGGTTGAGCAGGGAGAACTACCTTCTATGGAAGGCGCAATTCCTACCTTACCTCTGTAGCCAATAGCTCCTAGGCTATGTAGATGTATTGGTGGAAGCGCCAAAGAAGATAATCGCGCGCTCTATGGATAGTGGCACAGTTGTGGAGACCAATCTGACGTATGAACGATGTCTCCAATAGGACCACATGGTCCTTAGTGCAATTCTCTCATCACTTTCTGAGAATGTGCTTGCACAAGTTCTTCTGCTAAATATTGCCTGAGAAGTTTGGTAGGCCTTGGATTGGATGTTCTCATTTGGTAGCTCAAGGGCTTAGGTGATGCAAATTCGGCATCAACTTGCCTCCCTGTAGAAGGACATTGGTGCTATAGAATACTTCAATAAGGTGAAAAACTTGGCATATATGTTGGCTACGCTTGGGCATCCGCTCAGTGATGATGAGATTGCCACATATCTCTGCACTGGCCTTGATAATGATTATGATCCACTGGTTACATATTTAATTATGCAGGTCGAGCCGGTTTCACTCAAAGATGTGTATGCCCACTTCATGGCGTTTGAGATGCGCCTTGAGCAAAACAGTCTTCTGGTTCAAGGACAAAGCCAGAATGTTAAAATGAACCACATTTCGGTGAACATGGTGTCGCGTGGCAACCGTGGTGGACGAGGCAGAAGCTATGGTGGACGTAGCAAATATTCATCTTTTCCAAGCACTAGGGGCCGTGGATGTGGACAGCACCAGGACAACTACGGTGGTGGATAGCACCAGCACAACTCTAAGTGAGGTAATCGCCGCACATGTCAAGTGTGCGGCAAGGTCAGGCATGTAGCACTAAAGTCATTGCTTCGACCATTCATATTAGTCTAAAGATTGTCATGTAGCTATTGCAGCTACCACTCAGTCCTATGTTGTTGATGCAAATTGGTACACCGACACTGGAGCCACGTATCACATCACTAGTGATCTTGATCGGCTCACCGTGAAGGTACACCAGAAAAGATCAAGTACAGGCGGCAAATGGTGTAGGTATGTTCATCGCTCACATTGGCATTCAAAATTTCATACCCCACAACTTTATCTACATCTCAACAATATTCTTCATGTGCCTAGGGCTTTTAGACATCTTCTTTCAGTCCACAAATTTTCTAAAGATAACAATGCTTACTTTGAGTTTCATCCTGACTATTTCCTTGTTAAGGATTTGAGCGACAAAGATGGTTCTTCTTCGAGGGAGATGCGAGGGTGGTTTATACCCCTTACTTCAAAGTCAAGCTCCTGTTCCAAATTCTGCCTTTTTCGGTGTCAAACCAACTCGAGATCGATGGCATTGTCATTTAGGGCATCCGTCTTCATCCATTATTTAGCGTGTTCCTTTGCACAGTAATTTGCCATGTTCTGGCAATACTAGTCAAACATTAGTTTGTGATGCTTGTCAAAGGAGGCAAAAGTCATCAATTGCCTTATTATTCCTCAAACATTGTTTTTTCTTCTCCATTAGAGCTTGTTTACTCTGATGTTTGGGGTCTTGCTCCCACCTATGTTGGTGGTTTTCAATACTATGTTAGTTTCATTGATGCTTTTAGCAAATTCACATGGATCTATTTATTGAAAAATAGGAGTGAAGTGTTCTATGTTTTCATGCATATTTAGTCTCATGTTGAGTACCTCCTAAATAAAAAGATACTTTGTATGCAAACCGATTGGGGCGGTGAATATATGAAACTACACACTTTCTTTAATCGTGTTGGCATCTCTCATCACATTTCTTATCCTCATGCTCATCAACAAAACAATGCTGCTGAGACAAAGCATAGGCTCATTGTTGATGTTGGGTTGTCCTTGTTAGCTCATGCAACTATGCCCATTAAATTTTGGGATGAGGCCTTCATTACGTCCTGTTTTCTCATCAACTGTACCCCTAGCAAGGTCATCGAGCTTGATACTTCTCTTCATTGTTTGCTTGGACTCCAACTAGATTATTCTTCTCTTAGAATTTTTGGCTGCGCATGCTGGCCGAATCTTTGACCATGCAACAAATAGAAGCTCAAATTTTGCTCCTCTCAGTGTGTGTTCTTGGGGTATAGTCCTATTCATAAAGGCTACAAATGCTTGCACATTCAAATCGATGGAGTTTATATTTCTTGAGATGTCATTTTCGATGAAAGTGTTTTTCCATTCTCTCATATTTCCCCTACACCAATAGCCGCACCTCCTATACAACCTGTTTTGTTACCTGTCCTGACGAGGATATAACAATCCTTAAATTATTATTATTATGTAAATGATATTGTTACATCATTATACTCATTGAGTATACCCATTCTCTATAAGGGAGAGATTTCACAAGGTGGTCATAAACTCTTCTACGACCACTCCTTAGTTGTAAGCCTTTCTATGACCACTCCATAGTCGTAAGCTCTTCTATGACCACCTTCTGATCGTAAGTTTTCCTACAAGCATGACGTAGTCGTGAGTTATCCTATGACCACCTTGTGGTCGTAGATTTTCCTACAACAAAGCCAAACCTCAACTAACCTATCTACAATAACCCATTACATCGTGAGTCTATTCAATGAGGTGGTTAGCACGTGTATTTATTCCCTGAAATAACTATGCATAACTCCTCTTGACAATAATCATCACATGACGGGTGAGATACCCTATCCCACTTACAATAACTCCTGTTGGACGGTTATCATTCAAAACATTAAGTGTCCCTTGTCATGGAGTAACTTCTGCCGCTTTTGCAAGCTATATAAGGGTTGATGTCGTGATCGATCAAGGGACCCAGGAGAGAAGAGAAGTAGAGTAGGATATTCCGCATTACTTTCTTGGTTGTAATCAGTTCATTGAACAAGAGCCACACATGAGCAGGGTTGTTATTTTCCCAAGAGAAGACCCGAACCTGTATAAAATCCCCGTCTCTTTCTCTGTGTGATTGTAGACAGGTCTCCAAGAATTCCCCCAAATCCAAATAATCATATGTAAGATCAGTATTAGAACATCGACAGTTAGCACCATTTGTGGGGAACGTCTTCGTCGAAACTTCGGTAATCCTTCTTTGGCAAGTTCTCTTCCTTCGAATGTCCTCATGGAAGGGGAATGGAATGAGGAGAGTTGGTTCGACTTGGCTGACTACTCAGATCTCAACATGGATGCCTGCTATGACTCTGAGCAGACAATGCTTTCATCCTTTGGTGAGGCTATCTTTAGAGATCCATCACGAGATATTGGAGATTGCACCGTGGTAAAGGCTACGGAGGGATCCTTATCCCCCACAGTGTTACGCTCAATGGAGGAACGAGTTTTTCCAAAGGGCAAGGATCAATCTGATCATGAGCAGGACTTGCAACATGACAAGGGGCTGCTCCTAACTATTCGAGTCCACCAGCAATCGTCTGATCGGTCTCAACGAGTCCTAGAGTCCTGCATTCCATAACTCCATCGACATCTGGTGGTCGTAACTCATCAGTTGTCCCCGCAAAGAGCGTGGGAGGGCTCCCTGCGAGTTTGCCCATACTCCCACAGAGTTCAGCTCCAACAGGAGACAGTTATAATGTCAAGACCCGAGTATGCAAATCCGAACTCTCTTTGTATACTGCACTAGTTCAGGACCACGCTAGTGTACACAGTGTAAACATAGATAAAATATCGACCATATACACGATTAATAAAGGAAAAGACTCAAATATTATTAATTATCAGAGTATGATCTTATGGCCAAGTTTATAATTAATAGCCTGATGGGCTTAATAAACTAGCAGTAGAAAACAAAAATAAGCATGGTAGTCATTCAACATGCCTACAGTTAATCGACTGGAAGCGAAGTCTTAATCTATGAAGTCATCAAAGTATCCTCCTTCTGGTACCTCCTATTGATATGGTTCTTCTTCAACTAATCAACAGTAGGTATAAAGCTGTGAGTACATTGGTACTTAGCAAGTCGTTTATAACAAAGATGCAATATAATATGAAAGACTTACCAATGGATGGCTGAAAGATTATTTTGTAGAAAGTAATAATTTGAAGTAAATACGGTTAAATAGATTGAAAGCAAACTTTAAGGAAATTGATAATAAATAACCAAAGGAATTGAATAGATCAAAAGTGAACTACCTATTCACTTAATAAATCACCAGTGAACTAATCATGCACTTTCCACAACTCTCCTAGCCAAATTTCTAAGAAATATCTACCCCTTATGTGAAATCACCGATCATTGTCCATAATCGGGGACACGACTATTTACACTTTGCAGAGGTTGCACAACTGTACCCACACGATGTGATCATTCTCACGTTAATAAAAATCATAACAAGGCCTTTACAATGCTTAACCTCAACTCAATTCCGCCCACTAAGGTGTTGCCGTAAAGTAGGTTAACCACCTAGTCGATATTTGCCCCCTCTTGTATCTCACGAAAATCAACAACCATGTAGAACTCAATGGCAAAATTAAAATTAAAATATCACAAATTAATCAGCCAAGTTTATCCCATACTAGACATGTGGTTTACACGGTAAGACTCAGATCAATGGCGTACAAAGTTAAGTCTTTAAACATTACCCAGGCGAAACTTCCACATCCCTTGAAGTGAATCTACACTTCCCCCTTTACTGCACAATCACTCACTCAAGTGAAAACTAATTTTATATAACCAACACCAATGACAGACAGCCAGAATGCAGACGGCGGACAGTTGGGGGTATTCAAGACCCCTGCAGCACCCCCCCCCGCCGCCATCAGTAAGGGCAACCGGCGAGAGGTGAACCGCTCGCCTCCCCACGATCGAAGCCGAACCGACGCAACTGCCCACGTGCGCCGGCCCACTCAAACGGTGGTCGCCCTGACAGCGCACGACGCGCCAATAGCGCTCTTCCATGTGGCTACTTGGGAATCAGCGCAGGACAACCTCAGCTTCGCCTTCGATGGGACCTTCGCCTCCGCGGAACAACCCCGGCACCTGCCGCACTCCGCATTTACCACCCTTGGCGCAAGGAACCCTTTTCGCATCATAATTTGCCTAAACATCTTTTCGTGGCTGCCAGGTCGCAGAGATCACTCGCGGGGCAGGTCACTCGGCGGTAGCCGCGAAGCTCCCGGGACACGATGCCTCCGCACCAACTCCATGCAGGCGCGGAAGCCCGGTATGCCCCCACACCGTGAAGCTACAAGATCATGGCGACCCTGCTTCGGACGAAGACACCCTCTTTGCCCCGCAAGGATGGCCCCAGACTCGAAGGACACACTGCCTCTTCCTCGCTGTGGGGTGTTGTTCCGTCGAACGGAGTCCGGTGGTCCACCTCCAAGGGGGTGCACATCTTTCTGCCAGCTCAAGAATGTACCTTCTTCCGTCCACAAGCATGCACAGAGCGCCCAAACTGGTACTAACCCTGTCGCATGCTCGTGAGCGGAAGAGGCATATTCTTGAGACAGACCGTCTCAGCAATACTTCATCACAACACTGCGGCCATATATATAGCTGTTTTGGAGAAGCGCAACCGGCGAAAGTCCAACTAACGCGGTCGACCGCGTGCACCCCACTGCCGGGAGTCGAACCGACGCGTTCGCTCACGCGCGGGCCACGCCCCAACTTCCTGCGCCTGAGTGCCTCGCCTGCTTCGATGAGGTCTTCGCCTCCGCACGACAACTCAACCTCGCCTACAACCCCCCGTGCCATGCTCGCCCTTGCATTGACTTGCGGTTTCCACATCGCCTCCGCCTATGGGCCCCTGGCTCCGAGTTCGCGGAGCCACGACAGGCCACATACGCCATATCATCTCCGCCTAACATCACACAAGGTCACAGGCCGCAGGGACGGAGGGGGCCAAAAGGCTCGGCAACATGGCTTCGGCCTGTGAAGCCCTTCACCATGAGAGGCTCCTGTTGTAGGGGTGCCCCCCCACCTAAACCCAGCTGCCTGTTAGGAGGTTGTAAACCCAAAATCGATATGTACAATGACATAGTTACCCTCGAAGGGATTCTCGGTGTAATTGGTGTAAGGGTACGATGGTAAAGACGTTCCTTACAAGAAAGCATATATATCACGTTAGCCCTTGGGAAAGACCCAAGAGGACATTGCTCACCTAACTCTCCACTACCATACACCTCTCTCTCTCTGTTTGGTCTGTAACCACAACAACGATGATAATAACCTGCCATTCCAAGAAAACTCTTGACTTCCGGCACTCACAATGGTGACATCTAATCAAGCACATCTTTAACTTTTCTTGGGTCAACTGCAACTCCCCCTCCTGACATGACATGACCTAAGAAAGCAACTTCCCTCATCCAAAACTCACACTTGTTGAACTTGGCGTATAACTTATGCTCCCTAAGCTTTTGCAAAACTAGAGTCAGATGTTCCTCGTGCGCTTTCTCGTTGTAACAACCCAGGTTTTTTTAAAAAAAATAATAAAGTAAATAAAATAAAATAAAATAATAATTAATTAATTTTAAAATAAAACTTAGTGTCATTTGTTTCCTTGATATTTTAAATTTTAGCTAACTCGATTTTCTATTTTTTTTAAAAAAACCTTTCCGTTCAAAAAAATATTTTTTAAAGGAAAATATTCAGCTTTTAGTTAGAAATATTTTGATAAGTCCAAAATAGCATTAGAAATATCTATGATTTTTTCTAAGATTTTTAGGCTTTATTATAATTCATTGTATTAATTTAAAGGTAGAAAAATAAAAAAATTTAAAAACTAAAATAAAAGTTCAATTAAATCTAAAATTATTTTATTTAATCCTTTTAGTTTCAAGGACTTTGTGAAAATTTTGTGAAATTTGTTTTTGAAATTTTTTTCTTTTTCTTTTGTTTTCTCTCTTTTCTCTCTCCTCCCTATCTTCTTCTCCAAGCACTCCCGTGTGCACGCAGAGAAGCTGCCATGGCCACATTTTTAAAGATTTTTTCAAACTTTTAAAAGCAATGATTTTCTCCATGATTTTGTACGTAATCAAGTGCATTCAATTTCCCTCATCAAGAGCCTTCCATTCCTGGCCTTAGCACTCAATTTCGTGCACTAATTTTGTCAAAAACGCCCCATGCTATTCAAAGCATACCGCATCGATCTCAATTCTGGGAGCATCGGGAGCCCCTTCTCATCCTCGCTCATCTCCAAAAATCTTAAGTCCCCACTCCCTTTCTCTTGGCCGCAATTCACATTTTTGTGTTGCTGTCCAAGCGTTGTTCCTCAGCCTTTTGTGCCACCTGCACCCTCAACTTTTGACTACCTCATTGGCTTCATCTTCGCGCATTCTACGGGTGCACCCCTCGCGTTTGCTAGAACTTTGCCAGAGCATCATCACCACTGTGGGACAAATTGTGTCGCTGTTTCTCTCCTCGCCACCGGCCGATCGTGCATGTCCAACCACAACCAAGGTGAGCATAATGTTCCCCACATTCTCTAATTCATTTCACCGCAACTCCCGTATGCTATCTCCTCTCCGTTTCCCCGGAACGCCGATGTCAGCCCATCGGCTGATTAAAGGCTTCTCCACCGCATTCCACTAGTCCGTTAGCCGAGCCATCTGCACCGTTGAGTTCATCTCAACGTGTTCTACGCCATGCTTCCCTCCGTTTCTCTGAAAACCTTTTATAAATTTTTTGACTCCAACACCTATCCATGGCCTCAAATGGCACTTCGCTTCCCCATCTATCCAGTGATGCTTTCAACAATTCATTCATGTCAAAATGTGCCAAACCATCCTAGGTAGCTATCTTCCAAAAGGTTTTGGATTCACCTCACAGAGTACCAAGATATTGAGTTTTTTATTTTTCTCTACCGACGTCGTTCAAATGACGATTGCGTCACCTCCAGTGATTTTTTGGCTTAGCCGATAATTTTTCTAGCTTCTCCACACCATGTTCTAGGCCATGCTTATCCTACTTCTCCATGTTCCATGCCCAAAAATTATTCCTCTCTCTAACCCCCATGTTGTTGTCGCCGTCCACGTCGTCATTGTGCCCCATTTGACGTATCGTCACCTTCTATGTGTTCCTCGAGTCCCTAGCAACACATTTTGCTAGTTTGCTTCACCTCCCGAGTCTTTTCTCACTGGCGCCACGGTGAAAACACCAATACTTGCTCACTGCTTATTGTTCACATGGAATATTATTCCAGATTTTTCTTTTTCCAGTATTTTCTGATCCGCCAAGTTTTCAATCGTTTGTTCTCCTCTGTCCGAACTCTGAATCAAGTGATTCAAGTTTTTAAATTGATCTAAATTCATAATCTATCTCTCAGTATATATATTTTATAATTTTTAGATTCTCTTGACCACCCCTTGGCTGAGCCTCCTTACCGTCGGAACACTGTCGTCATCACCGCCCGAGTTGCGCCACCGCCATCACCTCTGCCACAATCGCCGTCGCCAAGTCCACCAAGTCACCTCCTCCTTTCCATTTCTTCCCCACCGGCCACAAGAAAATTAATCCCCATGATAAATTTGCTTCAATGTCATGCTTTTATTCCTTTTAAAACCCCAGCATTGCCTTATTGGCTCCTCCCTGAAATCCTACCTCTGTTACTCCAGCGAGCAATTATCGTCACCCCTCCCCTCCTCGGCACTATAAAACCCCCAACACCTCCTCTGAAACTCGCACCACCACTCTCCACCCTCATTTTCGTTCCCCAACGCTCGAGTAATCCCCCGCACCGTGCGCCACCTTCCCCCGCGCCGCCGATCACCTCCGATGAGGAATTTCGACCACCTTGACCCCGCCGAGCTATGCCAACGACTCCAGGAGCTTCCTCGCACCCGTGCGAACCCCCTCCGCCCCTCCATCGAGAGCTCCCACCATCAAAAACTCCTCTTCACCGATGATCGAGCTCCGCCGCCGCCCCTCTTCATCGCTGACCACCTACACTCCTCCTCGAGCAACGCACATGGTACCAACTAGGTCCCCCATTGTCCTTTATCACAAATTAATCAGCCAGGTCTATCTCATACTAGACATGTGGTTTGCATAATAAGGTTCAGATTAATGGTGCACAAAGTTAAGTCCTTAAACATTACACCGGTGAGACTTCCACATCTCTCAATGTGAATCCGCACTTCCCCCTTTATTGCACAATCACTTGTCCAAGTGAAAATCAATTTAGTATAACCAACACCAATGACACACCAATATCGTGACACATAAATTTTATAATTATGGCACCAACCACAATTCAATATCTCGTTAAGTCAAATTAATTACTTAGTCACATGTGATGATGAGCCCAACGAAACAATAATCATAGCTACTTATATTAAATATACAATCCATATGACAACTAAGATTATATTACTAAATAATTTTCCATTATATGGTGACAATGGAATCATAGTATTCAAATTATCAAGGTGGGATTAATCAAATTGGCCAATATTTACCATATACAAAGATTTATAATAAAATAGTAATACATGATAATTTAAAATAAAATAAATAAATAATAGATTAAAAACTATATTGAACATGATCAAGGAACATGACTTGCCTTGGTCTTGCTCAGTTATGAATTCTTGATCTTCTAGTTGTGCTTCCGTTCCTTTGAAGACGCGATCTAACGTGAGAGAAAATGAATGAGACATAAAATAAATTTAAATAAAATTTAGATGAATTAAAAAACTTTAAAACTAGAACCAAAATATATATCTGAATTTTAGATGAATTTAGGAAAAAGAACGGGGTCAATCGGAGTTGGGACGAAAGAGAACGGGCTCTTGAAAAAATAAATCTAAAGGAAATACTGGAAAATCAGAAATTCTATTGTGTTGTAGACTCAGCTCACGGAAAGGCTAGTCTATAGTGGACTCGGCTCACAAAACAATGTGCATGCGACTGGGTGTGCTGACGTGGCAGGACACATGGCACCGGGATGGCTCGGGAGCTGATGTGGATTGACACGTGGTGACACATGGCTCTGAGGCTGACGTGGCGTCTGAGCTGGTGGCTAACTGAGCTTGGCTGGCTCATGGGTTTATGGTACAGTTGATGCTAACATGCGGGACCCATGGTTAGTGACTTAGTGCACCGTGGATTGGATCTACAGAGAAGCTGAAGGGACGCACGGACGTGGGTGTAGGGTGATGTCGCAACGATCCAACGGTGGCAGATGTGCCACATGTAGAATCTAGTATGTTGGATCTATCGATCGGACAGAAGGCTGTAGTGGCAGATCGGATGGCCGTGATAATGATGTGTGGCCACAGGGGTGGTGGTGCACGCAAACTAAGGGGCGGCGCGACGTGCGGGGTGACGACCGGTGAAGTAAGGCGTGGTGAATGTTCACTAGCAATAGGGACTCACCGGTGGTAGGGAAAATGTAGCGGTGACCAACAACGCAGAGGGAGATGACGGCAACATCCTCGGTCACACAGGCGATGGCCGCCGAAGCTGAAGACGACGGTGGTAGTTGCGGCGGCTTGGACCAGGGCGTCGGTGGAGCTCAGCGAGAGTGGCGAGGTGGCTATGGCTTTATAGGCACTGAGGATGAGGTGACCATGGCGTGCATGGAGCGGGCGCTGAGTTTGGGTTTGATGAGGATGATGGTGGCACAGAGTTCTCTTCGGACACGACGACGACTCCCGAGAAGACGTTCAATAGTGCCAAGGCTATTGGATCAGCGACACGTGGTAGAGCAGAGAGATCGGATGGCAGCGGTAGAAAGCACAAATGAATAGTGCTTGGCTAGCTCAAATGAGTGCCACGCGTCACTGGAGGGATGCAACAGCCGATGGAAAACTCGGTTTGGATGACCGACACGCGACAAGAGGATTTGACGACTGAGGTTCAATCGGGCGGGATGAACAGTAGTGGGCATGGCCCGTTACTGTTTCTAGAATTTTTGGAGATTTTAGAAATTTAAATAAAATCAAATGAGTTCTAGAAAATAGCAAATAAATCTAGAAAAATTCATAGAAAATTCTAGAAAATTTCTTGAGACATAAGGAACCAAAATAAAATACTTCCAGGATATGTTAATGTTTATTTTATTCATATTAAATCCTCTTAATTAGTAAAAATTCATTTAAAGCTTGTATTAAATCCTTAAAAAAATCAAATGGTGTATTTTCTTTAAAAAACTTCAGATAAACTCTGAAAAATCAGGATGTTATATATAACCTAGAATTCCCCTTCCTAATGGGGTTTACTCTAGATCACAATGCGCTCTCATTGGAGAACTCCGATGGAAGTGAAAATTATATCCAGGAGGTCTTTACCCTCCCCACAGATACTGGTCGCTCTTCTGGAGGAAGAGATAACAATGCTTTCCACCGCTCACACACTACGACCCCTCATGGTGATGGCAAGGAGGCCTCCAGTGATGAGCCAGGTAAGTACTCTGATGAGCGTGGGAGAAATCCTCAAAATAATTGCTCTCCTTTAAGGCAGCCTCACCTAGCCTCAGATATTGAGGATGCCAAGACCATTTGAAGGAGAAGATTGGTTGCCCAGAGGTCTTTGCCTAGGTGTGTCTAGTACCAATCTGAAGAGGCTCGAGAGCTTTAACACATCAATGACTTGCTCTACTATTTCTTTGAAGGGATCGTGCAAAGATTTTGAAGCATGATCGCCAAACTCAAGCGACCTCGCCAGCAAAACTCTAGGAGTCGAATAGGTACAATTGTGTCTAGTCATTTGCAGAACTCACCTTAAGGAAATCTGCATGATGATTTGTAACATCCTGTTTTTCTGATATTTTTAAAGCCAGGATTTTAAAAATGAATTTTCTGGAATTTTCTGAATTTAAATCAAGCTTCAAATGAATTTTTAGAATTTTCAAAGATCTAATATGATTAAAATAAACATTAACATAAGCTGGAAATATTTTATTTGGATTCTTCAGGTCTCAAGGAATTTTCTGGTATTTTTGGTGAATTTTTGGGATTTATTTGCTATTTTCTAGAGCTTTTAGAAGTTTATTTGAATTTCTCGAAAAGAAAAAGAAAAAGGGAAAATCCACCGCCGCCCGATCCACCTCCCCGCCACGCGTCACCCATCCCTCGCGTCCGCGCCGCCACCGTACGGTTTCCCGCGCAACCGCTCTCGCGCGCCGATCCGCGCGCCGCCACGCTGCCGCATCCACGCCGACACGCGGCGCGCACTCAGCCTCGCGCCCGCCTTCGCCGCTCGCGCCGCCGCGCTTCGCCGCCCTTAGCCGCCCGACGCGCTGTGGCTGACGGAGCCGCCCAACCTCGCTGTTCGCGCCGCGCCGCCCCGATCCGGACGCCTTGGTTCGCGTGATAAAACGCCGCCGCCACCTCGGTTCGCGTGCGCTGCGTCGCCGCCGCCAGAAACCCTCGCCACCGCCGCCTCACGCCCGCGCCCGCTGAACTACTCCGCCGCCGGCCATTGCCCCGCCGCCCTCCCTGCCGCCGAGCTACCTCGCCGCCGGAGCGCCCTCGCCGCCGTTCCGCCGCCGGTGAGTCGAAGTCGCCGCGTCACCTCGCCGCCGCTCGCCTCACTCGCGCCTCTCTCGATCGCCGCGCCGTCGCCCGCGCACACCTCGGGCCGGCGCGCCGCGACGTCTCGCGCGCGCCGACACGCGTCGCTGATCCACGCCCGCACCGCGCGATCTCCGCCGTCCACCCGCCCGTGCGACGCCTCGCGCGGCGAGCCACGCCACGTCAGCCCGAGCCGTCCCCCGAGCCACGTGGCAGCCACGCTACCGCCACGCCGGCCGGTGACACGTAGCGAAGATATGCCGCCGCCACGCCAACCCTAGCGCGCGTCGCCGCCGCCCAGCAGCGCAAGCTTTCGTGGACCGAGTCCGCGGTGGACCCGGTTTCCCGTGCGCCCGGTCCACAACACAGTAGCTTTTCCGAATTTTCCCGATTTATTTTTAGGTTAAATTTTCCGAGAGCCCGTTCTCCTCCGTCCTAGCTCCGATTGACCCCGTTCTTTTTTCTAAATTCATATAAAATCGAGCTCTAGCTGTTGGTTCTGGTTTTGTGAATTTTGGAGTTCATTTGCTTATCATTTTATGTGTTTCTTTATTTTCAGTCGTTTTCTCTCTCGTTAGATTCGGATTCCGGAGGAGCAGGTTTCGCGCCCGAAAACCAGGAGTACCCCGCTGAGCATAACCAAGGCAAGTCGTGTCATTTGATCATGTTGAACCCAGTTTTGCAATCTATTATTTAATTATTTTATTTTAAATTACATCGCATTGCAATTTTTATTCAAACCTTTGCACTGGTAGTTATCGTCCCAATTGAGATTATACCTCCTTGATACTTTGGAATACCATGACGCCATTGTCACCATAGGTTGGGTAATTTACTAGTGATGCTAGATTATTTGTCACATGGGTTGGTACGATTAGACTGCTTAGCTGGCTTAAATTTACGATTGATCTCATCAGCACATGTTAATCATTAATTTGACTTAATGACATATGGAACTGTGGTTGGTGCCACATGTATTAAAATTTGTGCCACATCATTGGTGTGATGTTGGTTTAGTTATACAAATTGGTGTTTCACTCGGGCGAGTGATCGTGCAGTAAAGGGGGAGGTGCAGTTGCACTTCGGGGATGTGGTAGCCTCGCCTGGGTAATACTAAGGACTTAACTTTGTGCGTCATTGATCTGAGCTTAATCGTGCAAACCACATGTCTATTATGGGATGGACCTGGCTGATTAATTTATAATATTTCAATTCAATTCTGCCATTGTGATGGACATGGTTGCTGATTTCCATGTGGCGCAAGGGGGGGTGTGATGCGAAACCCTAGCGGGCAGGATTGTGTTGAGGTAGAGCATTGTAAAGGCCTTGTTGTGATTTCCTGAGATCGAGGCTAATCACATCGTGTGGGTACAGTTGTGCAACCTCTGCAGAGTGTAAAACTATTCGAATAGCCACGTCCTCGGTCATGGACAATGCTCGGTGATTTCACACGAGGGTTAGTGTTTCACTTATAACTTGGTGGTTTATGTTGGGAGTGGACAGGTAGTTCACTGTTGGTTTAACTTATGAATTGGTGTTCACAAGTGGTTCATGTTTACTCCTTTGATTATTCATTATTACTGTTTTCAGTTAACTTTCGCTTTCAAGTTATTTATTATATTTCATCGAGAAATGCCTTTATGCAAATTAACCTTTCAGCCTTCCTTTGGTAAGCCTTGCATATTATATTGCATTCATTGTTACAAACGACTTGCTGAGTACCAATGTACTCACGGCTTTACACCTATGTTGCTCAATTGAGGGAGAGGAGTACTATCAGCAGGAGGTTCCAGAAGGAGAGTACTACGACGACTTCACGTCTTAGGCTTCGTTCTCCACTCGATAGCCTGTGGGTTTGTCGATTGGCCGCTACGCTTTATTTTGGATTTTCGCTGCTATTTTGTTAAGCCCTTCCGGCTAGAGATATTGTAAGCTTGGCCATAAGGTCATAATTTTGATATTTTATCGATATTCGAGTTTTCCTTTATTATTGTCGTGTGTATGACTGTGATGACATCTATGTTTGACTGTGTGCACTAGCGTGATCCTGGACTAGTGCAGTTTACACAGAGAGACCGAATTTGCATATTCGGGTCTCGACAGAGATGGTATCAGAGCCATATCGACTTTAGGACGAAGCCCTAGTTAGATTGGTCGTTAGCCCAAAAATTTATTTTCTAAATCAAACCAACTAAATTTGATATTTAGTAATATCTCTATCTTCTTACCTCATTCTTAAGGATTCTTGTCTCTCGCCCCAACTCTTGCAAAATTTATTTTCATAAGGTTATAAACTGATCTTTCCTTTATAAATGCAATAGATGTCCCAAGCTTCTTACAGCCCGACAGGAGGATGGAGATCACTTCTACGCGTTCTGTTGCGGAGCCTCGGATTGAAGAGATTGCCTGTCTACCTCACCAAGGATGAGAAGCATAAGGGTCAACGCATCGGGAGCATCTCCAGACTATACTTCACTACCCGAGTCGGCAAGCAGGTGCTACACCACAGTTTCAAGAATGCCGGTGCCAGTGGAGAGATGTCAGCACAAGGAGTCGCGCACAAAGCCATCCGTCGACTTTGCAAGCTATACAAGATCAACATGGCCAGACTCGTCCGGAAGTTCAAGGAGCAGTACAGAGCCACCCCTAGACTACCGGAGCCAGTCTGGGAGGAGCCCCGACCGCAGTCACCAGTACCTCTACCATCGCCTACACCGCCGAGCTCAGAGCAGAGACATCGTATCACCGGAGATCGTCGAGCCTATCTCAGTCGGTTCACCCTAGCCCCGGTCAGAGAGCAGTCGCCGCCTGTCCGCCACTCGTGGGTTGTCTACAGCGATTCAGAGGACGATAGGAGTGTACCCTATTTGTCAGGACCCGAGTGGGAGCCCTCAGAGTAGATAGTACGAGTAGACACGTTGGATTTTATTTGCAGTTGTGTGTGATGTGAGCTGCAAATATTGCCTTAAAGGCATTATATTGCGATCATGTCAATCTTTTAATGGAGTTTATTTTTGTTCAGTTTCTTTGTTAGCCTTCTTGGCTAAGTGTTTGTTTAGTTTAGGTTTTCATTAAGCAAAACCCTCTTAGACGCATTTACCTCTTATCTATGCTTTTCCCTCTCGTCTTTTACCTTTGGTCACCGTGATTGTTTTCTTTTGAGCAAGATGGTTGATACCGAAACTCCTCCACCGCAATCAGGCGAACCAGACCAGAGCAAAGATCTTTGCGCAGCGGTGCCACCTACCCGGATCCCGCCCTCGGGCGATTTTGGTGGCGGACTCGGATGACGCGACCATGATGTAGAGTATGCACGACTATGATGCAAATGCAAAGACCAGAGCCGCATACCACCAAAGGCACCTCGTCGCCAGCCTAGCTATGCAGAGTTCATGAGGACGAGACCGCTGTTTTCTCCAGTTCGTCGAGCCTTTGAGGCCGACGATTGGGTCCGTTCAGTTGAGAAGAAACTGAACTTAGCTCAGTGCACAGACAGAGAGAAGGTGTTATATGCAGCACATCAGCTTGAGGGACCAGCAGTAGAGTGGTTGGAGAACTACTGTGCCGCCCATGAGAATCAGAACAACATCACTTAGAAGGAGTTCGCCAAAGCCTTACATACTGCTCATGTCATGGATGGAGTGGTCAAAATGAAGAAGGATGAGTTCCGGGAGTTCCAGCAGAGGAACCTGTCAGTGAGTGAATATCTCAATAAATTCACTCAGTTGGCTCGCTACGCACCTGAGGATGTAGCGTCAGATGCAGCTCGCCAGAAGAGGTTCAAGAAGGGCTTGAACCTAGCTTTGAAGGTGCAAGTCGTAGGCAACGACTATGCCAGTTTTCAGCAGTCTCGCAAGAGGAGGTTGATCCAAAGCGAAGTCACGATCGCACCAGTCCCGAGGCCTCGTTTTGGTTCCTACCATCGCACGAGTGCCACAACAAGAAGGCAGCAGCAGCAGCGTCGGCCAGACCCCACTCGCACGCCACGTCGGTTCCAATGGGACAGCGTCACGGTGGTTCCAATGGTCGGCAGCAGCAGAATAGCGATAACTTCGGCGATCTCGTCACTTGCTTCAAGTGTCATGAGGTGGGACACTATGCTAGCAAGTGCCCTCGAGGCGTGCCCGACGCCGCTTCGCCGACTTGGGAGCCACACCGGTCGTACTCCTACCCCAGAGCAGGGCGAGGAGCACCCCATCGGGGCGAGGCCAGCAGGGCCGGTGGAGAGGTCGGTCGTGAACCACGTCACCGCAGAGGATGCCCAGCAGCACGAGCACGTTGTGATCGACGCGTTCCTAGTACATTCGATTCTCCTGCCACGGCTTTATTTGATTCTGGAGCTTCGCATTCGTTTGTTTCTCGGAGTTTTACTTTAAAGCAACAATTGAAAACTGTTGCTCTTGGATCTGTTCTTTTAATCCAATCCCCCGGTTCCGAGTTGAGATCCAATATAGGTTGTCCCGGAGTTAAGATAACCATTCAGGGAGTTGAGTTCAGAGCCGACCTGATTTTGTTGGATATGCAGTCCCTAGATGTAATCTTGGGAATAGATTGGCTTCAGAGGCAGCAGGCAGTGTTAGACTGTGGGAGCAGAGCAGTGACCTCAACCAATTCAGATGGAGTTAAGGTGCGATTCGCAGCCAGCGAGTGTCAGCCAGAGCCAGTCATGGTTTGCCAGAGCAAGGTGATCCAGTTGGAGGATGTACCAGTTGTCAGGGAGTACCCCGACATGTTTCCAGATGATCTTCCAGGTATGCCACCAGAGAGGGAGGTTGAGTTTCTGATTGAGCTTGTGCCAGGTACCGCTCCGATTTCCAAGAGACCCTATCGGATGCCAGCCAATGACTTAGCAGAGTTGAAAAAACAAATTTAAAAGCTTTTGGATAAGGGTTACATCAGACCGAGTTCATCCCCGTGGGGAGCGCCAGTGTTGTTCGTCAAGAAGAAGGATGGTAGTCAGCGCATGTGTGTGGACTACAGAGCACTTAATGAGGTCACCGTCAAGAATAAGTACCCTTTGCCCAGGATTGATGACCTGTTTGATCAGCTTAAGGGAGCAGGAGTGTTCTCCAAGATTGATTTGAGGTCAGGATATCATCAGATGAGGATTCGAAAGGAGGACATACCCAAGACAGCCTTCTCGACTCGTTATGGTTTATACGAGTTCACAGTGATGTCATTTGGTTTGACCAATGCCCCAGCATATTTCATGTATTTGATGAATAAGGTGTTTATGGAGTATTTGGATAAGTTTATCGTTGTGTTCATTGACAACATTTTGATATATTCCAAGAATGAGGAGGAACATTAGGAGCACTTGAGATTAGCATTGCAGAAATTGAGGTATAATCAGTTGTATGCAAAGTTCAGCAAATGTGAGTTTTGGATGAAGAAAGTCGCCTTTCTAGGGCATGTGTTGACAACAGAAGGAGTCGCAGTTGACCCAGGGAAAGTAAGTGATGTTTTGGATTGGCAGTCACCCACTTCAGTTACGCAGGTCAGGAGTTTTCTGGGTATGACAGGATACTACCGTCGCTTTATTGAGGGATTTTCTAGTGTGCCAAACCCCTCACGTAGTTGCTCAAGAAGGAAAAGAAGTTTACTTGGACGCCGGAGTGCGAGAAAAGTTTTCAGAGACTTAAGGAGAGTTTGACCACAGCCCTAGTGCTTGTTTTGCCTGATATTAGTAAGGATTTTGAGATATTTTGCGATGCCTCTCGCAAAGGTTTGGGTTGTTTCTTGATGCAAGACAAGAGAGTGGTAGCCTATGCCTCACGCCAGTTGAGACCGCATGAGGAGAACTACCCTACTCATGACTTGGAGCTAGCAGCCGTAGTGCATGCTTTAAAGATTTGGCGTCATTATCTGATGGGTAACAGATGTGAGGTTTACACGGATCATAAGAGTCTGAAATACATCTTTACCCAGTCCGAGCTTAACCTCAGGCAGAGAAGGTGGTTAGAGCTGATAAAGGATTATAATGTTAGCATACATTATCATCCTGGGAAAGCTAATGTTGTTGCAGATGCCTTGAGCAGAAAGGTATACTGCAATTCAGTGATGGTTCGAGAGAGTCAGCCAGCGTTGCATGAGGAATTTCAGAAGCTTAGCCTTGAGTTGGTTGAGCGAGATTTTTGGCGACTATGGAGATGCACCTACTTTGGATGGTCGATTCGGGCTCGGTCGGATGATGAGGCATTTCAATGGATCGAAAGGACTTAAGTGAAGGTAAGGAGTCGATTTTGGTGGATGACCAAATAACCTTGTGGTTCAAGCAAATATTTGTGTGTGCCCGTGAGGCAAGAGCTAAAGGATGTGTTGTTAAAAGAGGCTCATGAGTCGTTGTATTCGATTCATCCAGGCAGTACCAAAATGTATCAGGACATTAAGGATAAGTATTGGTGGCCAAGCATGAAGCGTGAGATCGCTGAGTATGTAGCCCTTTGTGATGTTTGTCAGAGAGTAAAGGCAGAGCATCAGAGACCTGCAGGTTTACTATAGCCATTGAAAGTTCCCGAGTGGAAGTGGGAAGAACTTGGTATGGACTTCATAGTCGGTCTGCCTAAGACCAAAGAGGGCTATGATTCGATTTGGGTCATTGTGGACCGATTGACCAAAGAAGTGGAAAGATCCCGATTGATCGCGCCTCGTGGCTGCATCGGAGCCGTCCGAACCCCGCCCGTTCCGCGCCCGCGCCGTCCCCGATCCGGACGCCTCGGTTCGCGTGATAAAACGTCGTCGCCAACTCGGTTCGCGTGCCCGCTCGTCGCCGCCGCAAAACCCTCGTCGCCGCCGCTGGAACCGCTCCGCCGCCAGCTGCGTTGCCCCGCCGCCGTCCCCGACGTCGCCGGAGCCACCTCGTCGCCGTTCCCGCCGCCGGTGAGTCGAGTCGCCTCTGCATCGCCGCTCGCCTCGCTCGCGCCTCTCCTCGGTCGCCACGCCGTCCGCTCGCAGACTCGCGCGCGCGCGCCACGCCCGCGACGCCTCGCGTGCCTCGCCGACACGCATCGCCGATCCACCCCGCATCGCGCGATCTCCGCCGTCCACCGCACCCGCGCCACAAGACTCGCGCCCGCGGCGCCGCGCGGCGAGCCATGCCACGCTGCCGGCGATCCGCCTGTCGCCGCGCCGCGCTGCTCCATCGCCGCCGCTTCGCCAGATCCGCCGCGCGCCGCCGCGACCGTCGGATCCCCGCCGCCGCCGCCCACGTCGCGCCCGCGCGCAGCGTCGACCCTAGGCCACGCCGGCCGAGCCGCCCTCGAGCCACGTGGCAGCCACGTCAGCCGGGTGACACGTGGCAAGATATGCCGCCGCCACGCCGACCCTAGCGCCGTGTCGCCCGCCGCCCCGCGCCTTTGTTTCGTGGACCGAGTCCACGGTGGACCCGGCTTCCCGTGCGCCACCCACAAAGACAAGAGCTTTTCCGAATTTTCCCGATTTATTTTTAGGTTAAATTTTCCGAGAGCCCGTTCTCCTCCGTCCTAGCTCCGATTGACCCCGTTCTTTTTTCTAAATTCATCTAAAATCGAGCTCTAGCTGTTGGTTCTGGTTTTGTGAATTTTGGAGTTCATTTGCTTATCATTTTATGTATTTCTTTGTTTTCGGTCGTTTTCTCTCTCGTTAGATTCGGATTCCGAGGAGCGTGTTTCGCGCTCAAGACCGTGAGTACCTCACGAGCATAACCAAGGCAAGTCGTGTCCTTTGATCATGTTGAACCCAGTTTTGCAATCTATTATTTAATTATTTTGTTTTAAATTACATCGCATTGCTATTTTTATTCAAACCTTTGCACTGGTAGTTATCGTCCCAATTGAGATTATACCTCCTTGATACTTTGGAATACCATGACGCCATTGTCACCATAGGTTGGGTAATTTACTAGTGATGCTAGATTATTTGTCACATGGGTTGGTACGATTAGACTGCTTAGCTGGCTTAAATTTACGATTGATCTCATCAGCACATGTTAATCATTAATTTGACTTAATGACATATGGAACTGTGGTTGGTGCCACATGTATTAAAATTTGTGCCACGTCATTGGTGTGACGTTGGCTTGGTTATACAAATTGGTGTTTCACTCGGGCGAGTGATCGTGCAATAAAGGGGGAGGTGCAGTTGCACTTCGGGGATGTGGTAGCCTCGCTTGGGTAATACTAAGGACTTAACTTTGTGCGTCATTGATCTGAGCTTAATCGTGCAAACCACATGTCTATTATGGGATGGATCTGGCTGATTAATTTGTAATATTTCAATTCAATTCTGCCATTGTGATGGATATGGTTGCTGATTTCCATGTGGCGCAAGGGGGGGTGTGATGCGAAACCCTAGCGGGCAGGATTGTGTTGAGGTAGAGCATTGTAAAGGCCTTGTTGTGATTTCCTGAGATCGAGGCTAATCACATCGTGTGGGTACAGTTGTGCAACCTCTGCAGAGTGTAAAACTATTCGAATAGCCGCGTCCTCGGTCATGGACAATGCTCGGTGATTTCACACGAGGGTTAGTGTTTCACTTATAACTTGGTGGTTTATGTTGGGAGTGGACAGGTAGTTCACTGTTGGTTTAACTTGTGAATTGGTGTTCACAAGTGGTTCATGTTTACTCCTTTGATTATTCATTATTACTGTTTTCAGTTAACTTTCGCTTTCAAGTTATTTATTATATTTCATCGAGAAATGCCTTTATGCAAATTAACCTTTCAGTCTTCCTTTGGTAAGCCTTGCATATTATATTGCATTCATTGTTACAAACGACTTGCTGAGTACCAATGTACTCACGGCTTTACGCCTATGTTGCTCAATTGAGGGAGAGGAGTACTATCAGCAGGAGGTTCCAGAAGGAGAGTACTACGACGACTTCACGTCTTAGGCTTCGTTCTCCACTCGATAGCCTGTGGGCTTGTCGATTGGCCGCTACGCTTTATTTTGGATTTCCGCTGCTATTTTGTTAAGCCCTTCCGGCTAAAGATATTGTAAGCTTGGCTATAAGGTCATAATTTTGATATTTTATCGATATTCGAGTTTTCCTTTATTATTGTTGTGTGTATGACTGTGATGACATCTCCGAATTGTCAACAATAGATGGAATACGAGGAGTATTACCCTTGTATGGAGGAGACCTATTATAGGTCGAGTCCATCCACAACTAGGCATAGTTGAGTACAGTCACCTAGGATGCCAATCATCCTTTTCCATAAAGGATGCATTATGATCTCATTATCACATTGTAACATCCTATTTTTTAGAGTTATTTGAAGCTTTTAAAATTAAAATTCACCATGGGAATTTTTTAAAAATTAATTCAAGCTTAAAAATGAATTTTTATTAATTAAAAGGATTTAATGACTAAAGTAAACATTAATATTTTCTAAAAATATTTTATTTAGGTTCCTTGTGCTTCAAGAATTTTTTAGAGAATTTTTTAGATTTATTTTCTATTTTCTATAGCTCATGTTATTTTCTCCCAAATTCTAAAAATAGAAAAACCCCCAAAATCCTAAAATCAACCAGGCCAAGCCCACTACTGTTCATTCGGCCCAACCCACAGCCTTTCTATCTTGCCACGCATCAGAATCGGTCGCCCACCACCTACATCTAAGCCGCCAGCTCCCCTTGCCTCAGCCGCCGTCCGATCGCCATGTGTCCTTCATCTAGAGGCCCTGGTACTGTGCATCTGTTCCATCTGTCACTGATAACTCGATCTTTTGCATTACCGTGCATTGCCCATCAAATCATCCTAGCACTGTTCTTCATCTCCGTCTTCGCCGTCGTTCTCACGACAAACTCCTCAGCGTTAGTGTCATCGTCGTCCACGTTATAAAAGCCGTTGCGTCCCTCATGTTTCGCATCCCTCACAGCCATCACTGTTTCTCACCTGCACCGTCCACATCCGTGGTGAACCAAGTGCCATCATCCCCACCATCATCCTCCACATCGGCAGCTGTCATCTTTGTCTATGAGATCATCATCGCTGTTGTCATCTCCATCGAGTGCCGTCGCTTGACAAGACAATCTCTGCCCCCATTCGCCGAGCCACCAGTGAGCTTTGCACCACCTTGCCTCACCTCCTTCACCGCTCAAACCCATCACGCCACCCATCTAGCCTATTCGTCGCTGCCTCAGTTCGAGCGCCAGCCAACGCCAGCCGTGACATCACCTCGCACCCGCGCCTCATGACCCTTTGAATTCTCTGTGAACCCCATCCACCGTGCATTGGTCTCACTGATGCATGGGGCCCACGAGTTAGACGCACTGTTCCAAAGACTCATAGACCAGCTGATTCAATAGTCAAGTCAGCCATGCCACGTAGGCGTCCATGTTACCCCTAATCCTACCTAGCAGCCACGAGTTAGTCCACGTTATCGCCACATCAGCAACTGAGCCGAGTTACCCAGCCACGTCAGCTACCACATGTCATGCCACATCGCTATGCCAGTTCAGCTATCATGTCAGCCCTAGTGTACACATGTCCTACCATGTCACTGCTACATCAGCCCAAGAAGCCCAATCAACTGCCACGTCAGCTGATGACGTAAAAATTCCTATTTTCCTTTAGACAAATAATTTGGCTAAAAAATAAAATAGATGTTGACATCATAATTAGGAGTTTCCTATAGAAAATTAAATCAAATAAATCATATTTTTCTTTTTCTTTAGAATTCAATCTTCCGAGAGCTCGTTCTTCTTCGTCCTAACTCCAATTGATCTGATTCTTTTTTAAATTCATCTTAAATTAAGCTCTAGTTTTGAAGTTTTTAGAGTTCATTTGAATTTTATTTATGCTTCATTATATTTTCTCCCTCATTAAATAACGTCTTTGAAGGAGTTGAAGTAAGATTTTAAGATCACGAGCCATTAACCGAGTAAGGCCATGGCATGTCATGTCCTTTGATCATGTTGAACCTAGTTTTTAAATCTATATATTTATTATTTTATTTTTAATTATCATGCATTACTATTTTGTTACAAATCATTATACTTGATAGTTATTGTCCAATTTGACTAATTCCACATTGATAAATTGAATGCTATGATTCCATTGTCACAATAGGATAAAAAATTATCTAGTAATGCAATACTAGTTGTCACATGGGTTGTACCTCTATGCTTAGCCATGCTTATAGTTATGTTGGATTCATCATCACATGTCATCAATTAATTAATTTGACTTAATTAGATATTGAATCATAGTTATAGCCACAGTTATAAAATTTGTGTGCCATGATATTGGTGTGTCATTGGTGTTTGTTATATAAAATTGGTTCCACTTGGGTGAGTGATCGTGTAATAAAGGGGGAAGTGTGGTAAGCACTTCGAGGAATGTGAATGTCTCGTCTGGGTAATGACTAAGGACTTAACTTTATGCACCATTGATCTGAGTCTTACCATGCAACCACATGTCTAGTATGGGATAGACCTGGCTGATTAATTTGTGATATTTTAATTTTCACTTTGCCATTATGAAGAATATGGATGCTAATTTTCATAAGGTGCAAGAAGGGGGCAATTATCGACTAGGTGGTTAATCTACTCAACGGTGAAACCTTAGTAGGCAAAAATGAGTTTGAGGTTGAGCATTGTAAAAGTCTTATTGTGATTTTTTTACGTAGAGATAATCACATCATGTGGGTAAAGTTGAGTAACCTCTGTAAAGTGTAAAACTATTCGAATAACCGTATCATCGATTATAGACAATGTACGATGATTTCACATGAAGAGTAGATATTTCATAAAAATTTGGTTGGGATAAGTTTGGAAAGTGAATGATCAGTTCACTTGTGGTTTATTCAATTCCTTTATTTATTATTATTATTATTTTCTTTAAAGTTTACTTTCAATCTATTTATTATATTTACCTTAAATAATTGTTTTCTACAAAGTAACCACTCATCTATCAATTGGTAAGTTTTGCATATTATATTGTATCATTGTTATAAATGACTTGCTGAGCACCAATATACTCATGGTTTTATGCGTATTGTTTCTCAGTTGAAGAAGAGGAACCATATCATTTGCTGGTACCTGAAGGAAGATATTTCGACAACTTCGTGGATTAAGACTTTACTTCCCAGTCGATTGCCTATGGGCATGTCTAGTGGCTACTATGCTTATTTATATTTTTCACTGCTAATTTCTTTAGCCCTTCAGGTTATTATTTGTAAGTTGTCCATAAGGTTGCAACTTTAATAATTAATAATATTTGAGTCTTTTTCTTTCTTAAATTGTGTATATGGTCGATATTTCATCTTTGTTTATACTGTGTACACTATCGTGATCCTAGATTGGTGCAGTATACACAGAGTGTCTGGATTTACAGATTTGGGTCTCGACATAGATGCCTGGCATTCATGCCTGAACTCCAAGTAGTATGCTGGCCACAGTGGTTTTGACAGATAAACATGGAGTAGTTTGATGGGTCTCAAAATCCCATCAAATTCCTTCAGATTTACACGACTGCAGTTCGAGCAGCAGGAGAAGGGCATGTCATGGCAAATTACCTTTTGATTATGCTCAAGGAATCTACTCGATCGTGGTTGCCAAATCAACTACTGGAGTCAATCTACTCGTGGCAACACCTCTATGATATTCTATTAGCCAATTTTCAAGGTACATACAACCACCTTGGGAAGAAGGACAACCTGCACAGGATGAGGTAGAATAGCAACGAGACCTTATGATAATTCATCAGACATTTAGTTAGGTTCATAAATTCCATTCCGAAGGTTTCTGACACTTCTGTCATCAGGGTATTCAAGCAGGGAGTCCATAATAGGAGGTTCACAGAGGATATCATTTTGAATCCTCCAACTATGGTCACCAAGCTCTTCGAGATAGCTGATCATTATGCGACTGCTGCTGAAGTAGTCAAGTGGAGCAAGACCATCAACCAAGCTGATCAAAGTACCAAAGAGGTAGGCGAAGGTGGCAAAAGGAAGGAGAAGGCCAAGAAATCCAAGAACAAGGCAAAGAGTCAAACGCCTCAAGCTAGAAGTTCCAAGGAGTTCTTGGCCATGGGCAATAAGGAGCCACAGAATGCCATGCAGTACTCCGATCGGTGTAAGGGCAAAGTCCCCATACGAAAAGACAACAAGCCTAGGTGGTGCCCTCTCCATAAAAAGGAAGGACATAATCTTCACAATTGCTAAGTTTTCCAACGAAAACTCGAGGACTACTACTCCGGCAGAGGACCACTCCCTGCATTTGAAGAGTTGGGACAAACGAGTGGTCAGAAGCAGTCGGATGATGACAAAGAGATGCCATTTTAGGATCCAAAGCATACCATCAAGCACATCTATGGAGGATCTTTGGCATTAGAATCAAAACAGGAGTATAAAGCTATTGAACAAGAGGTAAACTCCATTGACCCTCCTCTTGTTAGTAATCTTCCTAAGTGGTCAGAAGTTACCATCTCCTTTGAGAAAATTAACTGTCCGATCCCTTCGACTAGACCAGGTCGGTTTTCGATTGTGATCGAGTCTGTCATCAATAACTGTTGAGTGAATTGAGTGTTGATTGATGATGGTAGTTCTTCAAATATCTTGTTTGTAAGTGCTCTGAACAAGATGCAAGTTCCTCGAACCAGAATAAAGCCTATCGATACTCATTTTATGGGATTGTACTAGGATCTTCAGCCAAGCAAATTGGTCAATTTTCTTTACCTGTTACATTTGGTTCTCCAGGCAACTTTAGAATAAAGAAAATCTCTTTTGATGTGGTCAACTTCGACACGGCGTACAATGCCATACTTAGACGATCAACTCTGGCATGCTTTTTTATTGTTGCTCACTATGCATATCAATGTCTTAAGATGTTAGGTCCCAAAGGAGTAATCACAGTCTATTGTGATAAAAAGATGGCACTTACATATGATCGCAAGTCCCATAAAATGGCTGACCAGTTACCAACTCGAGAAGCAAGCAAGGAGTAGCCTTCGATCAATCGCTACAAACCCAAAGCTGCATTGAAGATGAACGAGCAAGTGAAAGAAGTTCCTCCTTCAAAGGAGCCTTCGAAGACTATTCGAATCAGGGTTGCTTATGACCCCGCATAGGAAGACACCCTCATCACCTTTCTCTGGGCAAACACAGATGTCTTCGCATGGCAACCATCCGACATGCCTAGGGCCCACAGGGAGGTGCTTGAGCACAGGCTAGATCTACGGCCTGACAGGAAGCCTATAAAACAAAAATTATAGAGATTTACACCAGATCAACGGGAAGCTATTAGGTCAAAATTAGACAAGCTACTGAAAGCAGACTTTATAAGAGAAACTAACCACTCAGAGTGGTTGGCTAACCCTGTAATAGTTAAGAAGTCTAATAGTAAGTAGCGTATATGTATAGATTATACTGATCTAAATAAAGCTTGTCCAAAAGATGATTTCCCTCTTCCTCATATTGATCAATTAGTTGACTCGACTGCTGGTTGTGATGTATTATGATTTCTATATGCATACTTTAGTTATCACCATATTAGTATGTCTCTAGAAGATGAAAAGAAGACTATATTTATTACACCATTTGGAGTATTTTGCTATATCAAAATGCTATTTGGTTTGAAGAATGCTTTTCCAACTTTTCAACATTTGATGCAATTGACATTTTTTACTTCAACTAGGCTAAAATTTGGAAGCCTATGTTGATGATCTAATCACAAAAAGCATCAAACGACTTAATCATATTTCAGATCTATAGGAAATATTTGACAACCTTAGAAAGCATTGGTTGAAACTCAATTCTGAGACATGTATATTTGGAGTTTCTTCAAGAAAGTTGCTCAGAGGCAAATCCTAAAAAGATAAAGGCCATTGAGCAAATGCACCCTCTGACCACTAAGAAAAACTCCAAAAACTCATAGGGTGCATGACAACTTTAAGTCGATTCATAGCACGATTGGGGGAAAAGGACTTCCCTTCTTCAAACTTCTAAGGAAGCATAAGGGTTTTGAGTGGTCGAAGGAGGCTAACGACGCCTTCAAGAATGTCAAGAGATATCTTAAGAGTGCTTCTATTTTGGTTTCTCTGAAACCAAAAAAGATGCTCTTAATATATCTAGCTACCATGCCATAGGTAGTAAGCGCAGTACTAGTCGCAGAGCATGAGAATGTCCAACGACCTAAGGAGTGCTACCCACAGGTTCAAAAACATTAATATGCCCTCCTCAAGTCTTCAAGGAAGTTAAGGCATTATTTTCAGATGCATAAAATTATTGTGTCATCTGAGTTTCCCTTAGGAGAGGTCCTCTAGAATAGGAAAATAGCGAGACACATGGCAAAATGGTCGGTGGAACTTGGATAGTTCGACCTCTATTTTGTGTGGCGAACGGCTATTAAATTCCAGATCTTGGTAGACTTTATCGCTGAATGGACAAATCCTAAACCTGTTCAGGATCTCTAATACAATTTCCATGACTAGTGGATTATGTACTTTGATGGGTCGCTTATGCTTAGTGGCTCGGGGGTTGGGTGGTCCTAGAATCTCCTACGGGAGAGATATTAAAGTATGTCACTCAATTAAACTTTCTAGCCACTAATAATGTGGCCATATACAAAGGTTTGTTGACTGGCATACGAGCTGTGAAAGCACTCGGGATTCGTCAACTACTCATGAGAGTACCAATGCTATGTTCGACCAAGTCTCAGTGCTTGTCAGAAGTCAGGAAGTTTCACAAGTATTTTTTTGGTTTCAAGATATAATATATCCCTCAAGAGGATAATTTTCTCGTTAACCAATTGGCTTGATTGGCTTCTTCCCAATCGCAAGTACAAATAGGAGTCTTTTTTGGAACAACTCCAGAAGCAACTCCTAATGAAGTAGCCTCTCTAGAATACAAAGATACCTGGATGGGACCCATCTATGAGTTCACGATGAGAAGCGTGATTACTCGATTTGGAGTCCTAAGTTGAATAATTACAGACAATGGTAAGCAATTTTTGAGTACAAGATTCCAAGAATTTTGCAATGTATTTGGTACCAAACTGTGTTATGCCTCAGTTGCCCATCACCAAAGCAATGGGACGGTCAAAAGAATGAATGGCCAAATAATACAAGGGATTAAAACTTGGATCCTCAACACTCAAGGACTTGGGAACAAGAATTACCCTCGGCTGTCAAGCTCATTGGTCCACATACATCAGTATGTACGAGTGCCAATAAGTCATTTGCCCGTTCACCTTGACCGGTGAAAGGTACCTTTGTCATCTTGCCAAGTAAACAAGATTCGCATGTCTCTAATGATTCAAAATCAAATGAGTGCAGAATACCATCTCTATGGAGCCTCTGCATGCGTTTCTCATTTATGTGACCTAAGCGACAGTACCAAATAAACGTGGGATTCAAATCATTCGACGTTGCCTCTTTGCATTAATGTTATAGACCGGTGACCCTTCAAGAGTAAGAACGTATAACCCATTCACCAATGGAGTATGACAATAGAACATATCTTTGAAATAAAGAGAACAACCATTGTCCATAGATTTAAAGTCATAACCTTCTGCTTGCAAACATGAAACAGAAATAATGTTCTTTGAAAGAGATGGAACACAATAACAATTATTCAATTCCAAAACTAATCCTGAAGGTAAAAACATGCATGATTCCAAGAAAGGTTTTCTACCTATGTCACATGGTATAAATCTTAGCAAGAATCAGTGTCCTAGTACACCTGATGAGCGGGATAAAATGAATGCGATTCCATATGCTTCGGCTATTGGGTCCATTATGTATGCCATGCTTTGTACACGTCCAGATGTTTCGTATGCTTTAAGTGCTACGAGTAGATACCAGTCAGATCCAAGTGAAAGTCACTAGATTGCCGTAAAGAACATCTTGAAGTACTTGAGAAGAACTAAAGATGTGTTTCTTGTCTATGGAGGTGAGGAAGAGCTCGTTGTAAATGGTTACACCGATGCTAGCTTCCAAACTGACAAAGATGATTTTAGATCGCAATCTGGATTTGTGTTCTCTGCTGAATGGCGGTGCGGTAAGTGGAAGAGTTCCAAGCGACAACCGGTTGTTGATTCTATAACGGCCGAGTACATAGCAGCTTACGAAGTCGCCAAAGAGGCTTTGTTTGGATCAAGAAATTTATTTCGAGCTTGGTGTGATGGCTAGTGCCTCCAGCCCAATGGACCTCTTCGTGACAATAGTAGGGCCATTGCACAAGCCAAGGAGCCTAGATCGCACTAAGTCCAAGCACATTTTACGGCGATTTCATCTCATCCGCGAGATAGTGGAGAGAGGCGATGTGAAGATATGCAAAGTACAAACGGATTTGAACATTGCAGATCCGTTGACAAAGCCACTTCCCCAGCCAAAGCATAAGGCTCACACTAGGGCAATGGGTATTAGATACCTACATGGTTGACTCTAGTGCAAGTGGGAGACTGTTAGTGATATGCCCTAGAGGCAACATGGAGATGTTGTATATCACATACTATGTTTATGATACATTACTTTGTTCCTTGGAATAGACATCATCATTATTGATCAATGAGTATGTGACTTATTCATGAGACTCTTAAATACTAAAATGTTGTTATTTCTAAATGATCCCTGATCGTATATCATATGAGGAATAAATATGATTCAAAGACAAAGATCAGCATATGTATTGATTGATGATCATGTCTCATGGATGATGGTATGGTGATACCAAATCAATAATATGGACATGTGTTAGTGAACATATGTTGGATAGACCTGCCATGAGACACTGCAGAGATTCCATGTGTCATCAGTTGGTCTTAAGTAGTGTTTATGTAGAATCCTTAGACTTGAGATCATCATGGTTCCCAACATGAGTAGTAGCTTATTTTGGGACTACTAAACACTACTCCGTAACTGGGTAGTCATAAAAGTAGTCTTCGGGTTTACTATGAAACATGTAGTGGGATGTGAATGATCAAGATAGAATTTGCCCCTCCTTATGGGAGAGATATCTCTAGGCCCCTCGATGTAATGGATTATGAAAGTGCATGACCATGCCAAGGTGATTGAGGAGTCAATCATAAGTTTATAATCCATCACGGAATCGAGAGAGTGATTGAGCTATTAAGAGGATGACACAGGTCTCGCCTTGAGCTCAATCTATATCGTGAGGCAAAGGGATTCGTACATAAGAGAACATTACGAGTTCAGTGATATGATCTTTACATATACTTTGGGGTTAATATGTCTTACTAGAGGCCGCTATTAACATGGTAACCGAAAGGCGTTTCGGGTCACGACCAAGTATACGTGAACCTCTGGTCGCACGCTTAACGGGTTGGAACACTAATTCGAATATGATTCGGATATGGGCTCAATTCGGATAGAGATCCGAATAGACTCCTATTGGGCCTCGGTCCACGAGGCTCACGTGAGGAGGTCTATATATGGAGGCGAGGCGAGAGGGATTCGTCCTGTTAACATCTAGCAAAACCCTAGCCACCACCTCCCGAGCCAAACCCTAGCCGCTCACGAGTGCTAGTACACTCGCGATCGGCGTTCACCCGGACGTGTGGATACCGGTGGAGGCGCTGCTCGTTGCGTGTTGATCGGCGTGCGTGGAGGAGACGATCTGTTCGGGACGATCGGCTACTTCCACTACTACCTCGGCGCGTGATTGGATCGGTTTCCAATTCTTCTTCACGCACTGCTGCGGCTCGAGTGGTAACAATCCATGATCCTAGCATGATGTTCTTGGGTGCGCGATAGAAAAGTTTTGTTTTCTGCTTCCGTAGCCTACACGTATTCGTTTAGTGGTATCAGAGCCATCTTGCTTAGTTTGGAATCTGGATTAGCGTATATGTAGATATGCGGTAGTAGTAGATTAGATCTATTACAGTCTAGATCAGGTGGTTCATATGATGAATCGGTGGTAGCACGGGTTGATGAGATTAATCGGTCATAAGGGGTTGAAATAGGTATGAGTTGATAGCATCATAAGGCCAAAAAGATTAGTTCGTGCTCCTTCTTTGATGTACGCACGACTTGCCCCTACCGGCTGGAATCACCATCGGGGTTAACTGCGCGCACAATCAGTAGATCGAGCCAACAGATCGAGGTCTTGTGTTGTGGTCTCCTCAAGTATACCGATCGCGATGATCAATATGATTGATCTAATGAAAATTGAGACATTTTGAATGGCTCAGATTTGGGTTGATTTGATCGGCTCGATAAGATTTTCATAGCGATTTCATAGATGCAATCTATGTAATTCATGAGGTTTCGGCGCTGCCACAAACCCACGGGGCGCTCCCCCTCGACCCCGCCACGACCGGTCAGCGGGACCGCCGTGTGTATCCCCCCTTGTATAGCGTCTTGGGTTCACATCGTTAGGTAGAATGCGATTCTACGTCTAACTTGTTTTTGCAGGGAATGATGTGAATAGTATGGCCCTATAGCTTATTTGAATGTATGAGATGTATGTGATGCATGTAACATTCGTTCATGGCCTGTGTGTCATGATTATTTCAGCTATTGTTAGCTGTATATATTGTATTTAACGACCTGCGTGTCGACCTTAATGCTTGAATCTATCTTTGTAATCTTCAATTTCTAGCTATTATAGGTAGTAGCCTAGTTTTGAGGTTACAAGCTTTTAAGCATGGTGGCCTAAAGGAGTGATGTGGATGATGGAGATCGTCTACACCTACTTGGAGATGGATATCACCATTTTTGGGCCATACTACTTCACAGTTAAATGTGTTTATCTATGATGTTATCTATCTTATTCTTATGCAATGATATATGTGATATGTTGCTTTGGTAGGATAGAATCCCTCTTAAAATTAGGTGTTAATGCCCTTCCATATGCTGCACCAAAAGATAATGATCACCGCATGGCAGGTCTACCAAAGTAGAGTGCCATCGGTTATCATCATCATTTGAGGTAGATGTCGGACATCTACATGCGGAAGCATTTGGTTTACTTAACAAGGTTATCAAAATAGTTTTGGAGCTTGGGGCATAGATTGGGGCCGAGGCATACTAATGTCACCCAAAGTAGAGTCACATAGAGATGTGATTAGCAAGGTGTTGCTTACCCATGTCACTAGTTTTCTAGCCGTGATGCCAAAGCTCACTAGGAATTAGTGAAATGAGGATCTTTACCCACTATGTAACTTAGAGGGAGTTTTTGTTGCAAAACTCATAGTGGGAGTCTTTTGATAAATAGTTTAATAAAAGATGAACATAAACATAGTGCTAAACTTTGCATATTCTTATGTTGTAGATCATGTCAGCTAACGCCGCATCCAGTACTTTTAATTTGCGATCTGTTCTTGAGAAAGAAAAACTCAATGGAACAAACTTTTTGGATTGGTATCGCAACTTGAGAATTGTTCTCAAGCAAGAGCGCAAGAAGTATGTCCTTGAGTCTCCTTACCCCGAAGACTTGCCTGATAATGCTACTGTGGCTGCACGGAGAGCTTATGAGAAGCAAACGAATGATTGCCTTGATGTGAGCTGTCTCATGCTTGCCACAATGTCCTCTGAGCTTCAGAAGCAATATGAGAACACAGATGCCTACAATATCATTGTGGGGCTACATGGTATGTTTGAGAACCAAGTAAGGGCTGAGAGGTTCAATACTTCAAAGTCCTTATTTGCGTGCAGACTTGCAGAAGGGAATCCCGTCAGCCCTCATGTGATTAAAATGATTGGCTACATTGAGAGTCTGGAAAAGCTTGGTTTTTCCCTTAGCCAAGAGTTGGCTACTGATGTGATTCTCCAGTCGCTTCCCCCGAGTTTTGAGCCATTCATAATGAACTTTCACATGAACAACCTGGACAAGACCCTGGCTGAGTTGCATGGGATGCTAAAATCTACCGAGGAAAGCATTAAGAAAAACAGCAATCATATGATGATGATGCAGAAAGGCAAGGGCAAGCCCTATGTCAAGAGAAGCGCGGTCAAAAGAAAGAAAGCTCCTGATGCGATCGCGAGCAGTTCTAAGGCCAAGAAAGACAAGAAGGCGATGCTCATCCCGATGCGATTGTTTCTCTGTAAGCAATCGTGGACATTGAAAAGGAACCGCCCAAAGTACTTGGAGGATCTTGAGAAGAAGAAGGAAGTATGACTTCCACTCGGTATAAATGTTATAGAAATCAATATTGCTACTTCTTCCACTAATTCTTGGGTATTTGATACGGATCGGTTGCCCACATTTGCAAATCGTTGCGGGGGCTAATAAGAAGTAGAAGTTTGAGGAGGAGCGAAGTGGATCTTCGCGTTGGCAATGGAGCAAAAGTTGCTGTGGGTAGCTGTTGGCACCATGCCATTGTCTTTACCTTCGTGATTAGTTTTGGAATTGAATAATTGTTATTGTGTTCCATCTCTTTCAAAGAACATTATTTCGCTTCATGTTTGCAAGCGAAGGTTATGACTTTAAATCTATGGACAATGGTTGTTCTCTTTATTTCAAAGATATGTTCTATTGTCATACTCCATTGGTGAATGGGTTATACGTTCTTACTCTTGAAGGGTCACGGTCTATAACATTAATGCAAAGAGGCAACGTCCAATGATTTGAATCCCACGCTTATTTGGCATCGCCGCTTAGGTCACATAAATGAGAAACGCATGCAGAAGCTCCATAGAGATGGTATTCTGCACTCATTTGATTTTGAATCATTAGAGACATGCGAATCTTGTTTACTTGGCAAGATGACAAAGGCACCTTTCACCGGTCAAGGTGAACGGGCAAATGACTTATTGGCACTCGTACATACTGATGTATGTGGACCAATGAGCTTGACAGTCAGAGGTGGTTTTCAGTACTTCATAACTTTTACTGATGACTTTAGTACATATGGGTATATCTACCTGATGAAGCATAAGTCCGAATCCTTTGAAAAGTTCAAAGAATTCCAAAATGAAGTGCAAAATCATTTAGGCAAGACAATCAAGTTTCTACAATCTGATCGTGGAGGCGAGTATTTGAGCCATGAGTTTGGCAATCATCTAAAGGATTGTGAAATTGTTCCACAATTGACTCCGCCAGGAACACCTCAATGGAATGGGGTATCTGAACGGAGAAATCGCACCTTATTAGATATGGTGCGCTCCATGATGAGCCAAAGTGATCTTCCGTTGTCTTTTTGGGGTACGCTCTTGAAACGACCAGCGTTCACACTAAACGGGGTTCCATCAAAATCGTGAGAAAAGACACCATATGAGATGTGGACAGGACAACGTCCTAGCTTGTCTTTTCTTAAGATTTGGGGATGTGAGACTTATGTAAAACGTTTACAATCTGATAAGCTCACTACTAAATCTGATAAATGCTTCTTTATCGGGTATCCTAAGGAAACAAAAGGATATTACTTTTATAATCAAGGAGAAGGCAAAGTGTTTATCGCCCGGCATGGTGTCTTCTTAGAGAAAAAATTTCTCTCAAGAAGGGATAGTGGGAGCACAGTGCAACTTGAAGAAATTCAAGAAACACCTATTAACGTTTCAGCTCCTACAGAACCACAACAGGATGAAAAAACTGTTGAAGAACCTGTTGTGGACACACCAGCACCTCGTAGGTCAGAAAGGTCACGTCGTGCACCTGAGAGGTACATGTTCTTGACTACTCAACAACGGGATATTTTGTTGTTAGACAACGATGAGCCTAAGACCTATGAAGAAGCGATGGTGGGACCAGACTCGGAGAAATGGCTTGAAGCCATGAGATCCGAAATTGAATCCATGCACAGTAATCAAGTTTGGAACTTGGTTGATCCACCTGATGGTGTTAAAACCATTGAGTGCAAATGGGTTTTCAAGAAAAAGATAGACATTGATGGAAATGTTCACATCTATAAAGCGCGATTGGTGGCCAAAGGTTTCAAACAAATTCAAGGTGTTGATTATGATGAAACTTTTTCGCTCGTCGCAATGCTAAAGTCTATTCGGATCATTCTAGCGATTGCTGCATATTTCGACTATGAAATATGGCAAATGGATGTCAAAACAGCTTTCCTTAATGGAAATCTGAGTGAGGATGTGTACATGACACAGCCCACGGGTTTTGTCGATCCGCAATCAGTTGGAAAGATATGCAAGCTCCAAAGATCCATTTATGGATTAAAGCAGGCATCTCGGAGTTGGAACATTCGTTTTGATGAAGTAATCAAAGGGTTTAGTTTCATCAAGAACGAAGAAGAGCCTTGTGTTTACAAAAAGGCTAGTGGGAGCGCACTCGTATTTCTGGTCTTATATGTGGATGACATATTACTGATCGGAAATGACATTCCTTTGCTCGAATCTGTTAAGTCTTCATTAAAAAATAGTTTCTCTATGAAAGACTTAGGAGAGGCAGCATATATTCTGGGCATCAAGATCTATAGAGATAGATCAAAAAGGCTAATTAGATTAAACCAAGATACGTACATTGACAAGGTGTTGAAAAGGTTCAACACAATTCACACGACTCCCAGTCAGGCACAATTTACATGACTCCCAGTCAGGCGATAGGTGAAACTCCATTTTTCCTAGTTTTGGGGGCTGAAGCCATGCTTCCTCCAAAGATTTGGTTGACAAGGGTTATGAACTTCTACAACTCTAACCAAGAGCAATTTCAAGCAGATGACATCAACCTACTCAAAGAGAAGAGGAATCAAACCTTAATTCATTCGGTAGTCTATCAACAAGCCATGCATAAATACTGTAGGTGACTTGGTATTGAAGAAAATTCAATCTCAGTCTAATCGGAACATGCTTTCCCCTAAGTGAGAAGGTGCGATCCTTACATAGTGTTCAAAGTTACACAACTAAGCTCAGTACGACTTGCTATGGAAGACGGTCAGATTCTCTCAAACTCTTGGAACATCGACCAATTATGTAAATACTATGTATAACATTTCTACTCTTTCAGTAAGATTTTTAGTTCATTCAATCGTTATTTTTGTATGTTGAGTATAGCTTCTTTTATGTTTGTTTAACCACTTCTGGTACGTTCAATTTGTTCAAACTGGCCGGAGAAGGAAACATTCCTAGTTGAAGTCTCTCCTCCCTGTATGTGGTCCTGCCCACTAGAAGGAGCTTCCTAGTATCATACTATTTTGAACTCTTGCTATTAGCACAAAACAATTGAGTTGACTGGGAAAAAGTTGAATAGATATAAAAGAAGGAACTCTAAGTGTTTGTCCTTTTATCATTTATATCTTCGATTTGATTAACCTAGTCAAGGAAAGGTAATGTCACCTAGTCGAAGCCTTTCCTTTTTACATGTGGTCCTACCCACTAGAAGGAACTTCCTAGTGTCGACTCGTTCCTAACTTTTTCTACCAGAACATGACAATCGAAGTCGACAACAATAATCAGATAAACTACTCTACTCTCTACATACTTAATTCTATACTATTTGTTTCGTTTATCCACATAAAAAAAGTAAATAGTTAGGGGCTAAGATAGAATTATCAATATAACTTTGATTCTTAGTTGTAATTTTACTTTCTTTCATTTCTTTTTGTCTTACGAGTACTAACTACTCAACAAGATGAATTACAGAAAAAAGAAGATGATTACATTAGCAAAAGGTTTGTTCTTACAAAGTTCCCTATTACAAACTGTTCTGATGAAGGAGAGCCAATTGCATCTCCTCTATGATCTTTTGACCAGTTGGCCCTAGTTCTTCGATCTGATGGGCTGCCTCTACTTCAGAGTAGTCAAATTGTAATGGATCGGTCGAAGGTTGAGGCTTTGGTCGCATGCCTTGAGTTTTTGCCAAGGCATAACTTGTGGCACTCTTAACAGCCTCTCTTATCAAGTTAGCCTGGTTGGTTTTTAGATTAGTTATGAGCCTTCTCTTAAGCTCTGATTTGTCATTCGATCATACTTGCATGAGTGGTTATGGTGTCCTCAAAAGGATAGATCTTCTTAGCAGCAAGCTCTTCGAGTAGATCATTTAGAAGAGATGCATTGCCTAGAAGGATGGTCTTCATCGATTGCATCTCCTCTTGACTATAAGTCAAATCCACTATGAGTTGCTTTATTTCAACTACAGCCTCTGCAAAGTAGAGTGAAGCTTAGTCAGAAAAGGTACTTCATAAAAGACTGGTTAGTAAGAACTGGTCAAAGGTAAAGATTTTCTTACATGCTAGTCGAGTCTCAATCTTCTCAACTTCATTCTTATGCTGATTTTCCAATGACTTGTTCTTCTGGTCTTTTTCCCTACCGATACAAGTAAGTTCATGGATCACTTTGGTTTTTTCTTTGACCTGAGTGTGGAGCTTACTCATTTCGACCTTTTTTTCTAGAAAAAGGAAAGAGTTAGAGAGAGACAAGAATGACATCCAAATAAGTAGGCGTAAGTTTGAAACTTACTGCATATTTTCTCTTGCAACTTGCTAGTTGCAGATTTCGCCTTTGAAAGCTCGATCATAAGGTTGGCGTTTTCCATCTTCAGCTTTTGCACCGCAACTTTCTCGTTATTGAGTGCATCAGCTAAAGATTTTTCATTGCTCTTAGACTTGTAAAGGTTAAAGGCAGACCTGAAGAACTATTCAAATCGTCGTAACAGAAAAAGACTATATGTACCAGTGACTTACCATTTCTCCACCTTCTTGGAGAGTTCAGAATTTTGCTGTCGTAAATAATGTGACGATGGCCCGATCATCCGAGAGGTATTGATAAGTCGATTGTGGAGATCACGACGTTGATGATCCAAAGGCTCCAACCAAAACAGATCGATCCCCTCGCAATCACTACACCTCTGCTCCGATAGTTATCAACCGTGCCGAATGCGGTTGACCTCACCAAGAAGGCTATGTCCTGCAAGCGAATCGAGAACACAAACAAGAGAGTAAAAGATGCAATCTGAAATTGTATTACGAATAAAGATTAAGTTCATAAGTTGGGGTTCTTCAACCGGACGTACGGTGAGACTGCTAAGCAGAATAAACTCTTAAGAAAAACCCGAGGAAAACTAAAGGGATACGACCTCCTTAAATAGGGGAGGGGGAAGCCGCACTTAACTAATAAAAGGGGGTGCGGTACTTTTGAGGGTCGGCCAACACACTTGGAAGCCGAACAGGACTCGATTAAAGGCCTATGGCCCACTTTGACTCGGACTAGAAAAATGACACAACTTGTTTTGCATTTTTTGATCGCCTCGGATGGAATTTCGAGATGAAACTAGATTCATCTGAAAGTAGACTCCAAAATCTTTCCAACGAGTACTCACGGGCCCCGAGAAACCTTTTGGATCAAAAGTTATGGCCGTTTGAAGTAGGCGCTGTCAATCAGTTCGAATATGAGTCGAACTCACGAATATGAGTTGGATTACGCTTGACGGTTCCACTTCTACACTTGAGCTTGCGTGGTTCTTCTCCATGGTTCCTAAGAACAAGAAAATCATAAGTCTTGGGAAGTATCGAATTCTCAGCGAAAATATTATTGACTCCTAAAAACGAGTTTACCTGATAGTTGAGTTGACGAGCACGTGTCCGAGTAATTGGACCTTGCCTATCATTCATGGAAGCAGTAAGAGGAGTGTTCATATCAGTAGAAGTGATGTCCTCATTAGTAAAAGCATGAGTTATCTGTGGTATTCAGCCACAGTAGCCATGTCTTCTAAAGCTCTCTAAATAAAGGAAGAACAGTGAGAGGTGTAACATCCTGATTTTCAAAGTTTATTTGAATCCTTTAAAAGAAAATACACCACTTGAATTTTTTTTAGATTTAATACAAGCTTAAATTAAATTTTTATTATTGAAAGGATTCAATATGAATAAAATAAATATTAACATGGGCTAAAAATATTGTATTTGGGTTCCTTGTGTCTCAAGGAATTTTTTATGAACTTTTTGGATTTATTTGTTATTTTCTATAGTTATTTTGATTTTATTTGAATTCCTTAAAATATAAAAAATCCTAAAAATCCTAAGCATAGTAATGGGCTGAGCCCATCACTGTTCAACCAGCCCATGCAATCCCAGCCATCTGATCTCATTTATGCCATGTGTCATCCATCCAGTTGTGCACCGAAGACGACCATCGAATCCCTCCTTTGTGACACGTGTCACGCATCTGAGAGGTTGTGTATTGTGCATCTGTGCAATCACCATCCACCATCTGATCTGCGCTAAGCCACATGGCGAGCTTCGGCCAGGCCAGCCACTATTCATCTTCCTAACGATTCCGCCACCGTCACCCTGTTTCACCTGCCGACTCCTTGGCGTCCGTGCATAAAAGGGCCGCCGCATCCCTCATATGGAGCACCCTGCAGCTGCCGTGCCATGCATTCTTGTCGCTTGCGCCGCGCTGTCGAGTCACCGTCGCCTTCCTGAACCACCGCCTTCATCTTCGTCTTCGGTAGCCACCACCTTCGTCTTCACCGCCGCCTCACACTGCCGTCGTTCAGTCATCGATTGCCACCAGTCGTCGAGCCGCCTTACCGTCGGTGAGTCGCCATCACAGAGTTGCCTTGCCTCACTCTAGCCACACCCCACCACTCTTGCTGCCTCGCTCATCCGTCTGCTCCCCAAGTGTCACCTTAGTTCGCGCACCATGCCAACGTCAGCATGCACCCGCGCCGATCGCGTCCCTCCAAATTCCGATGAACCCTATCCACATGAGACGAATCAGCAACAGTAGGCCCCACATGTGAGTGCCTACTATTTCATAGACCCATGGGTCATTTGAGTCAGCAGCCGAGCCATCCGCCACCTTAGCAGCCATCTGTGCACTAATCCTACATGTTTACCATGTGTCATAACACGTGTGTGCCACGTTAGCACTCAAGTCCTCCCAGGTGCCACATCAGCATGCCATGTGTCAGTGCCACATCAGCAGCTAGGTTAGCCCTACCTGCCACCTGTCAACCATGTGTCCGCCACGTTAGCCCTAGCCTGGCACGTTAGCACGCCCAATCGCTAGTGCATAGTTTTGTGAGCTAAGTTCACCATAGACTAGCTATTTCATGCACTGGGTTTACAACACAATAACCTTTTTTAATTTTTCAGTATTTCCTTCAGATTTAATTTTCCAAGAGCCTGTTCTCCTTCATGCTAGCTCCGATTGAGGTCATTCTTTTTTCTAAATTCATGTAAAATTTTGCTATATCTTTTGGTTCTAGTTTTGGAGCTTATTTGTATTTTATTTAATTTTATTTTGTACCTCATTCGTTTTATCTCTCGTTAGATCACATCTTCGAAGGAGCGGAAGTACAACTAGAAGACCACGAATTCATAACTGAGCAAGGCAGAGGCAAGTCATGTTCTTTGATCATGTTAAACTAAGTTTTTTAATCTATTCTTTAGTTATTTTGTTTTAAATTATCATGCATTACTATTTTATTACAAAGTCTCAATTTATACATTGGTGTGTCATTGGTGTTAGTTATACAAAATTAGTTTTCACTTGGACGAGTAATCGTGTAGTGAAGGGGACAGTGTGGAATCACTTCGAGAGATGTGGATGTCTTCCCTGGGTAATATCTAAGGACTTAACTTTGTGTGCCATTGATCTGAGCCTTACCATGCAACTACATGTCTAGTATGGGATAGACCTGGCTTATTAAGTTGTGATATTTCAATTTTGATTTTACCATTGAGTTGAATATGGTTGCTGATTTCCATAAGACACAAGAGGGAGCAATTATCGACTAGGTGGTTAATCTACTCGATGGTAAAATCTTAGCGTAGAAAATTGAGTTGAGGTTGAGCATTGTAAAGGTCTTGTTGTGATTTCTTTAATGTAAGAATGATCATATCATGTGGGTAAAGTTGTGCAACCTCTGCATAGTATAAAATTATTTGAATAGTCATGTCCTTGGTTATCGATAATGCTCGATGATTTCACACAAAGGGTAGGTATTTCTTAAAAACTTGGCTAGGAGAGCTGCGAAAAGTGAATGGTTAGTTCACTAGTGGTTTACTAAGTGAATGGGTAGTTCACTTATAGTCTATTCAATTCTTTTGTCTATTTATTATTATTTTTCTTAAAATTCACTTTCAATCTATTTATTATATTTACTTTAAATTATTGCTTTCTATAAAATAACATTTCAGTCATTAATTGGTAAGATTTGCATATTATATTGCATATTTCTTACAAATGACTTGATGAGTACCAATGTGCTCACGGCTTTATGCCTACTATTGCTCAGTTAAAGAGGAGGAACCATATCAGCAGGAGGTACCAGAAGGAGGACACTTCGACAATTTTGCAGATTAGTCCTTTGCTTCCTAGTCGATTGCCTGTGGGCATGTTGATTGGCTAGTACACTTAATTTTGTTTTCCGCTATTAGTTTCTTAAGCCCTTCATGCTGTTAATTGTAAGTTTGGCCATAAGGTCGTACTCTAATAATTATTAATATTTGAGTCTTTTTCTTTATTAATCATGCATATGGTTGATATTTGATTTATGTTTACACTGTGTGTACTAACGTGACTCTAGACTAGTGCGGTATACACAAAGTATCCGGATTTGCATATTTGGATCTCGACAAGAGGCCAAAAAAAAACTAATTCAGAATGTTTAAGTACTCAATAGTTAACGCAGCAGGAGCCTGTCCTACTATTTTTCATTGAAAAAGTACTCAATACTTACATTCATGCTTGTGTGAGCAAATTTGGTGAGTATCCACTAGGAATCTTCGAGTCGATCATGTTCATCAACCTTGTCCCACCATACCTTTTCTAGGTGCTTGTCATCAAAGACATCTCCTTTATTGGGAATATCTTTGGAGTGAGGGACTAGGTCAAGAGATCAATTTTCTTCTTTAGTTGTACCTCCTTGGAGATAAGGAGAAACTTCCTCAGTGCTTTCCTCCTCGGCGCTGTAGTCAGAGGTATGTTCTCCTACTTGACGAGGTATTTTTTTCCCTGTCTTCAGCCACTTTTGCTTTTGTTTCTTCTACCACCTTGGTACTCGTAGTCACTTCTGCTTCAGTAGTAGTTTCCTTCGTCGAGATAGTGGTCAATCGTTTGACCACTTCCTCTGCCATCTCTTTGACTGCAGTAGAGTCGCAGGGGGTTTCTCAATAGAAGCATCCTCGGACGATGGGGGAGCCGAGCTGAAATCGCAAAAAGAGAAGAAAGTCAGCATTTAAGAAGACCCAAAAGGTATAATGCTATATTTATAGTTTTATTTACATACCTAGCTTTTGTAGCTTTAATCTTGAATTTAGAAGAAACCTTTCTTAAGAAAAGTTCCTTTGGCTTCTCCTCTATGACCACGAATTATCGTTGAAGAATGGGAACATCTCGGACCACGTCTGGTCGTAGGTCTTGAGCAAAAGTTACTTCTCCTTGTCTCTCTTGCTCCCCCTGATGGTCTAGATCAATTTTGACCACCTGGAGAGTGGATTCCATTTTGATCGCAAGTTCTGTTACTGCAGCAGTCTCCTTCATAAAAGATACAAAACTCTTCCAGTTCTTCTTTTTGAATTGCTTAATAAAGCCTTGAGAAAAGCCAACTAAAAAAGTTTTGTTATCATAATAGTAAGATATCTTGATCTTAGGAGCCAATTGCGCTAGTGTAATTGCCCCTATCTCCACTACAGTAGATATGTCTATAAAGAATTGCTCAACTAGGGCAGTGGAGGAGGAGAGTGAGGAGCAGCACTTGAGCTCTTACCCTGCTTGTCGATGATTTTTGCTAGTTGATGTCTCTTGGTCAAAGGAGTATTAACCTCCTCCATCTCTTTTTCGGTTACCATCAATTCAACCTCTTGGTTGTCTTGATGGTTTTTATGCCAATTTTCTAAAGTAGGGAAGAATGTTATGTACTTGTTTTCTACGACTACAAAATCCAAAAGATGAGATCAAATTTTGATTACCTTTAGGCATTTTTCTCTTTCCTCAGTGAATACATCCACTAAAACATGAGGAGCCTCCACACTGAGTGTTGGAACCTTCTCGCAGATGGCTTTAACTCGGGTGTCAATCTCATCCAAAGTAAGATCTGTATAAGCAAATGGAGCGATCTGTAAAAAATTTAGAATCTAACGGAGAGAACGAGTTTGATTGCTACTTACCATCCTTGTAGTCTCTGGTCGTATCCTTGGATCTCGAGTACATCAACATTAGATGTGCTCGTTTCTTCAGAGGACTAATATGATGAGAGATGAAGTCTTTCACTACATGCCAACCATTGAGCCCCTTTTCCCTTAGTTCCTTCATAGCTTGGATGTAGGGGGCTATTCGAGTAAGCTCTTTGGGGACTGAATTCTAGGAAGCATTTCTGTCTGGGCCTTCCTCACAAAAGAAAGGTTGTCTTTACTGGTCATTTCCTAGTAGAACCACCTTTCCTTCCAATTCGGCCATGAGGACCGAGTGAACATCTGGATATATTCTCCTATCTTGCCGTCATAGAGTTTTAGACCACAACTCCCAACAACTCTAGTTTGTCTGCTCATTTCATAGTAGTACCGAAAGAGCTCCAGATCTAGAGAAATCCCTAGATAGGCTTTAAACAGGTACATGAACACACTTAACATGGTGTTGGACCCTAGGTTAGCAACCCAAATCCTCTGTGATTCTATTGCACTATTCTTGGATCAGTAGATAGTGTTCACAGATACATTACTGTATATCAAAAACATATTATACGAAAGCTTAATTTTTACCGTAATAACTTACACATGGGCCGATTAGGTCAAAAATAAAGAATGCAGCAACAGAAACTTCACACAGGTGGGACCCTCAGGACTTGCCCACAGGCAGCCAACTAGGGTTCACGACCTAGTTCTTGGCCTCATCGACTTCTAGCTCTGTCGACTCTTTTTGAAGCATCATAGGGCTTGATCTTCTTTTCCTGACTGACTGCATGAAGGTAATTAAGCAAGAGTGAGTACAACCGTACTTAGCAAGCCATCATACAGGATGCAATAATAATACATGCAAGGCTGTGAAAGGAAGGCTTGAGATTCTTTTAGTTGCTAAAGCATTGTTTTTGAAAGTACAATAGATAGGAAAACTCCTGAGACTTAGCAGCTTTAACTAAATCAATTTTCTAAAGTGATTGTGAGAATGCAGTGGTAATAGTAGCACAGGTTATATCCACCTTTTATGGTACATGGTTACCTCCACCAATGCTAGTCTTTATCACCATCGGAGTACATCCCTCCAGGAAAAGTTAAAGTCAGAGTACTTCCCTCTGATAGATTTTTAACCCACTCGAAAAGGTTTTTTTGAAATAGAACTAACTCGATGAAGTCCTCATGTCCACCCTTGACCGTGGGCACGGCTATTCGAACAGTCTATACTCTACAGAGATTGTACATCTTTATCCACAAGAGATAATCCTATTGTTATATCCATAGGTTTCCTTAGACATGTGGATCAAGAAGATTACCACATGACCTTTACAATGCACCTAGTAAAAGATTTCACTCGCTAAGGTTTCATCTAGGAAGAAGCTATATCCACCCTACCCAGACCTCCTCTTGCGCCACACGGTGGCTTAAACCAGCATCATGACCCGTGTCCACGACGGCTTAAACCAGCACCACGGCTCGTGGGTCACCCCAAAGTGCTTTCCTTTACTAGTGATGCCAATTAGTTAGTCATGCCTACACTCTGCCAGCCTGTGGTTTGTACTATTTTACATGATGAGGTCAACACAGGATTAAGTCCTTAATTTGTCCAGGCGGTGCTTACTGCAAGCCACAAGTTCTCGTGTTACATCCACACCAACTTTTCTTACCATCCACCCAGACAGGTAAAGCAGGTTTTTAGGTTTTTAAGAAGTATACTATATGTTGTACCAAATTATCAGTCATTTACATCCAATGACTGCCTAGAAATAAATTTGCATGCTTGAAGAGTAATGAGCAGGGCAATTTAATGCCCTAGACTTAACCAGACTCGCATGGCATTAAATATGACTTGTAGCTAGTAAAGTCTTTATTAATATCTAGTTTGACAAGGATCAGTTAATTCAGGTGTCAAGGAGTATTATAATATAACACCAAGTAGGCATGTAGCTACCTTAAGCTTTGAAATACATTTGCATAGAAATTAAGCATGCAACTTGATATTTTAAAGGAACATAATTTTCCTAAGATGTGGTGTCAATCTAATCAAAGTGATGACTTGCCTTACTTGGTTTACCACGGTCTTGATTTAACTCAAAGCCATCTTAGTCAGTGATGTTGAACCCTAGGTCTTTATTTCCACCCAAGTCTTGATCTCGCTTGAACTTGTCACTTCGTCAAGTCTTCGGATTCTAATTGTGCCATACGCAAGAGAAAGGCCACATAAATTCAGATAATGGTAAGAATCTAGTTCAATTCAATTGAGCTTATTTATTTTTGTTATAAATCGAGAGTAGAAAGAGGTCTGGAGTTAGCACAACGTAGGTATTGAGTCAACGAAATGGAGCAAAGGAAGGAGGTGACAGGACAACTTTACCGTGAGGGAAAATTTTAGGATAAGGAAGAATTAAGAGTAAAGAGATACCCATAGGAACCTTCTGTGGTTACAAAGGAAGGTGGTCAGACTTAGCCGATTGGGTAATGCTAAGGCTCAACCTTTTTAGTTGATAACTCTCTTTTTATTGTTTTACATTTATCAAGAAAGTTCCATAAGTTAGGCAGAACTTATGGATGGATGGGAGAGCGGAATCTAGGATATTGGGTATTGTTTAATTGGTTGAATTAACTATTTAATTCGAGATGCAATATTATCTAAGATTTGCAATTACCAGATTAATTAAACCACTAATTTAAAATGATTTAATTAAGATATGAGATGATTAGTAGTCTGCAATTCATTGGACTAGAAGTTTAAAATTTTTAAGTCGAGCTCTCTTTTTGCATTGATTTAATGGCATGATAAATATCCTCAAGTGTATTTGCTAAATAACACATCCTTAGATAGGGCGGGATGATTATTGGTTTGGCAGGGTTTATCTTTGCATAAGAAAAGTCGTTATTTTATGCACCTTTGTGCAAGAGTCGGGTTTAGGATAATTATTGGTAGGCTACAATTTAATTTTAAGAACTATTTGATTAGTGATAGGTTCCAAGGTAAGGATTGTTGATGTCTTAGAAGGTTTTAAACACTTAATAGGCGATCCTTAATTTAGTCCTAGGCATTTTACAGGTAGTCATCGGAGACTTATCGGATGATTATTTTAAGCATTAATTGGAACGGAGGTATCACGAGTTTTAGGGATGAGTAATTTTATGGCCATTGCTCTATGTAGCTGAAAACATGCCAATTTTTAAATTGCATTGGTAAGATCGGTTTTGGAGATACTCGTATGAAATTTAGTATTTGGATTACTCAGGATTGCTAGGGTTTCATGATTAATAGGCGAGTTTCGAAGAGCATAGTTGGAGAACATTTGCGATTATCTTGAGAGAAATTATAAAAACCCCTTTTTATGGTAGCTTGCATTTTAACCGCTCTTGAAATAATTAGCTTGTTAATTCTTGGATGATAATTATTTAGGACTAAGCCTCTATTGCTTTTAAATTTACATACTCTCTAATTAGTTTCATATATTAGAATTTAACATTGACATTCACTTAATTCCATGCTAATTCCTTGCCATTGGAAGATAGATCATGCATAGACTTACTTTAGTAAATCTTTGCACAACGATTAATTTATTAACCCCTATTTGGCACAAGGATAGCCAAAGTTGAGTTTCATTTTATTTCCATAAGCATTTTTATTTAATTTCATAATTACATCCTTATTCCCAAAATTATTTACAAAACATATTTTATTTAATTGCTTCTTGGAATAATTCTTCGATTTAAATTTCAAGAATTAGCAATGTATGGAAGAATGCAAGTGACAACCATTAGCTAGATATCATTTCTAGTGGGGCCCACCTGTCAAAGACGGAGAGAGGGAGGGGGCTAAGGAGAAAAGTAGAGAGGAGTGAGCTTCGTCGGAAGTAATGGCCGAAACGCGGTGCACGGTGAGCCGTGGCGTCACCGATGAAGGGTGGTCGGGGAGGTGATAGTGGCTAGTAAAATGGAGCCACGGGGAGTAGGGGAAGCCAGGGAAGGAGCCACTGAGGCACCAACTGCCGAAGAGAGGGGGAGCGGATCAAGGTGAGCATGAGCATAAGAGATGTGTAAGGAGATCACCTAGGTGGTTGGAGGAGCCGGGGGTGCGTCGAGGGATGCTGGCGACGAGCACAGGCGGCAGCGCTGGATGGCTCCTTGGGCGACGAGTTGAGGCCGATGAGGTACTTGTCTAGCGGTTGGAGTAGCTTCGGGATGCCGTGTTGGAGCTTCAGGAGAAAGGGATTGGGCAATGGGGTGCCAGAATAAGGAGGGCAATGATGGAGGCAGTGTCGGCTGTTCTTGGAGAAGAAAGCAGATGTGGGGATCCTAGGAGCAAGGAAATTCAATTAACTAAGGGGGAGGGTAGAATATGTTGGTGAACACACCGTGATGAAGACCATTCGCGAAGGGACTCATCGGAGAGGCAGGATGGCCCGTGGCTCATGACGGCAAGCAAGGGCTCAATTCGGGGTGGCCATGGAGCAGATGGAATGGGAGGGGCGGAGCGATGGGGAGAAGAGGGGGGCCAGAGTTTCTATAGTCAAAGAAGGCAGTTGGTTGTTGTTTCCCATAAATCGCTCGATAAATGGCGGCACTGTGGGAAGGCAGGAGGTGGCGTGCGTGCGGGGGCGAGGCTAAGCCGAGGGGGAGGTGCTAGCTTGGGAGGAGAGGAGTAAAGCCAGGTTGGTGCTAGCGTCGAGGGGCAGCACGGCATGCGGGAGTAACACCAGGGTTAGGCTGGTGGTAGGGGGCGGCGGTAAACACAAAGGGGAGGGGGAGAGTGGGCGTACTGGGGGGTTGTGAAACGCACACAACGCACAGGGCTGGCCCAGGTGCCCGCGGGGAGCAAAATAGGGGAGAAGGAGGAAGAGGTGCCAGGTTGGACGGCCAGATGGTTGGGCTGGGCACAGCGGTTGTGGGAATAGAGAGGAGAGGGAAAGAAACTGAGAGGGAAGAGGAGACTGGGGGAAAGGAAAGATGAGAGGCCAGATGGGCCTGGTGGGCCGAAGGTTAGAAGGGAAGTGGGCCAGGGCCCAAAAGGATTTGAGCATTTTTGAATTTTTGGGAATCCAAGGTTAATTTTTGCAAATAGGTTTTGAATTCAGAATTTTAGCTCGAAAGTTGGATGCAAATTTTATGTTTTCTGGAAAAGGAACTTTGGCTACTTTTGGACTTCAAAATTTAAATTGTCCACTCTGCTGAGTCCTGAGAGGTACTTTTGAATCTTCATGATTTAAATTTTTAGATACGATAATTAGGTTGAGGAAATTTTGGTATTAATCCTTGTTTTTTCTAAATTTTTGGCTGGAGCAAGATTTTGATTTGATTAAGTTAATTTAAGTTTTTGGCTCAAATTAATTTTCCAGTTAATTAGTTCTTTATCCAAGTTTTAGTTTGGTTGGTTGAGTTACTGCACACAATTTTGAGCGAAAATTTCAAATGAACACTAAAAAACTTTTGAATAGCATAGGAAAATCAAAAAAAGATTTTAGATTTTCGCAAATACAAATGTCATGAAATATTGGGATGCTACACATGGTAATTGAATTGGAGACTAGGTTCACCAATTCCACCCCAAAGTGTTCAAGTACGGTTGTGAGAAAGGGGTGAGCAGGAAGTCGAAGTCCGCACTCACAGTATGCTTGGAAAACTAGGATTTGCCCAATCTCCCCCAATAGCCAATGTTGTTTGGTGGCCTCAATCCACTTCACGTACATCCTTGAAGGGATCTTTTCAGCTTTGACCAAGGCTTTCATCTTCACAACATCCATCTCTGACATCGACCAATTGGAAGAGGACTTCGTCATGTTTCTTAAGCAATTGGTTTGGATTTGGAAGAAATTGGGGGAAGAAGAAGGCTTGGTCAGTGACAGAAAACTCAAAGAGGATTGGAGCAGAAGGGCAAAGTAAGATGCCCAAAACATTACCTTGTGGTAAGTTTTTATAACCTTATCTCGAGAGCCCGATGATTATTATTTCTTTGGGAATCACTCTAAGCAAACAGATCGGTGAGAGTTGATTGGAATTCCTAAATTCCTCTGATTGAAATCGGTGTTTTACAACCCAAGCAAAATTATCTTTTTGTCAAAGTTTATTTTTGGTCAAATTAGATCGAAAGACTGTGCTTTCGATCTTCGTTCATCTACATCCACTCTTTCTCAAATAAGTTATTTTTACTTGAAGTTGGGGGCTAGATGATGGGGATATAATAATCCTCAAATTATTATTATTATTCTATAAATGATATTGTTACGTCATTATACTCATTGATTATACCCCTTATTTATAAGGGAGATATTTTACAAGGTAGTCGTAAGCTCTTTTACGACCACTCCATAGTCGTAAGCTCTTATACGATCACTCCTTAGTCATAAGCTCTTATACGACCATTTCTTAGTTGTATGCTCTTCTATGACTACTCATTAGTCGTAAGCTCTTTTATGACCACTCTATAGTCATAAGCTCTTCTACGGCTACCTTATGATCGTAAGTTCTCCTACGAGCATGACATAGTCATGAGTTCTCTTGCGACCACCTTGTGGTCATAGATTCTCCTACGACTAAGCTAAACCTCAACTACCCTATCTATGACAACCCATTACATCGTGAGTCTGTCTGATGAGGCAGCTAGCATGTGCACTTATTCCCTGAAATAACTGTGCATAACTCCTCTCTGATAGTAACCGCCACATGATGAGTGAGATACCTTGTCCCACTAACAATAACTTCTATCGGATAGTTATCATCCAAAATGTTAAGGCGTTTCACATTACTATATAAGTGAGAGACCATGTGGAGGAGGTGACCCCATGTGTGTGATGAGTAATTGACACTTGTTCTAGAAAGTATGAGTCTGATTTGTGTGTTTCGTGCCAAGTTGTGGCGTAGTGTAGTCGAACGCGGTCGGACATGCTTAGGTTGCTTGTTCTTCTTTTCGATCGGTCGTTGTTGGCTTCGATTACAAGCTTCGGTTCCTTGAAGCTCCGAGGACGAAGTCGAAACTCGGTTACGACTTCCTCTTAGGCTCCTCGTAACTCCAAGGAGGTAGTCGCAGCTAGGAATCGAAGCTCCGAGGAGGAAGTCGTAGCTCCTCTACGACTTCTCGTACACCCAAGGAGGAAGTCGTAGCTCCTCTACGACTTCACATACGCTCGAGGAGGAAGTCATAGCCCTAGGAGTGGTCGGAAGCCATTTACGACCATGTTGTGGCGTTTACAATCACATTGGGCATGGTCGGAGGACACCAGAAGGGTTTACGACCTCCTTGGCCATGGTCGAAAGTTGTTATGACCATGTTGGCCGTGATCGAACTCTGCTACGACCACGCTGGCCGTGGTTGAACGTTGCTATGACCACGTTAGCCGTGGTCGAAAACCTGGTTCACTATTTTCGACCTCAAGATCAAAAGTCGGGGGTTTACAACTATGATCACGTTGAGTAGTCGGTGGTTTACGACCACGTTAACACAAGATGAAGTCGGAGGTCAAGGCTTCGACCGCCGCGGTCGAAAGTCGGTGCTCAGACTTACGACCATGTGGGAAGTCAGTAGACTTCGATCATGTTGTGAGGCAATCGAACGCGGTCAGAGTGAGGTCAGACGTAGTCAGTTGCGGTCGAACGCAATCAGACTGGCTTGGAACTCGGTCGAATGTGGTCGAAAGGGCTTGTACGCGGTCGGTTGTGGTCAGTAGCGGTCGTAATCTCTTGGTAGTGGTTGTAACATCAAGGAATCGGTCGTATGAGCTCCTGAGGCAGTCGAATCTTCTGGGAATCGGTCGTAACGACTTCTGGGCTGGTCGTCTTGACCTGGAGAGCGATCGTAGGTCTTATGCATTCCTTGATTTGCGGTTTCGTCCGGTCGTAATGGGTTTACGACTTGCTGGGTTTGTATTTCTGAGTACCTTCTTGTTTTGGAAATTGATGGAACTTGGTTTTATGCGGTGCTATGTGATGTTTTCTTGTCTGTGATGGCTATATCGTGGTGAGGCATGGGGTGACCGGACTAGGCACAGGCGGTGCTGAGGTCGAAGCGGTTGGTAGACGCCGAAGACGATGAGGCGTTTAAGGTGGTTGCAAGACTTGGACAGCAAGAAGAGGAGAAAGCTTCCGGGAAGGCAGCGGAGTGGCATTTTGGAGAAATGCAAAAAGCTGCAAAGGGAAGTTGTGTCTCTACAAAGCACCGGAGTGGTTGGCGCTAATGGGCAAAGCAGTGAAGCCGTTGGTGTTAACGGGTAAAGCACTGGAGTTTGTTTTCGTTGGTGGATAAAGCAATGGTAAAAACCAGTGTTAGGTGGAGTTAATGGGTTCTCCCCTCGGTTACTGAATGCTATAAATAGAGAGGTAGAGCTCGAGTGCTGTTGGAGATTTTTCGGAAGTCGCTCGGGTTTTTCTCTCTGTTTTGGTGTGCGTTGCTCTGGGAATGAGAATGTGTATGGAGTGCCTGTAGAAACCTCCCTATGTAATCATTCATCTCTCTGTATCCATCTGAGCTTTATTCTACCTGAGATGTATTGATTTCTGTATCTGTTCTTTCTTTTTGTCTTGTGTTCTTGGGTACTCTGGTTGATCCGTTCTTTTCTGCTTTGAGTGGAGTTCTTGGTTCGAGAAGCCTTGGTTTTCCTCTTCTCTAAACTGGGATTCATCCTCAAGGCTATCTTGGCCAGTTCTTCCCGAGAGCAATCTTTTCGGTCAGTTCTTTGGCCAAGCGGTCGTGCGCCTCCGAGTTCCCTTGTTCTGATTTCGACTTCACAGTCTCTTCGGGTCTCGACAGAGAGTTTGTGTTTTCTTGGTAATTTCTCCCAGTGGTTGAGGTTTTGCAGTGTTTAAAGTTTCATGACCAAAAGATCTGTGAGTCAAAAGTTACCCGAAATTTGGATCTTGCGGTCGATCTCTGCTCACTTCCTCTGTTTCACATTCGACCATGCTTCTCTCTTCGACCACAGCAACAAGTTTTCTTTAGTCCTGTAATTTCTCATATAGTGACTGTTATCTTGCTGTGGTTTGAGCTTTGTGATCGTTAGAGCTGAGGATCAAAAGGTTCATGTGTTCCTGTTCTGACAGTCGATCGCCTCCTTCTGTGCTGTCTCAGTTCGAGCTACATTTCTCTGTTGTCAGTAAGGCTATTGGTGGCCAGCTTGATTTTCCAGTCTTGGTTTTCAGTAAGCAATCTCGTTCTGTCTTCATAGCTCAATTGCTATTGGAGAAGAAGAGGAGTTTGAATACTTGGGGAATTTTAAAGGCACCATGCACCCCCCCTCTGTTGCCATTTTGGTCCTTCAATAAGAGTTGACGTCTGGAAAGATCGAGGGACCTGGGAGAGAAGAGAAGTAGAGCAAGAAATTTCACATTACTTCTTGGTTGTAATCAGTTCATTAAGTAATAGCCACACTGAGTAGGGTTGTTATTCTCCTAGGAGAAGACCCAAATCTATATAAAATCCTTGTGTCTTTCTCTGTGTGATCATAGCTAGATCTCCAAGAGTTCCCCCTAATCCAAATAATCATAAGTAAGATCGGTATTATAACACCAATATGTCCCAACGGCACAACCTTCTATTCCATCTTCCTTGCAACATCAGGATGTCGGGGGAGTATTTTAGGCTAATGAGCATGAGCATATCTTGTTGCCTAATGTTGTTTTGCAGCAACCTACTTATGATTCAATGCCAGCAGCATCTCCTAAGTTGATGTCAACTACCTCACCTCCGTCGAGTACACTAGATGGTCACTTATCTATGCGACAACATTCGCTAGCCCAAGAGACAAACAGATGGCACTCTGCCATATGGCTAGGGTGCCTTCTTAGTTGCAGTAGATGAACTGTATGGATGGGGTGCTTTCGCAGTTATTGGTGATGAATTAGCCACATATTAGGAGGCACTTGGAGATGAGAGGCGAAAGAAGACTATGGACACCGAATATAGTGCTTTGCTGAAAAATGAGACATGGCAACTGGTTCCCTTCTCTCGGCAACAAAATATCATTGATTACCGATGGGCTTTCAAACTAGAAAGACGGATGGATCCATCGATCGATATAAGGCATGATTGGTGGCTAAGAGGTTTAAACAGTGCCAAAGCATTGACTATGATGACACATTTAACCTGGTGGTAATACTAACTACTATACGACTTGTGTTATCTCTAGTAGTATCTAAAGGATGGAACCTCCACCGACTTGATGTCCAGAATGCTTTCTTACTTGGTGTACTTGAAGAAGAGGTTTACATGCGGCAACCTCCAAGTTATATGCATGCTAATTATCCTCATTATCTTTCGAAGTTGAAGAAGGCATTATATGGCTTGAAACTAGCACCAAGAGCCTTGTTCTCTCACCTGATTTCTAAACTTTAGGAGCTAAATTTTGTTCCCTCAAAGGAGATGCTTCGCTGTTTGTTTATAATCATCATGGAGATACCACATATATAATAGTATATGTTGATGATATAATAGTGGTCGGCTCTCTACATAGGCCACAAAGAGAATACTTGAGCAGCACAAGAGGATTTCACAATCATAGATCTCAGTGAGGTACATTACTTCTTGGGTATTGAGGTTCAGATGAAACTGAATGGGTTAATCCTAACTAAGAGAAAGTACATCATTGACATCCTTGAGAGAGCTCATATGAGAGAATGCAAACTAGTGAACACACCTATGGCTGCAATTGAAAAGCTATCCAAGACTGAAGGGACTGCTTTGTTAGCTCAAGAAGCTATAGCTTATAGAAGTACTGTAGGGCCACTTCAATATTTGACATTGACATGACCAGACATTGCTTACTTCGTAAATAAAGCTTGTTAATTTCTCTTGCACCAACAACTCAGCATTGGGCAACCATGAAGCGTATTTTTAGGTTTCTGATGTTTTCCTCTTCGGTTGGACTGAATATCAACAAGTCGTCTTCCACATTGTTGAGCGCCTTTTCAGATGTTAATTGGACGAGCTATCTGGATAATTGTCATTCCACTGGAGGCGATGTAGTGTATTTTGGATCAAATTTGATTTCATGGAGCTCACGCAATTAAGCCACAATGTCGCTATCTAGCACAGAGTTTGAGTACAAGGCATTGGCTAATGCAACTACAGAAGTTATTTGGATTCAGTCCTTACTAGGGGAACTCGACATCTTTTTGCTCAGGCCACCACGTTTCTGGTGTGACAATTTGGGTGCCACTTACCTCTGTATTAATCAGATTTTCCATGCGAGAACAAAACATATTGAGGTTGATTATCAATTCGTCAAAGAAAGAGTTGAGCTCAAAGCATTGGAGATATAGTTTATATCATCCTAGGATCAAATTGCTGATATATTTACCAAGTTGCTTCCTAAATCGCCTGGGTTTGAAGCAGGGATGTCCTGAGGATCTGGAGAGGCGTCGAAATGCTGCTTGGGTGCGTCCTCGTATTCTACTCGCACGAGAAGACCGGAAAGAAGACAATAGGCAAGAGAGTAATAAATACCCCAAACAAAATTGAAATGAGCTCCATATTGAACACAACTTGACCTAACAGAAAGATCTTGAATTTAGAAAATTTTAGAAACAAGTTTCACTCAAATCGGAGTTACGGTGAAGAAGAACGAGCTCCCCAAAAATCATTTTTAGGAACCAGGAACTAGGGCCATTGCCAGCGATGACCTCGGCAGCGGTGGAACCAGGGCCAAAGGAGCGACGGTGAGAGCAACAGAGAGATTTCAGTTAAAGGTTAGGGGAGCATCTAGGGATTGACAGAAGCTCACCAGAGAGGGTAATCGAACTCGGGACGGCCTAGAGTGAGCTGGCGATGGTGACGGTTGGCGGCGAAAGGGGGCATTCTGCGCCGGAGAAGAGAGGTCAGTGAGCTTCCCAATTGACGTCAGGGATGGCCTCGCCTAACCCTGGTGAAGCTTTCGACGAAGGCAATTAGCCCAAGGTGGTCGATTTCGTCGGCGATGCGAGTTGGCTGGAGTTGGGGGAGAGGGGTGGGCCAGCGAGCTGCGGGAAAGGAGAACCCGATTAGGCTTCACTGGAGCTGTAGAGGGGTCCAAGAATCATAGTAAAGGGGTCAGGGTGGCTTGCGGGAGTCCAGAGGTAGCCGCGTCGAAGACGGCTGAGAAAATGCGGAGCGGCGGTGAATTCGTGAATTGGAGGAGTTGAGTGAGCGTGGGGTGAGCTGGAACAGGAGGTCACCCCCGAATTTATAGCGAATTTTCATGAGTGGGGAGCGTTGGCGTGAGTTAAGGCCATGGGCGATGGTGTAGTGTGCTCGATGGCCTCTACGGCAGCTAGGCAGGAGAGAGGGGCGGTGATGTGGGTGCGGCATCATGGAGCTTCAATGCGCCACAGTGGAAGGGGTGGTGATGACGCAACGGGTGGGAGGTACGGTGGGGCGGTGACGTTGCCACAGCGTGAAGCTATGGCCGAGGGGTGGGTGAGGCCGGTGCAGATGTTGCAAATGCGGGTGAGGCTCGAGGCGCAACCTCGGGCATGATGGCGCGGAGGTGATGGCGATGACCCATGGAGTTGACTGGCGACGGCGATAGGGGTACGATGGGGCAACCTAGGCGGCGAGGCTAGAGGGGGAGGAGGGGATCTAGCTCGACGAGACTACACGGAGGGGCTGTGGCAACGCCACGGGTGAGGCTCGGCCGACGTAGGGAGGAGGAGGGGTGGTCGAGGTGGTGACGGCTGCGGCGTTAGTGGTGCGCGCGAAGGACAGGGGCACGGTGCCTTGGGCCGATAGAGAGAGGGATGGGGCGAAGAAGAATGAAGGGAGGAAGGGGCGGGCAGGCCGGCTGGGCCAATGGGCCTGGCTGGGCTTGCTCGGGGAGGGGGAAGAGATTTTCTTTTCTTTTTTCTTTTCCATTACTTTGGAAATTTTTGCAAATAGGAGAAAAGAGGTTTTAGCCAAAGCACAAAAATCCAATAACTCCAAATGAAACTCTAAGAATTACACAATTTTTTCACACTTTAAATTTTTAACTTGAGCAAGACAAAAATAAAATAAAGCCAAAATCAGGATGTTACATGCTAGTAGCGTGAAAGGAGGACATTTGTGCATTAACTAATTTCTCCATTTGGTCGTAGTGGCGGAGCCACAGTATAGCATGTGGGTGTAGTTGCACCCCCAAAATTTGTTGTGTAAAAAATCGATATATAGCCCTCTTAATATACGCAATATACACTACATATACTAACATACTCCTGACAGCTCATAGGCCCAACAGGCAACAAGTCAATCCTATTAATCCAAGTGCCCAAGCCATCCTCACTTCCTCAATCGATCGACCACCCCCACCAGAGATTCCCCAATTGGCAAAATCCTTCAGGCTTTTGCCCTAGCACAACAGCCAAGCTTGAGCTTGCACATGCAGCTTTGCTCACGTGCAGATCATCGCCATCGCTATGCTCCCCAGAGGTTGGAGCCCCCGCTACTACCGGTGACCACTAGGCACCAGAGAAGAAAAGGTAAACGAAAGAAGTCATCGAGCCAAGTCTCGATCCCACGCTTCACAATCTATAGATATATTATTCTGATTTTTCTCATCCACATTGCTCCAATTTAACTATAAAATGACGACAAATCCATGGGGGTATTGGCATCAAAGCTGGCGCAGCTGCAGTCCAAGGCATGTGAAGCAACGAGATTAGTGATCAAGCACAGATGCGCGTACCACAAGAATCTTATGGAGAGGAACAAGCAGTATGTCGTTGACCCGCCCACCATTACGAAGTGCTAGGAGCTCACCAAGTAGCTCTTCTACACCCACCTCGCCAAGCCCCTACGCTCCTAATTTATTGTGCCTTGTTTTTTACTGCCTATCTCTTTTATGCACCTAAGTCCTTGATGTCGATTAGCTTCTTGAATCTTGAATGCTAGTAGATTGTTTCCTAATGTTCATCTGTCAACTAGCTACCAATTCGATGGTGCTAATAATGCTGCTAAATCCTTGTGAATTGTCCAAATTAAGGTATGATTAGAACGTTATGGGGCTACAGGATACGTTTTTGGAGAGTTTTATGGTGTTAATTTGAGTTTTGGTATACCAATTTGTGAGCTTGTGTGGCACAGGGTGGTGTATTGGGAGTTTTTCTTGTTACAGGGTTTAGTGATCGGATGGGGATACAAAAGGCTCTAATGAGATGGTTTTCATGGTAGTCATAGATTATAGTATATAGATTGGTTTGAGACACCAGAAAATAAATTGCTCTTTTTTGCCTTCGGGTTTAAAAGGATACTATCATAAATCAAAATATAAAAGGGAGTTGTAGGAGTTATGATTAATCCTAACAAGCTAAGAAATAGCATAGTGAATAATATTTGAATGATTGTTTAGTTATATACATTGAACTTTTGTATTATGTCATTTAAACTTATTTTAAAACGGGCGTGTCTTAAGTCTGCAGCCCCATCGTCAAAATCATGGCTCCGCCACTGGTTGGTCCAGATCATCGGGCAAGTGCTATTTCCTGAAATTGCAACGCGGCTAGTAACTGGGGGTATAAATGTCTTTTCCTGTGGCTGAAATGGTAGAAAAGGCATTAAAACACAGAAAATGAGAGGAAATGGAATTTCATGAATCCAAATTTGTTCTGAGTGGTATAGATGGAAGTCAAACTTTGGCGGTGTTTTGAATCATGCAGTTCTTTGGAGTGGAATATTCTGAATACTCCCTAGTTAATATTAGGTGGGGAAAATATGCATAACCTAAAAAAATAAGTCATATCAAAGATTTGCCCCTACCTAATATTAAGTCAATATCTATATCTAATCTTCAATTTGATTTATTTTTTATAGGTTGGAATAGATTTATTATCACCTAATATTAACTGTTTTGCTTTAAGATTTGTAAATTTTTCTAAAAGGGGTGTGTACTGAAGTAAACCCATGTTATTACCAAACTGAGTTGGGCCTGTGTTAGTGCGTTGTTTACAATTAGAATGCACAGCTGGGCCACTGTTTCAGGGCGTTCATGGTCATTATCTCGTGGACGAGGAGCTGCAAGTTGCCCAGCAGTAGCTCTTCTTTGTCAAGAATTCAAGGAGTCGTTGTCCCAAGATGTGTAATCAGGTTATCGATAGCTTGTCAAGCGATATGGGCAGCAGGTCGCGACGTGATCCATATGATGCTCATAATTATTTTTCTTTAGAAACAAAGGGTGATACCACTCCAGTTCCATTTATTAATGAAATCACAGAATTTACAGGTTCTCAGGTTTCAATCGAGAAGTGTTTTCTTTTTCAGAACCATGACATTACAACCTTACAGCAATAGACCACGGCACCGCCGCCCCTATTACCTGCTTTGCAAAAAATACCAGAACTTTCAACCAAATGTATGCCTTTCTGCAGCTTCTGTGCCTGAACATTCAGTCCCAGGCGCCCTATCTTCAGTCTTCGCACAGCTTGACAGCCATATCTTCTGCTCCCCAGTGATCAGGCCCATCTGCATGTCCAGCTTCTCCTCCTTGATCATTTCCACTGCAGTCTTAGGGCCTCCATTGTCTTGAGCTTCAATCGACAGATAAAGAGATCCATCCGCTGCTCGTGTGTACCCGGGCAGAGTACTTTCCACTTCTGCGCCGTCAGCAATATTTTCCTCCATAAGACCTGCATCCCATACCATTTTGTATGTTGAAGATACATGTTATGTTATTCCTCTCTTTCCACAAGCACCAGAAAACAATTGAAGTGAGCATGTTCATAACCAACTTATTTTTGTTGCACCGCCACCATCTTTTTTAGATAATAGAAGAGAAAGAATCTCTCCTGGCCTCTGCATCAAGGATGCATACAGACCAATTTATTACAAGGACAAGAGTATCAAAATAACCAAATCTGTTAAGAGCGGCTTGGAGCCTTGCAAGCAAAATACTGAAGGAGATTAAGTTCAAACATTGCAAACCCTATGGCTAAGCCGCCACCCATGTATATTGAGGATTTGCTGCGCCGCCATCTCCAAACTTATACTTCCAGCCAACATGGACTCCTTCTGGGCAGAATTTTGTAAATTTGCCCAAGCACTCAACCAATGCCCAATCAAATAGATAGCCTGCAAGGGATTAGAGACACGCTTTTTGTCAAAAACAACATCATTCCGACATAACCATATAGACCAACATAAGGCACTAGCTCCCACCAGGAGTTGTGACTTCAAATTTTTTGGAATACTGGCTAACCAATTTCCAAACTTGTGTGATATAATCACAGGATGAGAAAGATTAAACCCACATTGAACAACCCACCATGCAGGACGTGAAAAGGGGTGGTCAATAAAAAGATGTTGAATTGTTTCCTCTTCAATACAGAAACAACACTGTTTGCTTCCCCTCCAATTTCTTTTAAGCAAGTTATCTTTATTTAATATTACCCCTCTCTTCAGATACCATAGGAATATCTTCACTTTTAAAGAAATTTTAATTATACAAAAGAAATTCTTTTGAGAGCTTAATTGTAAATTAGAAATTCTTAAAATTAACTCATTCCAAGCATGTAACTTAGGCCCAATAATAGGTCTGTGAAAGGAAATATTTATAAGAGTCGATCTCAGAATATTCGCCATTGTATCGTCCTTTCTCCTTACTACATTATAAAGAATTGGATATTGGCCTTTCAGCGGAGAATCACCTAACTAGATATCTTCCCAAAACCTAGTTTGCATTCCATTTTTAATCTGGAACGAACCAAAGCAAAGAAATTGATCTTTATTTTTCATTAGGCCTGACCAAAAAAGGGAAGTCCCAGGTTTATTAACCACCTGCGAAAGACTCTTGTCACCCATATATTTCCTAGTCAGCAAAGATTGCCAAACTCCTTCTTCATTAAGTAGCTTAAACAACCATTTCCCAAGCAAGCTTTTTTTTTTTTTTTTTGTGTCTAAGTTCTGAACTCCTAGACCACCATGCTCTTTGGGCGAACAAACTATTAGGAAACCAGGGATAAGGGTTTCCGTTTAAACGGATTCTTTCCGTTTAAACGAGTCCCTATCCATATTGGGCACCTCACCCTCTCCTATAAATAGAGAGCCATATGGCTGATTTTGTACCCAATGCATATGAAGCAATAAAGAAAGACCAGGAGTTCTCTCTACCTCTCTGTGTTCAATCTATTATTCTGTGTTTCTGTGATTGATTCGTTCTTATTCTAAGCAGAGGAATCGCTCGGACTGGTCGCCAGCGAGAGTTCCTCAACACGTTATCAGCACGACTACGCTCCGGTGAACGAGGTAATCATCGAAGCACAGATTGAATTTTCTAGATCGCTTTTGAATCTATTTTTCCTTCGCGTTCTAGATTTATTTTGTCTATGATGCAAATTCGCCCTAATTTACCGCGAGCAGACCTGGAGTCGCCGGCACAATGTCGATCGGTAAATTGCTAGAAAGGGTGGATGTCGATTGCATCGTAGATTAGAAACAGAATATTTTTGCTTGGATTTTGTCTTCTCTGTTCGGCCATTGCACAAAGAAAAAAAAAATCAAGCACTGCCATCGCCTCCCGCACGAGGCGACGTCGCACCCGCATGTGCGCACCAACCCCCGCACGGGCCATCGGCATCGTCATCATCGACTCGGCCCGGCCGCTCCGCGCCCCGCATGGCGCGCCGCCGCACCGGCCTCCGCGTGCGCCCCGCACGGCGCGCCGCTTTGCCGTACCCGAAACCGCCGGCTGGCCGCCGACCTCCACGCGTGCCCCGAACGGCACGCCGCCAGCCAGCAGCCGGCCGTGGACCCGAAGTCCAACCGCCGTCGCTCGTGCATCGCGCCCGCATGCGCGCTGCTCGAAGTCGGTCGCCCACTCGCTGGCATGCAGCCCCGCGCCCGCCCAAGCCGCCGTCGGCCGCTCCCCATGCGTCGCCCGCACTGCCACCGCCGAGCCGTCCGTGCTGCCGGCTGCCGCGCCGCGCGCCGCTGCGCGCCGCCGCACGCGCGCCGCCCTGCAGTGCCGCTGCCGCCCGGCCGCCCGCCTCGCATGGAGCCGCCTCCGCCGCTCGGGAGCGCGCGCTGGACCGAAAACGGGAAGTGGCGCGGCCGCTCGCCGAAAAATCGGTGGAGAGATTTTGTGGCCAGATGATTAGGGGGTAGGTGAAGAGATTAGGTGGCCGGCCGTTTTGCAAAAGGGACCCTAGGTTTTTCTGAAATTAAGATTATGCAATGGCAAATTTTATCTGAATTGAAGATTTTGCGTATAGACCCCCAGAAGTGGGCAATTTCGCTGAAAATTGATATTCTTGCATAAAAGGGACTCGGGAACCCGAATTTTGCATTATTTTAGCATTTGAAGCTTATTTATTTATGTCATTATTGTTTTATGTATTTTCTGCATTTATTTACTGTTTTGATTAATTGTAATTATTTAATTGCTTTTAATCACTGAAAATTAGCAGTAAATTATGAAAAATGTATAGAAAATTATGGAACATTACGAGAATTTATTGTACCATTTATTTACCTGCAGTAAATAATTCCATGCATGTTTACCTGAAGTAAACTTATATGTTCCATTCATCACATGTAGATGATCGCATCACGAACCGGAGTTCGAGGAGCTTGCCCAAAGATGGCAAGAACTATCGGACGTGGGCATCCGATGTCGAGATAGTACTTGGAGCCGTGAAGCTCGCGCAGCTATTGGGATTGGCGGAAGGCATGACGCCAAACCTACACCGAGGAAAATGATCGGGCACTTCATTTCCTCGTGCACCACCTCAGATTACTCTCAAGAATGAGTATATGGCGGAGAAAAGCGCTTAGCACTGGACCGCACTCAAGAAGCGGTTTGAGAGGCTAAAGTACACCATTCTTCCTCAAGCAGAGCAGGAGTGGATCGGACTAAGATTTGCCGATTTCAAGACGGTCGGGGAGTATAATTCTGCATTGCACAGAATTTGTACCAATCTTCAACTCTGTGGCAAGCAGATCACAGATGAGCAGAAGATTGAGAAGACCCTGTCCACCTTTCACCCCAATGCTGTACAGTCCGCCCGCAACTATCGTCAAGACGGCTACAAGGAGTACGCCGAATTGATTGATATGATGCAGGTAGCGGAGGCTCAGGACGAACTTCTCCGCAAGAATTACGTCACTCAGCCATTGGGGAGCTCCGCTGGCCGTGAAGCCAATGCTGGGAGCTATAAGGTGCGAAAGCCCTTGATGAAAAGAAGGGGGAAGAAGGGTAAGACCGTTGCCCAGAAAGGCAAGTCAGATGCTCCAAATGACAAAAGGGCTAAGGAGAGTGGCAAAACCTATGGCCAGCAGAACCAAGGTTGCTACAAGTGTGGCAAGTGGGGGCATTGGTCGCGGATCTGTAAAGCATCGCAATATGTCATTGATGCCCACCAAGCCCAGAAGAACAATGGCAAAGGGCAGCCTGAAGCTAACTTTGCAGCTGTTGAGGGGGAGCATCATGAGCCGCTGCCTGAAATGATGGAGGTTGAGTCCATCCAGGTAGCAGCACCCCCTTACGACTTAGAGGCAGCCATCTCCATGATTTCTCTCGAAGAGAACATCACTCCTGAAAAGATAGCCGAAGAAGTCAATGACTTTCTAGTTGATTCCGTCTGATGCACAGAATGCATGAGACGTTAATTGTCATTTATTTTGCATTAAATGGACAAGTTAGATCTTGCATGAATGGTACTTTATTTTTGTCTTCTCGTAATGGTTGGATGATTTTGAAATAATTCATTCATTTATTCAGTTTATAATGGCATGAACACGTGTGGCTATATTATACCAACATTAAGGCGCCTGCAGCGTATACATCGCCCCAAGACGATTCGAAGCTCAACTATTCTCTCTCGCACGGCGATTAGGCCACCCAGTCTTAGGATGATGAGAAATATAATTAACAATTCTCACGGGCATAATATTAATGTGAAGAATTTCCGAATCTCGAAGATTTTGTGTGCCCCGCATGTGCCACCGGAAATTAATCACTAGACCATCCACTCAAAGTGAAGGATGAAGTCCTGCATTCTGGAACGCATCCGGGAGACATTTGTGGTCCTATCCAGCCCATCTCGTGTCCATTTAGGTATTTCATGGTGCTCATTGATGCTTCCTCAAAGTGGTCATATGTGGGTTTATTATCCACAAGAAACCATGCTTCGCCAAATTGATCTCGCAGATCATTCGCATCGTAAATGTGTTCCCGATCATCGCATCAAGTCCATCGAATGGACAATGCCGAGAATTTACTTCAAAAGTATTTGATGATTATTGCATGGCGATGGGAATTGCAGTTGAGCATTCGGTACCACATGTCCATACCCAGAATGGTTTGGCAGAGGCATTGATCAAGAGAATTAAATTTATTGCCCGACCCCTCTTGCAGAATTGTAATTTGCCAGCTACATGTTGGGGACACGCAGTCCTACATGCAGCGAATCTCATCAATTTTAGACCTTCGGCCTACAACATCCATTCACCTATGCAACTAGCGCAAGGGTCACCACCGAAAATTTCTCATCTCAGGAGGTTTGGATGCAAGGTTTATGTACCTATACCCCCTCCGCAGCGAACTGCAATGGGCCCTCTCCGTAAGACTGGGATATACGTTGGTTATGAGACTGCATCCATAATCAGGTATTTGGAACCCATGTCGGGAGATTTGCATACTGCCCGCTTCGCTGACTGCATTTTTGATGAGGATAATTTTCCGACATTAGGGGGAGGAAATCAACCCGTTGATGAAAAATGTCGGAAAATTACGTGGGAAGCCACGGGAATTCCTGCACATGACCCGCGCGACCGTGAAACTGAAAAGAGGTCCAGAAGATCATCGATTTGCAAGCATTAGCAAATCAACTGCCCGATCACTTTAGTGATTTGAAGAGCGTGACTAAGTCGCATGTGCCTGCACGCAATGCACCGGAGAGGGTCGAAATACCAAAGAAAATTGAAGGTATCCCTAATCCCGTCCAGAGGCCTCAGAATAAAAGGACGAGAACTCCGGCTCCTCGAATCCAAAGTAACCGGGGACGCCTGGCGAAAAAGGATAAGAAGGACTTATCACAGCCGATCACCGAAGTCCCCTGAATCGAGAAGGGGAGCCGCTTGAGACTGGCACAAGTATGACACCGTTGTAAAGGACATACCGGATCTGAATATCCCCATCGGCATGGATGTGTGCGCACACATCGGAGCCGAAAAACTAAAGGGACTTGCCACCGCAATGGAAATAAGCGATGCGCAAGAGAAAGCTCCAGAAGAAGCAACTCATGAAGAAATAGCTATAAATTATGTGCACACGGAGAGTCCTGAACAGACAACGACCAATGTCGATATCTACTTCGCAAAGAAAATTGCCACAATCATTGATCTTGATCCCGAGCCCGCATCGCTCACGAATGTAAGAAAAGATCAGATTGGGAAGATTGGAAGAAGGCAATAGCAACCGATTGCTATCTCTGAACAAAAGAGAAGTGTTTGGGCCCGTATGTCGCACTCCTCCCCATGTGCACCTGTAGGGCACAAGTGGGTATTTGTTCGAAAGAGAAATGAAAGAAACAAGTAGTGAGATACAAAGCAAGGCTGGTAGCACAAGGTTTCACTCAACGTCCGGAGTTGATTATGAAGAAACCTACTCCCGGTCATGAGTGGAATTACCTTTAGATACTTGATCTCAATGGTAGTGAACTTGAATTTAGAAATGAAACTGATGGATGTTGTGATCGTGCATATCTTTATGGTAACTTGGATTCGAGATTTATATGAAAGTCCCCAAGGAATTCCTCTCCCGAACCAAGACAGAGCAAATAGAAATCATGCAGTGTGAAGCTTAGAAAGTCCTGTATGGACCAAGCAATCTGCGAATGTGGTATAATCGCTTAAGCGACTTTCTCTGCAAGAAAGGCTACACAAACAATGAAGACTGTCCTTGTGTATTTATACGGCGATCCTGAATGGATTCTCAGATAATCTCGGTGTATGTAGATGATCCGAATATCATCGGGACAATGGATGATATAAAAGAAGCAAGCTTCTACTTGGAGTCGAGTTTGAAATGAAAGACTTGGGCAAGACCAAGTTACGCTTAGGCTCTGCTTGAGCATGTCCCCTGGAGGAGTCTTAGTACATCACGACCTACACCTGAAAGGTGCTAGAAAGATTCGGCTTTGAGAAAGCATTCCCATCAAAAGTACCTATGATCGGAGATCTTTACAGCAAGAAAAGATCCTTTCCGACCTAGGGAAGAGGGGAGGAAGTCCGGGACCGAATTCCCATACTTGAGTGCGCTTGGAGCACTCATGTACTTAGCAAACTGCACTAGACCGGATATTGCCTTTGCCGTGAACCTATTAGCAAGGTATAGTGCAGAGCCCACCAAAATGCATTGGCAGGGCATAAAGGACATCTTCCGATATCCCAAGGAAGCAATGACCTTGGATTGTTTTACAGAAAGAATCAAGATCTGAACTTGATTGGCTATGCAGATGCTGGGTACCTGTCTGACCCGCATACCGCAAAGTCACAAACAGGCTATGTATTCCTGTGTGGTGGAACTGCAATTTCCTGGAAATCGTCTAAGCAAAGCCTTGTAGCTACCTCGACGAACCACTCAGAAATAATAGCGCTGTATGAAGCCGCACGTGAATGCGCTTGGCTACGCCGAATGGTTCAACACATCCAGCAGTCATGTGGGATGAACATTGTGTAAACCCCCACTATTATCTATGAAGATAATACCGCTTGCGTTGCACAAGTACAAACGGGCTATGTGAAGAGTAATCTCACAAAGCATATCAACCCCAAGTTCTTCTATGCTCATGAATTGCGAAAGATGGACGAGATTAAAGTACTGCACACTAAGTCTTGTGAAAATCTAGCAGATTTATTCACAAAGTCCCTCCCCGCATCTAGTTTTGAAAGGTGCGTACGAGGGATTGGTATGATGAGACTTAGAGAAGTGCAAAATTCAGGGGGAGAATTATCTCAAGCTCGTTAGTGAATCTTGATCCTGAAGATCAAATACCCAGAGGATAAAAGTCCTGAAGGCTAAATGAAACTGGGTGAATTGTACTCTTTTTCCCTTGACGAGTTTTCCTGAAGTTTCTCGACCAAGGTTTTTAATGAGGCAATTCGTGCAATCGCAGCATAACATGCATCATGTACTCTTTCTCCAAATTTTTCCCACTGGGTTTTTATGGAGTTTTAACGAGGCATGAGTATGTCGGATGAGTGCCCAAGGGGGAGTATTAGGAAACCAGGGATAAGGGTTTCCGTTTAAACGGATTCTTTCCGTTTAAACGAGTCCCTATCCATATTGGGCACCTCACCCTCTCCTATAAATAGAGAGCCATATGGCTGATTTTGTACCCAATGCATATGAAGCAATAAAGAAAGACCAGGAGTTCTCTCTACCTCTCTGTGTTCAATCTATTATTCTGTGTTTCTGTGATTGATTCGTTCTTATTCTAAGCAGAGGAATCGCTCGGACTGGTCGCCAGCGAGAGTTCCTCAACACAAACTAGACTCCATTTAGCAAGCCTATATTTACGTTTGTGACTATCACCCTGCCAGTAAAATCTAGAATGATAAAAGTCTAGTCTTCCGAGAACCACCCTAGGAACATAAAAAAAATCCATAAACATTGGCAAACTGCTGAGTAGCTAATTAATAAGCACAAACCGTCCATCCACAGACATTTTTTCCTTTCCAACTACTAAGCTTTTTCTCAACTCTATCCTGAACCCCTTTCCAATCACAATTCCTTAATTTTTTAAAATGAATTGGGATTCCTTAGTACCTGAAAGGAAAAGTCCCCACTTCACAACCAAATAACTTTGTATGCTACGACTCAACATCTTGGGTTCTGGTGGTTCTCATCTGATGGGCAGTATTCAGCCAAAACCGCATACAAGGGATTTTTTGTGGGCTCTACTTCTTTTGAGCCTTGTGAAAGAGTTTGGAAGACTTGGGCACCGCCCAAATGTCGCTTCTTTGTTTGGTTGGTGGCTCACAACCGATGTTGGACTGCAGATCGCCTTACACGCCGTGGGCTCCCTCATCCTGAGCACTGTTCTTTGTGTGACCAGGCTGCGGAAACTATTGATCACCTCCTTGTCCAGTGTGTCTTTGCAAGAGAGTTTTGGTTCCGTTTCTTCTCTCGAATTGGACTCCAAGACTTTTCTCCGCAACCCACAGAAACATCCTTTCATTTTTGGTGGGAGAAGGTGAGCAATGCTGCTAGTGATTTGCTAAGGAAAGGAATCAACTCTCTCATAATCCTGGGAGCTTGGACCTTATGGACACACCGCAACAAATGCGTTTTTGATGGAGCAGCCCCAAGTGTTGCAGGTGCACTTGCTGTTGCTGAAGATGATAGAAGGTCGTGGTCTTTGGCGGGGGCTCGAGGATTATCCCTCTTGGATGCCCTCGCTCCGGGTGGTTAGCGCCCAGTCTTCCTTGGTCGTGATCTTTTTTGTTTCGGGCGCGTTAGTTCCTAGCTGCAGCAGCAGAGTGTGTGTGTTTAGAGCTTTGTGGGTTTTCTGTGTGTGTTTAGAGTGTGTGTGTGTTTGTCTTGTTGTTTGGGTTCTTTCCCTTTTTTCTCTCTTCTTAATATATTGATGCGCAGCTCTCCTGCGTTTTCGAGAAAAAAAACATCTTGGGTAGAACCAGAACAAAAAATTTCACTCTTATGGAAATTAATATTTAAACCAGATAATTGTTCAAAGACACATAGGATAAGCTTGAGATTTTTCGCTTGTTCTAAATCATTATTCAAAAAAGGATCGTATCATCAGCATACTGTAAAATTGACAATCCATCATCAATTAAGTGAGGAACTACTCCTGTTAAAAGACCTGCTTCTTTTGAAATGAATATGGCAAGCATGTCTGCTACATGATTAAAAAGAATAGGGGACATAGGATCACCTTGCCTAAGACCCTTCTGAGTTTGGAAAAAAGAACCAAGATCATTATTGACTTTTATTCCAACACTCCCTCCCTTAACTAAACTCTCCACCAAGGAGCACCACTTAGAAGAAAAACCTTTCATTCTCAACGTTTGAAGAAGAAATGGTTATTTTAGTTTGTCATAAGCTTTCTCAAAATCAATCTTGAAAACTATTCCATCCAAATTATGTTTATGTAACTCATGGATGGTTTCATGAAGGATAACAACTCCATCAAGAATAAATTTCCCCAGCATGAAAGCTGACTGAGATGGTTTAACAATCTTCTGAGCTACACCCATAAGTCTATTAGTAAGCACTTTAGTAAAAATTTTAAAACTTACATTTAAAAGGCATATAGGCCTATATTGATGAATTTGTGTAGCATCCATTTTTTTGGGGGTAGTGCAATTATCCCAATATTCAATCTAGACAGAGGCAATGCACATTTATGAAAATAATGAAACATGGTCATCATGTCTTTTTTAATGACTTCCCAAAACACCTGGTAAAACTCTCTGGGAATCCATTTGGCCCCGATGCTTTATTAGGTTCCATTTGAAAGATTGCTTCTTTCACCTCCTTTTCAGTGAAAGGCTCTGTAAGGAGAGTATTTTCCGCATTCGAAACTTGATGTATATCATTCATAAAAGCATCAATCATGGATAAATGATTAACTTCGGGTGGTCCAAACAAACCATTATAATAATTGGTGATATACCTTTTTAACTGTACATCACCCCAAATTATCCCTTCCTCTTGATCGAGCTGAAAAATCATTTGTGTTCTATGCTTACCATTCGCAATTAAAAGATAATAACATGTATTCCGATCACCCTACAAAAGAAACTTCGCTTTGGATCTTTGATACCACTTAATTTCTTCTTCTCTTAAAGATGTGCCAATCTCTCATTAGCAACTTTTTTAAGGATAAGGTCTTGATCAGACAACCTGGAAAGCTTAGCTTTTTTTATCTAGCTCATCAATTTGCAAGTTAAGATCTTTCTTTTCCTTTTTATAAGTCCCACTAGTATTTTTAGCCCAACCACGAAGAAATCGTCTAAGAGCTCTAATCTTAAATTGCCAAATATGTAAAGCAGAATGATCTCCAATTTTCTTATTCCACACAGCCACGAAACCCCTCCCTACATAACCAGCCTAATTCAAATTTAAATAAAGGCTGGTTTCCTCTATAAGGACCATCTCTCGTATTTAAAATCAACGGCGTGTGATTAGACAAAGACCTTTCAAGAGCATTAATGTGACGAAAGGAAATTTATGTTCCCATTCTATACTCATAAGGACTCTGTCCAACTTTTCAAAAGTTGGATTATCTAACAAATTGGCCCAAGTGAATTGTCTACTAGATAAAACTATTTCTCTTAGTTCCAAATTATTAATAACAGCATTAAACAAAAAAGACCATCTATACTCAAAATTATCATTATTTTTTCGCCCAAATACCTGATGATATTAAAATCACTACCAATTAAAATAGGAAATGATTCTTTCCTACAAGCATAACTAAGTTCTGTAAGGAACTTCTCCTTGAATTGAGTTTGAGCTGCACCATAAATAGCCACAAGAGCCCATTGGAAATCATCCTTTCTGTTTTTTAAAAGGAACTTAATGTAAAAATCACCCCCATCAATAGACCCAATATTGTAAACCCGGGGATCCACCCCTACAAGGATACAACCTGACCGACCTTGTGGCAGAGAGAAATGCCACAAAAAATCTGTCCACCACAAAGATGGTTAAGGCTAGCTACTAAAAAATCTTTTTTACCAGTTTCAAAAATGGCCACAAAATCAAAATGCTGTTCCTTAACCACTTCACAAATGTAACGATGTTTAGCCAAAAAAGACCGTTCATTTAAACTTTAATTTGATAGGCCTATTATGAACATTTTTCCTTTTCGACCTCTTTTTATTTGTTACTAAAGTAAAAGTAGAGAGATCATCCCGTAAATCAACATCTAAATCATCACAAAAATGATTAAGGCCTGAGATATCCAATTTCTCATCCTCCAACTCCTCAACATCTACATTCCTTTATTTTTTAATCTTTCTAATTCAAGAGCCTTAAGATTGTTAACTGTACTACCAATCTCTGCTCTATCCCCTCATAAAGAAATTCCAATGCTAGCAATTTTTTCAACAACTTGCTCATCAGGAAAAGACAAAAATGAAATTTTATTAACAGTCTTACTGGGATCAAGTTCGAGATCACGAACTTTAGCACGTCGTGTAGCCTTCTGGACCAGGTTTTCATCACCGGACTTCTACATCTTGATACGTTAACTCTGCTAAGCTTAGTTCCACTGTTTCATTAACAGGGTCCCACTCCGGTCCAAAAAGCCAACTGATTTTGATCTTCGTATGCCCACCTTTCTGTTTACTCTATCCGACAGCAATCTCGGCAGCCGACTTGGTTGGCCATAGAATCAAAGCCTCCCCTCCGTTAGCCGTAGAATCAGCCATCCGAGTTTTCAAAACCGCCTCCGCTGCATGTAACTCTCAGAGATCACCCCAAGATCCGAGTTATCGAAATTGTCTTCGAAACCGAAAGCCCTAAGGTAGTCCCCTTAGTAATAGAGGTGGACTGTCCCGCGCAGCTCTCAGGAGAATTTGATTTACCATCAGAATTATTCTTCAATATTTACCAACTTGAACACCCATGTTATAAAACTTGTGTCAAAATAGAAGATAATCTGTTAGCCCGACCCTTTGTTTACCGAACGCCTCATCTCCTTATGCTTTGTACTCAATCTCTTGAGTTCACATTATTCTTATGTTGTGTTCATATTAGTCATGTGTTCCCATTAGCTATGCTAGACTATATATATATATATATATATATATATATATATATATATATATATATATATATATATATATATATATGTGTGTGTGTGTGTGTGTGTGTGTGTGTGTGTGTGTGTGTGTGTGTGTAACCCTTATGACTTGAATCAATGAATTACAAATAGTGTGATTACTATAAATATTTCACACTCTCATATTATCAGAGCACGCTCTCATGGTATCAGAGCGGTGCTACTCTTGAGCCACTGCCTCCACAACTTCCGCCACACTGCCCCTGGGAGATCATCTCGTCTCCATGATCTCTCCTTGGGGTTGTGCAATCCATAGTTTAAGTTATGTCACCGATCATCCGATCGCCTACCAATTAATGTTTCCCCCTATCATCTTCAGATCGAGTTTTCTCTACTTTTTTCGATCATAGATCGGTTTACGTCACCCTGGCAACCCGTCAATGTCCCTCAACTCCGGACTTCACCGCCTTGGTTTTGACCCCTCCGGTGTCTCCTCTCCTCCGATGATGTCGTGGCATGACGCGGCGCGCTCATCGACATGGTCCTCCCTCCGCAGTCTTCCGAGCGCCCCGTCTACCGTCATTATCATGCTGGATCATCATCGCCAGCTTGTCATCCGCAAGCACGAGCTATCGCACCACCAGGAGCGCGTCACCCTCGGTGATGTCTGCGTTCTTCATGTACTGACGTTATCATAGTTCGTAGAGATCTTCACTAAGAGGTTGCTTATCTCTGTCTTCATAGAGTTCAGATCCAGCCTGAACGTCCACATGGCTGACACTCAGACTGCAGACTACGAGGGCATATTAGCCTGACCCTTTAGTTACTAAATGCCTCACCTCCTCGTACTTTATGCTCAACCTCTTAAGTTCATATTAATCTTGTGTTATGCTCATATTAGTCTTGTGTTCACATTAGTCATATGTTCCCATCAACCATGCTAGACTATATAACCCTTTGTGACTTGAATCAATGAATTACAGATAGCGTGATTACCCTAAATATTCCAGGCTCTCATAATCAAAGAGTAGGAGATACGGATTTAACTTGGAAAACTCTTTCAAGGAAAACCATGGACGGACTAAGGCAAAATTCACTACATAAGGATATGCTTATAATGAGACTCGTACATTCTCTATGGTGTACATAGTATATTTGTAGTATCTACAAAGGGACTTTAGATAAGAGTAGAACTCCGAGTTGGAAACGGAAACAAAGCAAATAGAATACGGATTATACTTCAACAATCTCCATCTTGAGATGAATTCGCTCCTATAATTGAATATCAAATCTCCTCAAAGTTGGTCTTCATCACCAAATCTTGTGCCTCGAAAGTCTATTGGACTAATCAATGAGTAAGACTAGATTAGTTTTCTCCATATGCTTTTTTTGTGGCATTGGATAACTATAATGAAAAACTCATCTCATGGACTTTTTACATACTCTACTTGGAACACATAACTCGACAAACAATACTCATTGAAGAGCAACATGCACATATGACCATCATGTACATCAAACTGCCAACTATAAAAGTAAATGGATTATATGATATGGTTGAAACTACTCATGTAAAAGAACATCCAGATGAAAGTAACTCTTGTGCTATCAATACAAAAGAAACAATTTCTACAATAAACCTCTCATATCGAGCTGTAATAACCAGAACGTATTGCACTTGCAATACTAAATGTTGTAATATCTATACAGAAAATTAACTCATTCTTGCACTTTAAATCCTAAAACTCATATTTGGAGCATAACTTTCACCTATGAATAAGAAATTCTGGAGAATATTATGTTAGCTGCCATCAGTGTGTCAATGAATGGTGAATCAGTTGTCCCCTGAACTTACATTGATTTTTTCAGTCTCCTTAATCAAACGTAGCCCAAATTGTGTTAAAAACCTACAACTCCACTTTTGACTATATGTGTGAATCTTGTCTAGTAACCCGTATAAGACTATGGATCATCAAAGAAATCACCAATAATTAATTTTGCATGAATTCTGCAAATAATAGGCATAACGATCTAAATTACAATGCAGCAATCAACTAAAGCCGAAGATCATTGACAGAGATGGCGTAATACAACGCTAGGGCATGGCACCAGACAGTGTGGGCTATGATGTTGGTGAAACCAGTGTTGGAATAGTCGTCAAGGTAGAGTGCGGGTCAATGCTCAATATGGAGTCAAGTCATAGAATGGAGTTGAGTTTTGGTACATTGATGTGTATGTAAAACAAGACTTGGAATATCCTTGTGTATAACTTGCAGTAAACAACAACCTTCTTGGTAGCCTTTCTTGTGTGGACATAGCAATGCTCATTAGAATCCTTTGTACCCTTGTGTGTGTATCTAGCAATTTTCCCCAAAATCAAAAAAGCCAAACTCTTGCTGACAACTTCTAATCTTTGCCTTCCTTGAGTTCAATGCATGTTGGACGTTTTCTTCTCTCGCGCTTGTAGCATGTGCGGCAGGCTGACAGCTTTTGAAGAGATATGTGGGGTCTGACTTCACTTCGGATTCAGCAACTTGAATTTGCTCTAGACTTAGACAGTTGATGCACATGGAGATGTCCTAGTGAATCTGCTTGTCCTGCATACTCAATGAGATGGACTTGTCACTAATTCAATGACTTTTTTCGATTGGACTCCCTGAGTTTGCCTTGATGCCATGCCACTTGATGTTGTGCAGGTGCTACCCTGAGGAATCACCTCCTCCTGAGAGCAACAATAGAGTTTCGAACCTGAAGCTCTCATACCACTTGTTATAAAACGCATTGCAAAATAGAAGATAATCGAAGAGTAGGAGACACAAATTTAATGTGAAAAACCCTTTCGGGAAAAATCACAGATGCACAAAGGCAGAATTGACTAGATGAGGAGATATTTATAATGAGGCTCTTACATTTTCTATAGTCTACAGAGGTGTATTTATAGTGTTTACAAAGTCGGTTGTGATGATGGCCCTACTATCTGAAGTGGGTTAGGACCCTCGCTCCTCCGGTGCCCCGGCTTCCCATAGTTAAGCATGCATTTGTGTCTCTCAAGCAATCCTTGGTGAGATGATTGCCACTGCACTTGACACACTTAACCAACAACATTGTCAGCTGGTGTGAAAATGTCCGCTGTAGGGTTGGTGTTGTGAAGGAGGTGGTGGTAGCTGTGGATAAACTCTATTCATTATTATTGGGAGAGAATCAATCCTTGCCTTCTTCCTCCTTTGTTCATTTAAGTTAGAGTTCATTTTCTAGTATAATGGCTTTGTTAATTAGGTCCTCAAACTCGGTGATCTTGTGTATGGATAGGAGCATTTTCATGTATGGGTGCATTCCTTCTAGGAATTTCTCTACTTTATTCCCATCTATATCAACATCATCTAGTCCATAAAAGGCTAGCTCATTGAATTGATTTAGGTATTCGATCATTTTCTTGCCCATTGAGTTAGGGCTCAAAATTCCTATTTCTTAAAGTCCATCCTTCATTGTGGTACATCGGTGTCAATGAAGTTTTGTTTGAATTCCTCCCATGTGACTGGGTGAATACTGGCTTGGTTGTGGTTGAAGTTGAGCCACCAAGTCATCACTGGACCCATGAGTTGGTGGGATGCATATTGCACTTTCTTGTCATCAGCGCATCCCATTGTATTTGGTTTCTTCTCTATTTCCATTAACTAATCAATTGCATCTAAAGAATCACCACTCTTGAGAAGGTGAGTGGGCAAGTTTGCAAGAATTCTCCCAATCTAACTCCAGTTTTGGCATGTCGTGGAGTGGCTAGTGCAATTCTAGTGAGTAGAGCCTCCATGAAATGGTTCTAGTTTTCCTATGACTCAGTAGGAGTGTTCTAGGAATCTGAGTATGTCTCCCATGCTACCCGCATTTTTGGTAGCCCTTGAGGGTTCTGTGTGGCCAACTTTAGGCATGGCAGGGGATTGTCCTTGCCCTGGTAATACACTCCGATGGTCAGATGGCTAACCGTCCCTTGATTGAACATGGCTAGATGCTCCAAGCCTTAGTAATAGATACTATTCATTATGACTATGATCGCCCATCCTGTAGGGTGGTCAATTCAATTTCTTATCGATTGGCATCATGAAGTTAGATTTGGGGGTATTCAATTGGTAATAATGTTATCAGTTCTTTTGGAGTAAGTTCGGGAAGTAGAATTAAGTTCTTGTTCATTTTTAGAAGATAAATTTTCATCACTGTTTAGCAAGTTAGTAGACAAGATTGTATTCAAGTTTAGTTAATAGAAAGCAAAGTTACATTCCCTCTCTTTTGTTTCTAGCACCATAGCATACATTGGGCAAATAAAACCAAGAGACAAGGAGATTCAACAAAATCCAAATCCTACACTAATCCAGGATCCATGCGCCCAGGCACGCTCGAGACTGCCCAAACCATGTGTTTAGGAAGCACTTAGAACTTGCCTCTAAGTGCAACCAAGAAGACTACTCTTGGATCCACACGCCTAGGCATGCTCGAGACCCCGTGCTCTAGACCACCCAAACTACATGTTTGAAAGCGCTTAGGACTTCATTCCTGAGTATGCTTGAGCATTGCACCCGAGAAGGCCACGGACAACTCATCCTGGAAATCTATTATGGAAAAGTGGGATAAGTCACTTTTAGGTCATCGACCATCAATAGAATTTATGCTCTTTTTAACTTTCTACAGATATTCCTACTTCATTTCAATGGCTGATGAGTTTATTTTGTTATCAGGATGAAGAGGTGAGAAAACTATGAGCATGGTCCACTCCTAGCTGATAGCAGTAAGGGTCCATTCTAGAATCTTATTTAATTAACTACTAACCTAATTAGTTATAGAGTTAGGTAATTATAGTGCTATCTCCTACCCTCTTGAAAGTGCAAATGAATATTAAATATTCTATTCTAAATTTATAGTATGCTTGCAAGATATAATTAAAAAAGTGTATTACTTAATGATCAGAAGTGAAGTTAATAACAGGTTGTAGCAAAATAATTAAAATAAACTTGAATTTTCACTGTGACACATCAAAACCATACAACAATGCTCATATACCATAGAAATCGACACTATTGCTAGAATATTCCATGCATCAATACAATACATAAGTAAAATACAATAGTACCACACCACAATGACTTGGTCTACCCCGGCAAGGATCAATGCCGGCTTACAAGTTTACTGCTTCCTCGTCCTCACTGCTCTTGATCTCCCCCTTCTTCCTCCTCTCTATCTCCCTCACTACCCCCTATGCCATGGCTACTACTAGCTCCCACGCCCGTGGTGTAGCTACTACCAAGGTCTGCAAAGTAGGTGCTAAAGATGGCATCTACTAAGGTTGACTCCCTAGTTGGTTCTGGGTGGACACTCATGCGAACATTGTGAAACTTTGGCCTCATATGTGGTGGAAGTGGGTAAGGGTGGGGTGGTGACTAAGTAGAGGTAACTCCTATCTGTCCCTATGGTGGAGCAAAAAAGGTAGTGTAGGGGTCATATGGTGGTGGAGTGTAGTCTAGTGGAGTAGGAGGGACAAAAGTGGGATACTAGAATGGGTCATAAGCTGGTGAAGGTGGTGCATAAGTTGAGGAGGGGGTGCAACTGACGAGGGTATTCCAGTAGTGCTACCTCTAAGAGTGGCAGTAGTGTGGGAGTGTGGTGAGATGCATCCTCTGGTGATAGTAAATAAAGAATCTCTTGAACAACCGCCCTCTGTCTATCGGGTTATCTACACTGCCACTGCTAGAAGACGACACTCTCCTCCAATCTACCTAAGGCCCCTGCATGGTGTTGTGCAAGAAGGTGTTGTCCATCAACATTTGTAACACCCTAGGACCCACATTATCCTGGGATGCCACTAAACCACTCTACAAGGTAGCTAATTTACATGATAACATAAACTGGCAACGATTTTCTAAATCATGATAAACCAAGCGGAAGCATACTAAAACAAAGGTAATGGAACACTATTAGTTAAGGAACAACTGCTATTAATTTTAACCAATTAAAGCAAACCATAGCCTAAAATTATTAGTTATACAAGATCAACAATAAGAGTAAAGATAAATAACCGGAGACTACACTTATTTATTACAATATAAAACATCATATGGTATGTGATAGTGATGTGCCGCTCTACCCTTCCTATGCATGCTCGAGAATCACCTAGAAGGGGGAAAACAAGAGTGAGATAAAATCTCAGCAAGCAAACTGTTTAACAAGCTAATCAAACTACAATGTTGTTAATCATTAATATTTATTCTCCACAGTGACCACAAATATAGCCCTAACCACATTTACTACCAACAATAATAAACCATTAGCAATAAATCTTGTTTGTCTACTTCATAACTTCAACCAACTACCACTACTAATGACAGGAAAGTATCAATAGGTTTTACTTCACTATCTTTATTATTTCTCACATTCACAACTGCTATCAACAGTTACCACAAGAGAAAAGAATCTCATACCACAATCTCAACCCCTACCATACCACAAGGGGTGAACCCTATTCCACGACCACCGCCACATTCCTCATACCACAAGTGTCTCTCATGAGCCACATCCACAATACAACTATGAAGTTGTATTTATTTGCAAAATAACTTCACCACAACACATTGCATAAGTATGCAAATGATCTTTCCACAATGCAATGCATATGAATGCTCATGCTTCACTGCACCCTTACCCAACAAGGAAAGAGTGTGCATCGTACTACGGCAATGTACGATGCTGTACCGGTACGGTCGCGGCTATAAGCGGCGATATCCACAATGCAAATGTCATGACATGATATGAATGTTATGATATTCATAAAACACAATAATTTAACCACGAAGATCAACAACATAATGATCAAGAATACTTAGTCATAATCCACATGTATCTCAATAAGCACAATGCCAATGATACTTAAGATCATTACCACATAGCCCACATTCGGCTCACCAAGATCATAATCAATTGATCTATAGGGAAACCTACCACATAGTCCACCATATATTCATCAAGAATGCTACCCCCCACAACCACAAGTATTCAATAAGAATACTACCACCTATACCACCATATGTTCATAAAGAATACTACTCCACAACTATATTTTTTTCATCAAGAACAATTTCACATACCCACAAATAAACCATCAAAATCATAAACAGTTGAGTTCTTAAAATACTACCACATAGACCATATTGAGGAAACATGTAACAATGTCATAGCACCTCAAATTAAGAGAATAAATTATTGTGAAGGTAGAATAATTAACAAGTTAAACATGTAGCACAACCGCTATGTTTACTTACCTCTACCGGCGAAGCGACGATATCACGCTCGATCAGAAGCAAATTCGCCTGTCCAAAAAGATACCTCTCAGCACAATACAGAGCAATACAATCATGACTCTCAAAGAAAAGTGTCACCAAAACCCTAAACCCCACAACATCCTTCCCCGCGTAACGGTTCTACAATATTCCCACTGCAGCGACGCTGCTTAACATTTTCTTATATTTAAAAAAATATATAACTAATCACAGCAAAAGTTATATATCTGCATTCCTCACTTAAACACCTACACTTTTCATGTAGATCACATATTTTTATCTTGTCATTAACAAGGTGATATCTAATGCACAAAACAGAGGACATCCTCTGTTCTGAAAGTCTAGACAACCGACTTGTAACGCATCCCCAGAACAGCTCAGGGCTCTAAAAATTTTGGTTCTTTTACGGAAGGTAGATTAGTAAACTCCCTACCTTTTTCTCAATTATGACCAAAAATTTAAAAATCATCTTCTACCCCTAATTTCCATCTGAACAGCAGTCTGTCCCTGTCTGCACCCCTGACGGACAGCGAGATTATAGACCCTAGTACGCCTAAATGACGTGGCCAAAAAATATGGAAAAACTATAGTAGATGCATATCGTCGTCCTCTACGTTTTTCATTTTGGGGAGACCATTGGGAAAAATCTTTTTTGGGGTCTAAACGGCACGAACAGCAACAGTGCGCGAATCAATCTACAGGCAAACAGCAGGGATTCTCTAATCGGGGGATCTAAATCCTAATCCCCACCAAAATCTTGGGCTAAGAACCCTAAAATAGCAGAAATCAGAGGGACTGGGATAAGGAAGAATTACCTAGGGTATTGGGAGCACCCTCTTCTTCCTCTCCTTCTCCTTCCCTTCTTCTCCTTCCCTCTCTTCATCTCCTTCCTCTTCCCTTCTTCCTTCTTCTCCTTCTTCTCCTTGCAGCAGCACTTGGGCAGAGGGGAGGCGCAAGGAGGCAGGGGGTGGCAGCTTGGGGTGGGAAAAAGGGGTAGGGGCCAAGGGAGGGGGTTTATAAAGGGGTGCTAGGATTTGGGAGGGGGTACGGGCCCCCGTTTGGGCTGGCTGGCCCACCCCTCTGGACAGCCTAAAACCTTCTAATTAATTATTTAATTCTTTTTTATTATTTTAGACTATTCCAAAGAATTTATTTTTACCTCCCGTGATTTACCGAAAATCCGGTCGACTCCGCGATTAATTTAGGAACCGACACCGAAACGACGTTCAGAATATTACAACCTTCTCAGTAGGCTAGCTAGGTTTAGGTGGGGGCCACCCCTACAACAGGAGCCTCTCATAGTGAAGGGCTTCACAGGCCGACGCCATGTTGCCGAGTCCTTTGGCCCCCTCCATCCCTACGGCCTGTGACATTGTGTGATTGCGGGCGAGGCGGAGTCAGAGCCGGGGGCTTGCAACGGAGCCGTTGGCGAAGTCTTGCGGTGGGCGATCGCAGCGGGGTCGCGTCTGCGCTGCGAAGGTGAGGGCTGCGACGGGTGTACTACGGAGGCGAAGACCTCGCCTGAGCAGCCGCTTGTGCGCGGCCAGGCGACCGCCAGCGCACGCGCCTTGCTGGCGGCTGGCCTCGCGCCGGTTGGTGCGGGCTCCCGCCGAGTGACCTGCTGCGTTGGTGCTCTTTGCAACCTGGCGTCCATGGAAAGGCACAGGGTACATTAGAGTAGTAAAACGGTTGTAGTAAGAGCGAAGAGGTATAATGTGCGGCAAGTGCCGGGGTTGTCCCAAGCCACTGGAGTAGAGGAGGCGCCCTTGTGGCGCGGCTTGCGGACGCGCGGCTGCATGTGGAAGTGCCTGGACCGAGGGCGCACTCTGGGTTGCGCTGCGGTGGCGGAGATCGCGGCGAGGGCGGAGTCGAAGTCGTTCCGCTGAGACGAAGGCTTCGCGAAAGGCGGGTTTGCGGACCCCTGGTGGTGTCGCATGTGGCCTACGAGGGTGGAGACCCCGCCGTCACAGCCATGTGCGCATGTGCAGTCCCGCGAGGATGCTGCACGCGTGTGAGCGGCCGTGCCGCATCAGCTTCCTGCTGGTGTGCCTCTCCGCGCGTAGGTGGCGCTTGAGCTTCCGCCGATTGCACTTCTTGATGCTTGGGCGATGCTTCGACTTTCGCCGATTGCGCTTTTTGGCGCGTGGGCGATGCTTCGGCTTCCATCGATTGCGCTTCTTGACGCGTGGGCGATGCTTCGGCTTCCGTCGATTGCGCTTCTTGATGCGGAGGAGGTCTGCATAAATACATACCAGAGGGCCGTAGGGTCGTCCGAGCTGGCTGAGATGATCTTTGATCTCGAAAATATGCCTTCTTCTGTTCATGAACACGCAGTGAAATGTTGCCGTGTTGATGAACAGATGGAGGCCTATTTTCGAGCGGAATAGTGCGACGATCACCGGCCGCCGTGCGCATGCAGGGGAAGGAGGCCGCTGCGTTGCAAGCAGTTGAGCGGTGCTTTGCGCGGCGCATCATGGGCACGTAGCGCTGGTCGGCCCCGCATGGATCGGCGCAGACTTCGCTTGAACGGGCTGCTCCACGAGCGCTCCCCGCGCGGGTGCGTGTTGACGGCGGGGGCAGACCCGATATTGCATCGCGAAGCCGAGAGTGCCGCCGAAGGCGGAGCCAGGTTATCTTGCATAAATTATCGAGCAGACACGCGGCAAGGCGCTATTGGCGCGTCGTGCTCTACCGGGGCCCTTAGTGCAACCGCCGCTTGACCGGACGCGGTGCGCACGGGTAGGTGCGCTGGTACGGCGGCGATCGTGGAGATGTGGGCGGTTCGCCTCCCAGCAGTTATGCTCATCGATGGCGTAGGAGGCATAGGGGTATTAAGTACCCCTTGTATTAGGCCACTTGCCTTTTCATCACCTTGTCTTCTAACTCCCGCTCACGCGTCCCAATCTCCTGGCCTCCTTGCTTCCTTCTACGTCCCGGAGCTCCAGAAGAACGATGGCCTACGACGGGGCACGCGCGCGCGCGGCTGACGACAGCGCCGTCTTCCGGTGGGCCTCGCCGCTCGAGGTGAAGTACACCCTCGAGGGGCGCTGCTCCGGGAGTGTGGACGAGTGGTGGACGGCGGTGAAGAGAGGAGGGGGGCCGTGCTCCCGCATCCTAGGCTCCACGCTGGTAACGAAAGAGACAATCCGTGGCCTTCTTCGTGAGGGGAAGCTGTCGGACCATCGGGATGTACGACTGCCTGCGGGCGACGAGATCGAACCGCACCCCGACACATCGGAGGCGATCGTGTTCGTCGCCTACCTCGAGGCTGGGTTACGCATTCTGGCCGTCAAGCTTGTCGGGACGTCCTACGGGCCTTTGGGCTTGAGCTGGCACAGGTAACGCCGAATGTGATAGCCCGACTTGCCATGTATAGTTGGGCTGCGCGCACGGAGGCGTGCTGGCTGACCGCGTCACTGTTCGCGTTCCTCCATGATATCCGGTGCACGGTGGAGGAGCAGGGGGACGGGGCGCTGGCCGCCTTCGGCAGCGTCGATCTCGCGCTGCGCCTGCAATGCAAGAAGATATTTCCCGCGGAGTCGAGTCAGGCAGAGTGGGGGCCGGACTGGACGAGGCGGTGGTTTTACCACCGCGTGGCGAGCGGTAGCGGTCTTGAGTGCTCGGGGCGGCCGGTGGCGGTTAGCGCCATGCCCGGCGCACCCCTAGATGCTGATGACGAGTGGGTAGCACGGAGGCTTGTGGGGATCACCGCTCGCTTCAATATGCGCGACCTCGCTGAGGATTTCGTCATGTACGGCGTGGTGCTGCTTGCTGCGGAGTGGCGTGTTGCTCCTGGGAGCCTTTGACGTGACAACGTGCGCCCTTCCGTGTCTTCGCTGCCGAGGCCCTCCGGTCCGCGTAAGTTGTGTTGGAGTTGGCTTTTGTGCGGTGTTCATCGAGGCTGTTGCTTTTACAACGTGCCCCCATGCCCTTCGCAGGTACTTCCCTAGGGGACGCGGAGCGTGCGGTGGGTGAGTTCCTTGGACCGTACACAGCCAGGGAGCACACACTGCGCATGGCTGCAACCGCGGAGGCAGGTCTGGGGCGGTTGAACCGCGTGTGCGAAGCCTTGGGTATTAGGGTGCCAGCACGTGTTGTTCCAGTGCCCAGCCCACCACGCCGCGACTCCACGGGGGAGGGGGTACTAGCGGACACAGGTTCCGGCTCGGCAGAGCATGCAGACTTGGAGGCAAAGGCAAGTGTTGCATCGCCACCAGCCGGTGTTGGGATGGATCCATCACTCCTGGAGGATGTTGGGGCGGAGCCATTGCCCGCGGCCATGGGACCTCCTTCCGCGGCGGTTTCTGAGGCGGGGCCGCCTTCGTACTCCCCAAAGGCGAAACGACCCCGCATACGGTCGCCCCTTCGCTCGTCTCGGGGTTTTGTTGTAGCGAGCCGGGTTGGAGCCCTATGGGACTCCGATTCCGACACCGAGTGCTTTGTTGCCCCCGCGGCCCCGATCGAGGCTGCGGCTGCCAGTGGCGAGGGCTTGGTGGAGCTGAGCTCCGACACTGAAGTTCCCCCGGTTGGCGAGGTGGGCGAGGATGTGGAGGTCCTTGTGGATTCGGGCGGGGCTGAAGGTAGACCTTGATTTTGATTGTGACCTGCTAGGTATTCGCAGGGCTGACTGTCGTGTGCCCTTACAGCAACATTGCTCCCCGAGCGCGGGCGGCCCGCGGAGCCCGAAGACGGCTTCTTGGGAGGGGCACCCGGCGCCACCGAGACTATTGCCGCGGATGCCGCCCGTCGTCTAGCAGACTTCGTTCCTCGAGCAGAGGTGTTGGCGGCATGGCGAGGGGCCGCTGATGATGTGGCCGCGAGCTTAGATTGGGACGCATTGCAGATCTACAGGCCTGAATTGCTTGAGGGGGTGCTTGAGGTCTCGCAACTGAGGGTAAGTGCCTGACCCCGAGCGGCCCGTAGCCACTGGGAGGTGTACTGATTGCTTCATTGTGTAGACTTTTGCCCTCAGCTGGGCGCTACAGGCGGCCCATGCCCGGGAACGGGAGGCTTTGGAGGGCCGGCTACGTGCCGTCGAAGGGGCCCTTCGCGCGTCGGAGGAGGCGCATTTCGCTAAGGATGACCGCATGCGGCTCCTGGAAGCGGAACGCGCGGCAGCCGTCTCATATGCCGCGGAGCGTGTGGCGTCGACTCGGCAGGCAGCGTTGGTGGAGCGTGACGGGATGTTCCAACAGGTTGCCATACTGGAGGAAGAGAACGGTTGCCTCGCTGCGTCCCTGAGGGAGCGGGATGAGGCATTGGGTGCCGCCTCGGCAACGGCATGGGAGGCTATGCTAGCCCTGGAAGGTACCCTTGAAAATCTCGTTGCCGAGGTACCACCCCGCTCCTTCGGACCCGAAGAGTTTCCACGGACACTTCGACGGATTGCGGAAGTGACCGATCTCGCCCAGCCAGCCGCGACGTCCTTTGGCAATCACTGCTCCTATGTGACTGCTTGCCTGGCATGCGCTCTTCTCCAACACCGGGGCTGCCGCCATATCGATGAATTGGGCGACCCGCAACTGGAGATGCCCGCTGGAGCCGGGGTGATGTCTGGTGCCGTGCGCGCCGTTCGGCCCACCGTTCGGTTTTTTCACGAGCGGATCTGGGAGTACATTGGGGAGGCCGCGGCGAAGGTGGAGCTGCGGCGGAACATGTACGGCGAGGGGAACCTTGGCGAGTGGCTTGACAATGTTGCCTGGCGCGACGATGACGGGGCCGACGGCTCAAAGCAGGTGTGACCCCGGGTTCTTGTACGCTTGGTGTGTGTTGTAACCTTACGTACTCCATGCCATGAATGAATTGCAAACTGCTTCGCTTCCTTGATCGATCTTGCCCGCTTGCTTTGAGCAGCTGCTCGATGGGGACCTGCTGCTGGTTTCTGACATCGTAGCTCGGCGTCGCTTACGTCACTGGTGGTGGGCTGAAGACTCACTTGACTTCTGGGCGAATCGGCCCTCGGCGGGTGAGACTTCGGCGCGAAAGGTCATCCCAGTGAAGCCAGACGAGTAGTGCCGGCCTGGCGGGTTTTGTAAAGAACGTAGTGGCGGTGTGGTAGACAAGTCGGGAAATTCATCTTTGCCGTTGTTTTTGAATGCGTCTGCTTTGTGTCTTCTTTTTGGTGCGGTTTGTTGGTTGGGGCATACGCCTGGGGTAGACGCTGTAATATCCTGAACATCGTTTCGGTGTCAGTTTTTAAATTAATCGCGGAGTCGCCCGGATTTTCAGTAAATCACGGGAGGTGAAAATAAATTCTTCAGAATAGTAAAAAATAATAAAAAGGGAATTAAAATAATTAATTAAGAGGTTTTGGGTTGTCCGGAGGGGTGGGCCAGCCACTTTGGGCCCGCTAGCCCAAACGGGGGCCCGTACCCCCTCCCAAACCCTAGCACCCCCTTTATAAACCCCTTGGGGAGGCCTCCCTCCCTTTTTTCCCACCCCAAGCCGCCACCCCCTGCCTCCTTGCACCTCCCCTCTACCCAAGTGCTGCTGCAAGGAGATGAAGGAGAAGAAGGAAGAAGGGAAGAGGAAGGAGAGGAAGAGAGGGAAGGAGAAGAAGGGAAGGAGAAGGAGAGAAAGAAGAGGGTGATCCCAATCCCCTAGGTAATTCTTTCTCATCTCGATCTCTCTGTTTTATGCTGAATTTAGGGTGCTTAGCCCCAGTTTTGAAAGGATTAGCAATTTAGAGAACCCCGATTAGAGAATCCCGATTGGCTGTCTGTAGATCCAATCGCGTAAAGTTACTGTTCATATAGTTTAGACCCCTAAAATGATTTTTTCCGAGGGTCTCCCCAAAAGGAAAAATGTAGAGGACGACGATACGCATCTCTTGTATTTTTTTCAGATTTTTTGGCCACGGGATCTGGGCGCAGTAAGGTCGGGAATCTTGCTGTCCGTCAGGGGTGCAGTTTGGGGCAGACTGCTGTTCAGTTGGGATTAAGGGATAGTAAATGATTTTTCTGCGTATGGTCATAATTGAGAAAAGTGTGGGGAATTCAGTAGTCTAGCCGCTGCGTCGCCTCTGTCGCCCGCGTCGCCTCCGCGTCGCCACTCGTCTCGCCCCGCGCCTCGCCTCGGTCCGCGCCCGAATCAGACGTGCTCGCCCCGCGTGCCAGCGCCGCGTCGCCGCCGCGCGCGCACCGGACACGCGTCGCCAATCCGGTCCCAGCGCCAGCCACGCGTCGGCCGCACCCGCTCCGCCGCGCGCCGCGCGGCGCGCGGCAGCACCGCCAGCCGCCGCCACGCGTCGGCCATCCGCCCGTCGCCCGCGTTCGGCCACCTGATCCTCGCCGCGCGTTCAGATCTGGATCAAGGATCCAGATCGCACCACGCGCCGCGACCCCCGCCGTCGGATCCCCGCCGCCGCCGCCCGCGCCGCGCCTGTGTGGCGTTAGCCCTAGGCCACGTCAGCCCTAGCTGACGTGGCATGCCACGTAGACATGCCACGTCAGCGCCACGTCAGTCGGAACCCACCCCCGGGCGCCACATCAGCGTCGCCCCCCGTGCACTGTTTGGTGGATCGCGTCCACCGTGGACCGGGTTCACAGCACAGTAATATTTTCTAATTTTCCCGATTTAATTCCTGATTAATTTTCTGAGAGCCCGTTCTCCTCCGTCCTGGCTCCGATTGACCCCGTTATTTTTTCTAAATTCATCTAAAATCGAGCTCTAGCTGTTGGTTCTGGTTTTGTGATTTTTGGAGTTCATTTGCTTATCATTTTATGTGTTTCCTTGGTTTCGGTCGCTTTCTCTCTCGCTAGATTCGGATTCCGGAGGAGCAGGTTCCGCGCCCGAAGACCAGGAGTACCTCGCTGAGCATAACCAAGGCAAGTCGTGTCCTTTGATCATGTTGAACCCAGTTTGTAATCTATTATTTAATTAATTTATTTTAAATTACAATGCATCGCTATTTTTTTATTCAAACACTTGTACCGGTAATTATCGTCCCAATTGAGTTTATCCCTCCTTGATATTTTGGAATGCCATGATGCCCTTGTCACCATAGGTTGGGAAACTTACTAGTGATGTATGATTATTGTCACATGGGTTGTACGAGTAGATGCTTAGTTTTGCTTATAATTGCGAATGGTCTTATCATCACATGTTAACCTTCAATTTGATTTAATGATATATGGAACTGTGGTTGGTGCCACGATTAATAAAATTTGTGCCACGTCATTGGTGTGTCGTTGGCTTGGTTATATAAATTTAGTTTTGTACTCGGGCGAGTGATCGTGTAGTAAAGGGGGAAGTGCAGATGTACTTTGGGGGATGTGGTAGTCTCGCCCGAGTGATCGTGCGCCATTGATCTGAGCTTAATCGTGCAGACCACATGTCTATTATGGGATGAACCTGGCTGATTAATTTGTAATATTTCAATTCAATTCTGCCATTGTGATGGACATGGTTGCTGATTTCCATGTGGCGCAAGGGGTGTGATGCGAAACCCTAGCGGACAGGATTGGGTTGAGGTAGAGCATTGTAAAGGCCTTGTTGTGATTTTCTGAGATCGAGGCTAATCACATCGTGTGGGTACAGTTGTGCAACCTCTGCAGAGTGTAAAACTATTCGAATAGCCACGTCCTCGGTCATGGACATTGCTCGGTGATTTCACACGAGGGGTAGTGTTTTCAGTTATAACTTGGTGGTTTATGTTGGAGGTGGACAGGTAGTCCCCTGTTGGTTTAGCTTGTGAACTGGTGTTCACAAGTGGTTCATGCTTATTCCTTTGATTATTTATTATTATTGTTTTCAGTTAACTTTCGCTTTCAAGTTATTTATTATATTTCTTTGTGAAATGCCTTTATGCAAATTAACCTTTCAGCCTTCCTTTGGTAAGCCTTGCATATTATACTGCATTCATTTGTTACAAACGACTTGCTGAGTACCAATGTACTCACGGCTTTACGCCTATGTTGCTCGGGCTTGAGGAGAGGAGTACTATCGGCAGGAGGTTCGAGAAGGAGAGTACTACGACGACTTCACGGATTAGGCTTCGTTCTCCACTCGATAGCCTGTGGCTTGTCGATTGGCCGCTACGTTTTATTTTGGATTTCCGCTGCTATTTTGTTAAGCCCTTCCGGCTAGAGATATTGTAGGCTTGGCCATAAGGTCGTACCTTTGATATTCTATTGATATTCGAGTTTTCCTTTATTATTATCATGTGTATGACTGTGATGACATCTATGTTTGACTGTGTGCACTAGCGTGATCCTGGACTAGTGCAGTTTACACAGAGAGACCGAATTTGCATATTCGGGTCACGACACGGACCTCATCGCTACGTCTTATTTATACTCTGTAGAGTGCGTGCGGAGGTGGACCTCGACGCTACGTCTTATTTATACTCCGTAGAGTGCGTGCGGAGGTGGACCTCCGTGGAGTGCGTGTGCGGAGGTGAGTCTCCATGTGGTGCGCGTGCGGAGGTGAGTCTCTATGCCTGCGTGTGCGGAGGTGAGTCTCCATGTGGTGCGCGTGCGGAGGTGAGTCTCCGTGCGGTGCGTGGGAACATCAACCACGTCTTTATACTCCGGGGAGTACGCGTGGTGACAACACCAGCGCGTGCGCGGAATCCCGCGTCTTGTTTATACTCGGTAGAGTGCGCAGGGAAAATATCTGCGTCTTATTTATACTCCGTGGAGTGCGTGCGGGGGCGAGCCTCCGCACATTTTTAGTGGGGGGAAGGGGCATGAATAGCCTCGCAAACGGCGAACTTTATTAGATTCCCGTTTGCGTGGGTGAGCGAGTACAAAGAGGTTATGAACTAACCACAGGACTCGTTGTCGTGGTGATGAGATGCGAAGCCTCTTGTGCTTGGGCTACCGCAGGGCGTGTACGGGTGCGCCTGACCTAAGAACTGCGTTGGGCTCCCAGGCTTGGGCTTCGGGTTCCATGCTCTAGGTGCCGAGCCACGTGCTATCGCTGAAGATGGTGATGACACCTCGCGGGCCCGGAAGCTTCACACATAGGAATTCATGGTGCAGTACTGCTCCGAAGGAGTTAAGAGTCGGTCGCCCCAAAATGGCGTTGTAGGGGTACTGGATATCGACGATATCAAAAGTGGCGTCCCTGGTCGCCATGTTGTCACCCTGGCCCAAGGAGACCTATAAAGATATTTGGCCCAACGCCAGTAGGGGTTGACCTCCGAAGCCCTGCAACGGGATTCGCGAGGGGCCTAGGCGACTTCGAGGGATCGCCATCCAGTCGAAGGCCTGTGCGAACAAGATGTTCGCGGAGCTGCCCCCATCAACCAGGACGTGCCGGACATCACACCCAGCGACCGCGACCTGGATGACTAGGGGATTCTGATGGGGGAATTCCATGCCTTCAGCGTCGTCATGCGTGAAGGTGATCGCGTGCTGCGCCCAATCTGGCGGCACCTGAGCTGGGTATGCCGCCACATGGTGTAGCCTCCGCACGTACGCCTTGCGCTGTCGCTCCGAGGCAAACTCCAAGGAGGAACCGCCGGAGATGACGTTGATGACCCTGCGCGGGGCGCTCTTGAGGGCATGGATCCGCAGGGGCCTTTCCTCGGGCTACTGTATCTGGGCTTGTATCCGCTGGAGACCCTCCTGAGGCTGCGGCTCCTGATCGCAAATCCTCAGGGGGCCGTCCGATGGCTGCTGAACGTGCGCCATGACGGATGGGCGCGCCTCGAGATCCCTGTCTCTGGCAACGCTTTGGCGAAGTGCTGCGATAGTGGTGCAGGAGCGGGTATCATGATTGCCTTGGCCATGCACCTCGCACCACTATGGGCGCTGTTGGTCGCCGTACTCCGCACGGGCCCAACCATCGCGACCCCGGCCTCGGCCTCACCCTCGACCTCGTCGGGCCCTAGTCCCGCGGTTAGCAGGGGCGTTATCCTCGGAGCCGGCGTCAATGTCAAAGACGTGCCGGGCTCACCGGGACGTCTGACGGCCATGCTAGGGCTTGTCCGCCGGCACGTCCTTGTGCTGGGGGGTGTCTTTCGACATCTCCTGTCGACGCTTGCTCCGTGATGAACTTGCTTGCGATGGGTCGATACTCTTCACGACGCTTCCCGTTGGGCTGGCATCGGCTTCATTGCCCTGGCATCGCTTTGCATCTTCTTCCGCCCGAGCGTATTCCTCCATCTTGTCGAAGAGTTTCGCCACTGTCTTGATCGGCTTGCGCGCGTTATATTCGGCCAGTGGCCCCGGGCAAAGACCCTGTACCGCTGCGTTGATGATTGTTGTCTCGTTGACGTCTTTGACCTGGCAGCGGACCTTCGCGAAACGTTTGAAGTACTCGCGGAGCCGTTCCGATGGTTGTTGCTTGATTGCGAAGAGTTGATCCGCGTCGACGCGCTCGATGTAGTTCCCCTGAAAGTTGTTGTAGAGGCGGTCGCGTATTTGCTCCCATGCGTATATGGAGTTCGGCTCTATGGTAAAGAACCATGAGAGCGCCACTCCTTGTAACGCGAGCGGGAGCCCCTTCGCCTTGGTGGTGTCGTCCCCGCCTGCTGCCTCGATGGCGGTCTCGTACACGCGCACAAACTCCCGGGGGTCCGTGTCGCCCTTGTACGATGTAACGGAGCTGGGAAATTTGAAGTCCTCCGGCCACGCTACTTACTGCAGGCCCGACGATAGCGGGGATTCTGGGTCCACGCGTCGTAGCGAGGCGCGGCTGGAAGTTGGTGCGTCGCGGCTGTCCGCCCTCTCGGGCACAGGCTCCAACGCGGCCACCAGTGGGGTCGGCTGATTCCGAGCCTCTTGCATGGTTCGCACGGCCTCCGCGGCCGCTTCCTTCTTCCTCGCCGCCGATGTTGAAGCTTTTTTCGGTGCCATCCTTCTTCTTGCGGTCTTGAGGTTTGCTTCCGTCGTCCCCACGGACGGCGCCAACTGTTGTGGCTACAAACCAAACAGAGAGAGAGGGGTATGGTAGTGGAGAGTTAGGTGAGCAAATGACCTCTTCTGTCTTTCCCAAGGATAGTCACGATACATAAGCACTCCCTCTGGTGACGAGCAACATTACCGTCGTAACCTTACCCGGAGCCCCTTACCGAGGACAAGCTACGTCATTTACATGATTTACAACCTTCTCAGCAGGCTAGCTGGGTTTAGGTGGGGGCCACCCCTACAACACATAGCTTGCAGTCCAACTAATCCTTTAGCTGGAACTACCCTTCTCTAATCTATTTTATTTTCTCATTCTTCATCATTTCTTTGCAAAAGACATTTTAATACAATTGGTGATAATATATACTGTAAAGCAAAATAGTTTTCTTAAGTAACATAAATTACTCAAAGTGATCAAACATGAGCTTGCCTTGGTACGTGAAAATTACTCAAAGTGATCAAAGGTGAGCTTGCCTTGGTATGTGTAGAATGCCTCAGTCTCAACTGTGGCTTTCTTAGTTCTCTTTTCTTTCCCAGTTTGCCCTTTGCATTACAAAGCTCATTTTATGGTTTTAGGAATTTGATTTAATAAATAATTGTGTTTCGTTATTGTGGTGAGTTCTCAGTTGAGATTTTAATTTTGCTGGGATTTTATTTAATTTGCCTTTAGTTGATTTCATACCACTCAAGCCCAATATCAATCTTAGACCACTCTATAATTGTCTTAGTATTCCTACATGGACCCGGCCTGGCGTACCTACTGCTAACCCACAACTACACAGACCAACCCACCTACGTAGCTAGCCCTCACACACACACATGCACACAGCCACACCGGCCCACACCCAGTACACACACTCCACCATGCACACAACACTCCACGTAGCTAGCTCGTTCTCCTCTCGGTTAGCCTCTATCCCTCTCCACCAACGCTCCATCGCTGACACTCTCTCTTTCTCTTTGCCATGGTCCCTATGTCACTTCCCCACCACCATGGCCTGATGGCACCTATCGTGCAGGATCTAGGTGTGGCATCGACAGATCAAGCACCTTACTCCCTTGTCATCGCCATTCTCCCCAACCCCAATTTCCTTATGGTTCTTGTGCCTGTACTTCTCCCCCTCTAACTAGATCCAGTGTTGGTGGTGGTGGATATAGGTGCAACCCCACTCGATCTCCATTTCCCCCTCTACTCCCGAGCTAGAATGGTTCTGGCCCTTATGTTCTTGGCAACATTATGGTTTATTTTAATTTTAATTTTTCTTTGCAAGGGATGGATTTGAAGGTGATGATACTGTCACATGGTTGAGTAAGCCATGATGGGGCTCAGAGGTTTGCATGCACTAGGGAGCATGGCAAGTCCTGCCGAGTGTGCAATAGCGGCCATCCACGAGTTAGCCATCGCCACTGTGATCCAGCGATGATACTTGTTGTAGCTCTAACTGGCTAAGGTGAGGAATAGTTCCCCTTTCCCTTATCTATTTTCCCTACTCAGTTTCTTAGGTCATTCATGATGTGGTGCTTTTAGGTAAGATTTGGGGTAACCTTCCCTGTTTGATTGGGTCAAGGATGGGTTGGTGGTGGTGGTCCTCCCCTATGTGCTCTCCTAGTGGTTGATCTCCTACTCCTTTGTCTTCTCTGGTCCCAACCAACTCCTCGCTCCAGGGCCACCGAGAGTGAGGTTCACTCCTTCTTCCTTGGATCTTCCCTAACTCCTCTCGCTCTCGCCTTCGGTTGGATGGGATCTGGAAGGGGAAGTTGAATAGGGTTGCAAGGCGATGTGAGTTCTTCCTCTCTTCTTCACTTTGTTGGCTTTGCGAGGCAAATGGAATGTGTTCTCTCCTTCTACTAAATTGTCGGACCCCGGAGCAACGACTCCTAGATCCTCTATGTAAATCGCACTAGTCCAGGATCAAGCTAGTGCACACAGTGGATAACAAAGATTCATATCATGCACAATGACATTTATTCATTAACTAAATATGGGCTTGATGGCCAAAATTTACATCAATGGTTCATAAACCAAAACTAAATATAAGCAGTGGAAGAAAAACTAATAAAGCAGTAGCCCATCCTGCCTATCCACAGGCGAATGACTGTAAGACGTGGCCTACTCGTCGTTATTCTCACCGAAGTTGATGAAGTCCTCCTCTGAAAATGGTGAATGAAGCAACAAGAGTACATAAAGTACTCCACAAGTTACACCAGGAGGTTTAACAGAGTTCATGCATGCATAAGAGTTGACAATAGAAGGCATAGTAGGTTATTTGTGCATAAAAGTAGAATTGAGGTAAATACAGTAAATAGATTCAAAGGCTGAATTTGATACAATAGATAGAAAGAGTAATTTAACCAAATAATATCGTTAGTGCAGGCTCCGACCAAACACTAACCTATTCACAGGTATCCCACCCGGTCCATCTTTTTCAAAAGATCTCATACGGATTCCATCCGTCCAAATGCTTTTTCATCTCCCATGGATTCCATCCATCCATAGGCCTTTTTAGAAATAATTTTAAAAATCAAAGTTTAATCCACGAAAAACTTTACTCGGTTTGCCCATAACTGTGGGCACGGCTATCCAGGATAGGTTATACACTCTGCAGAGGTTGCACAGCTTTACCCACAAGACATGATCATCCTATATTACCACCGGGTGAACACACTTCTTTTGGTGTGCGGCGAGGAGATCATGACAAGACTGTTATAATGTTCCGTAACCAAAATAGTTACGCCACCATTAAGATTTCACCACAACTTGAATCCACAAGTTGGAGCCCCCTCTTGTGCATGTGAGACTTCTCGCGGCCTACACCACACTCACATTCAGCCTATAGCGAAACTATGTTTGGAATTTCACAAATTACTTAGTCAGGTCTGTCCCATACCAGACTTGTGGTAGTACGATATGGCTTTGCAACAGTAGCTCACAAACCGGTCCTTAACTTGACTTAGGCTCAAACCACATACCCCTTGTTCCTGACAATCAACATTGTGTCACCGAACAACAATACATGCCAGCACGCACCACTAACTATTAGCCTAGGTCCAAACCAAGATTTTATATTTTTTTTAAACATTCATATTCCTTCTTGACTCACCGAAGTCAAGAATACATTTTAGAAAAATCATCATTTCTTGTGAAACAAATATCCCCACCCAAATCATTCTAAGCATGGCTAAGCAATTCTACAAAATCTCTAGTTAATACTAATGTACTAACTAGATTTTCATCTAATGCGACAAGGCATAAGGAAGTTTAATATCAAATTTGGCCATACACAAAGGATATGGGTATAACTAGAATTTGTATCAAATTTAAACTATATTTGAATAAAAGTACTCATGCATAATAATTTTAAAAACAACATAAGTAATTTAAATTACTGGGAGCAACATGATCAAATGTGTAACTTGCCTTGCTTCGAAGTTTGCTGAAGTTCGCCAAAGTTATACTCTTCGGATTAGTCGTAGTCTACACGTGAAAAGCCAAAACAAACTAAACTCAAATAAAATCTAAATAAAATCCAAAATTTATAAAATATTATCTAGGAGATAGAATATGAATTTTGGAATTTAAATGAGTCAAAATGGAGTTAGGGCGAAGGAGAATGGCTTCTGGTAGTTTGAATTCCAAAGAAATGAATAAAAGAAAATATTGGAATTCTTTTCTTTGCGAAGGAAAAGTGGTAGGAAGCTAAAATATTTGTGTGGGGTCGAAGTCATGATCGAAGGCAAAGTCCAAGCCATGGTCGAAACCATGGTTGAATCAACAGTTGAAGTTGCGAAGGTCTAAGTCAAAGACAAAGACTCCAAGTATGGGTGCAGTCGAAGTCGAAGATTCAGACGAAGACCTAGTCAGAACTGTACAGTGGTCGCAGAACGCTATAACAGTTGAGAACTGAGGGTAGTCTAAGTCGAGCGGTCGGAGTGATCGGAGGGTTCAGAGAGTCAGAGGGTGCGGAGGTTAAAACGGTCCAACAGCCATAGTCGGTTCGAAGACGGAGATCAAAGTCAAAGGCTCCGAGATTGAAGGCCGAAGTCGATGTCTTCGAGGTCGAAAGTCGAAGGCTGGAGTCGGAGTCACCGAAGGTCAAAGTCAAAATTGGAGTCTCCGAAGGTCGAAGTTCGAAGGCTCCGAGCAGTCGGAGTCTAAGAAACCTCTGAACAACAGAGTCTAAAGAGCCTCCGGATGGCGGAGTCTTAAGAGTCTCCGAATAGCGGAGTCTTATGGGCCTTCGGACGTCGGAGTCTAAGAATCGGATGGCTGGGAGACGTCAGCCGGCTTCACGTGACGAGATCCGAGTGATCCAACGACAGTGAAGACCAGGAAGGTGTACAAAAGAGGGAGAAGAGTATGAGTTCCGATTTACTTTGGCGCTCGATTTTGGGCTGCACAGAGTTGGCTACCGGTGAGGTTGCAGCGGAGGCAGGGTACGATTATCGACGGCGGAGACTCTCCGACGACGGCTTGCTCAGAGAAGGGGCGTCGAAGGTTCACGCGGGCCAGATGAAAGCGTGGACAGCGTCAACGAAACTCCAGGCTGGCCGAGGCTATGGCGATTGCTTGCCGAGGCTCCGCCAGGGCATGGAGAAGGACACTATCAGTGTGAAGGACTTCAGGCGTGGGAGAGTGGAGTTGAGCGAGGAGCGAGGTGAGAAAAGGAGAGAGGGGACTGCAAGGAGTGCATTGGTGCTCTTGAGCATTACCGCAAGTGGTTGGAAGGTGGTTGGCGGCGAGGTGAAGCTGTTGCGCAACTCGGGCGGCAGTGGCGACGGTGTTCTGACGATGAGACTCAACCAAGGGCGGTCGAGAAAATCCAAAAATTATGAAATATATACTGAAAAATATATCATGAATTTATATGAATTTAGAAACTGGAATCACTTAATTCGGAATTCGGACGGAGGAGAACGAGCGATTAGACAACTGGCGGATCAGAAAATTCTGGAAAAAAAATCAAGAATATTCCTGCGCAAAACTAACATAGAGTTGCTTTTGGCCGTGGCGCCGGCAAGAAAAGGCACGGAAGGTGAAGCCAACTAGCAAAATGGGTTGCTAAGGACCCGAGGCACATGTAGGAAGTGACGGCACATTAAACGGAGCACGGTGACGACGCGGACAACGCCAACAGCATAGGGTGTGGAGAGAAGAATAATTTTCGGGAAAAGAACATGGAGAAATAAGGTGAGCATGGCCTAGAACACGGCGAGGCAAAGCTAGAAAAAAATATCGGCTAAACCAAAAACTCACCAGAGGCGACGCAATCGTCGTTTGAACGACGACGGTACCGAAACACCAAAAACTCAATATCTTCGTGCTCAGTGAGGCGAATCCAAAACCATACAGAGCGTAACTACCTGGGATGGTTTGGCATGTTTTGACATGAACGGATTGTTGAAAGCATTCCCGGACATGCGGGGACGTGAGATGCCATTTGCGGCCATGGCGAGGTGTCGGGCGCAAAAATTTGGGAAAGGTTTTTGGACAAACGGAGGGGAGCACGGCATAGAACGCGTTAAGATGAACTCAACGGCGCAGACGGCTCGGCCAACGAACTAGTGAAACACGGTGGACAAGACGTTAAGCAGCCTACAGGCTGACATCAACATTCCGGGCAAACGGAGAGGAGTTAACATGCAAGAGTTGCGGTGAATCAAAAAGGAGAGAGTGGGGAACATCATGCTCGCCTTGGTTGTGGTCGGGCATGCACGGTCGGCCGGTGGCGACGCGAGGAACGGGGACCCGATTTGGCCCACGGTGGCGACAACGCTCCGGTGAAGTTCCGGCGAAGGCGAGGTGAGCACCACGTAGAACGCGACGAGGCGAAGCCAACGGTGTGGTCAAACACGGTGGGGATCCACTGGACGAGGTGTAAAAGGTCGAAGAACGACGCTAGGAACACAAAAATAAAACTTCGATTGCGACAAAACGAATGGGAGTGAGGACTTGGGATTTTCGGGGATGAATGAGGATGAGGAGGGGCTCACGGTGCTCCCTTTTATAGGGGTTGAGGAGGTCCGAGGAGGGAGATCAAGCAACCATGTCTTTAAATGGCATGGGTTAAATTCTCGTGAAATGGCTTATGAATGAGGGGGAAACGGTGAGGAAATGGAAGAGTTAAACGAGGGGAGTTGAATGCAATTTATTTCACGAGAAACTGTTAAGTAAATCACAAGTTATGAGAAGTTGAAAAAGCTCCAAAAAACAGCCATGGCGGCTTGCTCCTGCGCACGAACGGTTTCACGGGAGAAAGAAAAGATTCGGGAGGAGAGAGAAAAGTGAGAAGAGAGAAAAAAGAAAAAATTCAAAAAAATTTTAACAAACTTTTCTAAAGATCCTTGGAATCTGAAAAGACTAAAAAAATATTTTCGGAATTAATTGATACTTATTTTAATTTTTAAAAATGTTTTTCTTTTCTAGCTTTAAAATAATACAATAAATAACAAATAAAGCTTAAAACTATTAGAAAAATTCATAGAAGTTTTTAAAGCTATTTTGAACTTATAAAAATATTTTCAACTGAAATTTATATATTGTTCTTTATAAAATATTTTTTTGTTTTACAGAAAGGCTCTTTTCTTTAGCAGAAAATCATGTTATCTAAAAATTTTAAAATTTTAAGAAACCAAATAACTTTGATTTTTATTTTAAACTAACTTATTTATTATTTTATTTTTTTACTTTTATTTGTTTTTTTACTTAAATTACTTTTCATAAAAATAACCCCTTTTTTAAGCAGAAAATCAGGTAAGTAAAATTTTTAAAAACTTAAGAAACCAAAAGTAAATATTTTATTTTAAATTAAATTAAATATATTGAAATAAACAGCTGGGCTGTTACATAAATGACCCAATCTTATCCACTCTCTCCTCTCCTTCCACTATATGTGGAGAAAGCGAAGGCACCTTGCATGGACCACTGGTCAATAGGGGTCTGCAAGTACTGTGGCTTGGTTCTTCTCTGAGTGAGGTAAGTGTGATGTGTTCACATTGGGTTTTGGCATTTTTTTGTTTGATGGTGAAGCCCACTACAGCGAGAGATGTCGAATGGCCCTAGATGGTCATGGTATCTCAATGAGCGCGATGGTTCGGTATTCTCAACTAGATGGGTTCTGATGTCAATCTCCTTGATGAGCCCCATATTTTCTTTTTGGATGGTTGTTTCCTAGATTTTTGGTTTACTTTACCAAGCAAGTCCTTGGCATTGACTCACTCCTCGTGACACCTATGGTTTACTTTGTGCCAAACAGATTATAACTAAATGGGTATGCATTCGAGAATATTTTACGTATGATGATAAAAGTTGTATCATAATGTTTTAATTATTATGTTGATCTAACCGATACCCTTGTATTATGATTTGATCTTATCACTTTGTACTCTATTAGCATCTGAATGCTGCAAGGTTTTTCCCATCTATAGGTCATTCTTATAATTGAATTAGTTGTAATTGCATCTTTTGTTACCTAATTAATTACTGGCTAAATTTAAGTATGATATTTAAGTCTAGTAAAAGTAGGGATCGTTTCATGTTGCCCCCATTTCAATGATCTTACGTAGATGTGCATGAGAAACAATCCATCTCCACTTCGAAGGCTCAGGAGTCCAGGTTATGCACATGCATGTTGCCGTGCCGGACGGGCAATCATTTACCCTGAGGTGGACTACTATTGCCGATCCAATGCACAAATAGCTCACATATGTTTGTCTACGACAATACATATCATTTCCTAGTTGTACATGCAATTTCCGCACTCACATACATGTACACTATATAGAGAGAGGAATACAATTGATTAAGGCATCGTGGATTCACAGCCTTGCTTACATTATTAACAATACATGCAATTTACATTATTTGCCCACCAAATCTATTATCATATTTTGGATTGAGCAACATGCCAGAAATCAATGACAATAAGGGCTTGGTGACGGTAAACAGGCGTTGTTAGAATCAGTTAGGCACATGAACCAACCTCAGTGGCCAAAGGGCTTTGCAATTGCAGGCACTATCAAAGGCATATTTACATTACGAAGCATAAAAAACAGGAATACCTAGGAGGAACTAGGCACTTTTCTCAGTTAAGAAGAAAAATAGGCACACAATTTCAAACCAAGGAGGACTTTAATCTAGGTTGTGGGGGCGTACACTCACACCTTCCACTAGTGCCACATTGCGAAGCATCATTTTTGTAGTCAACTTAGGATAATCTCCCACACAATCTCTATTGCAATTTCTGTTTCTGTTGAAATAATGGTGGAAATACATCCTCTTGTGAATTTTCCTTATGCAAGCTTACCAATGATTCATACTTCAAGCTCTGAAATCCCCTCCAAGCCCGGTTAAAACTTATCTGAGTCTCTAGTGCAAGGAGTTCATCAAATTTGTTGGAACTTTTCAAATCAAAATTGTATATTTGGCCAATTAATATTTAGGATCAACAATGGCAAGAGGGGGTGGAGGGGGGTGAGTGGTGCCTTCTCCTAATTTTCTCCCAAGTATCCAAGAGGGGCGGAGGCCGGTTGGTCTCAGATCCTATTCCATCTAAGGATCAAAAGGATCTTGGTCAAAGTTCCAATATTGCACTAAAACTAAGCAAAATGTGGGTTTAGAATATCCATGATGGCTCTAGATGTGTTACCACATATCATACAAAGCAAAACCAATCAACAAATCAAAGCTAAAATCCTCATATCAAGATTCCTCAAGGACTCCAACTCATACAATAATCAGGCAACTTCAAGATCTTGCAAGTCATAGTGCTTAGATAGATGAGATTTGATTTACATGAGTTATCTCCATCACTTACATATCCTTGGCACACAACAAGATAAGAAGGGGAGATAAGAGGTAAAGAACCAACATGAACATGAGCAAATCATTCAAGATAAAAGAACTCATAGGTGATGAACAAAGTTGGTTATATTGCTATTTGAGGAAGACGGTTTTACAGCCACTCCATGAGTTAGATAAGAGAGCACACTACAACATTCACTCTTCTCTTTCAAATCATAACCCTAGCTCAAGAACGGTTGGAATAGTTAGCCACAAGCCTCTATCCCTAACCCAGTAAATAGATGAGATAATCAATCCATATCTAATCCTAATAGATACTATCCACCAGCACAATCGGAGGAAACTTGTTAACCCCACACAACATAGATTTTACAGTACATTCAACTCATGCACATTTTCAAAGCACATGAGCCTGAACCTACTAAATCTTTAACCTTTGATCCACTTGATTTTCCTAGTATTTTCTTGACGTACACTACTTTCCCAAGCGTCGTAGTCTGATCCAATGAAAATTCCAGTATTTGGCCAACTACCAAAATACCTTAGCATTGACCTGGTCTTCTTCTTTCTTTGCAAGCAATCATTATACTTGCCATATATAGGTTCACCAATGGTTTGCAACGTATCGGCAAGTCTCTTATGCTCCCACATCTCACTTGGACTGATCAAACCACTTAGTGCAACCAGTCACTCGAACCTTCTCTTTAACATTCCTTACTTTACTTGTGTCATGCTTGAACTCAACCATCCCACCCAGTATCCTTGACTATTTTGGACCTCAACTCCTTTATGAGCTTAGTCTCGATCCTCACAGTTGACCATAGTTTACTCCAAGTTAAATTACACATCCAAAGATCAAAAAATCATTTCTGAGCATAAGTTCTTCACAACATAACCCACGTTAGCTCAAACATGTTTCATACAACACAAATGCACTGAACTAGAACAAATTTACCCAATCCTAGACTAAAATCCAAAATTTAGAGCATAGTACCAAATTTTAGAGGGTAGCTGGTCTAACTACTATGCATAGCTGGTGTGACTGCTATGCACTACTGGTTAGACCACTACACATAGCCAGTCTGACCAGTTTCACTGGTAGGACCACTCAGCAGCGCCAATCTAACCATTACGGATTGAAACCATTAGACTGAAAATCCATATCTCTCACAAATTTGAATTTTATCTTCACATACATTGCCAATGGTTCATCACAAAAATTCTTAGATCTTCTCACATGGTCCCTCAAAATCATAATTCTCCTTAATAATGCAATGAAACGCAAATCTTTTGTGTTGTCGAAAATCCCTCAAAATCATAATTCTCCTTAATAATGCAATGAAAGGCAAATCTTTTGTGTTGTCGGAAAAAAATCTTTCTCCTTCAAATGATGGTGTATATAATGCCAATCGTGATTTGAGCTGTACAATCTCTGGTTTTCAAATCAAATCGAAATCTTTTTTCTTAGAGAAACGGAGTTTGGTCAAGATGTATGCGTCCCTTGATCGAGTACTAATGCTATGTTTGGATCTGTACTGCAAAAGCACACTTTTTTCGTTAGCGTGAAAATGAAAACACCTGCTGCAACAAGTTTAGCATCGTTTGCCCAGCATTGCCGCTTTACAAAAGCTGCTTGATCTGCAACTTCTTTAATTAATTATTCCAAAAACTGTTGGGCGATGCAAAGCTAACTACTTGGCTTCCACCCGGCCTCTGCACCATCAATTTAGCTTCTAACTTTTAACTTTTGCTTTTTGTTCACTATTCATTAATTTTATCTTTTTTGTGTTTTTTTGTGTTTTACCTTTTTTTCTCGTATTTCCTTGCATTGTCTATAATGGGCTAACATATTTTTTCTTCTTTTAAATTTAATTATGCTAAATAAGCCAACTCAGCTAAAGTAAAAAAAATAAACCAGTTATAGTAAAAAAACCATAAACCAACGCCATTCTAATCACCCCCATAAGCTAGCCACCCTCCATTGCACCAAGCATCTAGTAGCTACATAACCCCGCAATACACAGAGATTATAATTAATTAAGCAGCAAAGTGGACAGTGACTTCTTGTGGATGTGTCTGCGTATAACATTAATACTAAGAGGTTTTGGTCTAATGATTTGAATTTCACTTTTATTTGACATTGTCGTTTAGGTCATATAAATAAGAAGCATATGGTGAAGCTCTATAAATATGGTATTCTAAACTCATTTGATTTTGAATCATTTAAAACATACGAATCTTATTTACTTAGCAAAATGTCTAGGACACCTTTCACTGGTCTAAGTGTCGGAACCGGATCAAGAAATCCGAATTCCTCTGTGATTTCTGCACTGTTCCCTGGATCAGTAGCCAGTGCTCACAGTTACATCACTGTATATCATAAACATATTAGGCGGAAGCATAATTCATACAGTAATAACTTACATGGGCCGATTAGGCCAAGAAAGCAGAGAATGCAGCAGCGGAAATCTTCACACAAGTGGAACCCTCACGACTTGCCCACAGGCAGCCAACTGGGGTTTCGCGACCTATGTCCATGGCCTTCATAAATATCATCTCTGTCGACCCCTTTGAAGTATTGCAGGGCTTTCTTCTGTTCTTGACTGACTGGAGGGTAATTAGCAACAGTGAGTACAAATTGTACTCAACAAACCACCACACAGAATGCAATGCTAATAACTATTACATGCAAGGCTGTGAAAGAAGGCTTGAGGTTATTTTATTTGCTAAATAGCATTTCCAATACAATAGGTAAAATTCCTGTGACTTAGCAATTTTAACCAAAATGCAAGTTATAAAGAGAGATTGCAATATTAATGGTAGCACCGGTTACATCCACCTTTACAGTGCATGGTTACCTCTGCCAATGCTAATTTTGATTACTGGGCTACATCCACCCTAAATACCGCTGGAGTACATCTCTCCAGGAAAAATCCAACAAAGTAGAGTACATCTCCCTACTTAGTTTTCTTCCCATCCGAAAAATGGTTTTTGAAATAGAACTAACTCGAGGAAGTTCCCATGTCCGCTCTTGACCGTGAGCTCGGCTATTCGAATAGTTTTAAACTCCACAGAGTTGTACATCTTTACCCACAAGAGATAACCCAATTGTTATATTCCGCACATTTCCTTAGATGTGCAGATCAACCGGATGATCACATGACCTTTACAATGTATCTAGTAAAAGAATGCACTCGCTAAGGTTTCCATATACAGGAAGGCCATTTAGGCGCCAGCTAGACCCCCTCTTGCGCCCACCTCTATCCGGTGACACGACATCTTCAGGACGCGTTGCGTCCAGCGAGAAAATCGTGCTTTCTCCCGAAATGCATTTAGTTACTGGCGAATACAAATTATTTAGTCATGCCTACACTTTGCCAGCTTGTGGTTGTACTATTTTACATAGAGAGGTCACCACAAGATTAAGTCCTTAATTTGTCCAGACGGTGCTTTCCACAACCCTATACTTCGTGCTACATCTGCACCAGCCACTCTTGCAAACCGCCCAGACAGGTAAAGCAAGTTTTGAGGTTTTGAGAAGCACAAGATAATCTGTACCAAAACTATCAGTCATCTACATCCCATGACTGCCCCAAAATCAAGTTGATTGTTTGATGAATAATGATGAGCCGGACAATTTAATGCCCTAGCTCTGGACTCCGTTAGCAGTACATATGACTTAGCTAATGTTAATAGCATTATTATCTAGGGCGTCAAGGATTAATTGAATCAAATGGTAGAGGATATCATATTAATAATATTGGTAGCATAAAGGGCAATATCTACCTTACATTTGACATACATTTGCATAAACAAGTAAGCATGCATTTTGATAATTTTAAAAGAACATACTTTTGTAAAAGGTAGGATCAATATGATCAAAGTGATGACTTGCCTGGATTATTTACCGCAGTCTTGATTTTAATTCAAATCCCGCTTAACCAGCAGTTGCAATAAATATTGAATCTTCACTGCAGCCCGAATCCACTTGGTCTTGTCGTCTTCAGACGGCAGTTTCTAATACGCGGCAACAGAGGGAGAACCAAATAAATTCAAATGGTGGCAAAAGTCGGGTTTAAATTAATTGAATTTATTTAATGTTATTCATATATTGAGAGTAGAGAGGGAGCGATTGGAATGGGTTTAATTGATAGGAAGGAATGGGTTAAATAGCTTTACCGAGAGGGAAAATTTTAAGAGACTGGAAGAAGGTAATTAAAGGTTCACCCGCAGGATCATTTCTGCAGGGTTCAAGGTACGGGTTTGAGGGGAAGGTTAAGGCTTGATCTTTTCTTAATAACATCTTTTATAATATTTGATATTTATCAAGGAGGTTTCATAAGTTGACCAGGATTTATGTGCCTTTAGAAAGATTGCCTGGGAAGGTGATTTGCCAGATACTTGCAATTAGGTATTTTTCAGATTTAATTATAATTTAGAGTTTTGGTTATTTATCCCATTAGGGTTAGAAACAAGTTAGTAATCTGCAAACTTATTAGAGTGGATTAAGGATGGCGATTTACTGGAAACATGAGTTACAAGATAATGTTGCACATATTCAATTACTGGAGGAAAGATTTAATTAATTTGGATGCAAAGTTGTGTTTTAGCAAGGTTCATAGATAAGGGTGTTAATTACTTGAGGGTTACTATTCTCTTGCAAGACTTGTCTTAGGGTGCAAAATTTTACCAAGACAAATTATTTGAGGTAGATAGCAATAATCCTTTATCTAGGTTTAAGAATCTTTTGATCCAAAGGAGATTTGAATCTTTAGATTTTTATTAAAGGTTTGATTTGCAATGTCTTTAAGTAGTAACCAAAAAGGGAGTTTTATTGATTTTAGAAATGAAGTGATCTTTTGTTGACATTATTTTATTGATGTAAGCTATCGCTAAATTAGACTTGATTTGCATGATTAAACCATATTCCTATATTTGTTTTAAAAAAATCATTTGCCAACATGCTTTATTTAATTTCTTCAAAGTAATACTGGCAGATTAAATCTCCACAATTTAGCAATGAGAGTAATCAGGATAATTGCTTGCCTAATCTTTAATGAGGTTAAATAAGGTTAGTAGTATTGTTATTTTGCTTGATCTTTTCATTATCATTTCATAATTATTTTCCCATACCCAAAATTATCTGCCAGACCCATTTAATTTGCTAAATGGAAAAGTTTGTGGATTTACATGTTCATGCAAGATAAACACTTGATAATTTGGAAATATGGTTATGAGCTATTTCCGCCTTAACAATCTTGTACACAGAGATATAAGTCATTTAATCGGCACTAGCTTAAACAGAATCCTAATTCCGGAATAAATTACCAAATATGCTTCCTCTTTATGGAATAATTGATAGATTCATATTTTGATGATTACTCTTACAAGCAAGATTGTAAATAGAAGTGATTCGCGATAGAGGTTTTAACTCCAGAGAGGAAGATATGCGATGAGTGAATCAAAGTCCCGGCACGCTTTAGGGTATGGTTGACTCACTAATCAATTGCTATTGCTCAATAAACTTTAGCATTGTTAAATAACAAGATTAGGCTAAATATTGGAAGATTAGTTATGAGAGCTTAATAGATCCTTTTACATAGTTCTATTTGATTTAAACATTCTTATTTAATCCTGACAATTGCACTTTACTCCCAATACCATTTTCAGACTGATCCACTGGGATTGGCAAAACAAATTATCACAAGATATCAATGTTGGGCAATTATACAAGTAATACCCAACAATCTAAACACATAATTTAGTGGGGCCAACCTGTCACACAAAGAGAGAGGGCCAGGCAAGGACTTCTGGAAGGAGGGGGCTCGACCGAAAGGTACAAGGAGGGGCGCGGCACTCCTCTGGGAGGTGGTGCTGTAACGGGGAATGGCCGGAGGGCGGCGGCAACTGCCAGCACAGGTTGTCCCTGGGATGAGGAGGCTAGGGCGGTGTCTCGGGCTGGCGGTGAGGTAGCAAGTTGACGACGGCGAACCCCAAGAAAATACCAGTGATCAAAGGCAAGGGGAAAATGAAATGGAGGTGAGGGTGAGTGAGGGGAGACGAGGGTGAGTGAGGGGAGACCCCAGGGAACTCACCGGTAGAGGCGGCGTGGCCAGGGGTGGCTCCCGGTGGTGGCGAGCTCGGGTGGCCGGGAGGCTTGGCTGCCGGTTGGAGTAGCTTCAGGACGTTGAGGGGCTGCTCTCGGAGTGGGGAATTGTAGTGGAATTTGCTGTGGAGGAGATGGCCGCAGCGGAGGCGACGTCATCCAAATCGGAGGGAAATGACTACCGCAGCGAGGGCTGTCAGCCGAACTTTGATTGGTCTTGGGGGAGACACAGAGGGCACCCAGAGCGCACACTGAAGCAAATGGCTTGCTACGCCGTGTGCCGGAGAGGTGAAATGACAGGGGCGGTCTGGTGGTGTTCTACAAGGAAGGGGAGGGTGGAGAGACCTGGGGAGCTGCTGGGCACCTTCATAGGCAACGGAGGGGAGTAGAGCCACCAACGGGTGATGCTGAGGGAATGATGCGAAGCTGACGACGGGGCGAGACGTAGGCGAGGCCGGTGCCTAGCTCGGCGAAGTGACAGGCGGCCTTGAAGCCGGGGCGTTGGCATTGAACGCTCTCGGCAGAGCAGAGGCACCACCGTAGGGCGCGGGGTGGAGTAATGCCGGGATAGGCCAGCGCAGGCAGGAGAGGTGGCGGTAGGCCAGGGCTGACTTGAATATTCGCTCAGTGAGGAGTAACGCCGAGTAGGCCGGTGGAGGGTAGCTCGGCTATGCGGTGCACTGTTTGATGGTGATGCGACGCGGAGTAATGTCGGGTGATGACATCCTGACCACTCGGTATTGAAGGCGGAGGTAGAGCCAGAGAGGCCGGTGGCTAGCTGGTAATAGCTGCAGGCGAACGCCCGGAGAGAGGGGGAACGGAGGACGCTGAGGCGGGCCGGCGCTGCTTGCTCGGGCTTGGGCTGGACCGCCGGTGGAGGCGAGGCAGAGGGCCGAGCCATTCACGGCGGCGCTCGGGTGCTTGGGCCAGAGAGATGAGGCGGGCCAAGCGCTCGTGGAGCCACCAGGCAAGGGCGGAGAGGGAGGAAGGGAGCGCTGGGCTGGAGGAGAGGGCCAAGCAGACCAGAGGAGGGAGGAGAAGGGGCCAGACGGAGGGGGAGGCGCAGGGGCCAGGGAGAACGCCTGGCGGCGGCGCATGAACAGGAAGGGGGAGAAACAAGGAGAAGGGGAAAAGGAGAACCCTAGGCATGAGGAGCAGAATAAGGCCGGGTGGGCTGGAAGGAAAAAGGGCTAGGCCCAAAGAAGTTTTCCGAATTTCTGGATTTAAACTATTAATTTTTCTGGCTGATTTGATTAAGTACCAAATGAGTTGAATGATAACATTAAAATTACTTTGAATTTGATGTTTAGATTTTCAGAGATTTTGGTTTTAGGATTCACCAAATAAATTTTTGAGAGTTCGAATTTCGATTTTGAAATCTGATTCTATTTTTGAAGTTTTGCCTTTCTTAATTAAATTTTTGCCGCCAGAAATTCAAATCAAAAGCTTAACTGCAAGAAATTTTGGATTACATCACAATTAAGAAAAGAATTTTTATTGTTTTCCAGATTACACTAGTCCCGTATTTTTGGGATGTTACACTAAGAGAGAGGGCAAATAACTTGTTGGTCTTAGTACATTCGGATGTATGTGGATCAATGAGCTCAACGGCCAAAGGTGGTTTTCAGTACTTCACAACTTTTACCGATTATTTTAGTAGATATGGATACATCTACTTAATAAGGCATAATTTTGAATCATTTGAAAAGTTCAAAGAATTTCGTAATGAAGTACAAAATCAACTTGGCAAGATAATTAAAACCCTACGATCGATCGTGGAGGTAAATATTTAAACCATGAGTTTAGTGATCATCTAAAGCAATGTGAAATTGTTCCACAACTAATTCCGTCGGGAACACCTCAATTGAATGGGGTGTCTAAATGACGGAATCGAACCTTGTTGGATATGGTTCGGTCTATAATGAGCCAATCTGATCTGCCATTGTCTTTTTGAGGTATGCTTTAGAAAGAGTTGCGTTCATATTAAATAGGGTTCCATCACAAGCCGTAGAGAAGACACCATATGAGATATGGACTGGGAAGCGTTCTGAGTTGTCTTTTCTTAAAATATAGGGATGTAAAGTATATGTAAAACACTTGACGTCTGACAAACTTACACCTAAATCCGATAAATGCTTTTTCATGGGGTATTCTAAGAAAATCAAAGAATATTACTTTTATAAAAGGGATGAGAATAAAGTGTTTGTTATATGAAATAGTATCTTTTTAGAGAAAGAGTTTCTCTCAAAAGAAGTTAGTAGGAGCACCGTGAGACTTAAAGAAATTCGAGAGATATCAGAAAATATTTTAACTCCTATTGAACCTCTATAGAGTGTACAAGATGTTGTAGAAACTGTGAAAGAGACACCAGCCCCACTTAGGTCTGAAAGACCATGTCAATTGTCGATAACATATTGATATGATATTTTATTTTTAGACAATGATGAGCCTAAGATTTATGAGAAAGCGATGATGGATCCAGACCTCACTTGGACAGACCAACCTACTTGGTAACCCATTACTCGAACCTTCTCTTTAACATTTCTTACTTTCCTTGTGCCATACTTAAGCTCAACCATCTCACCTAGCGTCTTTGACTATTTTGGACCTCGACTCACCTCGATTCCTCCATGAACTTAGTTCCGATTCTCACCATTGACCATAGTTGACTCTAAACTTTTCTACGTATCCAAAGTTTAAGAAATCATTTATGAGCACAAGTTCTTCACAACTTGACTCACGTTAGCTCAAACATGCTTTATGCAACACAAATGCACTAACCTAGGATAAATTTACCCAATCATGGACTAAAATCCAAAATTTAGAATACACTACCAAAATTCAGAGGGTAGCTGGTCTGACTGCTATGCACAGCTGTTGTGACCATTGTCCACTATTGGTCAAACCACTACACATAGCTGGTCTAACCAGTTTCACCGGTAGGATCGCTTAGCAGAGCCAATCTGACCGCTAGGGATTGAAATCAGCAGACTAAAAATTCAAATCTTTCACAAATTTGAATTTCAACATCACATACATTGCCAATGGTTTGTCACAAAAATTCTTGGACCTTCTTACATAGTCCCTCAAAATCATAATTCTCCCTAATAATGCAATGAAACGCAAATTTTTTGTGTTGTCGGAAAAAATCTATCTCCTTAAAATGATGGTGTATATAATGCCAATCGTGATTTGAGTTGTACAATCGCTGGTTTTCAAATCAGATTGAAATCTTTTTTCATAGAGAAACGGAGTTTGCTCCAGATATATGCGTCCCTTGATCGAGTACCAATGCTATGTTTGGGTCTGTACAGCAAAAGCACACTTTAATTTTTCGTTAGCGTGAAAATGAAAACACCTACTGCAACAAGTTTGGCATCGTTTGCCCAGCATTGCCACTTTACAAAAGCTGCTCGATCAGCAACTTCTTTAGTTAATTATTCCAAAAACTGTCGGGCGAAACAAAGCTAGCTACTTGGCTTCCACCCGGCCTCCATAGCACCAAGCATCTAGCAGCTCCCACCGAAACCCCACAATAGTACACAGAGATTATAATTAATTAAGCAGCAATGTGGGCAGTGACTTCTTACACCCGACAACATTTCCAGTGCTCCCACCAAAATTGGTGCTCCCGTTGTTTAAATATCGCTTCAAATAGTTCTGAAAAATACCCAAAAATTTTGCATAGACAAGGTATGATGTTATTTTTATTGAGTTTCATACATCAGTCAGTTCACCTAAAGGCTTAATCTAATAAGAAAAGGTGGACAATTCACTTATATTTTAATACTCTTCTTCACGTGTAGATTTTTTAGGCTTAAGACGTAGAAAAGAAGTAGGTTGCAATTATTTTTATTTAATTGCAACAGTCAGGTATTGAACTCAGGACCATTTGGCTCATGCACTAGCTAGTTCACGTAAAACCTTAAGCTAATGAGTAAAAATAGGTAATTCATTTATACTTTAACAATTTTCAGATTTTCACCGTCCCAAATATGATGTTCATTATCACAGCGCGCCCCAAAAAAATCTGGACGTCTACATATCTTTTCGTGTGAAAGGTAGAGGAGAATGGTGATGCGTAGTTCAGGGTAGGGGTGAAAACGGATCGGATAGTTTCCGACCGATCCGGACGAATACGGATACGGATTGTGTCGGATTGGATTTTTTTCGGATAATTCTCGGATCGGATACGGATACGGATTTTTTTTATCGGATACGGATACGGATACGGTAAGCCTAGTATCCGTCGAATACGGATACGGATACGGATAATCCGGATAAAATGAAATCGGATATCCGGATTTTCTAGAATCTCCCCATTTTCTTATTTCTAAAATCCAAATAAAATCCAAAAGGCTCTAGAAAATAGCAATTAAATCCCAAAAATTCACCAAAAATACCAGAAAAATCCATAAGACCTGAGGAACACAAATAAAATATTTTTAGCTCATGTTAAAGTTTAATTTAATCATATTAAATTATTTTAAATTTTAAAAATTTATTTTAAGCTTGATTTAATTCCAGAAAATTTATTTTTATAAATAGGGCTTTATAAACTCCAGAAAATCAGGATGTTACAAACTATTTACGTATTTTTGTTAATTTTGGATATACAGTTTAAGGGGTTTTCCTGTTCCGATAAATATTCGTGAATCAGTATTCGTTTGATTAAGTATTCGATCCGTATCTGTATTCGATATTATTCGTATTTGTATTCGTATTCGAGTTATCCGTATTCGTATCCGTATTCGAAAAAAAATATGAAAACAAATATGGTAAAGACATTATCCGTCCGTATCCGATCCGTTTTCACCCCTAGTTCAGGGTCTTCAGGACCATTAATGGATGAAGCCTCGAAAAGCTTGGATCGAGATGGGTGATACGATCTCAAGCGTCGGAGGTCGATCTCCAATCTAGTTTATGTTTCGTCGGATTGTCTCGAGGTCATCGATAACATTCACCACAAGCAAGCAACTAGAAGGGGAAAAGATGGCCGGTGTGATGTCAGTTGTTTCTAACAGGGGGAGAGAGGAGAGAGATAGAGAGAGAGAGAGAGCTGTTGTCTCTTGGTGAAGAGATGACTCAATCTCACGAAACATGGACATATATATAATACAAAATACTATTCTATGAGTTGTCTCTAACAACTGCATTTTTCATGCAGAAATTAAAAGATTATGACCTTCTATGAAGACAACTTGAGAGATAACATATTGTAGAAGTTCCCTTTAATCTTATCTTCAGATGACATAGAGTGATATATATTGACAACAGGCGTTCCTATCGTCGTACACGATACGCATGATTTCATTTCAGGAACAGTAATTTGTCTGTTACTACTTTACAAAAGTCGGGCTTCACATGAGCCCTCTTTATTCCTCCAGCTAGCAAAGGGAACTACTGTTTCCCTTTGTTCGATTTATGCGTCTATATATACATAAGACGACCTCCTCGTAGTCACACGCATCGAAAACCTTATTACTAATGCACGATCCCATCCCCATTAGACCAGAAATCATCCACCGGTGCAATGTCGGCAGCTACTTGTTACGCTCTGGCTGCCGTTAGCCGATCACCATCGGTTTGTCCTGGTATGCGACCGCGGCCGTGGAGACAAGCAGCCGTTCTCCCCTTTTCTACGACTCCCAACAGCAAGTGTCGGCGCCGTCCCTTTGTCTCGTGTGCAGCTATAAACATTTCACCGGACGGTAAGTTCGTCGATAATATTTCTCGTGTCTAATATAGTTGTTGTTACTATATATGCCTGCGCGGTCAGCGGTTAATTTTTCCCCGAATTCACCACCAATCGCATATATATGCTCGAAAATACCTAGAGTAGCTACGTGAAAATGACATCAGTAGAATTTTCGTCTATAATTAAACTTTTACAGCTTTTGCTAATTTGTTAAAATAAATCTGATCTGGAGGGAGGGAGGGATTGATTTTCAGTATATGTACTCATGTGACATACAATTGACAGAAGAAAATAACATGACTGTCTGTGATGAATGATGGACGAAGCAGCTTTAGTGCATCCCGCTCGCGAAAAGAAGAGGCAGGAGGGAATAGCCGCAGCCGAGGGCAAGAAAAAATGCGAAATCACAGACGGCACCGATAGTGTGAAGCTGTCTTTTCTGATCACAGACATTGTTCAGAAGTCCAAAGTCGAAGACACCGTCCAGGTTGTGCTCAATCACGACGTGCTCATGATCTCGGAGAAGAAGACCGCCACTAATGCGGACGGGCGACACGGCACTCTTGACGTGCGCCTGCTCGTGACGGCAGGCTACTACATGGAGCCGGAGCCGTGTCTGTGGCACAAGGACGACGGCGGCGAGGTGCACCTAGAGGTGACCATCAAAAAGCGTGCTGAGCAATCTGTGAGGAAGAACTGCTTCATCTACTAGATATTGGCCGTACGTCAGATGTGCGTGAGAGAGAGACTATATAATTAGTACTTCTTGTGAGCCAATGTCGTATTCTCGTATTTCAGTCACCGTAGCATACGAAAATCCATCAAAACAGAAGTGAGGGTCAGCTTGGAATGTGTTAAGGTTGTCAGAACCTCGACTCAATTCTTGAAGTCTTACGATTCTATGATGCAATTTAATGGACTAACTTGATCCTACGTGGGGCCACAATTTGGTGGAATATTAATTTGGTAGGATCAGTGGTAGCAATTTACACGTGACCGTATCCCGATCGTACCATTCTAGTATAAATATTTGCCCGCATATTTCCTTTCGATTATGTACGTCCCCTTTTGTCCATGCATATATGTTACTAATTATTCCCTCTCGTCACAAAAGGATTTCATTTCCGACATCACCATGGTCCCAAAAATGCAACGTTGACTACTCATTTCTTTTATAATATATTTATCTAACCTAATAAAAATTATAATGTTATGAAAGACTTTCCAACATAGTACCCTTCGGTAAGCTAGGTACATACATGGGGCGCATATCCAGTGAAAATGGCTTAATATTGTAAATTTACATGAAGATTGAGTACATGGGGCACATACCAACAATAATCACAATTATAGTCTTAACTATATTTACTACCAACAATAATAAAATATTAGCAAATAAATCTTATTTGACTACTTCATATTCTCAACCACTACCACTACCAATAACAGTAAATCATCAACATGCTTTACCTCACTAACTTTATTATTTCTTACAACCACATCTGCTAACAACAGTTACCATAAGAGAAAAGAACATCATGCCACAATCACAACCCCAACTATACCATAAGGGTTGAATCCCACTCCACGACCACAACCATATTCCTCATACCACAAGTGACTCTCATAAGCCAATTCCACATAAAAATCTAAGAAGTTGTATTTGTTTGCAAATAATTCAACCACAATACATTGCATAAGTACGCAAATGGTTTATCCACAATATAATGTATATGAATGCGTATGATCCACTGCACCTTTACCCAACAAGGTAAGAGTGTGTATCATACTACGACAATTTACGATGTTGTATCGGTACGGTCGTGGCTATAAGCGGTGACATCCACAATGTAAATGTCATGACATGTTATGAATGATATAATAATCATAAACCACAAGAATTTAACCACGAAGATCAATAACATAATCATCATAAATACTTTCTTATAATCCACATGTATCTCATTAAGCACAATGCCAATATTTCTTAAGATCATTACCACATATCCCACATTCAGTTCACCAAGATCATAATCAATTGATCTATAGGGAATTCTACCACATAGACTACAATATATTCATCAAGAATGCTACCACCACAACTACAAATATTCACTAAGTATACTACCACCTAGACCACAATATGTTCATAAAGAATTCTACCTCACAACTGTATTTGTTTCATCAAGAACAATTCCACATACCCACAATTAAACCATCAAGACCATAAACAATTGAATTCTTAAAATACTACCACATGGACCACATTAAGGTAGTATGCAACAATGATATAGTACCTCAAATTAAAGAATTAATTAATGTGAATGCAGAATGATTAACGAGTTAAACAATAGCACAACCGCTATGTTTACTTACCTCTACCGTTAAAACGAAGCAATCACGCGTGTTCAAGAGCAAAACCACCTGTCCAAAAGTATCTCTCAGCACAATACTACAGCAATAAAAATGCGACTTAAGAAGTAAAGATGTCGCTAAACCCCAAAACCCCACAACATCCCTCTCCGCTTAACAGTTCTACACTTTGCCCACTGCAGCAGCGCTGCTTAATTTTTTTGTATCTTTAAAACTATTACACCATTTACAGAGAGAGATATATTTCTGAAATCTACACTTAAATACCTTCATCTTTCAAGTAGATTATTTATTTTTATTTTGTTACTAACAAGGTGTAACTTAACGCGCAAAATAGAGGACGTTCTCTATCTTGGCAATCTAGGCAGCCATCTTCTAACGCACCCCAACCACAATACAAATCTCTAAAAATTATGATTTTTATACTGTAGTTGGATTACTGAATTCTTACATTTTTTACAATTGATACCAAAAACATAAAAATCATCTACTACTCCTAAACCACACCCGAACAGCAATCTGTCTCGGATTCCACCTCTGCCAGACAGCAGTCTTCCCGACCCTGCTGTGCCTAAACCCCGCGCCAAAAAATCTATAAAAAATACAGGAGATAGATCTCGATGTCCTCTACAATTTTCCTTTTGGCCAGAATAGCAGAAAAAGTTGTTTTGTAGGTCTAATCTGCGTAAACAGCCGTGCTACACAGATTGAACTACACGCAGACAACAGGAATTCCCTAATCGGATAATCAAATTACTAATCTCCATCAATTCTCGTTCTAAGAACCCTAATTACAGCAAAACCAGAAGGATTTGGGATGAGAAAAAAATACATAGGGGATCCCTTGGGATCTCCCTCCTTCTCTTCTCATCTTCTCCTCTTCCTCTTCCTCCCTTCCTTCTCTTCCTCCTCTTCTTCTTCTCCTTGCCTTCTCCTTGCACCAATGGATAGTAGCTCTTTGGGGGAGGGTGGAGGCACAAAGGGAGGGCTGTGGGTGGTGGCCAAGGGGGAAAAGGGGAGGGGGATGGCACCCAAGGGGTTAAATAGGCTAGGGTTTGGGGGCGGCTTGGGCTAGGTTGGGGGCACTTTGGGCCCATGGTGGGAGGTGGAAAGCCCAGTCTCCCTCCCTGGACGGCCCACCAACCCTCAATTTTAATCATTTAACATATTTTTTAATTTTAGATAATTCCCCAATTTTATTTTTTCCTTCCCGCGTTTTACTGAAACTCCAGGAGACTCCGCGATTAATTTAAAAAACCGACGCCGAAACGACGTTCAGGGTATTACATACTCAGAATGAAACTTGCAAGCATCTAGTTGGTCAGGAAGGCAAGAACATCATCATGTCCCATTAGAAATAATTTGGTATTCAGGGCGAAGCTTGTGAGTGCCTAGTTGGTTGGGGAGGTGAGAATGTCACCATCTCCCATCAAAAAAACTTAGCATTTGGGATGAAGCTCGTGAGCACCTAGTCAGTTGGGGAGGTGAGAACGTCCCTGTCTCTCATCAAAAAATACTTGGCACTCAAGATGAAGCTCCTGAGCGCCTAGTTGGTTGGGTAGGTGAGAACATCATAGTCTCCCATTGAAAAAACTTGGCGCTCAGGATGAAACTCGTGAGTGCCTAGTCGGTTAGAAAGGCGAGAACATCACTATCCCCCATCAGAAAAAACTTGGTGTTTAGGATGAAGCTCATAAGCACTTAGTTAGTCGAGAAGGTGAGAACGTCACTGTCTCTCATCAGAAAAAACTTGGTGTTGGGACGAAACTCATGAGCACCTAGTCAATCGAGGAGGCGAGAAAGCTTGGTACTTGGAATGAATGTCGGGACCCGGAACTACAATTCCAAGTCCCTCTGTGTAAATCACACTATCCCAGGAAAAACTAGTGCACACAGGGTTCACAGTAATGTATATCATGCAAAAATCACCACTGAATATTATTAAAAGACAAAATACGGCCTTAAGGCCAAGTCTTACAATATAGGGGCACAAGGCCAACGAAAGAAATAAAACAACGGAAAGCAGTAAAAGTAGCAGAACAGCCCATCCAACCTCCCACAGGCGAATGACTATAAGACGCGTCCTATTCGCTGAAGTAGTCCTCACCGTCGTATCGCCCTCGAAGTCTGGCAACGGATTTAGCAAGGTGAGTACGAGAGTACTCCCAAGGTAAGCAAGTAAATGCTTACGCAAGTTATACCAGAAAATATAACGGAATTGATGCATGCATAATGGATTTTAAGGAAGGCTTAATAGGGTAATGTGCGGAAAAGCAATACTTGAATTTGAAATATAATAACGTAAATACGAAAAGCTGAACTTTAATACAGTATATGAAACATTGTTTTTAACAAGTAATATCGCTAGCGTAGGCTCCGACCCACACTAACCTATCCACGGGAATCCACCCGGACCAACCAAAACTGTCATTTATCTGTTCAAAAACCAGGTTTTATAAAATCCAAGTCTAATCTGTGACAACTTTACTCAGCATGTCCATGACCGTGGACATGGCGATCCAGATAGGTTTTATCTCTACAGAGGTGTACAACTTTACCCACAAAACATTCCCTCTCGCTTGAGCCACGCGATAAACACACTGCCTTAGGTATGCGGCGGAGAGTTCATGACAAGGCTGTTCGAATGATCCATAGCCAAAATAATCACGCCGCCACTAAGGTTTCACCACAACTCGAATCCACGAGTTGGAGCCCCCTCTGGTGCCATGTGAGACTTCCCACAGCCTACGCCGCGCTCACATTCAGCCTATAGCGAGACTATGCTTGGAACTTCACAAATTTACTTAGCCAGGTCCGTCCCATACCGGACTTGTGGTAGTACGAAGTGACTTCGTAAAATGAATCACAGAAACGGTCCTTATGTTGATTTAGGCCCATCCACATTCCCCCGTGCACGACAATCAACCAGGTGTCACCAAACACGAGGCATGCCGGCACCCACCACCTAACCATTAGCCTAAGTCCAAATTATAAGTTTCTATTTTTATTTTTAAATAATTTTCATAAATCGTCCTTGACTCACCGAAGTCAAGAACTCAATTTTAAATCGTCATTTCCTGTGAAAGACATTAATCCCACCTAAAGTTATACTAAGCCAGGCTAAGCATTCTATAAAATTTTCTAGTCAATACTATGGTACTAACTAGTTTTCAGCTAGGGTGACAAGGTATACGAATTCGAGATTCAAAATTGGCTATAGTCAAAGGATCATGGGTGTAACTATGTTTAAATTGAATTTAAACTAAATTTGAATAAAGATACGCATGCATATACAGTAAAACAACATAAATAAATTTGAAATACTAGGGTCAACATGGTCAAAGGTGTAACTTGCCTTGATCGAAGCCCTGCGGGGAATCGTCGAACTCAAAGTCTCCGGAATCGTCGAAATCTAACGTAAAGAGCAAGGATTTTTAAACCGAAAAGGATTTATGACGTCAGCAAGGATTATTTTTCTAAAGGAAATAACAGATTATGACGTCAGCCCTAGGATTAATTTATTCGTGGAGAGGCTGATAGGTGGGCCTGGATTTGGTGGACTGCGTCCATAGACCCGAGGGGTGGGTGAGGTGGCAGGCGGGTAGCGGGGAGGGGAGGTGGTGTTGACACGGCTTCCACGTGGCAACCACTTGGCACCACATGGTCGCTACGTGGCTGCCACGTCACGGTAACGTGCCGATGTGGCGGCACGCGCGCGAGGTGGCGAGGGGGACGCTCGGGTGGCGCTGGCGTGGTGCCCAGCTGGCAGCCACGTCTGCTGCCACCTCAGCCCGGCGGGTGACGGGGCGGGCGGCCGGCGGTGGCGCACGGGGACCGAGGGTCGCCGGTGCTCCGGCAGGCGGCGGCGCTGGCCGAGGGCACCAAAACGAAGAGGAGGACGCGGGGAGTGCATCGGTACCTTGTGCGGAGGCCGAGGGTGACCGGAGGGGAGAATCGGCGGAGAGGGGCAGCGGTCGGAGAGGGGCTTTACGACGGCGAAGGGGCTCCGGTGGCGCAGCAGCTCAGGGGAGTGGTCGCCGTGGATCGCCTGGGCACCAGCAAGGTCGGGGAGGCGTCGGCGAGGGGCGAGGTGGCTCGAGCTGGCCGGAATCGCTCGCCGGAGTTGCTGGAGGCCGACGGAGAAGAACGAATGCAGGGAAGGCTCCGGTGGGCGGTTTTGCGATCTAGAGGCACGAGGAGTGGCGGTGTGGGTAGAGGGACCTCGGGGTACCCCTTTTATAGGCTGGGGAGAGGAGTAACGGCCGCGCCCATCTCGCCGGAGTTGCAACGGGCGGGAGGTTTAACGCGACAGTGAAGGAAGGTGTAATTGGGGAGATTTATGCCTGTAACGGACGCGGTGAAGGGTCAATTACCATTTGCAGTCGGCGCGGACATCAATTGGGAAGGAAACCGAAGCTTTAAAAGCTTCGATTGTCGGCGTCAATGGCGGCAACAGCGGCGGAGATCACGCGGGGAAGAAGGAAGGTGGCGGGGACGATGGATCTGACAGGCGAGGCCCGCGGGTCAGCGAGAGAAGAAAACGGGAAAGGGCGGGGGCGATGGTCGGATCTGCGACACGTGGCGAGTGGAGTAAATTGGGGCCGCTGGATCCCGAGCGAACCGTTAAGTGAAAGGAAACGGTCCCGATTCCATCCGACAACGGTGATTAAATCCAAGCCGTCGGGGTTTCGGCCGGAGGTTAAGTGGCTGCGGACGGGCGGGATGAGATCCGAAAATGGCGAACGGTCCCGATCGCTCCACGTGGCGGTAGGAGCGGAGGGGGAGGCGGTCGAAGCGGTAAGTGGCCGGGAGCGGCTGAGATCAGACCGGGCGGGGAAGCGGACGGCTCGATGCACGACACGCGTCGCATGCGGAGAGAGGGAAGGCGGGATGAAGGGTTAAGTGATATCGGACGGCTGAGAATAGATCCGGCAGCGCGGATTGATCCGATGCTTGACACTTGGCGGCCGAGGAGGGATTTTGGGTTTTATTTTCTTTTTGAATTTCAGAAATGACTAGGAGGCTTTAAAATACTCAGAAAAATACCAAATAAATTTTGAAAATTCCAGAAAAATTCATAGAACCTTCTAGGATTAATTGAGACTTAATAAAAATATTTTCCACCCATTTTGCCAAGTATATTTTGCAAAATCGCAATTTGACTTAAAAGGGAGGGTTTTAATTCTTTATAAAATCCTAAAAATTTATATGATTACAGAATTGTCTTTAGGTAGGTGAAATACATTTATTTGACTTTCATGAAATGCAATAAATTCATTTTAATCTTTTATAAATAGAAGTTTTTAATTTCTCAAATCAGGACTTTGAAATAAGCTCCAGGAAAATCCAATAAATTCCAGAATTGATTTTTAAATAAAGGAAAATAATTTTTGGGATGTTACAAACCTACCCCCCATAAAGAAATCTCGCCTTCGAGATTTGCACCAGCTAGCAAAAGAGATGGGGATGGCTGGTCTTTAAATCTTCTTCTCGCTCCCAAGTGGCTTCGTCTTCGGTGTGGTTGCTCTACTGAACCTTGCAGAATTTTATGGTCTTCCTTCTAGTCTAACGCTCTGCTGTCTCGAGAATCTTGATTGGTTGCTCCTGATAGGTGAGATCATCGTGAAGGTCCAAAGTTTCCAATGCTGCTTGCTCTGTGGGTACTCGGAGGCACTTCTTCAATTGGGAGATATGGAAGACATTGTGCACTCCTGACATGCTTGGCGGTAAGTCCAACTGATATGCGACTTCACCTCTTCGGTTTAGAATCTTGAAGGGTCCCACATAACGCGGTGCTAGCTTTCATCTGACTTGAAACCTTTTTACACCTCTGAGTGGGGATACTCTAAGATAGACGTAGTCCCCAATCTCGAAGGTCAAGTCTCAACGACGGTTGTCCGCATAGCTCTTCTATCGAGATTGGGCTATCTTCAGTCTGTCTCTGATCTTCTTAACTTTATCTTCTGCGTCTTGGAGCAGATTCGGCCCAGCTGCTTGAGGTTCTCCTTGCTGATCCCAAAGCAAGGGTGTCCTGCACTTTCGACCATACAAGGCTTCGAAAGGTGCCATCTGCAGACTGGCTTGGTAGCTATTATTGTACGAGAACTCTGCATAGGGCAATGAACGGTCCCAACTGTTTCCAAAGTCCAGAGTACAAGCCCTTAACATATCCTCGAGCACTTGATTAACTCTCTCTGTTTGACCATCCGTCTGGGGGGTGGTAGCGATCTGGCGAGCTTACTCCTAACTCTTCATGCGACTCGCGGAATCGAGAAGTGAACTGACTTCCTCGATCTGACACTATTTTCTTAGGAACGCCATACAGGCACACAATCCGAGACATGTATAGCTCGGCTAATTTACTCCTGGAGTAAGTGGTCTTGACTGGTATAAAGTGAGCCACTTTAGTTAATCGGTCTATGATCGCCCAGATTGAATCATAACCTGATTACGTCCTTGGGAGTCCAGTTATGAAATCCATACCGATTTCTTCCCACTTCCATTCTGGTATTGGCAGTGGTTGCAAGCTTCAATAAACTCTGCTATTTCTCTCTTCATACTAACCCACCAATATTTTTCCCTTAGGTCCTGGTACATCTTGGTACAACCTGGGTGGATTGAGTATGGGGTGTCATGGGCTTCTTTCAGAATTATGGTTTTGATTTCCTGATTATTTGGCACACAGATGTGGTTCTCGAACCAGACGGTACCATGCTCATCTTCATCAATCTCGGGGCCTTGCCCTTCTCATATTCTTTTTGATTTCTGAATATCCTCGTCAACCTTCTGGGCTTCCTTGATTTGATCGGGCAATCCTGGTTGTATCTCCAGGGTGGTGAGGATGCCTGGTCCCATCGGATTTAGACTTAGACGGGCGACTCCCTCCTGAAGTCGGGTCTGGTTCTCTTCCGATAAAACCACATTTGCATAAGACTTCCTACTTAAGGCATCGGCTACAACATTTGCTTTTCCGGGGTGATAGTGTATACCGACGTCGTAGTCCTTTATCAACTCCAACCATCTTCGCTGCCTCAGGTTGAGTTCTGCCTGGGTGAAGATATACTTCAAGCTCTTATGGTCCATGTATACTTCACAACGGTTACCGATAAGATAGTGACGCCAGATTTTTAAGGCGTGCACTACTGCGGCTAACTCTAAGTCATGAGTAGTATAATTGCACTCATGAGGCTTGAGTTGGCGTGATGCGTAGGCTACCACTTTACCTTCTTGCATCAGAACACAGCCTAAACCTAGGCGAGAGGCATCACAGAAAACCTCGAAGCCTTTATGCACGTCCGGCAACACAAGCACGGGTGCTGAAACCAGTCTTTTCTTGAGGGTTTGAAAACTTTGCTCACAAGCCTTCGTCCATTCGAACTTCTTTTCCTTTTTTAACAACTGAGTCATTGGCTTGGCTAGCTCGGAGAATCCTGCTATGAATCGACGGTAATAATCCGCGAGTCCAAGGAAGCTCCTGACTTCAGTTACGGACTTCGGTTGCTTCCACTCTATCACTGCTTCTATTTTGGAAGGATCTACAGCAATTCCTTCGGCTGTCACGATATGTCCAAGGAAGGCAACCTCTTTTAGCCAAAATTCACATTTACTGAATTTGGCAAAAAGTTGATGCTCTCGAAGCTTTTCCAAAGTTATCCTGAGATGTTGCTCATGCTCTTCCTCGTTCTTGGAGTAGATGAGGATGTCATCGATGAAGATCACCACAAACTTGTCCAGGTATTTCATGAATACACTGTTCATCATGCTCATGAAATAGGCCGGTGCATTGGTCAGTCCAAACGACATGACCGTGAACTCATAATGTCCATATCTGGTGGAGAAGGCAGTCTTGGGAATGTCTTCTTCACGAATCTTCAACTGATGATATCCTGATCGCAGGTCAATCTTGGAGAAAACACCGGCTCCCTTCAACTGATCGAACAGGTCATCGATCCTGGGGAGGGGGTATTTGTTCTTGATGGTAACATCGTTGAGTGCTCTGTAATCCACACATAGCCTCAAACTCTCATCCTTTTTCTTGACGAATAGGACGGGTGCTCCCCAAGGTGACGAACTGGGTCGAATATATCCTTTGTCTTCTAGTTCCTTGAGCTGATTCTTCAATTCTGCTAATTCGTTAGTAGGCATCCGATATGGTCTCTTGGAAATTGGGGCGGTGCTTGGGACTAGGTCAATCACAAACTCGATTTCCCTATCTGGCGGCATTCCTGGCAGTTCCTCGGGAAAAACATCAGGGTACTCCCGCACTATTGGCACTTCTTCCAAGACTTGAAGATGGAAGAGGGCACACTCTTCCTCTCCCAGAATCTGAGGGGAGAAGATCACTTCTATGCCTTGGTCAATGGTGAGGGCGATGGATCTGGTAGCGCAATTGATCTGACCTCGATTCTTGGCTAACCAGTTCATCCCAAGAATGACATCTAACCCTTGCGACTTCAAAACCAAAAGGTCGGTTAGGAATCGGGTCCCATCTATAAGCAATTCCACTTTGGGGCATAAGGTCCCTGCTCTCATTTCTGCTCCAGAGGAGTGAACTACCATAGGGTTGCTAAGAGTTACCATACCCAACCCATGCTTATCCACAAAAGCTTTTGACACAAAGGAATGCGATGCTCCGGAATTGAAAAGAACTGATGCTGGTACTGAGTTGACAAGGAACATACCCAGCACGACATCCGGTGCAGCCTGAGCTTCTTCTGCTGTCACGTGATTCACTCTCTCCTTGATGAAGGTTTGCGGCTTCTGCTGTGCCTGGTTCTGACTCCCGGAGCCACCTGGGGTCGCTGTCGCTTGCATCTTCTTGGGGCATGCCTTAGCATAGTGCCCTGGTTCCTTGCAGTAGAAGCAGGTCACTCCATCAGATGGTGGACTGCTCTTCTGCACTTGGCCACCGATCGTTGGGGTGCGGTTGGTCTGGAACTGCTGGCGGCTAGCTTGGAACAGTGGGCGGCTGGTTGAGGACTTAAACTTGCCCGACTGGGTCTTGAAGTTGCTGCCCTGAGGTCTGAACTTGTTCGAGTGCGGAGGAGCGGTGTGACTCTTGAAAGAACCTCCAGAGTTACTCCTCTGATCCGCCATTCTCTTCTTCCGGGTCTCCATCTCCATGTGCTTGCCTTCCTGGCGGATGGCCTTACTGACTAGCTGGTGGAAGTCAGTGTAGTCACCCGATATCACCGCTTCGATATGTTGTCATTCAGGCCCTCCATGAACCTTTCTTGCTTGGCTTCGTCGGAAGCCACATCTTCTGGCGCATAGCGGGCCAGTTGGTTGAACTTTTGTACGTACTCATTGACAGTACGACTTCCTTGGCGCAGAGCTCTGAACTCCTTTTTCTTCAGTGCCATGGTGCCGGTGGGGATGTGAGGTTTGCGAAAGCTCTGCTCGAACTCATTCCAAGTCACCGTTTGCGGGTTGGCGTGCGAAGCGGTGAAAGTATCCCACCATTAAGATGCGGGGCCATTCAGCTGATGGGAGGCGAACAAGACTCGCTCCCGATCAGTGCACTGCAGTATATCCAGCTTCTTGCCGATCGACCTGAGCCAGTCGTCGGCGTCCATTGGTTCGGCACTACCGGCGAAGGTCGGTGGCTTGATCCTCAGGAACTCCGAAAGACGATTGGGAGGTACTTGGGCAGGTTGATGATGAGCTTGAGGGTTGTTGATAGTCTGAGCTAACACCGGATCAGCCAGTTACGATTGGCCATCAACTGCGCCCAATCCGGTCTTGCTGCTGGTGGAGGTGGTGGAATGGGGGCTGACTGGCTCCCTTGAGCTCCGGGGTTGGTGTTGTCCATGCTGGGGTTCCTCCTTGTGTTCACCATTTACCGAAGCTTCCAGATTTAGAGGGGAGAGAGAGAACTAACAAGAGAGGTTCTAGTAACAATCCCACCGACAGAACACACAAAAGCGAGGAAAACACAAATAAGAGCCAAATAAAACTTTTTATTTTATTATAATAGTCTCGCGGCTGTTAACAAGGGACTACAGCTCGCGGAGAACGTTTTAAGGCTAAGACTCATGGTTATCTAGACACTGGTACTACGCTCGAGTCTCCTCGGAAAAGGCTCGGAAGTGGTGGAGTCTGCACTCTCAGCACGGAGCTCGGCAAGTTCTTCTTCCACCGCGCGGAGCTTCTGCTGTGCGGTGTGTAGCTCGTCCAGGGTGGTCTGGTACATGTGATCCATGGACTTTGTGAATTCCACCTAGCGTATGAGACGGGGGTTGCTCTCATACTCCGTAGACGAGAAGTCGCTGGCAGCCCACAGAGGGGTCTTCATGGGGAAGTAGCGAAAGTCTGTGCACTGCAGGTCTCGAGCGTAGATGTTCCTCAGCTGGCGAATGGCTTCTCAGGCTGCATCTTGCACTCCGTCGAAGAAGGTATCTCGAGGTAGGGGGGCGTCGAACACGTAAATGGCTCTGTTGGCTCCAAAGTCCTTGAAGATCTTCACTTCCACCTTCCAGCGTTCCTCGTCTCCGTACATGCCAATGTATCCTTGGTAGAGGGGATACGGGCGGAAGTTGAGCTCTTGCATAAGGTTGTATAGATCATCGGCGAAGATTCCAGTAAGGGTTCCATGGGAGACGCGGGTGGGTTGCTCCATCTAAAATTTGGAAGAGGAGAGGAGTTAGTAATCAGTTTTAGTAAGAGATTGAGCAAAGGAAGAGATGATTTTAAAAGGGGCATTTCTTATCAAAATATATCCTTAAGTTTGGTCTCTAGCTAAGGTCACGTCTTAGGGTCATTATTGCTCTGATACCATTTCTGTCGGGACCCGGAACTACAATTCCAAGTCCCTCTGTGTAAATCGCACTATCCCAGGAAAAGCTAGTGCACACAGGGTTCACAGTAATGTATATCATGCAAAAATCACCATTGAACATTATTAAAAGACAAAATACGGCCTTAAGGCCAAGTCTTACAATATAGGGGCACAAGGCCAACGAAAGAAATAAAACAGCGGAAAGTAGTAAAAGTAGCAGAACAGCCCATCCAGCCTCCCACAGGCGAATGACTGTAAGACACGTCCTATTCGCTGAAGTAGTCCTCACTGTCGTAGTCGCCCATGAAGTCTGGCAACAGATTTAGCAAGGTGAGTACGAGAGTACTCCCAAGTATAATAACGTAAATACGAAAAGCTAAACTTTAATACAGTATATGAAACATTGTTTTTAACAAGTAATATCACTAGCGTAGGCTCCGACCCACACTAACCTATCCACGGGAATCCACCCGGACCAACCAAAACTGTCATTTATCTGTTCAAAAACCAGGTTTTATAAAATCCAAGTCTAATCTGTGACAACTTTACTCAGCATGTCCATGACCGTGGACACGGCCATCCAGATAGGTTTTATCTCTACAGAGGTGTACAACTTTACCCACAAGACATTCCCTCTCGCTTGAGCCACGCGATAATCACACTGCCTTAGGTGTGCGGCAGAGAGTTCATGACAAGGCTGTTCGAATGATTCATAGCCAAAATAATCACGCCGCCACTAAGGTTTCACCACAACTCGAATCCACGAGTTGGAGCCCCCTCTGGTGCCATGTGAGACTTCCCACAGCCTACGCCGCGCTCACATTCAGCCTATAGCGAGACTATGCTTGGAACTTCACAAATTTACTTAGCCAGGTCCGTCCCATACCGGACTTGTGGTAGTACGAAGTGACTTCGTAAAATGAATCACAGAAACGGTCCTTATGTTGATTTAGGCCCATCCACATTCCCCCGTGCACGACAATCAACCAGGTGTCACCAAACACGAGGCATGCCGGCACCCACCACCTAACCATTAGCCTAAGTCCAAATTATAAGTTTCTATTTTTATTTTTAAATAATTTTCATAAATCGTCCTTGACTCACCGAAGTCAAGAACTCAATTTTAAATCGTCATTTCCTGTGAAAGACATTAATCCCACCTAAAGTTATACTAAGTCAGGCTAAGCATTCTATAAAATTTTCTAGTCAATACTATGGTACTAACTAGTTTTCAGCTAGGGTGACAAGGTATACGAATTCGAGGTTCAAAATTGGCTATAGTCAAAGGATCATGGGTGTAACTATGTTTAAATCGAATTTAAACTAAATTTGAATAAAGATACGCATGCATATACAGTAAAACAACATAAATAAATTTGAAATCCTGGGGTCAACATGGTCAAAGGTGTAACTTGCCTTGATCGAAGCCCTGCGGGGAATCGTCGAACTCAAAGTCTCCGGAATCGTCGAAATCTAACGTAAAGAACCAATTCAAAGAAAATTCAAAAAGAAAATTCAAATAAATTCAAAATTTCAAAATTATGCCAGAAATGGATAGATCATGATTTTACAAAAATTTAGAAATCTGAATGGATCAATTTGGAGTTAAAATGCAAAAGTTATAGCCTTCCAAAGTTTTAATTCAAATTAAAAGAAAAAGGGTATTTTCTGGATTTATTTTTAAACCGAAAAGGATTCATGACGTCAGCAATGATTATTTTTCTAAAGAAAATAACAGATTATGACGTCAGCCCTAGGATTAATTTATTCGGGGAGAGGCTAACAGGTGGGGCCCGGATTTGGTGGACTGCGTCCATGGACCCGAGGGGTGGGTGAGGTGGCAGGCGGGCAGCGGGGAGGGGTGGTGGTGCTGACGCAGCTTCCACGTGGCTGCCACTTAGCACCACGTGGTCGCTACGTGGCTGCCACGTCACGACAACGTGCCGACGTGGCGGCACGCCCGCGAGGTGGCGAGGGAGACGCTCGGGTGGCGCTGGCGTGGCGCCCAGCTGGCGGCCATGCCTGCTGCCACCTCAGCCCGGCGGCTGACGGGGCGGGCGACCGGCGGTGGCGCACGGGGACCGAGGGTCACCGGCGCTCCGGCGGGCGGCGGCGCTGGCCGAGGGCACCAAAACGAAGAGGAGGACACGGGGAGTGCATCGGTACATTGTGCGGAGGCCGACGGTGACCGGAGGGGAGAATCGGCGGAGATGGGCAGTGGTCAGAGAGGTGCTTTACGGCGGCGGAGGGGCTCCGGTGGCGCAGCAGCTCGGGGGAGTGGTCGCCGAGGATCGCCTGGGCACCAGCAAGGTCGGGGAGGCGTCGGCGAGGGGCAAGGTGGCTCGAGCCGGCCGGAATCGCTCGCCGGAGTTGCTGGAGGCCGACGGAGAAGAACGAGTGCAGGGGAGGCTCCGATGGACGGTTTTGCGATCTGGAGGCACGAGGAGTGGCGGTGTGGGTAGAGGGACCTCGGGGTACCCCTTTTATAGGCTGGGGAGAGGAGTAACGACCGCGCCCATCTCGCCGGAGTTGCAACGGGCGGGAGGTTTAACGTGACAGTGAAGGAAGGTGTAATTGGGGAGATTTATGCCTGTAACGGACGTGGTGAAGGGTCAATTACCATTTGCAGTCGGCGCGGGCATTAATTGGGAAGTTAACAGAAGCTTTAAAAGCTTCGATTTTCGGCGTCAATGGCGGCAGCAGCGGCGGAGATCGCGCGGGGAAGAAGGAAGGTGGCGGGGACGATGGATCGGCGACAGCGGGGCCGCGGTCGTGAGAGAAGAAAACGGGAAAGGGCGGGGGCGATGGTCGGATCTGCGATGTGTGGCGGGTGGAGTAGATCGGGGCCGCTGGATCCCGAGCGAACCGTTAAGTGAAAGGAAACGGTCCCGATTCCATCCGACAACGGCGATTAAATCCAAGCCGTCGGGGTTTCGGCCGGAGGGTTAAGTGGCTGCGGACGGGCGGGATGAGATTCGAAAATGGCGAACGGTCCCGATCGCTCCACGTGGCGGCGAGCGGAGGGGAGGCGGCGGCGGTAAGTGGCGGGGCGGTGAGATCGATCGCGGGAAGCGGGCGGCTCGATGCACGGCAGCGCGTCGCCGCGAGAGAGGAAGGCGGGATGAAGGGTTAAGTGATATCGGACGGCTGAGAATAGATCCGGCGGCGCGGATTGATCCAATGCTTGACACTTGGTGGCCGGGGAGGGATTTTGTGTTTTATTTTCTTTTTGAATTTTAGAAATGACTAGGAGGCTTTAAAATACTCAGAAAAATACCAAATAAATTTTGAAAATTCCAGAAAAATTCATAGAACCTTCTGTGACTAATTGAGACTTAATAAAAATATTTTCCACCCATTTTGCCAAGTATATTTTGCAAAATCACAATTTGACTTAAAAGGGAGGGTTTTAATTCTTTATAAAATCCTGAAAATTTATATGATTATAGATTTGACTTTAGGAAGGTGAAATACATTTATTTGACTTTCATGAAATGCAATAAATTCATTTTAATCTTTTATAAATAGAAGTTTTTAATTTCTCAAATCAGGACTTTGAAATAAGCTCCAGGAAAATCCAATAAATTCCAGAATTGATTTTTAAATAAAGGAAAACAATTTTTGGGATGTTACAATGAAGTTCGCGAGTGTCTAGTTGGTTGAGGAGGCAAGAACATCACTGACTCCAATTGGGAAAACTTGGTACTCAGAATGAAGCTTTTGAGTGCCTAGTTAGTCAAAGAGGCGAGAACATCGCCATCTCCATAGGGTGAGCTTTTGTTAACTAGGCCCTACAGGGTGGGCATCCATTGACGTAGACTCAACCCTGAAGGGTGAGTTCTCCTTGATTCGGCCCTAGAGGGTGAGTATTTGGAGACTCAATCCCAGAGTGAGAGTTGTCGCTAACTTGTCCCTGGAGGGCGAGTATTTGGCGACTCAAGCTCAGAGGGCGAGTTGCCACGAACTCTACCCCAGAGGGTGAGTATTCGATGACTCAACCCTAGAGGGTGAGTTGTCACTAACTCAGCCCCAAAGGGTGAGTATTTGGTGACTTAGCTCATAGGTTGAGTTGTTACTGGCTTGGCCCTAGAGGGTGAGTATTTGGTGGCTTGGCCCTAGAGGACGACTTATCACGTGCTTAGCTCCGGAGATTGAGTATTTGGCAACTCAACCCCGGAGGGCAAGCTGTCACTGCCTCAGCCTTAGAGGGTGAGTATTTGGTGACTTAGCCCTGGAGGGCGAGTTGTCATTAACCCGGCCTTGGAGGGTCAGTATTCGCTCGTTTTAGTATGAGGTTTGTCAAATGCAGATACTTCACCTGAACGATACACAGTAGAGGCATATATAATTATGGGGTGAGGGCCATCATAATAGGCCTGATACCAAAAAGATGGTAAGGGGGTATCATAATAGGCTTGATAAAAAAATGGTAAGGGGGCGTCATAATAGGCCCCGTATGAGAACACTACTGGTGGGGTCGGTGCATGGGGGCACCCCACAGGGCATACACATAATAATTATGGAGGTTGTCCCCATTCCAACTGTGCTTGAGTTCAACTCCATCGAGTGACTACAGCTAGAATTTATGGAGCTAGAACTCGTTTTCTTGAGGATGAAGTCACCAACCTAGATGGGCTGACTAAATAGCATTGTTGTATGTTTTGGCCACCGCTGCCTAGTATCAGTCGATATTGAGGGTTGCTTCTTGCTGAAGGGCGTCAGCTGACTCCAACGAGACCCAACGAGCGTCGTCATCTAGGACTATTGTGGTCCTGAGAGATTTGAGCTTAATTTCCTCTGGTCTTATAGCCCCGTTTTTGTCTAATAGCTTGAACGAGGTAAATCATGTGGTTCAACTAAGTGAAGTGCATGTCGACCAGAGAACACTTGGCAACTCGTCTACCAAGCAACCCTTTAGGAGATTGAAGACACGAGTGCAAAGCCCAAATAGAATGATTCCATTAGCCCTCTCTACCACACCATTGGCTTTGGATTAGCAACTGATGCGAAGCAGAGGTTCATGCCTAGGCCCACGCAAAACTTGCGGAAGGAGGCTGCGATGAATTGATTCCCATTGTTGATGGTTACCTCCCTTGGCACATCAAACCAGCATACAACATTCTTCCATATGATCTTCTGAACTATTGTGGAAGTTATCTTGGCCAGTAGCTATGGGACCCAAATTTAAAATCCAAAATCCCTTGTGATTCCACCGCACTATTCTCTAGATTAGTAGATAGTGCTCACAATACATTGCTGAATCAACTCATACATCACATAATATTTAGCAAACCATAATAATATACATCAGAGTCTAAAATACGCTATGTTGGACAATAGTTTTACATAACGGGCCACCAAGGTCAAATACTTACAGTTCAAAAGTATAGCAGCAGAAAACGAGAACACAGCGGGACCAATAGCCACAGACAAGCGACTGAGGGGTAAATGTGTGCAAACTATATTGCCTGTCCATAGGTAATATAGGTGCACACCCTTCCAGCAAGTCTACTTGCCTAGGACTAGCCTCCATTGCTTAGTGCTTCGTCGTAGGCATAGTGGTCTTAACATCCTGTCTCTGGATATGATGATGCAATGGTGAGCACACTATCCACCGTGCTCCACGAGCCAATACATAGTATGCAAATAATTTAACATGCATGGCTTGTCAAAGGATAGGCTCAGGTTATTTTATTTGCCGAAAATTGCTTTTGGTAAGATGTAAGATATATATAAAATTCCCTAAGACCTAACCATTTGGACTAAAATCATAGTGTTTGAAAAATAAATGTGATGGTAGTATTGGCACATATTACATCCATATTTACATGTCACCTGCACCATATATTAACTTTTCAACGTTATAGTCGCTTACATTATCACTGGGACGACACCCATGGCAACATAAAATCAGGACTGTCTATCGTCCTCCATTTTTCTTTTCCAATTCCTGCCTATAAAAATTATTTTGAAAATAGAACTATATCTGAGTTAAGTTTTCATGTCCGCCCTTGACCGTGGGCACGGCTATTCGAATAGTTTTGACTCTGCAGAGTGTGTACACTTTCACCACACGAGACAATCCACTCGTTGCCCCACATGATTCCTTAGTCATGCAATTGAGTACATTATCATAGTAACCTTTCAAACTACCTGGTCTCTTGTTCTTATCTCACCCTATGGGCTGCTCCCACTTGCGGTGGATCTCATACGTTGCGTGGGATGTTAACCACTGATACTAGCGCCTCCAGGCTCCACTCCCCATAGCGCTAGTATAACAGGAAAATAAATCACCCTCCATACGGTGTTCCTTTAGCCACAACAGTCCTTGGCATTACCTCACTCCTCTCCCCGACCTGTGAGATGAGTCTGAGGTTCGATAGGTTTAATCAGCCAAGTTACACTTTGCAGATTTGTGGTTGTACTGTTTTACAATAGGAGGTCTTAACCAGATTCGGTCCTTAGGGTCATCTGGGTGGTTCTACCACATTCCACACTCTCGTGCATTCACGACACCATGCCCCCAAACCATCCACCTAGATATGTAAGCAAGTTGGGGTGTTTGGGGCAGAAAATAAGGATCTTACAAAAATACACGACCATTTTCTAGCTTGCATGTCTTCCTTAGCCCCTTCTATCTTTATCTCGGTAGAGTGAGCTCCTCGTGTTTCCTCTCTCCTTTTCTCTCTCCCAGTCCAATTCTTCGCCTTATCTTCTTCTTTAGTTCTTTCTTTACTTCCTCTCTTTTCTCCAGAATCATTCTTAACTTCCTCTCTTCTTCAGTCCTAATAGTTTATCTAGGAGTTTCATTTCCCTTTTTATTCCCCATGTTTGTGCGATTTGGCTTTGGTTTGGCGTCATGTCACCGGTAGTCTAGTCCCTGTGGAGAACACGATATATTGCTGCTATCCTTGCGGCAACCCATACATTTGCGGGTGTGCATTTCAGCACGATCAAGAAATTGGCGCCGTTGCCGGGGACTAGATATTGGTGATCGCATTAGACCATAGACTAAGTCATTTCTTTAGTTTTCCTTTTTCCCTTCCTTTTTTGTTCGATTTCTCAGCTTATGCTCAGAAATGGAGATCATTCGCTGATCCCTTTTGATCCTGAAATTGAGCGCACCTTTCGAAAACTGTTGAAAGTGAATCAACTCTCCCATCAAGAAATCATGGGTGAGAACCCTCAGCCTCTTCTCTGTGACCTTTGGATCCCTAGAGATCAAAACATTGCCCCTGGAATTGTTCAACCTATCATTCAGGTGAACAATTTTGAGCTAAAGCCCGCACTCATTACCATGGTCTAGCAAACTCGCTTTGGAGGTTCTCCCACTGAAGACCCCAATGAGCACATTCGCACCTTCTTAGAGTATTGCAACACCTTGAATGTAATAGAGTGTCAACAGATGCTATCAGACTATCATTATTTACTTTCTCTCTAAGAGATGGCACTAAGACATGGTTACATTCTCTCCCCAATCATCTGAAGGATACTTGGGAACATCCACTTCAGACCTTTCTTGAGAAGTATTTTCCACCCTCTAAGGCAGCTGAGGTACGTGACCAGATCACGAGGTTCTCACAGTATGAGGGTGAGAGTTTGTATGATGCCTGGCATTAGTATCAAACCCTGCTTAGGAGGTTCCCTCACCATGGTCTGCAAAGATGGCTGGTGCTTCAAATCTTCTACAAAGGACTTACCCACAGTACTAGAGCATTTGTAGATTCTGCAGTAGGTGGAGGTATAATGAACAAAACTCTTGATGATGCTTTCACTTTTATTGAGAGTATGTCCTCCCACCATTTTCAGCGGTCTAGTGAGAGAGCTTTTGCTCCTCATCGTCCTGGTATTTATGAGGTGAGTCCTCACGATGCCTTGGCTGCTCAGGTACAGATTCTCACTTGTCAGATGGCTCAAATTATGCCATCATCCTCAGCCCATGTGGCTTCTGTATGTCAGATTTGTGGATCTCAAGGACACACTCCAGTTGATTGCCCGTTAACTTCCATAGCCGCATCATCTGAAGTCAGTTATGCTCAATCACAAGGCCCATATTCTCAAACTTATAACCCAGGGTGGCGTCAGCATCCCAACTTGTCTTACAAGAACACCAACCCAAGTGTTTCATCTTTTCCTACGGGTGTTTCAGCACAAGGCTTTAGGCCACAGCAAGCTCCCTCGTATGCTTTATTTCAGCAGCCTATGATGCATGTTCCACATCAACCTCCTTCTACATCTCAGTCAGATCAGTTATCCAGAATAGAACAGCTGTTAGCTTCACATATGGCTAAGATGGAAGCTTAGTATAATGAAGGAAAGAACCAATTAAGTGATTTGACTAGTCGTATGGAGAGTATGCAAGCATCACAGGCTTCATCCAGCACCCAAGAGAGCCTTCCTGCTCAGCCTGAGGTTAATCCTCATAGCCATTGTGGAGCAATTACTACTAGGAGTGGCAAGACTACATCTGTTCCTCTTCTTCCTACACCAACTCCTTATGTACCTCCTATTTTTAGGCCAGTCCAGCATGTACCTCCTTCGCAGCAACAGGATGTGCACCAACCCAGCTCTTCTGCACTAGCACCAACTCATGATACTCTCTCATCATCCACTTCAGTTGCTGTCCCTTCTACTAAACTTAAGATGCCATTTCCTGAGCATTTTGAAAAGACAAATGAAGACAAGAAATTCGCTAAGTTCCTAGAGATGATGAAGGACGTTCAGATCACCATTTCTATCCTAGATGCTGTCTTGCATGTGCCAATGTATGCTAAATTCTTCAAGGAGCTGATTACAAAGAAGCGGAGTATGGATGAGCATGAGGTGATAACTCTTACTAAGGAGTGTAGTGCAATCATTGAAAATAAGCTACCTCCTAAGTTAGAGGACCCTAGGAGCTTCTGTCTTCCGTGTCTTATAGGCTCCAAGAACTTTCGTGCTCTTTGTGACCTAGGCTCAAGTGTCAGTGTCCTTCCTCTCTCTGTGTGTGAGGTGCTCCCATTGGGTGATCTTCAGCCGACAACCATGACCTTGCAGCTGGCTGATCGCTCTTATCGTCACCCAGCTGGCATTTTAGCTGATGTCCCTATGGTAATCGGTACCTATGCCTTCCCTGTTGACTTTGTTGTCTTAGAAATGGAAGATCGAAGTGAGGCAATCATTCTTGGGAGACCTTTCTTAGCTACTGCAGGGGCTGTTATTGATGTTAAAGATGCCAAGCTTACTCTTCAGTTTGGTCAAGAGAAGAAACCTTTTGATATGAGGCATCCTACTCAACTTCCTCATTGCCCAAATCAGTGCTTCTCTTTAGATGTGATTAACAAGTGTATCGCTGAGACATATGAAGATGTTGAGGATGCGGCATCAATTGAGGATGAGGTGTCACTATACATGATGAGTGCACTGCTGCTGATTCTTCTCTTGTAGCGCTCATTGATGCTCCTTTAGAGTCTACTCACAACCAAGATCTTTTACCATCCTCAACTCCAAAGGTAGAGCTGAAACCTCTTCCTAAGCATCTTAGATATGAGTTTCTTGGATCAAATCAAACATATCCTGTTATTGTGAGTGATCATTTGACCCCTTTAGAGGCTGACCAACTCTTTGAGATTCTTTGTTGATATCGAGCTGTCATTGGATACTCCATTGATGATACGAAGGGTATCAATCCTTCCGCCTGCATGCATCGTATATATCTTGAGGACAATGTTAAGCCTACTCGTGAGCACCAGCGTAGGCTTAATCCTCACTTGCAGGAGGTTGTCAAGAAAGAAATCATGAAGCTCATTGGTGCTAATATCATTTATCCTATCTCCGATAGTTAGTGGGTCAGTCCCATTCATGTTATGCTCAAGAAAGGAGGCATGACAGTTGTCGCCAATGAGAAAGGCGATTTGATTCCCACAAGGACCACCATGGGATGGTGCATGTCTACTGACTATCAAAAACTTAACAAGGCCACTCTCAAGGATCATTTACCTTTGCCTTTCATCGATCAAATGCTTGAGAGATTGGCCCGCCATTCTTACTTCTGCTATCTTGATGGATATTTAGGCTTTTTGCAAATCCCTATTCACCCATCAGATCAGGATAAGACCACATTCACTTGCCCCTATGGTACCTTTGCTTACCGACAGTTGCCATTTGGTCTTTGTAATGCCCGAGGGACCTTTCGGCGTTGTGTCATGTCTATCTTCACTAATCTTATTGAGAAAATCATGGAGGTTTTCATGGATGATTTCACTGTCTATGGACAGACCTTTGAGAGCTGTTTGACCAATCTTGAAACTGTACTCCAGCAATGCCTTGAGTCCAATTTGGTCCTTAATTGGGAGAAATGTCATTTTCTGGTTCGAGAGGGGATAGTCCTTGGACATTTAGTTTCTTCTCGAGGCATTAAGGTGGATAGAGCAAAAGTAGAGGTGATTGAGCGCCTACCTCTACTAGTGAATGTAAAGGGTGTTCGTAGTTTCTTGGGGCATGCAGGCTTCTACCGTAGATTTATTAAAGATTTTTCTAAAATTGCACGGCCTCTCACTCATCTCGTGGGCTGTGATGTGCCCTTTGTCTTTGATGAGGCATGCATAGGCCCTGTTCTTTGCGGCTTCTAAAAGTCGCTTTTGGCTTTTGCTACAGTAACTAACTTTTAAACGGAGTATTTTTTTAAGATGTGGTCTATAAGTTAATTGTAGTACACGTTAAAAAACTAATATCTGTACCATCAAAAATCGCAAGCGAGTATCTCTCTTTCCGTAATATCTGTCGTAAACAGCCAAAAAGCCATCAGCTGCAGCCAAAAGCCATCAGCCGCAGCCACAAAGAACAGGCCCATAGATGCATTCTGCAAGCTCAACGCTGCTCTCACTTCCGCACCCATTGTGCAACCTCTTGATTGAGACCTACCTTTTGAGCTTATGTGTGATGCAAGTGACTTTGCTGTAGGAGCTGTTTTGGGGCAACGGCATGATAAGGCTCTGCATGTCATTTACTATGCTAGCAGAACTCTAGATGACACTTAGATTAATTACACAACCACATAGAAGTAGTTGCTAACTGTAGTATTTGCCTTTGACAAATTCAGATCTTACCTTATTGGCGCCAGATGCATAGTGTACATAGATCATGCAGCCATTAGGTACCTTCTAAGTAAAAAAGATGCTAAATCTCGCATCATTCGTTGGATTCTTTTGCTGTAAGAATTTGATGTGGAAATTAGAGATAAGAAAGGGGCTGAGAACTTAGTAGCTGACCATCTTTCAAGATTGCTAAATCCTGATTCAACCTCCAGTCCTCTTATTGATGATTCTCTTCCTGGAGGCCAACTGTTGGAGATTTCATATGTTCAGTCTTGCACACCTTGGTATGCAGACATTGTGAACTATTTGGTCTGCAATACTATCCCTCCTGGACTCCCCTACCAGCAGTGTAGGAAGTTCACTCATGAGGCATGTCATTTCTTTTGGGATGACCCATATTTACATCGGCACTGTGTAATGGGGTTGTCCGATGTTGCCTTCCCCAGGAGGAAGTCCATAGTGTGATTTTTCATTGCCATTCTGCTCCCTATGGTGGTCATGCGAGTACCGCTAAGACACAAGCTAAGGTGCTCTAAGCCGGATTCTATTGGCCCATCATGTTTAAGGATATTCATGCGTTCATTCAGTCTTATGATCCCTGTCAACGTGCAAGGAACATTTCGAGATGTCATGAGATGCCTCAGCATGGTATCCTTGAGGTGGAGATTTTTGATGTTTGGGGAGTTGATTTCATTGGACCATTACCCTCCTCTCAAGGATATAAGCACATTTTGGTGGGAGTGGATTACGTGTCCAAGTGGGTTGAGGCAATCCCCACTATTCATGCCGATTCAAAATCTTTGTGTCGTTTCTTTCGGCAAATTATCTTCTCTCAGTTTGGAGTTCCCCGTGTTGTGATTAGTGATGGTGGTTCACACTTTAATCATAGTCAATTTGAAGCTCTTCTAGCCAAGTATGGAGTCCATAATCATAGAGTCACCACTCCTTATCATTCTTAAGCAAATGGGCAAGTAGAAGTTTCTAATAGAGAGATAAAGCAAATCCTAGAGAAGGTTGTGTCCAAATCTAGGACTGATTGGTCCCTTAAGCTTCCTAATGCATTGTGGGCTTATAGGACAGCTTACAAAACCCCTATTGGCATGTCCCCGTTTAGGTTGGTTTATGGTAAAGCTTGTCATCTTCCAGTTGAGCTTAAGCACATAGCACATTGGGCAATTAGAAAGCTCAACTTGGACTTGGGTCTAGTGGGAAATCATAGGAAGTTGCAGCTCAGTGAGCTAGATGAACTGAGATTTGATGCTTATGAAAGCTCAAGGATTTATAAAGAGCGAGCTAAGAAGGTTCATGACCGTCGAATCTTGAGGTGTGACTTTCACCCTGGAGAGCTTGTCTTAGTCTTTGACTCTAGCTTTCACTTGTTCCCTGGAAAGTTTAAGTCTAAATGGTTTGGGCCCTATTTAGTCAAAAGGGTGCTTAGTAGTGGGGATTTTGAGGTTGAGAGTCAATCTGGTGGTACTTTCAAGGTAAATGGGCAAAGATTGAAACATTATTTTGCTGGAGAACCTATTCCTGTTCTCAATGAGGAGGACAGATTTGAAGATCAAGTCAGTCCTGAAATTGACCCTCCTCATTCTTTTGAGCCTACATGATGTTCATTTGTTGGTCAAGCTAAAGACCTAAAACAAGCGCTTCTCATGAGGCAGCCTAAGCATTTCACTGTTTTTCTTCAGTTTTTCTCCTTTCAGGTACATGCTAAACGATCATCCAAGCATTTCAGGAAGCTCTTGGGATGATGTAGGATTGCCTTATTCATGTTTTGCACCCGGTGAGCTGTTTCTAACCCCTAAATTTCTATTCTTAAGTAAATGTTTGATTCAAGCTTGGGGGAAAGACATGTTTGTGTATGGATGATTCTTTAGCATGTGGGCATTTAAGTTAATGAATGTGTAGTTGATGATTTATGGCCATTCCTGTGCTTCATACTAAGCTTTTGTTGATGACATGTCACTGTCCTGAACATTATTATGTGCTGTCATATTATGCTTATTGTATATTTTGGTCATTTGGGTTCATTGTCCTGGGTCAATCTAGAATGGTCACATTGAAAATTACTTAGTTGAGTCAAATTGATATTAGTTCTTGGTGATTCTCCAGTTGGCATTACTTTATAGAACTTACATCTTGTTAAGTATACTTGTTTGCTTAGAAATCTTGTGATCCTATAGTCTTTGATTTATTGCAAGTTACACATGTATCTCTACCATCTGAGGATTGAATTGATTCTAGTTATCACTTCTTGAATAATCATATCTTAGAATTCATGCTTGAGCATATTATTTTATTTTAGATATTGATACTTTGCTTGAATGAAAAGTTTGTGAAAGGGGTAGTCCCATCTTGAGCCAATAACTTGGTTGATTTACCTAGGTATCCATGTCTCAGGACACGTGTTACTTAGCATTAATGAAGACCGGTTAACGATGCTTAATCATATAAAAAAATTTACTACAATATGTGGGTGTGTTGAATAAGTGACATATTTGCCCACACGAAGTTTGAGCATGTGAATAAGCGGCAAATTTGCCCAAGAACTGGAATAAGGGCCTGTTCTTTTTTGCTGCGGCTGATGGCTTTTTGACTGTTTACGACAAAGATTGCGGAAAGAGAGATACTCGCTTACGATTTTTGATGGTACAAATATTAGTTTTTTAACGTGTATTACAATTAACTTGTAGACCCCATCTTAAAAATACTCTGTTTAAAAGTTAGTTACTGTAGCAAAAGCCAAAAGCGGCTTTTAAAAGCCGCAAAGAATAGGCCCTAAGTGGCACATGTGCCCAATTGTGTGTTTAAAATTTGCTAAAAATAGTCTAAAAAGAAAAAAAACAAGTATCATGTCTCAAGTGTGGGATTTTTCATAGATATCATGCAAGTATTAGTCTCTTTGACTCAAATAGTAAAATGCCTTAGCATGACCCTTTGATATGCTCATTTTGTATGTTATACCTAGTCTCGATGCCTTTTAATTTTGGTTGGATTCATGTGATCACTTTGTGCAATTCAATACTTATGTGTAACTTGATTTGGTCAAAAACTATAGTTATCACTTCGATATCTTTGCTAGAGTATTTGTTCTCATCTTGGATAGTTCTCAATTTCGAATTAGACAATTGCATTTTGAATGATTGAGTGAACATTGCCTTGTTTCCTGCAATTGCTTAAGATTTTTACAGCTTGATTACTTCTAATTGTCTGGGTTCGATTTCATCATATTATTTGCTTGAGGACAATCAAATGTTTAAGCTTGGGGGTATGATGTGCATCATATTTGTAATATATTTTCATATTATTACCCTACTGTGAGTAGCATAAATTGGCCATAATTTCATCAAATATATATATATATATATATATATATATATATATATATATATATATATATATATATTTGCACCCTATTTGGAATGTTTACATTGTTCAGCAATTTTCTTGCAGGTTGGCGCGAACAAGGCGCAAAATCTACAGAAGATCAGTTCATGGGAAGGAGCTAGTGTTGAAAAATTGGAAGAAGCAAAGGACCAAAACGAAAAGCAACCAACAAGACTAGGGTTTCCATGCCCCCGCCGCAAAGAGGAGTCTGGGGGGTCTCGAATGAAGAGGGGGGAGACGGTCCATTGGAGAGTAAGCCGGCCACCACCAGAGAAAGAAAATATCCCCAACTACACAGCTTCCTTCTCTTCCTCCCCCTACATTGCCTCCTCTGCCACCACCGCTCTACTGCCAACTGCACCCTCTGTAGTTCCCTCCACCGAGCGCCTCCTCCAAAACCGGCGACGAGTTCCACCAGCAACAAAAGAGATTCATTCCTCCCCTTCACAATCAACTCAGTCCCTCACCAAATCCATCACCTGTTCAATCCATAGCGCTGTCGCCTTCACCACCGATCTGCACCTCCTACACCTCAACCGAGCTACTGCTGGCCGGATCTGCTTCCTCTACACGTTTGCTTCCTTGCTGCTCTTCTTACTCTACACGGGTGCTAATCTGATCTGCTGCTTCATCTACATCTTCTACACGCAAGATCTGCTTCCTCTACATCAACTCCTAGCTGTTGTGTCTCCTTCATTCTGCACTACATCCCCTACAGATCATCTTCAACACTGCCTTTGTTCATTTCCTGGGTTTAATCTTTCTAGACTCTGCCTTATTTCTGCAGCTAGTTTCTTGTTCTAGTGCTGTGAGTAATTTCTGAATGTCTAAAAGTTTATTGTAGAACTTGTGATCTAGTTGGATGACTGCATGGATTTTTTAGTGGAAATGCTATGATCTGAAATGTCTATATAGATCCTACTGTCTGGTTTATATTCATGATTTTGCTTTATGGTCCAGTAGTTCAATTATATTAGATCTGTGATTTGCTTGCTAGTTTAGATTAAATCTTTTAGTTAGAATTAATTTTGAGTCTGTTGTTTTGTTTAGTTTTTTTAGTGAAAAAAAGAAGTCTAGTTCTGCTGTTTTGTGTCATTCCTGAGTTAGATCTAGTTTCTTTGAGTGTTTTGGTCTTTTGCTGGCTGTGAAGGGTGTGTTAGGAGTTTTAGTGCTTGTCTTCTTCTCTTCCGTTCCCAGTGCCTTCTTCTTCCTTCTGCTTCCTCTCTTCCCCCTTAGCTCATTCCTCTTTTCTAGCTAGCATGTCTTCCTTAGCCCCTTCTGTCTTTCTCTCGGTAGAGTGAGTTCCTCGTGTTTCCTCTCTTCTTTTCTCTTTCCCAGTCCAATTCTTCGTCTTATCTTCTTCTTCAGTTCTTTCTTTACTTCCTCTCTTTTCTCCAGAATTAGTCATTCTTAACTTCCTCTCTTCTTCAGTCCCAGTAGTTTATTTAGGAGTTTCATTCCCCTTTTTATTCCCCCGTTTGTGCGATTTGATTTTGGTTTGGTGTCATGTCATCGGTAGTCTAGTCCCTATGGAGAACACGATATCTTGCTGCTATCCTTACGGCAACCCATACACTTGCGGGTGTGCATTTTAGCACGATCAGGGTGCTACTGGCCAGCGCGCTCAGAGGGGACGGGGAGCTGGTGGCGTACCACGGGCGGTCAAGTGGCGGCATGAAGTGAAGGGGCACATCAGCGACCGCTGGTCCGAAGGGGAGTTCGGGGGTAGGGGCCACTGCAGCGTGATTTTTGGGAGGGGGAGACCGGGCGCTGGCGCGCGCGAGCGAGAGCAAAGGGAGGAGGGAGCGAACGGAGAAAGGAGGAAGGGGGCGCTGGTCGTGGGCCGTTCGGGCCAGCTGGTTCCTCCCTCCTTCTTTTTATTTTATTTTATTTTATTTTCCTATTTTTGCTTTGAATGTTATTGCTAGTTTTGGGCATAGGTGTGTATATATTTTTTGCACATATTTTATGCATAAAACTTCAGGATATCATATTAATAATTCTACTTTTCTTTTTATATTTCCTCATATTTTGGAAGCCTCCCTTTTTAAACTTAATTTAATTTTGTGAATTTTTGGGCAAAGGTTTGGATCATCTTTTCAAATTCGCATTTTTAATTTAGAATTTTCTTTTATAAATATCTTCTTTCTTTTTGGAGTTCCCTTTTCATTTTGTGCTTTAACATTATATATACATAAATTTCCTTTTTATTTACTGGAACCTCAATAAAAAACCATAGAAAATCCAGAAATTTAAAATGTCAGGAAATACCAAAATTCAAAATATCACAAGTTACCCAATATGTACAATTTCCCATTTTTGGAATGTCACAGTAGCTTAGCCTCAATCCATTTGGAGAAGTAGTCAATGGCCACAATAGCGAACTTGTACACTCTTGTTTGAGGCTTGAAGGGGCCAATTAGGTCTACTCCCCACTAAGTGATTGGCCACAATGGTGGTATAGACTACAGGTTGTTCACTGGTGAGTTTGTGTCATGTCCTATCCACTGATAGGTGGCACATGTTCGGATGATGGACTTTGCATCTCGCAAGACAGTGGGCCAGTAGAACCCCTACTAGAAGGCTTTTGACACCAAAGCGCGGGGTGTGAGATGACAACCACAGAACCCCTGGTGTATCTTGTGAACTAAGTTGGCACCTTCTTCCTTGGATACGCACCAAATGTTATTGTGAATGACAAAGCCCCTTGCACGGTTTTCAGTCTTCGCACCTCAATAGGGTCAATGGGTTCAGTCCTATCAACAAGTTACTCGATTATTAGTTTTCTCCCGTCTTGCTCCCCAATGGCAAACACTTGAGGGAGCCCCTTCACTTATGGTTCTGATAGGACCTCGTAGAAGGCGCTAGCAAGCCTCTTCGTCTATGTGCTAGCAGCCTTGGCCAAGATGTCTGCTTCAAGGTTGTCAGAATGTGGGATACTCCAAATAGTGATGCCACTGAAGTACTTCTCCATGGCTGAAACAAGGGCTAGGTACCTTACCAATGCCAGATCCATGGCTTGGTAACTCTTGTCAACATGACAAGTGATGATGGGAATCGCTTTTCATAAGGAGTCTCTTAGCCCCCGATACTAGAGCTTTATGTAGTCTGAGTAGAAAAGCTTCGTACTCGGCGATGTTGTTTGTCGCCTCGAAGTCCAGGTGGGCACAATAGAAGATATGTGTCCCACTCAGGAATTTGAGGACTGCTCCTGCCCCTGCGCCTTCTGAGCAGCAAGAGCCATCTGCATATATTGTCTAGAGTGGGTCGATTTGTGGGATGGACAGGGGGAGTTTGGTGGGAGTCCACTCCACGATGAAATCTACCAACACTTGGGACTTAATCATTGTGCATGGAACGAATGTGATTGAAAATAGGGCCAGTTCAACCACCCATTTCCCTACTCACCCAGATGCTTCCTTGTTGTGGAGAATTTCACCAATGGGGAATGACGATGGTATCTGGATCTTGTGGGCAAAGAGTAGTGTTGGAGCTTCCTCTAGGCCTTGAGGATGGTATAGGCGAGCTTCTCCAACTCAGTGTACCTCATCTTAGCCTCTTGCAAAGCCTTAGACACGTAGTATATGGGGTGTTGGAGCTTATCTTCTTCTCTGACTAGCAATGCGCACACGGTGATAGGGGTTGCCACTACATATGTGAGGAGGCGCTCTCCCTACCTAGGATTGTACAACAGTGGGGGACACAAGGTAGTTTTTCAAATGATCCAGGGTGGCCTAACTTTCGACTGTCCACTTGAAGGTGCCTACACTAGTACAAAAAAAAAGGTTGTACTAGACGTCTCATTATAGACAGTTTTCTGGAACCGTCTGTATTATAATCATCACAAATGGCTTTACAAATATGACCATCTATATTACTAACGATAGCTAGAACCGTCCGTGATACATAATTATCACAAACGGTTCTTGTTATGAACCGCCTATGAATTATCATAGACTGTTTTTACTAAAAACCATCTATGATGTTTGCAATTATCATAAATGGTTTTTAATAAGAACCTTCTATGATAATTCAGATACGGTTATTAGTAAGATTTGAGTTGGGAGTCTAAGAACAAGGAACTTACAAGGTGTTTTAATCGGTTGGAGCTGATGGCTTTTAACCGAAATAGAATAGTAATAGCTGGAAGAAGTAGCTACTGAAATAAAATTTGGAAAATGGCTTCTAGAAGACGCGGATGCGGAGGAGGCGACGAAGACTAGCCAGTGGCATTTAGAAGTGGTTTGGAGAAGCTACTTTTAGAAACTGAGGTGTTTAAATGGCTTCTAGCTTCTTCAAATAGAAGTTGGAAACCAAAGCTGATTTGAATACTTCTTAGGATAGGCTGTAAGGGCCGAAAATTTTCAAATCTGGCTGAATTGCTGTTAGGCGGTTTGGCCTTTTCTGGGGGATCCGGTTCTCGCTGGTTTCGGGCCGATAATGTTTCGCCTGGTAGTGTTTGAGAGAGCGCAGGCGCATTGCTCACATTACATTCCTCTGCGGTAGTGGTACAGTATAGAGGAAACGAAGTGGATCAATTCTGATTCAAGCAGCACTATTTTTCTAGTAATAACGGCCTTATCTTTGAAGGAAATTGTACCCTTTTTTAACAAGACATACTATAAACTAAAATTATTTCCCATATTTATTTTCGGAACTAAACATTAGTCCTCATGTCTCATCAGATCAGAGACGGAGCAAGCACCTCAGTGACTTTCCCTCCTCCAGCAGCTGGAAAGCCTTGTTGATCTCCGAGAAGGGCATCTCGTGGGTTATGAAGCCACCAAAGTTTATCTTCACCTCCTGTAAAAAACACAGAAATTACAATTCGGTGAAAAAAATGTCAAACTTTTCCCCAGTCAGAACCGAAAAATTGGCATCTTTCCGATGATGAGCAAAGGGAAAGAAAATGTTGGAGAAGCATGGCACGATGGTTTAATTTACCCCCTTCATGCTCTTGTCCACTAGTGGAGGCAGCTGCGACTTGCCCTTGAAGTCGCCGAAGACGCAGCCGGTGATCCGACGGCCGTCGAAGAGCTCCATCGGGTGCAGCGGCAGCATCATGGGCGTCGGATGGATCCCCAGCACCACGGTCAGGCCCCAGCCCTGCACTCCCACACGCAGAAAGCTCGTTAGAAGATGCAGATGCACGGCCACAGGAGAGAGAATGTCTGCCTACATCGTGCGTGGAGACGAAGGCCTCGCGTAGCACGTCAAGGACGCCGGTACACTCGAAGCTGTAGTCGACGCCCCCGTCTGTCATCTCCCTGATAACCTGAATATATAATAGTAGCACGGCTAAGTTCTTGTGCAAATTGACATTTTTTTCCCAATGATCCAGGGTGATATCTGAGCAGCCAAGTCGTACCTCGTGCACTGGTTTGCCACATGCCTTGGAGTCGATGAAATCGGTTATGCCCATCTCTTTGCCTGCACATCACATCCATCATCCATGGCACGCCCATAAATATAAGCTGAAAGTCAGGCGATTTCTAGAGAGCAAATCAAACGGGAATTTTACCGTCCAGGGTGCAAGATTCTGCAAACACCTAGCGTAATTTACAATTCTAGTAATCCATTCGCACTATTATCAAAACAAAAGGCTGTTTTCATGTTGACAAATTCTAATTGAACTTTAAAACAGAGCTTTCTCACAGCAACTTGCTCTGTCCTCTTCTGATAGAGAGATTTTGTCCGAGATGAGAAATAATGCATGCGTGGGAAACTCGTTGACCCCAAGGCAATAGGAAAACGAACACGCCAATGCTAGTGGCAACATACATCAAGGTGCACGCGCAATTAGCATCCATCACATAGAAAGGAAAGGCGCACGCGCTGACTTTTCAACTCTTGGTGTTTTCAAGAGAAATTTGGTTCTTTTGCATCTTGTCGAGCATGAAAAATCCTGAATTGAACAAGGCTTTCTTCGCTCATGCGGCGGACGTCCTATTTCCAGCTTTGTTTTTGTTTGGAAATAGAAAAGGAGTTATAATGGATCGTCTGATTTTGAGCAAACTTGAAATATATTTTCTCTTTGTTCACTCAAAATTAATGTAAGGATTTTCCAATTGTTGAATTTTCTGTTTATTTTGTATGCCAGATACAAATGTGGGTGTTTCTTTCAGTTACTTACCCACTGTAACCTTGTGCATTTTTCTCACTAACGTGGGTTGGATTATGATGTTTCATAGGTAGGATAAATAGCTGTCTTGTCCGTGTTCTCGATAAAAAGAATAGGTGAGTTGTCTAGCACTAACTTTTTTTATCGAATTGGCACCAGGAGAGTTGCGCCATTTCATTGAGATTACTCTAGCACTAACTTGTAAGGAGGTCAAATGTTGAAGGAATAATTTGAACTGAAATTGACCAGTGAAAAGATCACTCGGCTGTTGGACAACGAATGTACCTCATGTGTTAGCTAGTGGCAAGACCAGAGTTCTTTTGCTCTGTCGATGGAGTCCATCGTCACATGGAAAGCAGACATATTGTTCTTGGAAATCGACAAGCTAGGTGTGCTTTCCATAGGCCCCAATCGTTTCGGTTTTTTTCGGTTTCAACTTCTAATTTCAGCTTTTTTTCACTATTTACTACACTATTCACTAACTCAGCTACAGTAAAATTTTAGCCAGCTACAGTGAAATTTCAGCCAAAAACCATAAGCCATCGCTAAAACGATCACCACCTTAATATAAAAGTTTCAACAAAATTGTTGCTCTTTTTCAAGGGTAGAAAACGTGGCCTTCTGTGAACATCTCCGTTAATATTTTCATTTTCTTGTTATGTTATCTTTGAAAACAAATGAATTCATTGTCGCCTAATTAAGATATGAAGATATGGAACATTTTCCCAAGTATTTACTTGAATACTGTATTTTTGAAATATATTTAACTATGATATACACTCTCCGTCCAAGTTTGTAGAACATATTTTTTAATGGTCTTGTTTATAGATATAGAACGTATTTCATGTTTTAATACAAAATTAGTGTGATATTTTCTTTATACTCCTAATAAATATACAACTTTATTTGTCATTCTCTATATGCATGTATTGAATATAGTGTTTAGAGATAATAATTAAGGATAATCTAGTTATTTTCACTATCTCATTGGTCTATGTGCAAAAGAAAATACGTCTTATAAACTTTTTTCTCTTCAAGATTGCCGTATCTCTTTTTGGGAGATGGTGGAATTTTCCCATCTTTTCTTCTGCTCTTAAGTCTCTAAATTGAGAAAGTCTAGCTTTCGTCCACCCAAAAAGTAAATTGTGTACATCTTAAAGCGGTATTGTCAGTAATGAAGTAATTGATAGTGGTTTCAAATCAGACCATTAATGTGCTTAGAAATTTGTGATTTTCACATAGAAACATAGATTTTACAGCACACAAAAAGAACTTACTTATGTCATGAAAACAAAGGGGGGAAAGATTAAAGCTTTGACAAGAATTTTTTTTTTGAAGTAATTGGAGAAGCAATGCAAGGGCCAGCTAATGGGATGCCCAGTTGTGTGGCTGAAATTCATAGTTCGAGTTCCACTATCCGTTAAGGTTTACTTGTATATATTTAGATTTCGATCACGTAAAAATAGCTATGTGGACAAACTGCGCTAAAGGATTGGAAAGGCAAGGCTAGACCGGACGAAAGTATTATATTCATGCTTGCGTGATGAAAAGGCATTTGATTTTGCAGTCTGAGAACGACGTGAAAATGGCCAATTAAATACAAAATAAATCAGCAAAAACACGTGGTTAAGTAGGCACCTTTGGTGAACTTTTCTGGGTTTATGTCAACACCAATGATCCGATCTGCCCCTCTTAGCCTGGCACCTTCAGCAACCTAAAAAAATTATAAAAATAATTTTCTGGTGAGTGAGATTAAGTCTAAGATCATAGGTCACTAGTTAATGGTTATTATTTTGTAATCCTCCGTAATTAATTATTTAATTAATTAGCTTACCGCTAGACCTACAGCACCAAGCCCGAATACTGCCACCGAGGATCCCTTGGACACGTTTGCAGTGTTCCACGCAGCTCCCACTCCTGATGACAAAAGTATACATGATAATCACGTCTGTTATTTGGATGATCATTACTTTAAGTTTCTGGGGAGAAAATAATTGGGGAAGAAAAATAAAGCGAGATAAGATAGCTTTACACCCCCATTTACAGCAGTGAATTTAGCATGAATTCTGCAAGGACCCATTTTTTTTCCTACGAAATTCCCGTGAAACTGAATAGTTCAAAACATGAATTTCTTTGGAAATCGATTCTTGGTTCCATGACAACGACTTCACCGCTACTGGCAAGTACTAGTACGCAGTGATTTCTTTTCTGGAACACTGCTCGTGGCCGTGCCTGTGATCTAGAAAGCGATCGAGAGACAGCGACGGGATGAACTGAACTGTCGCGATTAAGCTTGCTTCAAACTCTTTGTCCTGTAAGACTAGTCCACGATCCAGACAGGCCTTGCCCTCTCCAAGCATGATGCTGCCCATCACTCCGTGAGACTGACAGATTCATCTCATCAAAGAAGAACGAAACGAACAAGAGCAGGAAGTGACCGGTTCCTAAATCCGCCTCAATTATTGCACTAGTTCGACGGGGATAACTTAAGCACAACTCAGAAGATATTTCTTGAGCTTTCAAGTTCCTCACGGTGACATACCTCACATCAAATGTTCATTTCCGATGGCTCACCGTCTTTGCTAACGACAGAGGATACACAATCCAGTGGAGGGCGATGCTGGCAAGGTACATGTGGGTCCCATGCTGGCTTTCAAATCAAGCCAAAGAAAGCATCTTGAATCACAGGTCCATATACCATGTCTATTGGCATGCCGGTTTATTCGTGTGTCATATTAATCCAGCTCAATTTGCATGCATCGATCAGTCAGCTTGATTGATTAATCCAACGAAATTAATTTAGTTGATCAACGAATTACCTGTGGAGATGCAGCAGCTGAGGAGGGACATCTTCTCGAGCGGGGCCGTGGGGTTGATCTTGACGGTGCAGGCCTCGTCGAGCACGGTGTACTCGGCGAAGGTGGAGGTGTTGAGGAAGTGGTAGACCGGTCGGCGGGCGCCGGACCGGTCCACCGCGGTGAACCTCGTGCCGCCGTCGGAGACCATGGTGCTCTTGAAAGGGTTGACGCGGTAGGTCCCGCACAGGTTGGTCTTGCCGGACTCGCAGTAGGCGCATGCCCCGCATTCCCCGGTGAAGATGGGGATGACGTGATCCCCGGGCGCGAGGTCCTCCACCCCTTCGCCCACGCTCTCCACCACACTGGATGTAAGTTACGCGTCGCCGTAAGTGCACATCAAAAGGATTCCGCTTTTAATGTAAAAAAAATTGTATTCTAAGCTGTCACCTTGGTTACCGATCGATGAAATACGAATAGAATAGTTCAAATACATACACCAAATAAAACAGATAATAAAGATATAATTGACATTTTTTTAGGCTTATTGTATCGAATGCGAATCGAATAGTCCCGATACGGATATCGAATAAATCGGATATTCTCAATCTGATTAGCACCCCTCCACTTGCCCGGCTCAGACCATGGTTGAAGTGAGTTTTTTTCGCACCAAAAAAGGTTTTAGCTTTTCCAAAAGCCTATTGCAGATTCCAAATTACTCTTCTAGGAGAGTAGGAGAGTTTTCTAACAAATTATAATTAGCAATAGGTATATGCATAGTTCATCGTAATTGCTAGTGTACCATTACTATTATAAAAGAATGATTTGGTGGTTATACGTATGTTCTCCTCCAACTGTTATATTCCTTTGATTTCTCATTACTCTTCACTTCTCAACTAATTAAAGCAACCTTTTTTCATAACATAATTCTCTGTATATTTAATATATCTCGTTGCAACACACCGACATACGATTAGTTAAAGACAAAGTGGATCGATGAAGCATGAGGTCCGTCCAAGAGGTTGGCACGTGAGCAAAGCTGGACTGCCTTGGGGATGGCGTTGCAAGATCCGCAGGGATCCTCGTCTATGTTCTGCTTATTTTAACTTAAACTAGCTTCTATTTCTGATTTTTGTTTTTTTTCACTATTCGGTAATTTCATCATTTTCTAGTTTTTTAAAGATTTTTTAGGCTTTTTTACCTTTTCTTTCTTTTTCTCGTATTCTTTTGCATTGTCCGTGATAGGCTAACATATTTTTTTATTTTTAAATATTTTTTTAAATTTAATTATACTAAATAAGTCAATTCAACTATAGTAAAAAATATACCATAAATTATCGTTATTTCGAACGCCCCGACGTCTTCTGCGAACTCCCAACCAATTCTGTTCATGTTTTTGTACACATATGCAGCCCATGATCCATCTGATTGACACGCCGACAGGGCGTAAATATTATATGCATGATCTTTTATGCTTAAATAACTCGAACGTCCACTGATCACTTACCATATCAGAGCTCGTGTTTAAACAAAACCAAGATATTAAGGAAGGTCTTTCCCCGTGTGTTCAACTCGTGGGTTAAAGCTTACGCAAGTGAGAAGTGGCGGATGAATGTAGCAGCTGATGGTCATTTGCCATAAATTTCTGCCTGGAAAGTCAAAAGTTTATGGCACTTTATAAGAAATCCCGAACTGACCCCCTTTTTAAAAATAATAATAATTTTTTGTGTTCCACACTCAAAAGGCTAAAATTTCTACATCGGACACTTTTAATAAATCGGTTAAACGGTTTTCCTTGAGGACAAAATATGTACAACCAGTTCCTTGGATAGCTCAAATTAACTTGAAAGGAAGAAAGAAAGAAAGAAAGTGAAAGGATAAAAGAAAGATAGATGCGAGGAAACTTGCGCCGCAGCTCGTTCTATCACACACAACGTCACATGACCAGATAGATTAAAGGAACAGGGCAAGAATCAATCAAGAAAATGCGAGGAAACTTGCGCGAAGAAAAATGACCAGATAGGCACGTACCCGGCTGCCTCGTGCCCGAAGATGCGAGGAAACTTGCGATGCAGCTCGTTCTATCACACACAACGTCACATGACCAGATAGATTAAAGGAACAGGGCAAGAATCAATGAAGAAAAATTATCATCGCGATGCGTCAAAACATATGTACTTGGAGTAACACGGTTAATTAAGTAAATGTGTGCTACATGTATGCAGTTAATTAGTTACGTACCTCTCCCTTCCAGGCGCTGAGGTCCGTGTGGCAGATGGAGGTGAAGAGCACCTTGACGCGCACCTCCATCCTCCCCGGCGGCGCCACCTCCACTTCCTCCATCGCCAGCGGCTCGCCGGGACCCCACGCCACCGCCGCTGCACGCACGCATGGTTGGTCATGATCATGCCGATCATTCATGGCGCACAAGAGCATGACAAGAGGAAGACAAGAGGAGAGGTGATCATCGATGAGTACCTTTGCATCTGATTGGCTTTCCTTGGGTGGTAGCGGCGCCATCGGACGAGCCGTTGCCGTTGACTTCCATGGTGTTAGCTTCTTTGTTCTTTGCCCCTTCGTCCTTTCTTCTAGGGGAAAATGAAGTTCTTGGTTCTAGTGAGCAGGACAGCAGCAGGCCGCTTGGAGTGCTTATATAGCTATAGAGCCTAGAGAGGGGGAAAGAGAACAAAGAGGTCGATTAATTATAAGTTTCTCGAAACTCAAATGTTTGAAAATCTTTTCTCGTGTTCTATTTTATTTTTTTTCTTTCTGTTCCTTTTATTTTCTTTTCTTTTTATTGTGTAGTCAAATAGGTTGATCAGCCTATAGGACCGGCAATGGCAATAGAGGGGGTGAATGATATCTTCTCAAAATCTTTCCTCAAATATTCAGAAAACTTTGACTATAGTAGCTATAGAGTTACGAAGATTAGATTTAACAACATAAATCCAAGCAACAATCCAAAAACAGCAAAAACTCACAAAATCAACACCTAACATGTCTAACCGCCATTGGAGGTACGGTCTGACCAACCACAAATCACTGGTCTAACCAGCGGCTGGTCTGATCAGGCCTAGGAGCAGTCTGACAGCTCCCCTATTTTTATAATAAAAAATCAATCTGAGCCAAAACCACTTTTGATGCAAACTTCAAAATCTATTATCAAATAAAGTAAAACTTTGTACACACCTTACTAAGAGTTTTAGAAACATATTCCATCTAAGGATCGCATAGATCGTGACCAAAGATCCAATATTTCCTAAAAACATGTAAGGCTGCACCAAAATAGGAAAATCTCAAAAACTTGATAAACAACTTACTCGTGGGTTAAGAACAGACCTCTATGGGTTTCCATATGTCATAGCAAGTAAGACCTTCTAAAGAATCGAAGCCAAAACCCTAAGATCAAAATTCCTCAAGAAAGGCTCTAAATCAAGTACAAAACTGGCAACATCGAAATCTTGCAAACCATAATGCCTAGATAGATGGAATTTGATTTATATGAGTCATCTAGATTACTTACACGTCTTTAGTATGCATCAAGATTAAGAAGAGAAGAGAATAGGCAAAGAATTAACAGGAATAAGAGCAAATCAACCAAGATATAAATACTTCATAAGAGATAAACAAAGTTAATTACTTTGCTACTTTAGTATAAAGATTTCACATTCACTCCATAAGTAGGATAAAAGAGTACACCACAACACTCTCTCTTCTCTCTCAATCCCTAACCCTAAAACTCAACGATAAAATGGTTTGGATGGTTAGCTTGCAAGCCACCATTCCCAACCCATTAAAAAAATGAAGCAATCAAACTATGTCTAACCCTAATGGATACTATCCACTAGCACATTTGGGAAAACCCGTTAACCCTGTACAATATGGATGTTACACTCACAATTAACTCATGTACGCTTTTGCAAGCACATGAGTCTGAACCCACTAAGTCATTAGGCATTGATCAACCTAATCTTCTTAGCATCTCCTTGACATAAATCACATTTCTAAGCACCCCTTAAGTGCCGCAGTTTTGATCCAACGATGTTTCTAGTATTTGGTCAACTACCAAAATACCCTTGCCTTAACCCGATCATCTCTTTCCCTTGAAAGCAATTGTTATGCTTGCCATGTGTAGGTACACCAATTGCTTGTCACGCATTAGTAAGTCTCTCATGCTCCAGTTTCCACTGGATTATGCTTCACTTGCACCAACCAAGTCACTTAATGCAACACATCGCTCCAACCTTTCCTTCAATACTCCTTGCCTTTCTTATGCCACGTTTGAGCTCAACCATCTCATCCAGCATCTGTAGGATCATCGATGGCAACCAGAGGAGGTGAATTACTGTAATCTGCATGTACACTTTTTCCTCAATCTCCTATCTTCTGATTGTCCAACCTATCATACAGCAAAAAAAAAAACAAGAGGCAGCAAAAAGGGAAAAAATATGTTTTTTCTCGGGGGGGTGTACTGTAGCAAAGTACCATAGCAACATACTGTAGCAAACCAAAAATTCAAAGCTGTTGCTTTCACGAGCTGCTGCACATTACTGTAGCAGTTGCTTTCACAAGCTGCTGCACATTACTATAGCATCTGTAGGATCATCGATGGCAACCAGAGGGGGTGAATGACTGTAATCTACAGTGTACGCTTTTTCCTCAATCTACTATCTTCTGATTGTCCAACCTATCATACAGCAAAAATAACAAGAGGCAGCAAAAAGGGAAAAGAATATGTTTTTTCTCGGGGGGTGTACTGTAGCAAAGTAATGTAGCAGGTACTGTAGCAAAGTACCATAGCAACATATTGTAGCAAACCAAAAATTCAAAGCCGTTGCTTTCACGAGCTGCTGCACATTACTGTAGCAGTAAATTAAAAATTCACAGACGTCGCTTTCATGGTTTGCTACTCGATTGAAGAACATTCAAGATGTCTCTTTCGTTGAATTGCTACTCGAGTGAAGGACTGTGAACCGTGAGATGTCATGTGAGACAAGAAGATGGATGTGTCGCGTGCAAGATGTGATGTCGCCGGTCAATCGCCTAAGAGGAAAACCTCAAGACAATGCAAAGCGCAGCGAAACATGCTGCTGATAATTTTTTTGGATTACATCTAAATGTTTATTCAAGGATCATCATGTTGTGGTTACAAAGTGCCCTTCTGACACCCCTCAAACCCTAGCACAAATATTGCATCCCTCGGCCTCAAGGTTAGCCCCTAATGCTATCTCTATTTATAGTTTAGAACTCAAACGAGTTCTTATCTAATTCCAACAAATTGGGAACCTAATACCCTTGCGTAACATGGGTTTTTTAACTTTTGTCATACTACTTAATTTTAGACACTTCAAAATTGTTACATGTTCTAGCCTCCAGACCGCACCTCCGTAGCTCCAACATGTATCGTCTATCTTTGATCTCCATACACCCCAACTCGAGCATGACCGTCTCCTTCAACATTCTTAACTCTTTGGACCATGACTTTGCACCAAGCTATCTCTCGATCTTCGTCATAAACTATGATCGCCTCCGAGTTACATTGCATATGCAAAGACCAAATAAACAACTTTTTCCAACACAAGTTCTTTCCAATTTGATAGACCAACATAAGTCTACACACGTCATACACCTCAAATAATATTGATAGTAACATTGTCAATTATTCATCATCACAAATATTCTAGACATAGCCACATGGTCCAATAATATCTCTTTTGATGAATATATAGACAACACCTTAAGATAACATGACTTCAAACGGGTCTACGTGAAGAACTGAAATCGAAAAAACATTTTAATCTACAAATCTCTCTTAAATCTCTCACAAAGCATACTAAAAAGTATTTAGCATTTTGATCCACAAATCTCTCCCAAATCTCCCCCCTTTGGTAATGTAAACATTAGGGCGCAAAAGGAAGAAATAACAAAGAGAGAACTCACATTCAAGTATCATTGGTCCAAAAAAAATTTTAAGAAAATATACCATGAAAACTTAAAAGATTATTTATACCAATTGAATTGATGTGTACAAAGGCATGTTCTTATAAGGCTTCCTCGATCATAAGCATGCATATATAATAAAGCAGGCCACAAGTAGCTTATAATGTGATTAAGCAAATTAATGTACATAACAGACCTTCACAAAAATGCCCAGTTAAGCTAAAGATATCACTAAAGGAGATAGCCATCTAAAAATGCATATTTAAATATAGATGCTAGAATCAAGAATTAAGTGAGCCACAAGTGTCAAACTGAAGCACAAATCTTAACATAGATTTACATAACTCAACATATAGCAATTTGTTGACACTTGATTATAGCTTATCTCAACAAAGCACGTCCTAGACTGGGAGGCATCTACAATGGCTTCTTAAGCTTCAGCCCAAATTAATTTTAGCACATTTATAATGAACTTTTTAAGCCAACTTGAATCACATTTCATTAATTGTAGCATCTTAGCCTTACTTTTTGATTATGCCAAGCTGAAAAGTTTAAGGTCTCATGATCTCGGTTATACAAAACTTCCCCCAAGGCCATACCTAGTGCAATGATAAGCTTTCTCATAGGAAAGAATTATTGAAATGCATACATAATTAGCGATTTCACCACAATTTACCACATGTATTTATAGAAAGCTAAAAGTGATTCAAGAAGGAACTAGAATAGCTCAAACGTATACTTGACCTAAAATCAGGAATTTAACTAGGTATTTAAATATGACATATCTCTAGAAGTGACCACTCTAATCAAAACTTAGCTTTGCCATGTTATTTGTTCAAGTTGAAAATTTTTAATAAATAACTAATTATGGTCTTGCTAAGCTACACATGTAAAATCATGATAAAAAAGCTCAAAATACACATCATAACTTGTTTCTTGATTATTGGTATAAATAATAATTCAATTTCTCAAAAATAAAAATAAAAACAAGCCTTTATAATGATATACAAAAAGAAATCCCCCTCAGAACAATCTCCACAAATGAACAAATTAAGAAGTATCAAGCGGCTTAGTGAGAATATTAGCATTTAAAGCAATGTCCTTTGAGAATGAATTTATCATTAACACACACCATACCTTTAGACATCACATTACATATTGAGGTATCCCCAAAAGTAATCAACTCATCACTACATGCCTTAATGGGGAGAGGAAAACCATCTTGAATCACCGGTCAAATGCCTAGAACAACTTGAATCCAATAACCATATGTTTTCCTTCCTCATTAGCTATACCTACATCACAGAAAACATTGGTGTCACAGTACTGAAGTTAGTAAGATAAGATCTAGGAATCTAGTATTAAGACACACGATGTGAACAAACCGCAACAAAACTAGAATCAAAATTATGAGCGTATGGGCGATCACAACGCCAAAAAGAATATGGATTATTTGAACTATAACCCAATTCAGCACATGAAGCAGATTTATAGTCATCATAAAAGTTCTCTAAAAACCTAGATTTCGCATTAGTTCTAGGAACAAAAGAGGTTGCACATTTTTATCTTAAAGCATTTAATCTTTCCTTCTTCTCTTTCTTAGCATGCCTAAAATAAAATTTATGCATGTGCCTATCTCTTCCATAATAGGTGCAATAAAATTTAACATAATTAGAATTCTTTTGAGATGATGACCTAGCACCTACAACATTATTTAATGAATTTTGCACAAAACCAATAGATTTAGGTGGTGATCGTTTTAGCGATGGCTTCTGCCTTTTGGCTGAAATTTTACTGTAGCTGGCTGAAATTTTACTGTAGCTGAGTTAGTGGATAGTGTAGTGAATAGTGAAAAAAAAGCTGAAGCCGAAAAAAACCGAAACGATCAGGGCCTTAAACAAAGTTTTATAAGGCTCATATTTTGTTTCAATTAGCCTACTTCTAATGACTTTAACAACCTTATGTGAATTATTCTTGGCATAATTAGTAGTATTAAACACTAGGTAGTGTTTTTTACAGTTGTTTTTGACTTGTCTAGAATCATATTCAGATTTTTCTTGTAAAAAGAAAATCTCTCTAAAGTGTCATTAAGGTATTCATTTTCTTTAGCTAAAGTGGGACAAGTTGTGCATTTAACAGATTCATTCACAAGATTCTTAGAAGCACTAGGCTAAGTCAATCTTTCTTTTTTAGCAAAATCATTAAGTTGTCTAGTCAATATTTCTATTTCTATTCTAAGTTTAGAAAGTTAGAGTAAGAATATAACTCATGATAAAGTATCTATTGAATTGATTCCTGAGATGAATTAAACTAGTTTCTAGCAATTCACAATTAAAGCAAATTTTAGATTAAGCATTTGAAATACTTGACTCGAAACATGTAGAAGAACTAAACATGAGCTTTACAATTTCAACATTGTCAAGTTGTAACTTTTCAATACAAAAGTCATATGTCAATCTTAATTCATCAAGTTTAGCAGTTACATCACTAAGTTGAATCAAGTTTTATGTATTAATTATTCTAGTAGACTCCAACTCAGAATGTAAAACTTGACAAGATTCACAAGATTCATTATCAGGAATAGAAACTCTAAGTCTATTAATTTCAAATTTTAAGCTCAGAATAATAAGATCATGATTTTTTATTTTCTTTTTATACTTTTCAAGCTTATATGTCAATCTAAGCACAACACGAGATAAATCTATAGAAATCATCACTGCTGAGCTCCTCCCTATTTGCCATAAAACACATTCCTGTGAAGTCCACCTCCTTTACCTTTTTGTCATTGTCCTCATTGTCGCTTCTAGAATCATCATCACACAAATCAATATCATTAAGTGTTGAAAGTATTTTATTGACCGCCCTACGATAATTGTGCTTCTTGCTTAGCTCAATCCTGAATTGAGAACGACGAGTTGGTGCCTTGTTATCCTTGACCTCATTGTTCCTCAGTTTGGGGCAATTCATCTTAATGTGGTTTGACTCACCACATTCATAACATCTGATTGGATCTCCTCTTCACCTTGATCTGATATTATTAATTGCCTTGGTTACCCTGTTGGAGAAAAGTATAAGCTACTCTTTTGGAATCTCCTCTAACTGTTCATCTGAAAGTAGAAGAATTGTTATCTTGTTTAGTCACTAAACCCAAAGAATTTGACTTATTTATTCTGGCTAAAGCATCAATCTCATGTTTTCATCTTGGAATAACGATCAATCAAAGTGAGTATCTCCATATTAATAGAATGATTAATAGTAGTGACTAACATATTCCAAACAAACATATCAAAAACATTTAAGATTTGACAAGCATTGTCAGAATCAGAGTATATGAAATCAACAGATTACAAATTACTAACAATTTTATTGAAGCGGTCAAAAAGTGCATCTACTAATTCTCCAGATTTCATCTCAAATTTAGAGTACTCCTTTTTTAAATTGGTTCGGATGAACACGTTTAACAGACTTAGAACCTTCATGATAATCAGTTAGAGTAGTCCAAATTTTATTAGCAGATTAAATATGAGCAATTCTGATAAACTCATTTCTACGTAGACTGTGCAATAAAAATATTTCTAGCATTAGCATTAGTTTCAACATCAGCAATATTTTAGTAGTAACAACAGGAGGCACTACATATGGATTTTCATCTTTTTTTTGCCAAATAGCATTACCTTGTGCTTATAGGAAAAACCTCCATGAGTGTTTTTCAACAGACATAATCTGATCCATCGAAAAACGGTGGCTTACCAAAAAAATAATCTCGATATGATGCCATTACAATCTACTCTGATACCACTTGTAGGATTATCGATGGCAATCAAAGGAGGGTGAATGATTATAATCCACAATGAAAGCTTTTTCCTCAAATATACTACTTCCTGATTGCCCAACTTGTCACACAGCAAAAATAGAAAAACAAAAGGCAGCAACAAGGAAAAAATATATTTTCTCGAGGGTACTGTTGCAAATACTATAGCAGGTACTATAGTGATACTGTAGCAAACTACTATAGCATACTGAGAATTCAATGCCGTCACTATCATGGGTTGTTCCATGTTACTGTAGCAGCAGATTAAAAATTCACATACGTCGCTTTCATGGTTTACTGCTTGAGTGAAAAAAATTGAAGATGTCGCTTTCGTTGATTTACTGCTCATGTGAAGGACCATGAACCATGAGATGTTGCATGAGACGAGGAGAAAGATTTGCCGCACATGAGATGTGATGCCGTTGGTCGATTGCTTGAGGAGAAAACCCAAAGACAATGCAAAACATAGCAAAATGTGGCACCGATAATTTTCTTCGGATTAGATCTAACTTTTTATTCATGGATCATCATGTTTGTGACTACAAAGTGCCTTCTTATCACCCCTGAAACCCTAGCATAAAAATTACATCCCTCAACCTTAGGGTTAGCCCCTAATTAACCCCCTCTCTATTTATAGTATAGGACACAAACGAGTTCTTATCCAATTCCAACAAATAAGGGGCTGAAAATCTTTGCATAACATAGGTTTTTCAAATTTTTCCACACTACCCAATTTTAGACACTCGAAAATTATCATGTGCTATAATCTCCAGAACCGCACCTCCGTAGCTCTAACATGCATCATCCATCTTTGATCTTCACGCGCCCTAACTCAAGCATGACCATCTCCTCTAGCATTCTTGACCCCCTGAACTATGACTTTGCACCAAGCCATCTCCCGGTCCTCACCGTAGACCACGACCACCTCTGAGTTACCCTACACATGCAAAGACCAAAGCAATATCTTTTCCTAGCACAAGTTCTTTCAACTTGACTGACCGACATAAGTCCACACACGCCACACACCTCAAATAATATCAATAGTAACACTGTCAATTATTCATCATACAAATATTCTAGACCTAACCACATGGTCCAACAGTATTCTTGACTATTCTAAGCATTGACTTCTCCATGAGTATAGTCTCGGTCGTCGCTGTTAACAATAGTTGACTCCAAGCTTCTCTGCACATCCAAAGTCCAAGAAATCATTTTGAGCATATGTTCTTCACAACTTGACCCATGTTAACTCAAATAGGTTTCATGCAACATGAATATTGGGAGGCAGTATGACTATCAAGGCGGTATGATCGATTTCTAGTTGGTAGCTATTTTTTTCCAAAGAGATTGTTTTGTAGTTGTGATCATATGGTTAGACCAGTCATGGTTGGTGGTCAAACCAGGTGGCTAGTCAGAATGACCAATGGTTAGGAGTCTAACTGCAACAGTCCGACCGGCGTGAGAAGAATGGTCAGATCGGTGGCTGCAGCTAGAAAATATGTTCAGTTGAGCCAAGTTGGTTTGATGTCGGTTCATGGCTTGGGAGCTATAAGAGTTTGTGTTACATTGCATGATGCATGTTTTTATCTAATATGAGTCAAATGCATGAAACTTATGATCGATATGCTTGCTTAGACTTTGAATGTGCATGTGCCTTAGAGGACGTAGCAGTCGACGATAATGGACCAGAACTATGCAGGGGAGCTGAGGTATGAGCGATTGTGTAAATCCGGGTGAGGCTATGTGACTCAAGCGAAAAGTATAGAGAAGACAAGGTTCGTGAAGAGGTAAGTTGGTGTATATGGTGCACTAAGTGACAAGACCGATGTACGTAGAGATAGTTTAGGAGAGTCTGAATACATGAAGACGTGATGACTAGTAATTGGGAACTACAAACTACGTATCAAAGTATGGGGATATGTTTTGAGGTGAAGGTAATGACAGAGTCAAGGGAAGATGCCTGGAAGCTTCATCGAGGGTATTTTGGTAGTTGGCCAAATACCATGTTGGTGCTTTGGTCAAAACCGCATCGTGGAGAAGGGCAAAGGAGAAGTGGTTTTAGGTCAAGGAGAGCTAAAATTGGCATGTGAATCAATTGCCGCAGAGTCAGCAGGTTGAGTCTTGTAAATGCTTTGACAAGCATGCGTGATTGTGTAAAACTCGTGTTAATGGCGTTGATCGGTTTCCCCAGTAAGCTTAATGGGTTAGACTCATTAGGTTATGCTGGTTATTTATAGAGGAGGAGAGAAGGCGATAGATTCAAGGATTCGAGATTTTAGTTTTTGCTCTATTACCTTATACCCTTTCATGGTTGTGAGACAGAGAACTTGAGAGAGAAAACGCTAGCATAAACCTACAGTCAAACCGACCTACCAGTGTGACCAGTCATAGGCCGGTGGTCAAACTGGCCCTCCAATGGTGGTCTGCCCAGCCCTGTGCAGAAGGCTTCTAATTTTGTTGTCTTTTGTTTCTAGCTTTGTTCTGCTTAATCGTGTTGGCATGATGATAAACTTAGTGAATATCATAGTCACTTGAGTGAAGATTTCGAATACCTTAGGAGAAAAAGTTTTTGGATTCATTCACCCTACTGATTGCTGGCATCGGTCCAACAACTTAGATCTCAACATGGGTCAAAATTTTCCTCACAAAAAAAACTACGGGTCAAATGTTATCCCAGATAATCACCTGCTAACAACACGCCCGATTTTCCTAATGTAAGCCCAGATATTATGTGTTGAAGGTAGTATTGCTTGATTTCCTCGCAAAATAAAGTATTATGGAAGCAAGTTTTAGATTAATATGCTGATATTGTTTTCAACTTTTCATATATACGGCCGATCTAGCTAAGTAGTGACAAAGTGTTGGTCAAAATTCAAATGGTAACCACACGTTTATCGTGGTGATACTCTTTTGTGATTGGAGGTTGCCAACTGCAAACCCCTGCCTTTTAGTAATTCCATAATATATACATATAATATTTTTATATGTACATAGCTTCCATAATGTTTGCAACGAAACTTCCTTAATTTTGACCACTAATACATAACTATTTAGATTGATTACATGAAAAAAAAATATCATTAGATTTATCATTATAAACACTTTCATAATATAATATTTTTATAGTTTTAAAACCCATTAACTATAAAAATTAATTGTTATCTCTACTAATATAAAGAGAACTTTGTCCGTTCACCACTCCTCCCCTTCACCCTCGCATGAGAAGGAAATATGACCTATCACGGATAGTGTAGACCATGTATGTCAGCTGTTTTTTCAGTGGAGAAATTTAAGGTCTGCTCGAATATAGGTTTGCCACAAGTAGTTCAAATATTCTTGCAGAAATTAGAAAATTCAAAAGAAACCTTAGTTTCAATTTTTTTTATTAAATCACTTAACACAAGATAAATTATCTTGAGTTTCACAAAACACCCTGTTGAGAAAAAACTTTCACATAGTATAAGATCTGAGATAAATCGTAACCTCACCTTTTTTAGAACACCATTGCAACATATGAACACCTTACTAGTTAATTGTTAAAATGACACAGTGGAGAGCAGTTGTCAATGTCCAAAATAGGGGCTATTCTGAATAGGGGCGCATTTGAGCTCCAAGTAATTCCAAAGCGTACTTAAAACTTTCTAAATAAAAAGTACATTGGGTGGAACTCAATGCCAAATGGGTTCGCCGGTCAGGGGAGCCTTTCCCTGGTGCGACGGCATTGTTACCTCCCAAAGTCTTGCTTTAGCACCGAAATAACCTATAAATTAATCCGTTTGGTGAGTAGACCATATGCACAACGTATGTCACTCAGTTTCAGGTCAACATGTACAACGTGTAGGCCTGGAATGCAATGTCGAATAATACAGCCCTGTCGGTAATTACATATTAATCCATTTCGTGAGTAGACCGTTCTTAGAAATCAATCCATTTCGTGAGTAGACCGTTCTTAGAAATCAATCCATTTCGTGAGTAGACCGTTCTTTAAAGCAAGTTCAAGTCAATCCAAAACATGGACCAGACCTGGAATGCAGTGTAGAATAACACAGACCTGTCTGTACTTCGATATATTTATACACCCAGTGCTGCTGGCTGCTGCTTTCTATCTGTATGTATCCTGGGTAGAGCTTATCTGCGAGAGCTATAGCTTGACAAGGTCGTGCAAGATGATCACATGCATGCGTATGTCACAAAAGATTTTTTTTAAAAAAATTGGTTCAGACAGATCGATCGATCGATCTCACTTGTATGGATTGCCTTTAAATGTATTATAGCTTTCCCGTAAAAAACCAAATGTATTCTAGCTAGTATGCTAGTGTATACATTTGTGGACTTGCAGTGCACATCTCACATGCAATTTTGTCCACAAGCGAGTCATAAAATTTCCGTTAGGTTCTCTGTTTATTTTAATGACTTGTGTATTTTATCTTGTCAGCGGACCAAGTATATACCATTAGCAGCCATTGGTTTGTTCATCCCGCAGACTCGATATGTTTCACCTAGCATTTTTTTTATGTGATTTTTTTTGTTGGCAACATACCAAATTACTTCTTTTTTGAAACGGAAGGCAGGAGACCTAGCTCGCTAGCGTCTCCTGCCTCGCTAGCTGTACAACGACGTGAGCAGTATCGATCGTGTGGTTTTTGTGTTAGTGGCGGATCTAAGAATTTTACATAGGTATTCAAACTTTAGAGTTAGATTGTTTGACACGACACACCATCCCCAAAAAAAACCGATACAACGATATATGTATATAGATATAATAAAAATACAGAAATTATATAAATTAATAATTTCTTACGTGAAAATAAGCAACATAAGGCTAGCATAATAATATGAATTAAATAGTAAATTATAGAGATTAATGACAGTTACATACCTTGCTGACCCTGCAACCTTTTTTTGCTCTTTTTAGCCCTCTCCCATAAAATTTCAAATTTGCAAATTTCTTCATTTTTAAAGCTCAAAAATCTATAAAATCATAAAATATAGATAGATAAGGTTGATCAGTTCAACTACAACCTTAAAACAGGTTTCTGAAGCTCTAATCTTATTTACAAATTAGAAGAAGGAAACAGAAGTTGCATATTTAATAAGTGCAGATTTTACTTTGTACGAAGCATAAGAGGTTTCAAATGATGAACTTGAAAATATATCTCTATCATAGCAAGAATAAAAAAATGTGAATCTCATTTTACCTATCAACACTATTATGTAGAATTATTCGCTTTGTTAGAAATACACTTCTTTCCAACAGCAGTGCACTGAAGGATCTGTGCAGCCACCTGAATAACAAATTACAAGTGCTGAAGGATCCGTGCAGCCACCTGAATGGACAAGTTACAAGTATTAGCTTATCCATAAAGAATATAACTTCCATAGGCTACAGTCTACAGATGATTTAGCGAATTAATACATCTTTCTTTTTTTGGGTTGTAGAGTTATATTATGCTGCTATCACTTTGGCAAATGGCAATTGCCACTTTCTATTATGAGTAGTGTACAGAACTACAGATATCACCATGTTGGTATATTTTCTTCACAAATCACAACGACAATGTGACAAACTGACAATGTCTACGTTGTCTATATTTATCAGACCTTGTTTTCAAATATCTTTGTAAGATAGTTACATTTGCTACATGCCTATGTTGTCTTACTCTTATCTCTTATCCTAGCAAAGTGCTTAGATGAAACTTAGACCTGTGAAATTCCTGGGCTAGTTGGTAGCAATGGGTTGACAGGAGGGGGAAATGGACCAAAAGGATCCAACTCCAACTTGCGCTGACTAGGTATAAGCAGGATAAATTTGACCCAACTACTAGTATACATATACATTATATCTTATATATACTAATTTTTTTACCAAAACAATTTGGTATTCAACTGAATAGCCATGAATTATGATGGGTCTGGCCGTGTTCTGGGCTGCCAAGACATGCTGCTTCTTGCCACAAACTGTGCCACCGTTGATTAAGTGGTTTGCCACAATCTTTGGTTGGTGCCCAAACCAAACCTACTAAAAGTTGGCAAGCCAAAGTTTTGGTTGCCCGTAATTTGGCCAAAGATTGGCAAGAAATGCATGTGACATGACTATAAAGCCACAGGTTGCCAAAATGTTAGCAACCATCCAAACAATAGACAAATTATAGGGCTAGCCAAATTTTGGTAAGGTTGGTTTAGTCAAACCAAACACACCCTATGTAGCACCGATGATGCGGCATACAATTTTTCCCAAACGGGGAGGACCCGATTTTTCATTTCATTACCGAAAAACAAAGATATTAAAGTATATTGTAGATATCAATGGAAGATCTTTTCACCGAGTTGTACCAAAAAAAAAAACCGGTCAAAATCACAACCAAAGCTGAAACACCCAGAAAACCTTCTAGTCCCCTTACAACCTTGAACCTTGCCACAAAAAGAGACCATACAGGATCAAAGCTTGTTGGAGCATCATCGTTTAATTCTTACAGTCTTCCACATCTCTTCCATTTAGGGATAACACTATCGATTTGTGAAAAGTATCCGGGGGTTGCCAATAAGGCCAAGATTCTCGGCCTTATGGCCATATCGGCCAGTTTATCGGTCGATATTTTCAAACAGATTTATACTTTCATCCGAAAAATTGACTCCCCAAAATAACAGGTCATTGGTATCCAAGAGCACAATCCAAGAAGTTGAACAAATGCATAGTCATATACCTCCATTTTTGCTCAAATTTTAAATGAATCCGAAATTTTTTGCCCTATATGTTTTTTTGTCGGGGGCCACCTATATCACCGATAAATTGGAATTTTGCCGATATATCATTTTCCTTGGTTCAATCTCATTAATGCGCTGAAGAATCATGTTCTGAGCCAGGTCTTCTCCATGGACCTGTAATTCCTTTGTTGTAAATAATGCACAGAAAAATAAAAATAAGATATACGAATTTTTATATGGAAAAACCTTACGGAAAAAACACGGACGCTCAATAGCAAATCACTATAATGAAAAGATGTTTATAATAGAGTACTTACTCTTCCTATAGACTATTAAGGTATATACATAGGGCGAGGAAAACAAGTCTCACATGAAGAGAAAATCAAATCAGAGTTCACGGGAAACGAGTCCTACACGGAGAGAAAACCAAATTAGAGTTAGTTACTACAGATTGACACCACATCTGGTACAATTTATGCATGGCCCTAACGCTTGTCATACCACGTTTGATATGAGGTGATGAAATGTCATGTATGAACACAGTAGGAATTTAGATCAAATTCAACAATTTTCACCTTGATCTGAATTCCTTTCGGTGGTCAAAATACATGATAAACTCCTCCAATAAAATCAACATGTATACCTTGTGTACCGAAAGTCCCAAGGACTAATGAGTAATACAAACTAAGTTTGAACTTTTGTCTAAGCAAAGCTCAAACTTAGTGGCAAAAATTAGATTTATCAACATATCAGCTGGATTATTATGAGTACTTATCTTGCTGACTTTAATATTACCTTGTGTAATGACACCTCGAATGTAGTGATACCTGTATCAATGTGCTTTATTCTCTTATGGAACATTTGAACTTTTGTAAGACAAATAGCCCTCTGACTATCACAAAATATTATAGTGCAAGATGTACTTCTACAAAGCTCAGTAAATAAACTTCTTAATCAAACGGCTTCTTTGCAAGCATCAGAAATAGCCATATACTCAACTTCTGTAGTAGACAAGATAATAGTAGCTTGCAAACTTACTTTTTAGTTAATGGCACATCCGCCAACAGTAAATACATAACTAGTGAGGTATCTTTTATCCAAATCTCCAGCAAAATCAGAATCCACATAACTAACGAGTTCATCTCTAGTCTTCCCAAACTATAAACAAAATTAGATGTGCTCCGCAAATATCTAAAAATTTATTGAACTACTTTCCAATGCTTTTTTCCAGAATTAACGATTGAGATAAATCAGGGTGAGAACATACCATGGCATACATAAGCAAACCAACTACACTCGCATATGGAACTCTAGACATATACTCAACTTCATCATTTGATTATGGACTTGGCACTGAAGAAAGTCCGAAATGTGCAGCTAAGGGAGTACTTGCCAGCTTGGCCATATGCATGTTAAAACGACGAATAACTTTATCAACATATCCTTTTTATTTAGGTATAACTTGCCAAACTATCTATCTCTGATGATTTCCATACCAGAAATCTTCTTTGCTGCATCAAGATCTTTCATTTCAAATTCACTACTTAATATGCCTTCAACTTTCAAACTTCAACCTTGTCTTTACGGCAATCAACATATCATCAACATATAAGAGCAAATAAATAGATGAACCATTAACAGTCTTCAAATAAACATAGCTATCATAATGAAATCTTTTAAAATCCTGATATATCATAAAGGAGTAAAATCTCTTGTACTATTGTCTGGTGAATGCTTCAAACCATAAAGAAATTCATTAATTTGCAAGCAAAATTATCCTTTTTTGGAACGATAAAACCTTTTGATTGTCCCATATAAATGTTTTCTTCCAACTCTCCATGTAAGAATACGATTTTCACGTCCAATTGTTAAAGCTCATTATCATCCATAGCCACAATGCTAAGTGTGAATAGAATCCATTTGTAGCGAATAGACTTGTTCTCAATTGACAGTCATCGACCTTTCTAAATTACCAGAAGAATTATCCTTTTTTGGAACGATAAAACCTTTTGATTGTCCCATATAAATGTCTTCTTCTAACTCCCCATGTAAGAACGTGGTTTTCACATCCAATTGTTGAAGCTTATTATCATCCATAGCCACAATGCTAAGTGTGAATAGAATCCATTTGTAGTGAATAGGCTTCTCTCAATTGACAGTCATCGACCTTTCTGAATTACCAGAAGTAATAGCCTCTAAATAAGATAAAGATTCTGCAGTACTTTCAATTACTTCTGTCATATTTAAACAATAAGCCACAATATTGGCTTCTTCAATTAAACTCTTAGGAGACTAAATGTTCATCCTTTTGACACCAGATCCGGTGGCGGCACCCCTCAGGGCAGCCAAATCCAACGTGCAGTGGGCCAGCAGTGGAGGAAAGTGAGGGGATGTGACGGCGAGGAGGGAGGGAGAATGAAAGAGAGTATGAAGAACGAGGGAGAGGGAGCGAGCGGCTGCAGGAGTGGAGCGGAGCAAAGAGAAATAATAGAGCTGCTTTGAGATTCATGCACAACTTTGGATCCGAGGCGGTCGCTTATTCTGTCCGAACGGTATTCCGTTCGTTAGTTTTTCTCTTATTCAAATCATTGGGTTATTATTTTTCTTCACAAAGGCCTTACGCAACAAGTGTTTTATTTCATTCAGGAGAGCATCGAACGCCGAAGAGCACACACCCAAGCCAAGTAATCGCCTCTCCATCGGTTCTTTTTGTAGTGGCCTGTGTTCGAGCCTTCAATTCCGTTCAGTTGTTTCGTTGCTTCTCTTGGCACATGTAACTTGAAACACCTGTTTTCCCTTCTACAAGGTTCAGCGGAGCTCCTGCCACATTTTCAAAAAAGAAAAAAGAAAGGCCTTATTAGAGGAAGTCGGGTGGTCTCCAATCCATGTCACAAATCCCAAAAAAAATTTTGTGGAATTTCACCTTGCCTTAAGACTTGCAAAATTTTAAGCTCATTCTTCACAAGATTATCAAAACATACCAACGAAGTGCCAACTATTCCGTGGCGAAGTTCCAAGCAATTATAGAGCAGGGCACTCTTAAAAGGATTGCAAAGAAGTAGATGGGTAGATGTTGCCACTAATTTCCTTGGGGTTTAGCTAAGTGTTGGAGGAGCCATGGCCCACTCTTGCCTGCACAAACCTCAGCCAGTGCAACTATTGGTACCCCAACTAGTCGCAACATGTGTTGGCAACAAAGTTCAAATCTCACTAGTCAGGTTTTAGGGGCTAATGTGGGTTATTTTCTCCTCTTTTTTAACAGAGTAGGGATGATTGGCTAGTTTAGCTATCTTAACGTTCAAAATCCCGTTCTCACATGATCTCATTTTGAAAATAATTGTGGAAAATCTACACAACTAACTCAGTAAACTCAATAGTTGACTGGAACCAAACTCTAGCTGTCAAACCAAAAATCTATGGTGCCACACCAGTTGGGTTATCCGACAATCTATGGTGCCACACCAATTGGGTCATCCGACAGTTGACTGGATTACTTTTCTTGGTTTTCGCCTTGTATTCTTAAATGGAATCCAACAAATTTAACAGACATTTATAGAGAACAAGACTAGTTTTTTTGGCCCTACCCTTCCTTTTTTTGTGCCCTACCCCTAATATTGAAATTTAATTTTTCGTAGACAAAGACCACCGCTTTTCCTACGTAATCTCTCTTGCGAGATTCTAGAAGCAACACAGCTTCACTATTTTTTAGGGATACAATACAACTCACGTACACCCAACCCACACACCACACGCACACGCATGTGCGTCCCTGTACAAAGATTTTTCTAATGCAACCTGAATTATTTCTGACTTGCATTGCACTGTCCTGCAAGACACGAACGTCCACGAAGCAGCTTGCCAGCTATTGGCCGCTGGTAGATTTTTCTTTCCGAGTAATTGGCCCATGATACCTACAACAAAACCATGAAATGCGTACCTCTAAAAAAGCCATGAAATGCGCACATGGAGACGACACGACAAGCTACACACAATACTATGCGCATCGCTTGGAGACACACACTACTTATAACCGGCCACATGGAACCAATTGCACCTATGAATCGGCTGGCGTCGGCAACACTACATTTTTATTGATTGATTGATCTCAAACTCGAGATCACAATGAAAGCTAAACATGCAGTATCGAGAATTGTTTTACTGACAGAACAATACATCGAACACTATAGTATTGGTGATGGCGAAATAAACAGGGATAAACTAATATACAATAAAAATGTAATCGAGACTAGCAGGTGTAGCTCAGCAAGGCAAAAACGCAGCATTTTGACTTCTCTGTTTTTGGTTCCTCTGGTGACATTACCACCTTACCACCTATCCACACCAAAAATTATAGCACCAACATTAACAGGGCTGCAGTACATCCGCAAATCGGCACAAAAAGGAAATTTGACAATCTGCAGCCGGCAACATTTATCAATTTAACCTGTCAAGATGAATTCTACTCAAAAAGGACAAGACAGGAAGTTCCGGAAACCCTAATCTGTTATATAAGGGCTGTAACATATGGAAGATCCATGTTCATGCTAATTAGATTTGCATCTGTGCTGCACGCTCAAAATCTCAATGGCTCGATGGACCTACCAAGCAAGAGACTACTCTAAAACCAGCAAATCATATCTTCTGAGCACCATATGTATTGGCCACAGAATCATACCAACATTGATGTTTGACCTGCAAATCTACGTCTCCAGCGAATCAACCATATCAGTGTCCACTGGAACATCTTTGGACACCGTACATGAATTGCCGTCAACACGTCGATAGAAGAGCAGATAAGCCGCAGATGTCCTGATCTCCTCTTCATCAACAGAGGAAACGTGACTATCATCAAAATGATACCAACTGTCCTCTTCTACTAACTGTGAGCGCAAAATGGACAGCAAAGGAATTTCAGTCAGCCCTCGAGTGAACATCTAAAAAGGAAAAATATATGCAAGACCAAATAGTGATGGGAAACATATAGCACAAACTTGGTCGAAGTACCTTTGCAAACGCAGAGTAATGACCACCACCCAGACCACCGTAATGATTGATCACTGCATAGAGTTCATAAAGGGGGGGCTGACTGTCTCTTGGTGTGTGCTTCACATACTTGCTCATATCGAGATCATGGATTGGAAAGTTCACAAAGGTATCAAGCTTGTTCTTCATATACCGGCTGTACAAGAACCTTTTCAAATGAACTACCAATATCTCAGGTAACCTCCATAAGTCAAGTTTCTTGCTGGCTTGTCTGTGCTCCTTGCACCCAGGACAGTACCTGTTCAGATACGCAAGACAGCAGCAAGCCATCAGACATTAAGAAAAGTTGGTTTCTTTGTGGGAAAACAGGGCAATTTGCCAATATCAGTCAACAAACAACAGGAAATAATACCAACCACATGTCATCAGGGCCCAGAGGTTCATCCTTCAGAAAAGCATCCAAGCATGAAAATAAGTTGACTGCTTCTTGCCGGGTTTTCTTTGACAGAAAACCAGGCTTGAAGACATCAGGAAGATCATCCATGTATTTAAGGTTATATATTTCATGTTCTCTATCAGACCAGTCCATCAATAACCTCATGGCTAACCCCAAAACACGATTAGAATCTGCATCTATAGGATTTCTTGTAAGACCTTTTTCATCAGTCAAGGAAAGACGAAACGGCAAAAGCTCATCATCAGCTGCTTCTTCATCTGCATTTGACGTAGAAAGACCCTTCTCACAGGAGGTGCCATTATCCGTCAGTACAATAGCATCCAGACTTGGCCTGTTGCCATTCAACTTGACTGCAGACTCGTCTGGAACATGTACTTTTGCTCGTACAAATGGATCCAGAACTGCAGAAACAGCTGCATAAATATCAGCTTTTCTTGTGGAGTCACTAGGAATACAAGTCACAAGAGGGCTTCCAATGAGCTTGCGAGTAACATTAAACTGCGGCTCCGGAGTAAATCTGGGTTTATTAACAAACACATATCAACATTTAAGCATAAATTTGGAAAGTAATTCCGAGAACACTAACATAATAAATCAAAAAAGGCAACATAAAATATGAGGTAAGAAGTCGCAAATTGTCTGCAGTTTTTGGTGTCAACTGCAAATCTGCAACTAAATTATTACTAATCAGCACAAAAGTTTGTAGTAACAGAACATAAAATCCATCATGTGCAGTGCTGTAGTACAAACTACAAGAAAAAAATCATCACCCATAGTAATGACTAATGACACATCGTAAATCATATGAGGACACTATTGTACACTAAGATGAAATAACAACATTTGCCTGGTCCCTACTATCATAATTAATTTTCTATATATGCAGATCCACTATTATGAGCTCACCTATCCACCTTCCGATGCAGGATCTCTACCCTCAAAAGTTTTTCATGGCCAACAGGAAGCTTATATGCAACAAGCTGATCTTCATCTTTTATATTAAAAAGTTGTTCCGATGGATTCCCCAAGTAACGGTAAATCCGATGCTCATATACCTGAATAATATAAGTACAACATTTAGCAATTTATTTGCTGAAAAATCGTACGCTTTTAAGACTCAAGAGAAGGCAGACGACAATTTTACCTCTGCAAGTAATAATGTTTCTGAACTTTTTAGGCAGCACGCATCACTCAGCGCTTTACTTAGATCTCTGCAAACTCCATTTTTTTGTACCGTCACAGTGTAAGGCATGGGGAGAGCATTCCCAGTACCACTAAATACAGTTACAGTCATTGTTCGAGTAACTGTTGAGGGCAGTGGTAGTGACAAATACATGAATGGGTCAAAGGTAACAGAGATTTTGTTACAATCTGGACAGACTAAGGTGGACTTGTATTGTCCCTGAAGCATCAACCAAAATTAGTGGTTACAGCAGAGAACACAAATAGTGAAAGTATCACATTGACAGACAATTACTGTACAGAAAATAGAAAACAAAAGAAACAAAAAAAGGAATGCAAAGTAATATGCATACATTCAAGAATGCAAGCAGAGTGCAGGATAACTGAAAGTGTGGTTTACTCTTATCATTTCCTTTCCCCCATTCCCTGGTATAGTTTTAAAAACAGCAATCTTATTCATCACCACCAGAAGGCTACTAATTACTGTAATTATATTGTTTGCAACATAGCATTTTCCATTATTGGCTTATTGCTGATCATGCTCACTGATGTTTAAGAGAGATCTTTCTGTGTTCATGCAATCCACTAACTGATAATTGATAATCAAGCTCATGATCCTAGCCAAATTAATCCACGTCATAGCTTAATACCACGCTAGCAACTAAATACTCTCATTGACAACTAATAATAACAGGACAAACATGAAGCAAGCAAAATTATCTACAGTCTTTGTGTCAATTTCCAACACAAACAAGTTTTCTAGTGTCATCCAAAAGTGACCAACTTTCATGTGTTTGTCTCATTACGCATCATTTCGGTGTTACTGGGTTCATTTTTCTTTTATTATATGATGCCTAAAGCCCTGAACAGCAGCCAGGTGCAGGGAACCATTTTTTAAAACGAAAGAAATAGCTCCAAACTGAATTCAGATTCACATCATAAAATTTTCTCCACAAGGTACAAACGCACTATGAACTATGCAAGTTTGAAATATTTACTTACCTGAAACTTGTCTACAATTATGGAGTCATTTCGAGCTTTATGGTAATTCCAGCATTCTTCAGCAAATTTTTCATCAGGACGACCACCGGCATCCTTTGCTTCAATATATGGTTTCTTTTTCACACGGTTGAGATCTTCATGCATACCATCCAACAAAAATGCAAGTAACTCCTGTATAAAAGAGGGGTAACACCAAAATAAGAACAGAAGAATATCACCTTTAACAAAGTATGATCAAACAAAAAACTATAAAAAAATCGTGTAAATAAAAATATAACTTATGCAGACACATTGAAATACGCTAACAGCCAGATGAGACAAGGCACTAACATGTTGAAAAGCATGATATGACACCCAAAAAACAATGGGAAATTGCACTCAATAGTGTCAGAAGAGAACATGATATAACACTAAGAACAGTCTAATATGGAGCTAAGTATCAAATTCTGAAAGTCAATGAAGCAGGGAGGCAGATTCAAGACATAAAGTTGTAGAAAAGCATGAGGGCTACCGCTACAAGAGGAGTGCTTAAGTGAGAGAGATTAGACGTATATATTCAAGGAATGTCACCTAACTCTAAAGGAGATTGTAATGATTATAAAAGATATGAAAACTTATTTTCAATGCTTTAGAAAGAGAGGACCACAAATGATGCAAGTCGAAAAGAAATCTGGTATTGATGGCCAAAAGGATGTCTGCTCGATGAAAGCACACAGACCATGTTGAAAAGCAGACGTACTTTGTTCATAAGATAGAACATCATAATTTTAGTATCTATGTAAGGTAAAACAGAATAGGATACCTAATATCAACATGACACTGCAGGATACCCAGTTATAAAGAAATATGCATTGGGGAAGCACAATTACAATTATGGCATTGTCACAGTTAAAAAAACCAACAGCATGATAAAAATAAATAAATTTGTTTACTTCTTCCAAGTTGAGATTTTTCTTTTAACATTTGGAGAACCATTAGCATCCAGAACAACACCAACCTGAGAATCATGCTGATTATATCCACTGAACTGTGGAGCGAAACGAGAAAGTTTCGACTTAAATGCACGTGGAGCTATAGAAGTTCGGCCGGCCAACCAAAGTTTCCTCAGTAATTCTCCAAATGCTATTGCAAGTTCACCCTGCACAATTGAAAAATCCTCAAATATCATCGACATCATCATGTAAGTTAATCTTTAGTAAGTTCAGCATAAGAATGAGCTCACACCTGTAGCCCAAGTGGATTTTCTGTGTTTATTTCCTGGCTGTAGTCCTTCAAAAAGTATTCTACCAATGGTGATGTATGAACCAAGGCTTGTATGGCACTATTCATGAAGCATGTATTACCCAAGTTATGTAACCCACTCAATCCATGGATGTCATCTTTTGTTCCATTGCTGAAACTAGTATACCCATCTTCTGTGTCCCTTAGTAAAGAATTGAAGCTATTATCTTGTGAAAAACTGGAACCAATTCCCGATGAATAACCATTTGAAAAGGTGGGGCCTCCAGCAATTGAAAACGACGATGTGGAGGGTTCCAATGGAATTAATGCTAATTCATTATTTGTGGATCTCGAACTAAGATTTGAACACCAGGTATCATCTGCCTTCATCTCCAAGAGAATCTGCAAGCATAAAGCGAGGAACAACTTTCAGCCAATACACAGCCATAAAATAGCAAAGCTGTTACAGGCATGCCATCGAAATAAAGGGTACATCATGCCTGAGGCAAGCATACGATTTGAGAAAGCCACAAACATTGGTACCATGAATTGAACAGATAGTGAGCATCAGCCTAATAGACAAGTTCATCCAAGTCCAGCACAATAAAGCTTACACTAGATACTCATATCCCAAGTTCACAACAGAGTACTAAAAAGCAGAATTATATAATAAAGGCTTAAGAACCAATTTCATTCATTCAAAACAATTCTAATGTCAACATGCAAATTCAAAGTAACATAACAAAAGAAGCAAAATTTGAGGATTTTATTACTACTTAATTGCAGATCCAATATTCATGTACAAAGAGAACACATGCAACAACAGACCATAGGAGAAAGAGATGTAAGGCAACACATCATAAGACAGCGACCATCTCGTTGATGAACATAAAGGAAACCTTCACAGGTTTCAGAAAAAAAAATGTGAATGAACATTAATATAATACCTCCTGATCCATCATAAGTTGAGCTTCTTCTAAGGTCTCATTGAGATTGATCAACTTTTTGGTCTTAATCTTTTGGTAATAATCCCAGATGTGGATCTGAACCATTAAAGCAAAAAGGAGCAAAGAATGGGAAAAATAAGCATATCAGTGTTGAGACTCCACTACAGATAGAAGCATCAATTTATCAGACACAATAGATGACAATGCCAATACCTTAGACTGCTCTACAGACATAAGTGAGCAAACCAATCTGTAAAGCTCATGAACCTTGGCCTGAAAGCATCAAAATGCGGATGTCAGCAAAATAAATCAATTGCACAAAGAATATAATTGTTAACCAAGAAATTCTTGGACTCTCACTGAAACAGCAGTGCTACGAAAAGTAGCTCATAGAAAATCTATTTCATCACATGCACTATTACTCGAAGCAGTTAAAGGAACCACCACCCACAGAAGTTGCCATTTCACATCCAGCGGCCAGCCAAAAGTACCAAAACCCCAAACTAGAGTTCAAGGCTTCAAGCATACAAAAAAAGGATATACCAACAATAAGGAAAAGAAAGAAAGATGAGGCAAATTGAGATTTTCTTAGTGGCGCTATCATTGAAGGGCCTCTTCTTTTCAGCTTCTAAAAACTGTTTTTCGATTTTGTTTTTTACAGCAACTAGCTTTTAAACGAAGTGTCTTTTCAAAACGATGTCTACAAGTTGATTATAGTACACACTGTAACGACTTCATTTATATCGGCCAAAACCGCACACGAGTTTCCGTTACTCCGTACTATCTCACGAACAGCCCAAAAGCCATAAGCTGCAGTCATAAGTCATAAGCCAAAACTAAAAAGAACAAGCCCAAAAAGAGATTCTAGATTTTTCTTATATAATATTTTAATATCTTCAAGCCTTAAAGGAATACAATAAATAACCAATTTACTATTTACATATGTGACTGCCCAACTAAGTATTATAAGGTAGCCTACTGGTCTGTTTAAACTGATCATCTATCGCACACCAAGAACATATCAGAAGAAGCTTCATTTGCTTTGTGGATGGATAGTTAAACATGGAGCACCATATCAAAAGCAATAAATTAATGCCACTTTACCTTTCTACTTATTTTGATAATCCGCTCAGAGCTGTCTCTTTCATCAATTAGTTTTAGATGGAGGGGATAGACATCCACTATGTAACTCTTGGTGGTTTGGTTATCACAAATTACTTTTCTAGAGATTTCCGGTCCACCTTTATACCTGAAAGTACTCATATGCTCAATGAATAACAGTTGATGCCAAAGAAAACAAAATGTAAACTATCTAGTAGAAAAAATCTCTTATGGGAAACAGCTACAATAGATGACAATCCATAAATCAGTTGCAAGCAATACTATATACATAATGTAAACTATCAAATAGAAACTATATCTCGTGAGGGCAATTGCTACACTAGATGAAAATTCATAAATCAGCTGCACGCAATGCTACATACAACTCCTTCAACCCCAAAAAAAAAAAAATTGCATACACCACTAAAAATAAAAAGGGAAAAGACTTTGCCAAAAAGAACACTACAAGACTTGGGAGGGCTCATTGTAGTACTAGCCAATGCAATTGAAGAAACATGTTTCAAAGTACAGTGGACATTGAGGTCAGGTCCATGTTACTCCAAGAAAAACATAATTATGACATGTAAATCAATGAAGATCTGGCATATAACCCAATAAAAAGCCATCCTAACTTATAACATCATTGTTCTAAACAAGTAACAACAGGCAAATGAAGAACAACTAGGCAAAAACTAATTGCAAATAGGGTCAACAGGAGGACAGAGCTAGTGTTATTGGCTACCAAATTTTCAGCTAATAGGTACAGTTTAATTGATCTACTGATTCTACCAAAAAAAAAAGCACACCATTATATAACATTGCATGATTGCATACCATTCATATAACTTCCTCCACACTTCTTGGGGCACCAAAGTGTAGTCCTGCCCTTCTCTCAAGGTTCTTTGAAGCTCTGGCTCTTCACTGCCACTGCTTGTTTCCTCCAAAACAAGCTTCGAGTTATCAATATATCCAGGTCTACTTGTAGCTTGAGGAAGCATGTCAGTGTTATTCTCCCCATAATTGATTAAGCCCACATAATGTTGCCAGTTGCTCCACCAGCTGCGATATTTACACACGGCACATTGAATAACCACATCATGAGATTAAAATGTACAAAACAATCATTTCAAATGAAAAGCAGATGGCATAAAATATTTCAACTTCAAACAGAAAGTGCTAACTCCCAAGTGCAATGCATATACGATATTTACAAGCACAAGTGCAACACAGATATTGTATTTGCGGGCAAAAAATCAAGAATGGCCTGTGGATTGGATTGTTTTGCACAACACAGATGTGCACATTGTGATATACGTTAGTTTGCAAGATTTGTAACAGGACTAGTAGTGAATTCCTCCACCAATCAGTTGAATGCCATGGTCTGTAAAATTCACAAACAGTAACATTGAAACACATAGTTCTCAACTTCTCATAATAGCTCATTTATTTGGTCTATATTGATAAGCGAATCAAACATGTAAACAACTGTACAAGACCAACCTAGTACCTGAGTGCACATTAAAAAAACAGTGTGCATATTTTGTGATCACAGAAGTATTCAGTGTCGGGGATTCACCGGCAATGGCGCACTCAAGAACACACTAGAGAACTTTGAACTCAGGTATTTGGTGCTGCCTAACTGGCTGCATTTTCCTTGTGTATTAGACTCTTATTTATAGGATAAAACAAAGATACAAGTATAGCAATTAGCACTAATGTGCCATCCCACTATCAGCACTAATGCCCACTAAATTCAGACTGAAACTGCCCACTAATTGAGGACTGGAATCTGAAAATAGTAATGACACTAAATGTAATTGTAACAGTCAAAAGGTGAGATGCATGCTGGAGTATTTTGACATTTCTCCCCCCTAGTACTTGCTCATCTCACCGATCTTGTTGACGCCGATCATCCCGCGCAGCTCAAGGAACCGCACTCGACCGAGCGCCTTGGTCAAAACGTCCGACAGTTGTGTCTCTGTCGAGGTGTGCTGGAGGACGATCTTGTTCCCGTCGATACACTCCCGAATAAAATGAAAACGAGTGTCTATATGTTTACTTCGATCGTGAAAGACGGGGTTCTTGTTGAGGGTGATGGCGGACTAATTGTCCACCTTAAGCTCCGGCGCTCCAGACTCGATTCCGAGCATGTCAATCACGAGCCGAGCTAGCCAGATGCCTTGGCAGGTTGCTGTAGCTGCTGCAATGTACTCTGCTTCACATGAGGACAAAGCCACCACCTTCTGCTTGGAAAACTGCCAGGTGATAGGGTTGCCAGCGAGGAAGAAGACGATGCCGCTAGTACTCTTGCGCATATCAATATCCCCCGCCATGTCGGCATCGCTGTAGCCTACTAGACAGACTTGTCTCTCCTCCCGCCTGGCGTAGTGAAGACCATAGTCGCGAGTTCCCGCCACGTACCGCAATACGTACCGCAGTACGCGCTTTAACGCATTGAGATGGTCCTCGTGTGGTTTCTCCGTGAACCGACTCAGATAGCCCACCGAATAAGCTAGATCTGGCCGGGTGTGCACCAAGTAGCGCAATCCGCCAATGACGTGCCTATACTCAGTGGCATCCACCAGCCGAGGTTCCATGGGCGCCGAGCTGGGGTTGCAGGAACTCATGCCGCTCCGTTCTAGCAGCTTGGCTGCGTAAGCGGATTGACAGAGTGTGATGCCGTCAGGACTTTGGTTCACCTCGATGCCGAGGTAGTACGACAGAAGCCCGAGATCACTCATCAGGAAAACACGCTTCATCTCGAGTTTGAACGTCATGATCTCATTGCTGCTGTTGCCGGTGATGATCAAGTCATCGACATAAACTCCAACGATCAGCCGTGATCCTCCTCTGCTCCGCATGTACACGCCGTATTCGGAGCTGCTCCTCTGGAAAGCAAATGATGCCATGGAAGCATCAAGCTTGGCATTCCAGGACCTCGGTGCCTGACGTAGGCCATACAACGCCTTATGGAGGCGTAGTACCTTGTGCTCGCTGCCGTTGGCGACGAAACCCGACGGTTGGCTCACGTACACCTCCTTCAGCTCACCGTTGAGGAAAGCGCTCTTGACGTCCATGTGATGGACCTCCCAATGCTCAAGCGCCGTTAGAGCCAGCAACGTCCGCACAGACTCCATTCGCGCGCCCGGGGCAAAAACTTCATCGAAGTCGATGCCCACGCGCTGCACGTAGCCTTTGGCGACTAGACGTGCCTTGTGCCGGATCACGTTGCCATGCTCATCCCGCTTTACCTTGAAGACCCATTTGAACCCAATTGCACGGTGCCCAGCGGGAAGAGTGACGAGCTCCCAGGTGTTGTTGTCCTCGATCGACTTCATTTCTTCGAGCATCGCTTGGCGCCAGCTCGCCTTGCGTTCTATCTCGCTGAAGGAGACAGGCTCATCCGCCATGGTGAACAGCAATTCCTCGTCAAGCACCCGAGGCACAAGCCCAGGTGGCGAGGTAGGCCCGATGATAGCATCGATGGCGCGGAAACGAAGTGGAGTATCGGCATGGTCCGCGTTCAGGTTATCATCAGGATCAGCCAGAGGCGTGACGAACTCAATCGGCACACTTGCAGGTGATGTCGTGGGTGTGTATTGTACCGGCGGCGTCATGGGTGCAGAGGCCGATGCTGGCGTGGTCGATGAAGACATATGAGCTGGTGATGCAGCATCGGCTCGAGGCATGCCGGTGACGTACTCTGTGGAGTACTCGACGATGAAGGGCTCAGCTTTGCTTGGATCGCCGCCGCTATCATCGCCCCAATTCCACTGAGCAGCCTCGTCGAAGACGACGTCGCAGGACACCACGATGCGCTTGGTGGAGGGATCGTAGCAGCGGTAGGCCTTGGAACCACGCTCGTAGCCGACGAATATGGTTGGTGTGCTGCGATCATCCAGCTTCTTGAGTCCCGGTCATGTCGTCTTGATGTGAGCGACGCAGCCGAAAGTCCTGAAGTAGTGGATGGCGGGGCGTTCGCCGTGCCAAGCCTCGAAGAGGGTTTTGCCGTCGAGTGCGCGTGTCGGGGCGGGATTGAGAATGTGCACAACGGTGTTTACGGCCTCACCCCAGAAGTAGCCGGGCAACCGCTTTGCCTTAAGCATAGACCGCGCCATGCCGACAATGCTCTGGTTGCAGCGCTCCACCACCCCGTTTTACTGTGGTGAATAGGGGGCGGTGAGCTGCCGCTGGACGCCATGCTTGGCGCAGTGCTCGCTGAACTCCACGGAGGTGAACTCCCCCCACGATCAGTGCGGAGGGCCTTGAGGCGCCTTCCTGACTCAACCTCCACGACTGTCTGGAAGTTCTTGATTGCTACCGACGCTTGATTCTTGCTTGATAGCAGTTGGAGCCACATGTACCGACTTGCATCATCAATAAGTAGCAAAAAATACTTGTTACCACTTGGAGTCGTGGGCGTGATGGATCCGCACAAGTCGCCGTGGACGAGGTCGAGGATGTGCTCCGCTCGCCGCTGCGCCTTGTCAGGGAATGGTGCGTGTCTCTGTTTGCCAGCGAGGCAACTGTCGCATACTTGATCTACCTGATCAAGCGTCGGCAACCCACGTACCATCTCCCGTTGGGTGAGCGAACGAAGAGACTTGAAGCTGGTGTGGACATATCTCGCGTGCCAACGCCAGGCTTCCTCCGAGCTGCACGCTGAAAGGCACACCGGCCGGCTGATGCAGAGCTCCAGAGTGTAGAGGTGCGAAGCAGAGTGACAGACCCGGGCTAGGAGCTTGCTCTGCTGGTCATAGATCCGCAGAGCCCCGGAGTAGAGCTCGATGCGGCAGCCTGCCTCTTCCAGTTGACAGAGACTGACGATATTCGCCGTCAGTCGGGGAATATAATATACTCCGGTCAATGCTCAATGCTCGCCGTTCTTGCAGCTAAAGATGATGGTTCCACATCCCTTAATCTCAACCATGGAGCCGTCCCCGAAGCAAACCGTGACGGAGATGTCGTCGTTGATGTCAGAGAAGGCTGACATCGCCCCGGTCATATGGTTTGTGGCTCCAGTGTCAAGCACCCAACGAAGGTCATCGCGCTCCTCCCTCGGACCGAGCTAGACATACACCTTGGCCTTGTGGATCTCGATGCGACGTGTCGGTTCGGGTGGCGCTGATGATTTGTTCGGAGGTGCTACAAAAGGGACAGATAGTGGCACTGTGCCTGGGGCGGACAGATCACCTGGAGCGAACGGAGCAATCGGAGCGGGCGGTGGAGCCACTGGAGCGGATACGGCGGCTGATGGCGCACCCGCAAGAGTGGACAGCGCATCCACAGGAGAGGACTCGGCAGGCGGAAGTCCCGACGCTGCAGGTCGAGCAGTCAATGTCGCTGGTCCGGCAGGTGGCGCAGCATCTGGCGCAGCGCGCGGATCCGGCAGCGCGATAGCCGAACGCGCGAAGAGCCACGCGCTGGTCCGAACGGCGGCGGAGGAGCCGTCGCGCGACAGCGACGCAGCAGCGGAGCAGCGCAGAGCTGGAACGGAGGAGCCGTCGCGCTGGTCCGAACGGCGGCGGAGGAGCCGTCGCGAAACGACGCAGCGCCTTAGAGCCGTCGGTGGCGCCAATGCACCCAGAGCGGGCGAAGGAGCAGCGCGCCGACGCGCCGAGCAAAGCGAGTGGCGCAGGAGCGGCGCGACGATGTGCTGGAGCGCGAGAGAAGAAAAGCGGCCGCCGCCGTCGCCGGAGTGGGTGGAGCGAGCGAAGAAAAGCGCATGAATGCGCCGGAGCGCGAAGCGGAGGCCGATCGCCGCTCGCGCCCGAGCGACGGAGCGGGCGGGTCTGCGATCAGCGAGCGGCCTGCCGGATGGAAATGGAGGAGACGTGCGCCAGCAGCAAGGTGGACTCTTCTTCTCCATCTGCAAGGTGGGCCTGCGCATACCTCTTGGGCCTGCTTCGGCATTCTCTGGCCCAGTGACCAGCTTTCCCACAAAACCGACAGTGCTTGCCTCTTATCTCCTGAGCCATCCCATCTGCGTCCTTTAGGGTTCCCGTGCTGCCGCCGCCACGGCCGCGTCGGGTCTTCATGTGCCTCTTGTTGTTGCCGTTGGCGCCCCCATTCGATCCGCCGCCGCCCCCGCTCGATCCGTCGCCGGAGCTCTGCTGCTCACGACGCACCTTCCACCGCGCCTCCGAGTCTTCCTCACTGAGCAGCAGCCGCCCCATCGCATGGGTCGGTGACTTGGGTTTGGCGCACTGATCGAAGACGCGGAGGCGACCAACGACCTCCTCGACCGAGACGGTGTTGACGTCGCGGAGCATCTCGATTGCGACGGCCGCCTGGTTCAATTTCTCGGGGACAACCTGCAACAGCTTCTTCACAACCTCGGCGTCGGAAATCTCGCCGCCAAGAGTTTGGAGGTTGTCAGCAAGCCCGGTGATGCGGAGCAAGAACTCATCAACGGACTCGTCTTCCTTGAAGACGATGGAGTTGAACTCTCGACAGAGCTGCTGCACATTTGCATCCCGCACACGCTCGACGTCGATGAGCATGGTCTTCACCGCATCCCATGCTTCCTTCGTCGTCCTCTTCCTGGCCAGACACGTCCACATGTCCTGTGGCACGGCGCGCAGGAGAGTGGCAAGAGCCTGCCTGTCGTCCCGTGCATCACCGCCGCTTGGTTCAATCGCCTCCCACAAGCCCTGCGCCTGGAGGTTCACCATCATGACCAGCGACCACTCCTGGTAGTTGGTTCGGGTGAGCATCGGGTAGGAGATGGCGGCGGAGGTTTTCTCAACGATGCGCTCAACGACGACTTCACACGGTCTGGGGTTCTGATTGCGCGAACGGCGTGACGGCGAGCGACCTTGGCGTCGGGGTGGCGTGTGTGAGCGATCAAGCGACTGGTTCCCGCTAGTGTTGTTGCCGGTGATCCTCCCGCCACTTGAGCTTGGTGGCGGCGTGGCCATGGCGACCTCCTGGATGTCGACGAGGCTCTGATACCAATTGTCGAGGATTCACCGGTAATGGCGCACTCAAGAACACACTAGAGAACTTTGAACTCAGGTATTTGGTGCTGCCTAACTGGCTGCATTTTTCTTGTGTATTAGACTCTTATTTATAGGATAAAACAAAGATACAAGGATAGCAATTAGCACTAACGTGCCATCCCACTATCAGCACTAATGCCCACTAAATTCAGACTGAAACTACCCACTAATTGAGGACTGGAAACTGAAAATAGTAATGACACTAAATGTAATTGTAACAGTCAGAAGGTGAGATGCATGCTGGAGTATTTCGACATTCAGGTCAGTAGCTGAGAATTTCAAAACTGTAATTGAAGGCATCAGTTATATTCATTAATCACTACACGCATTCCCCTTAGGGGGCAGTACAATACTGGCAATCAATAGTACAAGTCGGCATAGAGTGGTGGGAATTAAAACTACAAGTTTACTTGACAGGAATGGGAACAAGGGGGGCGCATGGGAATAGAAATTAAAGCTTTAAGTTCCTGCAGTTTATTCCAGGTTTTTGCATGAATTTACTCCTAGGTTGAAGTGTGCGTATGTTCACGGATTGTGTGGCTGTCAATAGTTAGTTCTGCAAAGTGCACACAAATCGATTTCCTCTTAACATTCCTCAACCATATACCAGGTCGGATCGTTGCTAACCAAACATCACAATATATGACCAATATGCAGAAGTCCAGCAGGAAATGAATAGCCCATTTAGATTCACCTCAGCCATAATCACAGGGTCAGACATAATGCCAACTCAATCAACAGGTGAATGGATGACTTACATTCTCCAATATCGTAATTACAATCCCACACCTGTCGCCTATTACAATTCATCATCAGACACCAATAAACACAAGTTCAAAAGGAGGAAATGGCCAAAAGTTAATACTACCCTCTATCATAATAACAAGACATCACATAGCGTAGTGCACCACTACAACCACCGTGACGAATCAGATCACGCAGGATCGGGTCCAGTCCCCTCCTAAATCTGCAGTTCCCAACACCCAAAAAAAAGCTGCCTCAAAACACCACCTACCAACCTGCAAAACCCCCGATTCCACAAATGATACAAAGCAAATCAACGAGTGCATCAGGATCAGATCAATATTATTACTGCCCCTACGACCACCAGCCCCAAGCACTCCTAGATTCGATCGCGAGTCCGCATCACGCACCAAAAGCTGCGCGTCGGATCCCCCAGCCCCAATTCAAGCCCTAACCCCCCAGCGTGAGATCCGCACCACCTCCACACCTAACGTCCGGAAACACGAACCGATTCCACGCGCAAGCACAAATGGTCATCGAAAATCACAGGAATAAGTAAGAAGGGGACCGCACCGACCTCTGGGAGACGAGGAAGCGGAGATCGCCTTCCTTGACATTCTCCTCGGCCTCCCGCGTCAGGGCGGCGACAGCCGCCCGCTCCTCCTCCGCCGTGCACGGCAGGCAGCTCGCCGCCGGAAGGAACCCCTCTGCGCTCGGTATCGTCATCCCGCCCCCGAAGCGGCAACCACCGATCCAATCCCGCGCTCAATCGATGTCGAAGCACCGAGCCGAGTCGCGCCGAATCGAATCAAAACCTAGGGTTTGGTTTGGTAAGCTCGGGCGTTTTATTCGGAGGGGAGGCGAGGCGAGGGAAAGGAGACAGAAATAGAAATGGAGAAGAAATAATTTGGAATTATAGTTTACGGGTTGTAAAAATAGGCGACGAGCTGGACCTGGAAAGCCCCGTCCTTGCGCGTGCGGGTAGACCGGTACATAACACGAGCAGGTGGGGACCGCATACCCGCGGCCCACCTGTCGGTGAGACGTCGGTGGGAATTGTTCTGGACGCCACGCGAAGAGACGGATGCGTGCGCGGCTGCTACTATCCGTACGGGCGGAGTTAGAGGCGACTAAGGTAAGGGTCGATGATGGGTGGGGCCCGAATGTCAGGTGCTTTGTGGCGTGTCTTGGAGGTTAAGAATACCGTGCTGGTGGGCCTGGTGCGTAGGACAGCGGGGAGATTTTCACTGCAGCGTGAGTGACCGGCATGTGGTCCAGATCGTCAGCGCGTGTCCTGGTGGTGTGGCTGTGGGAGAAGTATCCATTCCAGAAATTTCTTTTTAAAAATAATCTATTTTTATTTGAAATTATAAAAACATATTCACTATTAGGCGGCTAAGATCTGTCACCGAACAATTGAGCGATTGAAGGTCTAATCACCCGACCATTTGGCAACTGCAATTTCAGCACCTCTCTTTCTTCCCCTCCCTCTCCTTTCTTTCCCTTCCCTCTCCTCTCCTTTCTTCTTTCTTTCCCCTTCCTTTCTCTATTCGGCATCAGCGGCTCAAATGCCCAGGGGCTCAGCCATGCGGCCGACTATATACCGGATACAGTCGCTAAAGGTTTGGGTGACTAGACCACTAGTTACCCAACGGTTGGACGATAGGTCCCAGTCTCCTTACCGTTAGGCGACTGCAATTATGTCGCCCAACGGTCCACCGACTACATACGTGTCGCGCGACCGTTGGGTGACAGGATCTAGTCGCCCAACAGTTGGGCGACTGGAGGCTATTTCTGTAAAAAGAAAATTTTTGCGCGAGCATATTTCTATAATTTAAAATAAAAATAGATTATTTTAAAAAAAACATCCATTCCACTATAGCCATTTTTTTAATTTTGACCTCTGAGTATTCGTTTTGCAAATCTAGCCCATCCTCTATCGAGCTTCCCTAGCTCAGCAATACGACTATCGGTCGACCGCGCAGTGATTAATTAGCGTCAATAACGCTTAATTAATGATAATCATGTAATATGATTCTTAATTAGTGTAATCATGCTTAAATTAAATACTTAACTATCATGCCGATGTGTGGTAGCTCGGCAACGCGTCCTACAGAGTCATAGTTGCTTGGCAGGTTGAGGACTTGCTGAGCTGTGTTTGCTCAGCAGGTGCTACAAGCTCCGTGGCTCAATGAGAATATCTTTGAAGCCGCTCTGATAGGTGGTGTTTACACGTATCACCTACCACAGTTGTCGAGTTCAGGAAGGGATTAAATTTACAAAAACAGATATTTAGTGACTAAATTAAAAAAAATAGCTACAAATATCAGATATGCGAAGGATTTGCCGTTCCAGGCGAGACGAAGGGAAGAAAAGTATATCTGTGAGATGCAGGTGATTCATCGGAGGTACAGACCTTTTGTCTAAAATCTAAAGAGAACTTGCCCTCAAATTTGTACAGCACAGCTTGTTGCTTGTATTGCTACTTGGTCCTTTCTTACAAGAACACGATTTGTTATATGCACTGCCATACCGCATCGCGACCTCGATGTTAGCCGTCACCACCGACTACCACCGCCTGCTGCCTCCGCTGTGTCCATGCACTCAAATCGCAGTCCATGGCGATGCTCAAGATGCCTTGGCTACCCATCTCGTCGGCCACCGCGAACCTCTCGCGATGGCACCCTTGCTCCTACCGCCATGAAAATCTAACTCCACTGTCGTCCTCATCGTCAGATGCCCTGCTTGCGGCCAGTGACACTCTTGACAGTTTTATTTTCTTATATGCAGTGGCTTTCTTTAGGTGGAAAGGGGGTAGAGCAGGCAGGAAACAACACACCATTTGCCAACTTATTTGTAAATCGCAGGCTTGACCTGATTTTATATTATTGCATCTTTGTATATTTGTAGGCTGTTAATTCTTTTTTATTTTGGATCATTAAGCCTGTTGCGCTTCTGTGTTCAGAGATAGGATATGGGGCTTTTTTTTTTTTTGCTGCGGCTTATGGTTTTTGGCTGAAATTTTTGAATTTTAGCTGTTTGCGATAGAGATTACGGAGAGAGATACTCGCTTGCGATTTTGGATGGTACAGATGTTGAGCTTTTAACGTGTACTATAATTAACTTATAGACTCCATCTTAAAAAATTACTTTATTTGAAAGTTAGGTACTGTAGAAAAATCAAAAGCTGTTTTGAGAAACTGAAAAGAACAGGCCCATAATAATATGATAGTGTATGCCAATAGACTTGTGCACCTTTTGCACGGTCAGATTTCAATGGACATGCCAATAGTTATTGTGCTTTGAGACTGACGCAGAAAAATGCACATGCAGTTTAACAGGCCTCCATATGCTTGATGCTTTTGTGCTATAAACCCTAACAGGCCTGGCTTAGCAGAAAATCACACCCCCATCTTGCAGGCCAAATCTCTCTCTCTCTCTCTGTGTCAGGACTCAGCCCCGCTTGTTTCAGTTTTTTTTTCAGCTTCAGCTTTTGGGTCTATTCTTTTTGGCTGCGGCTGATGGCTTTTGGCTGCGACTGATGGTTTTTTGGCTGTTTGCGACAGAGATTACGGAAAGAGATACTCGCTTGCCATTTTTGATGGTACAGATATTAGTTTTTTAACGTATACTACAATTAACTTGTAGACCTCATCTTAAAAAACACCCCGTTTAAAAGTTAGTTACTGTAGCAAAAGACAAAAGCGGCTTTTAGAAGCCGCAAAAGAACAGAACCTTTTTTCACTATTTAGTATTTCGTCTTTTTCTGATTTTTTTAGATATTTTGGGCTTTTTTGTATTTTCTTTTTTTTCCGTATTTCTTTCCATTGTCCGTGATAAGCTAACATGTTTTTTTTTCTATTTTTACATTTTTAAATTTAATTATGCCTAATAAGTCAACTTAGCTACAGTAAAAAAAGGCAGCTACAGCGAAATTTCAGCCAAAAGTTAGAAGCCATCGCTATTCTGAACGCCCCCTCAGAACGCAGCCGACACCGCTGGCTGGTGGTCCCATCATCCACCTGGCAGTGGCACTCACTTCCAGCTATGCATGGTCTCACTTTGTTTCCCATGAAATTCATATGAAATTCACATGAACCAAACAAAACCTAAATCTACAATGTTAGGATATCGACATGGTCTCACTGTGTCGACCGAAAATTTCTATCCAAACATGAGTTTGAATCGCAAAAAATATAGGAAGAAGTCCAATCTTGGACAAATTCAATCAAGTCATATCACACCTAATTAAAATCCAACTTATTCGAGATTTACATCTATGATTCATCCCGCAAGTACTCATAACTTTATTCTACACCACAAACACACTTTGATGACTTCCAATCAATGATTATTATGGACTAAACAATTATCTTAGCCTCACAATAATTTCACCAATATTTCTGTAATTTATAATCAAATTATATACCCTACACCTCCTCTTGATTCTGCATCATTAAGCAGCATTATATCCGGAGTAAGGTAGCAATATAAGGTTCTATGCAAAAACCCTAATTGAAAATGTATTGTAAATCCCATCAATCCAATGAACATATCATCACAACCACCTCTCATAACCACCAATATTTCAATTATTTTAACCAAGGTTTATATTCTAGCATCCTCAGGGGTCAAACTAATCTACCACATGGCATTGACTTGACAGACTTGAATGATATTAATTAGGTTAATCTAATACCAACTATCGTCACTGGTGCTAATCTACTCCTTAAAGATGATGGTCCACTAGTCAGCAATAGAAAACAAGGGATGGCCTCGCCGGCCATGGCCAAGCCACCGACGGCGAGAGAAGGACGGTGGAGTCGGGCGAGCTCGGGAATGGAGATAGGAGGTCACGGCGAAGCTCTGGGAAGTGATGGCAACTAGAGAGGTGGACGGAGCCAGCGAGGCGGCAGAGGAAAACGATAAGGGTCCTCGGCCATGCAATTGCATCAGTGAAGGAGGGCAAAGGAGTTAAAGTTGAAAGGGGGAGAGGGCTTTTGGGGTGGTCGCGACGTGACGAGAGGTGGCTCAGGGACCAATGGTTGTTGGAGGCGAGACGGCGACATGCAAGTGTGGCAGCACCATGGACGACCACGGCAAAGGTGGTGCAAACTACTAGCTCAAGTCAAATTGAGGGGTGTGTAGCTCAAGTAACTCACCCTGATCTTGCACAAAGAGGTCAATGGCGACGGAGAAGGCTTGTGGTGGTTAAACAATGGAAAATAGGGGTGACGACGGTGAGGCCATAGTGGTAGCCAAGTATAGAGGGAGAGAGCTACAATCAAGCACGAGGTGAGGTTCAGGGGGTCATAGAGATGCTCTAAATGATCAAACTCACAGTTAGGGAGAACCACAATGGTGGTGGTGGCGGCGGTGAGCTTCACGGCGGCAACTCACCATGGCGTGAACATGCTAAAAAGAAGCACACCAAGACGTTTAGCAGGATGTGGAGATGGTGAAAAGGACCATGATGTGGTATAAGGTTCACCGGAGTGGAGGGATTTCAATGGTGATGGTGGTGGTTAAATACAAACACGATGATGCGGGCTCGGCGTTGCTCTGCAAAGGAGTGAAATGAAGTGAGGGGTTTTGAAGGAGAGATTGATTGGCGCAAGATGGTGCAGATGTCGAGGCTAGAGCTCACCAAAAACAGTGCAGGCCATGGCGGAGCGTGGCGATGAGCGCGCATTTGTAGGATCGATTCACACTAAGATAGACAATCAGAGAGGATAAATGATTGCGGAAGCTAAAAATAAAATTTTAAGACTCCCCCTAAACACAAAACCTATTTAAGTCTCGTTTAATGTTCTGGACAGAACACTGTATTCTCACTAAAACTGATCTTGATAAAAAAATCGTAACTCTGATTGACCTCAAACTTTGTCAGAATAAACTAGACAAGGAATTACGTCAAACGGAATCTAGAACTCGAGATATAAAATAAACAAGATTGCTGATGCAGATAGTGATGAGAATTGATTAATCCTAATTATGCAATTAAACAAAATCGGTAAGGAATTAATTATCTAAAATTAAGACAAGGACCAACGAAAAATAAATAAATAAATAAATAAAACTACATGTAATGCGGCCATTCAATCTAACGACTAAACTTAATTAGCACTAACATCCTTGCATGCATGCATGCACGTCAGAACAACTCAATAGCAATCACCTTTTAGTGCCTGCTTGCATTCACGTAAGAACAACAAAATAGCAGTCACTTTTTAGAAACTTAATTAGCACTTCTTTGCTTGCATGCATTCACGTCAACACAATTGCATACTTCACACCACATAGTTTACCTTCTGACGAGCCGCTCGTAGGCCTTGATTTCTTTTCTAGTCGCTGTCTTCTTCCGTGAAGATCACAGCAAACGGGAAAGGAGCTGCCACACTTTTTCTTCTGAGTGCTCGCTGCAGCGCCTCTAGTTATCTAGTCGGCTCCCTTTCTACGCCTTCTTCCGTAAAAATCACAGCACACAAGTAGATTGGCCGCCGCCTCCTTCCTGCAAAAACGCTCGCCGCGCCGGCTTTTTCTTCCGAAAAAATCGCTGCGCCGCTTTCTTCTGTTCTAAGATCGCTACAAAAAGATCGGTCGTCGCGCCGCTGCAAGTATTTCTAGTCGCCCATTGAACCTCGGCCGCAAGCAAGCTCTCAATCTTTCCAAGAAAAACTACGGCCGAAGCAAAACCTTTGCGCACCAATTTTTTCTTTGGCTATGATCTTTCGGTCTTTTTCAGCTTCAGTTTTTAATTTTACCTTTTTTTTTTCACTATTTACTACATTATCCACTAACTCAGCTACAGTAAAAAAAATCAGATACAGTAAAAAAACCACAAACTACCACTAAAACGATCACCACATATTCCATGCGGAACGTGCAGCCAGCAAGCAACTCAATTTGTTATCTCGTCTTTCACCCAATTGCTTTACCAAAACCACAAATCTATACCAGCCAAACTAATGTAGTGATTTGCACGAACACTTGTTTCCGATCAAACAAATGCAGAAAGCAATCAACTTACCCAAACAAAAATTAATCTCGGATGGATGGTCCAGCTAGCCGTCCGCTCCGATCGCCGTTTTTTTCTTCTTACGAAGTCTCGTCGCGCGGCCTTCCAGTTCCTTCTTTTCTTCCCGAAAGTAAGCACCGCCACCTCTTTTTTCCTTTTGCGAAAAAGCACGAGTTTTTCTTCTTTTCCAAAAAGCCACGGAACGAGCCGAACCTTCAAATTATCTCGTCATCCCTCAATGCTTGTTTGTACATAAACCTGAATTTTGCTTTTATACTTCTACAGCCTCTGTTAGTCCTTTTAAAAATTCTCAACCTACTACAATACGTCATTAACCCTGATACAACTCATCCTATGCCTTTTTACCTCAAACAGACTTTTTAACCCACTACTTTTCAAGAGACCTAAAATCCTTCATAACATAGGTTTTATTAATTATTTTTACGCTTCCAATTTTTCTACCTTCTCACATGTCGAAGCCTCTAGGACCGCACCCCCTGTATCTTCTCCACTCATCATCCACTTTTGATCTTCATATGCCCACATATGAGCTCGACCATCCGTGACTCTCTCGACCGCCTGACCTCGAATCTCCCCATCCTAATCCCGGTCCTCCTTATCATCGACCACGATCGTCTCTATGCATCAACCTGCATATGCAAAGACCAAGGAATATTTTTTTGGCACAAGTTCGTCCGAATTTAACCAACGTCAATCCGTATACGCGCAACACACCATAAATAATAGCATAATCAACGTTGTCAATTATTCATCATCTAAAATAGCATAAATCTGGCCACCTAGTCTAACAGCATCGGAGCCGAAGATGACAATGACATCTCGGGATATCTAGTGAAGAGAAGTAAGGAGAAAGGGCAAAATAGAGACGGTGTGGAATGTTGAGCAAGGTTTCATAATCGGAGAGGGCTTTCATGGTCAAATGCAGACATTCTTCTCCTTGAGAAGTCGTGATTGGACTTATTTTCTTGTGAAAAGTTGGACAGCAATGGCTTACAACAGACGCCGAGCTCGACTTGGAGGAGGGGGCAGCAGGGGCTTCGTGTGGACGTGGTTGTAGAAGTCAAGGGGCGTCAGATTTGGCAATAGCACTGTAGATCTATAGTGAACGCCACACCCTCTCCAATGGTAGCCACATGATGTGGGAGGTGACAATTAACTTGCGGGCCTGGCTAGCAGCAAGATAGGGAGAAGAGAGGAGAGAAGAAGGCTTCACGGGCTGGACCCTGCATGTGGGAAAATGGAAAGGGGAGGTAGCTAGGCTGAGGACGGCGCACAGCATGGATTAGGCCAGAATTAGAGATAGCCTGGGCCAAAAGGGGAGGATTCGGACCACAAATAGGAATCGAATTTAAATTCTTTTTTGATTTAATTTAACTATAGAAATCAATTTTGAATTTTAAAATTAGCAAACCAACTCCAAAGTATGAAAATTTTTGTGGAGATTCTTTAGATTATTTTGAACACAAATAAATTATATGCAGGTTCACTTTAGGTTTTAGTTATTTTAGAAAATCATTTTTAGAAGCTAGAAAATAAGAAAAACATTTTTGTTAATGCATAAATTTTTGAAATGCATGCAAAAGTAGAAATGATGGTTTTGAAAATAGTTATACATATTTTGAAATTTTGGGACATTACATCCTATAAAAATACTTGTCCCATAGCAACTTGAATTTTTTTATTAAGTAATCATTTTTAATAATATTTTTAAAATAACCGCTCCCTAAATTTATTTCCAATTCTAGCACTTTTGGCCATACCAGGGTGTGTAGCGTGGCCAAAGCACACCGCTACTAGTGGCGTGGCCAAAGCTGCCATGCTAGCCCTCCTGAGCCAACGTGGAGGGTTGGTGTGGTGGTGGTCGGCTCTTGCCACACCATGGCTCTTGGTGTATGCCACTCCAACTATCGTGGCATGGCAGAGGCAGATACAAAGCTAGGCCTGAGCTGACCGAGCCCTTCTACTTCCTCACAACTCACCCCCTTTTCTCTCTCCTTCCGATTACCTCTCTCCACCCCCATTCCTAAACCTCCAAAAACACCAAAATCCCCCATTTTGAAGCACATAAACTCATAGGGATCATCCTCTAAGGTAGTTCAACCTCTTTACTCTTCATTTTATGGATAACTTCAGTTGAATTTACTGATGTTAGGGTTTCAACTGAGTGGTACATTGGAGTCAAATCAGCTGCAATCGTTGTGTGCATTGAATAGCATTAGTAGGTCATCAAAATTAGATGTGTGCATTTCTTCATTTATTGATGTGATTATGCCAATTTTGAGATGGATTTGGGTGTGGTGGGTAGGATTTTCTTGGAGGAACCAAAATTTGATATGTCGTAATGTTGACATTTAGGAACATTTATTCGCTCACATGCAAATAATCCTACCAATTGTCAACAAAGGTTTTATGGACACCTCGAACTTACCAAACTCTCTCGTTTGTGAACTATAGGTTCTTATTCCTAGCTTTGGGTGGCCTTCTCTAAGGTATGGAGGCCACATCTGCTGTTACCGTTATATCATATCACTTAGGGCCTAATTGCCGACAGATAGCCCATCTCTCTAGATGACAACTTCTGACACATGGGTCGACTCTGAATTCCTAGACATTCACCGGCAATTAAAATTATCATCGATACTAGCCCTTTCCTGCAGGTGTTTGTTGGAAAAAGTGTACCATGGTGTATATTGAAAACACTAAACAATGTTTCTTCTACTAGAATTCCAATGCCCAAAACATTTCCACAACTACGGGCATGCTAATGTACCACAATGACATCTTGTTTCTCAATACATTTTTTTTGTTGCGGACGACTGTTAACATCTATCAGGGCACATATCTCCAGTCTATTGTTTGAAACCCATCATTTCTAGTGTTTATGTTGCTGCCAGAAGATTCCTAACAACATCCCTATGAAGGGTTCTCTATGGCATAGTATGTGACATGCCAGTTGATTTTTCAACAAACCGGTAAGTCGATGATAGATAAATCTGAACGAAAGTTGATCTTAGACGAAACATCAATATGAAATAATAATGAACATGAATGAATCTCAAAACACGGGATATGTGTAACTCACAGATTGATCAACACGTCGATGCAAAGAAATATTGGTCAAAGTCGAATTACAGAGATAAGATTCTACTAGCTACTGTTTATTCCTAAGGTACAGAAAATGAAGATGAAAAAAATATTAAAGGTTGGTGTGTGTACTTTTTTTCTGTCAACCGGTACAAAGTATTTATAGTCCAAAATAGCCGACTAATCTTAGATTGTACTTCAAGTTTTCCTCTTTATGTTGGCTCAACCTTTCTTTCGATAAAATCCCTGTCCGCTTCCAAATCTTCTTGTTTCCAATCTTGTAGTGACGATTTCCTTCTTTGCTTGTGGTGACGATTTCCTTCTTTACATCCATCTTTCCTTAGTCAGTATCTCCTGGAATCTTCTAGTGTGGCCGATGTTTAATTTCAATTTCTAGCAATCCTGATCCTTACTTATTACTATGTCAAATACCAAATATACCTTTGCCAATTATTTTACCGCCAAAATATAGCAACAACAGTTTACTAGTATGCGTGATGGTTGAAGCCTTCCTAGTAAAACGCTGAACACTTTGCTAGCTCTATGGGGAAGAGAATCAAAGCTGACGGACACTGGCGATGGATTACTGCTGCTTTAAGGGGCGCTCGTTTTAGCGATGACTTCTGGTTTTTGGCTGAAATTTCACTGTAGTTGGCTTTTTTTACTGTAGCTGATTTGACTTTTTGGGCATAATTAATTTAAAAAAAATGTAAAAATAGAAAAAACATGTTAACCCATTAGGGACAATACAAAGGAACACGAAAAAAAAAGAAAATACAAAAAAGCCTAAAATATCTTTAAAAATTCAGAAAAAGATGAAATACTGAATAGTGAAAAAAAGCAGAATCTAGAAGCAGAAGTAAAAAAAAGCCGAAACGAGCGGAGCCTTAAGTGTGTTCTCAAGGACTAGACATTTATCATCCTGAATTGTACTCTTCGAAGCGACGCCTTGGGCGTCCATCTTATTTGTGCGCTCAAAAGAGCTTTTTCTGCTTTTGTGTTTGATACTGTTTAGTTTCTCGATTACTATTTATGTTTTGTCCTGAATTTTTTTGGTATTTTTGTGTTTTTTCCCGTATTTCCTTTGCATTTCCCACTCTAGATTAGTATGTCGCTTTTATTTTTACATTTTTTAAAATTTAATTATGCCCAATAAGCTAACTCAGGTACAGTAAAAAATCAGCCAGCTACAGTAAAATTTCAGCTAGAAGTTTGAAGCCATTGCTATTCCAAATGCCCCCTCAATGTTTGCTAGCATTTTCTTGGTGCATGCTATTAGGAGAAATTTTTGTTGCTAAATATAGTGATTATCTTTTAATTAGGGAGTGTTTAGGTGAGGGGGATTGCTCTATGAAATTTTACAAAGGATTTGAATCCAAACACCTACAAAGGATTTGAACCCAAACACCTATCCACAACAGGCCCTAAGCATTGAGGCTGAGTATATCATAGCAGCTTGGTAGCAATTATAAAAACTGAAATCGTGTAGGAATGGCATCCTCTCCTTTGTTGTACATGAGCGTTCTGATTGGGGATATTGCATTTGGGCATCACACAATTTAGTTTCTAATTTCTACTTTTTTATTATTCATTAATTTTATCTTTATCTTTTTCCCGTATTCCTTTGCATTATCTGTAATGGGCTAATATGCCTTTTTATTTTTTAAATTTAATTATACCAAATAAATTAACTCAGCTACAGTAAAAAAGAACCAACTATAGTAAAAAATAATTATAAACTCACGTTACCCTGAATACTCCCTTAGTCTAATGTGGGAAAGTAATCGACACAGCTTACAACTCCCTTGCCGTTCAATAGGAAAATCAATGCTCAGGGTCAAGTAACTCCTGCGATAGCCCGATCTTCCCTGCCCGCCTCTAATTTCATCATCCAAATCTTGATCAACGGGTGCGAGCGCGTGCCGAGGTAGAACCGTCTAGTTCCTCCTTACCCACAAAAGAAATGCTTAATTGTACGGGAAAAAAGGGGATGATGAGCTGTTGTGCCTGTATGTGATGTGATCAGGCAAAATAGGAAGCAAACATGGATCAGCGATCAGCATGTGTACATACATATGTGCCATGGTGGATCCCATGGCACTGTTGGCAGGTGTTAGTCACGGACATGTACCATGTTCTTTTGGGCTATTCTTTTATTCTGTGATAGGTGATTTTTTTTGTTATAATTGATAGTCTTTTGTTTATATTTTTTAAAACAGTAACAGACAGTGAAGACGTCAATACAGATAGTACACATGATTTTAGACTTAAAAAACTATTTGAAGAATTCGCTTTAAAAAATCTCTCCGTTTATTTTAACTTTCAAAGAAATCAAAAACCAAAATACCGGCTTTTGGCTTCAATCTCTCCCAATTCCTTCCCCTTGTATGTATTCCCTGGTCCTTGTCTAGCTCTACCTCAAATCCTCAAAAGCCTCCTCTAATCCCTCCCTATTACTTGCAATTACCTATGTGATTTGTACTCACCAGTGAAGGATCAAGGATGGTAAGAGTGTCCAATACTTTAGGACCCATTTATATTAGCTTTTAGTTTTAGTTTATAAATAGTAATAGTTTATAATAATTTTTTAAATATTTATATATAATTTTAGTTGATATAAATAATATTGTTGTAGTGTGTACTTGTAGAGCATTTTTGATCCGCAAGCTAGACTTTGGTCCTGCTCATTTTGGCTTAAAGTCAGCTTCTTCTTTTTCTGGCTTCTGTTTTTTTACTATTCAGTAATTTCATCTTTTCTGATTTTTAAAGATTTTTTTAGTTTTTTTGCCTTTTCTTTTTTCTCGTATTTCTTTGCATTGTTCGTGATAGTCTAACATATTTTTTATTTTTAAATTTTTTAAATTTAATTATGCTAAATAATTCATGTTAACTATAATAAAAATTAAATTAACTACAATAAAAAAAAGTCAACATCGTTCCGCACGCGCTAGGTGACGTTGCTCAAATTGCAATGGCCGAGATAAGTTTGGACCCTTTTCGCCGTTGCCGGAAATCAACCCAAGAAACCCACCGCCGCTTCCGCGCATGGGCTGGTCGACCCTCCCCGGCGACGTCGTCCGCCTCGTCGCCGGCCGCCTCCACGACCCGCTCGACTTCCTCCGCCTCCGCGCCGTATGCCGCTCCTGGCGCTCCGCCGCCGCGTCCCCTCCCCCGTTCCTCCCCTGGCTCCTCGCCCGCCCCGCCCGCCCCAGCACCCGCCCCTCCCTCTCCTTCTTCTCCATCTCCTCCGGCGCCGTCCGCACCGTCCGCACCCCCTCCGCCGACCACCGCCTCCTCGGCCACACCCACTCCCACCTCCTCTTCTCCGACCAGCACCACTGGCCGAATCCCCTCCTCCTCCTCAACCCCCTCACCGGCGCCCAGCTCATTCTCCCCCCTTCCCCCTTCCCTCCCTCCAGCCCCATCACCCAGGGATACTACATCTCCGGCACCGACTCGCCTGTGGTGCTCTACAACGCCAAGAAGCTCTGCTTCCACCACCCGGGGGATGAATCAAGAAAGCTGAGGGACGGGTGGACGGAGGTGCCGGTGGCGGACCTCATCGCCGAGAATATGTACCATGGCGGGAAGGTGTTTGTGAGCAATGACCGTGCCCACATCACGATCTTTGACGCGGCCACGCTGGCCGTAGTCGGGGCCGTGCCGCCGCCAGTGCCTCCACGGGCAACTCTGCTGAGGGGTGCCTTCAAGTGCTCCGCCTTCGTCCCGTCCGGGGATGAGCTGTTGTGCGTGATTCGGTACTTCAGGAGAGATGGAAGTGGGGAGTTACTGGAGGATTGCGGTGGGCTGGAGGTCCACCGCCTGGTGATTGCGGGGGAGGACCAGAAGGCGTCACCGCGATGGGCTCGGACGAGGAGCATTGGTGATAAGATGCTATTTGTTGGGCTCTACCAGGGATTCTCGTTCAGTGCTGCAGATTTTGCGGGGTTCAAGGGAAATTGCATCTATTTCTTCAAGCTTGATAGGGCCAGTAGGTCTTGCATCTATAGATTTAGCTTGGAGGATGGTCGTACTGAAGAGCTGCCCGGCCCGTGCATGCATGCTTGCACTTGGTTCGTGCCAAGCTTGTCGTAGCCCTTGTCGTCAGTTAACAGGGTAAGCTTTTTGTAGCTTGGTTCATGCCAATCAACACTTGCAGTTTGTTCTTGTTATTGGCTTGAGTGAGCATGCAGATCAAATGCATTGTTGTGAAATAATTATTCATGAATGCTGTTGTAACACATGCAGTTGTCTGATGAAACACATATTGTTGGAAACAAATTTGGATTGATACCATGGTTATTAAGGCGGTGCACCTTCACACAACAATATCGGTTATGGCGCGTGGCGTGGTGACGCCATATGACGTGCGGTATGACGATGCTATACATACATCTTAATCTAGTTTGGTAGCAAATTAAATCGACAATGTAGTAGAACATGCATACCTTGATTTTGTCTATTGTTGAGCCCATGTAGCACTATCATCTACCAATGTACCTTCTCCCATGTAGCATCTATCCCCTTGTAACTTGCAAGTTGCAACATGTAGCTTGTTACAATATATTACAGTTGCCATTTGTGATATGTCGTGCTTCTGCATGTTGCAAACTAGCATTAGCATATGACTATGAGTGGAGTAACTAGTACCATTAGTATATATAGCAACAGACCAGTAGAAACTAGTTGCAAACTAGCATTAGTATATATAGCAGTAGACAGTAGTACATTATATGAGTAGCAGACAGCAGCAATACTAAACGGAGGGCAAACTAGTAGTAACTAGTAGCATGAGTATATATAAGCAGCAGTAGTACTAGTAACTCACTGGCTCACTGCCGCTGGACTGGAGTCTTGGTGATAGAGGAGGCGCAGACTGGAGGAGGCGGCGGCAGACTGGAGGAGGAGGCATGTACTGGAGGAGGCGGCAGCGGACTGGAGGAGGCGGCGGACTGGAGTCTCGGCAACAGAGGAGGTATGGACTGGAGGAGGCGGCGGCAGACCGGAGGAGGTGGCGGAGAGCCGGCCGGCGAAGCAGAGGAGGCCCGATCTGGCGGAGAAGACTGGATCTAGCGGAGGAGACTGTGCATCTGGCGGCGGCGGCGACTCCTCGCTTTTTTGGGTGGCCGTGGAGACTTCTCCCAAAACCTCAACCCGTGAGCTACTGAGGTATTTGTCTGGTCTAGAGTCTTGACTCGAGTGACTTTTAACCCCCCTATGGCGTCCGCCGCCGACGCCTTACCGCCATAATGCCTCCACGCCGCCGCCACAGCACTTTGTATATGTGGATCAGAGGTTAGAATAGCTTGCTGTTTGGTTGTGTGTTTGAAATCTAGATTACGGCAATTACTCTGGAAACTTGCTTCCTCACTGTCTACCTTCTACCTTGAAATCTTCCAACACAAAGAACATATGTGTTCCACCAACCATGTCTACATTAAAGACTAATTGCTACTGTATACAACTAGACATTCCTCTAGTTTATTCACTGACATGGCATGGAAAAAGCTTTAAACTTTAAGCAAGAAAAAACTACTCTCTGGACGTACTGTGTCCCATTACAGTGATAAACCGATAATTATCTCCATTCTCGTCTTTATTGTATGGATACTACTAGTACTTCAAAATAACCAGTAATTCTCTCCAAACTGTGAATTCTTCTTGTTGTCAGGTGTCAACCTTATACAACGTTGAAGTAAATTAGCAAGTTCTTTTCCCTATGAGCTACTAAAATGCAAAATCCTACAATCAGAGAAATACAGGTCGCGGGAACCTAACTTGTCACAGTGTGTTAGTTCTCAGTATAAATGCAGACATGAATGAGTATTAGTTCTCAGTATAAATGCAGACATGAATGTGGTATGTGTAATTACTTCTGGTTGCCTGTGGTAATATTACCAGCTCTTCAGTTTTTTTTAATGCATGCTCTTAGTGCTGACATATCAAAATGAAAAATTATGATTGATTAGCTGTTGGCTCTTTAGTGAATCTTACTGGTCAAACAGCCCATTTCTATCATGTTAAATAGCACAAGTTTTGATATGTCCTTGGTGGACTTTGCAACATCTCAAAATGTTTTAGTTGATTTCTTGTATGGTCTGTTCTGCCACGCAGCACACAAGAATATATGTCACAAGTCACAACTAGTCCGGAACTTGCTATTGTAGGCAACTAGACATCCTCTAGGTCCAAAAGTTTTGAAAAACAAGGTGAAATAATATGCTCACTAGTCACTCTTCAGTACTAATACGGTCTTACATTAAATATCTTGTATATTCAATTATGAGATTTGTGCTGTGCTACAATGAACATTTGTCTCCATCGGTCCATCCTTGTCGCTATAGTTCGGATGCTACAGAGTTCAAATTAACCAGTAGTTCTCTTTAAACCTTGAATTCTGTTTATGAAAACATTGTAAACACCCAATATGCAGGTGAAGTAAGGAACCTATGTTAAGAGTTACTTGGTTGTGAATGCATGCTTGCACTTGGTTCCGACCAAGCTGAAGTGCCATAGCCCTTGTCCAGGATCAACTAAAGTGAGTTTTCATGTGTTGTATGTTCACTTGCACTGCGTTCCTTGTTGTGAAACCATTGTTCATGACTATGGCAACTTTGGTAATCGTAATAAGTAGTCAGGATTAGCTAATTAGACCCTATTGGAGACAAATGTGGACTGTTGTTGATATGACATCTTATGAATTGGCTGCCTCTTTTTCAAATAACAACTGCAACAGTAACTGATATAGTGAAGAATGAACCAAATTTTTGCCCATCAAGTATGCCTAAATGTACTTCTTTGGTATCTTAGAAATTTTGATGATGCATTGAATAGTTCCTTTATAGAAACAAGATAAAGGTTGATGGACTCATCAGTAAGTACTAATCTGATGTTACCCTAGTTATTTTGTCTATATGCGATGAGATCTCTGTTGTTGTACAGTGACTCAATGAGCATTTGTCTCAATTGTCTTTTCTATGGATGATATAGCATGGAATTTAAGATAATTATTGATTCTGACATTCTGGTGTCTTCAATGCATAGCATGCTGTTTTACAATAATTTACAAAAGTGAAATCAGTAACCAGCTAAATAGGGGATTTGTCCTATAACATTTTGGAAATATAAACATTATTCTGATATTTGAATTCGATTTCAGTTTCTAAGTAACCTCTATTTAAGGTTAAATCTATGATCTTTGCTGTTTATTATGACCAATAGCATTTTGAGTGAATGAGAAGTTGAAGGATCTAGACCTGTCATTATAAGTTAATGACATACTTTACTTGAGGATAATTAATCACATGAACCCACTCAAGTCATCTGTCATCATGAGACATATTCTGTTCATTCATCTCAATGAAACTATTAATCCCACAATTTAATTGTAATTAATTACCAAAATATGTAATTAACTTATAATGACAGGTCTAGATCCTTCATCTCCTTGATCTTACAGAAGGGTACGATTTGATGACACATTCTGAATATTTGAGCTGACAAGTAAACTAATTTGTTTCCTTATAACTCGGATATAATTGGTCTGCATTTTAGTACACGACTAGAGGGAATTGGGGGTTGACTGATGTAAGTTCAGTGATGTGAGGAACAGCACACATGGCCAGGAAAGGCCTGTAAAGCATGTCCTAGAACAGGCATAGATGTCAAGGATTGCCTATATAGGAGATTACGTTGTGGTTCAGACTGACACACTGCTCACTGTAATGGTAGTGCCAAGTTGTCATCACACTAGCAGCCACATCAGATGAGGAGTTGGTAGAAGCTTGACTTAGGTTTCGTTCTTTGGACTGCGGTTGACAGTTTTTGGCTATAGCTGATATTTTTTATCTGCACTTTTCAAGACGGCAGAGACGCAGATGGCGCATATTATCTTGGGCTCGGGAAGCCGTTTGGAGAACTGGTTTGGAGAAACCATCCTGGAGAAGCCAAAGCCAAAAACCACAAAAAAAGCCAAAAAGAACATAGCCTTAATACCACTTCATCGATAACCCGGTAGGACCAAATAGCCGCTGCTACAGTCTGGAAAGGGGCTTCTTCCTGGCATCGTTGTGTAGCATGCTTTGAGGAATTGGAGATTGTGGGGATGGATGCCTTAGAGCTTGTTCTCAGTTTCCTGCGGAGTAGCAGCAAGAGCCTGTGGATAAGAGGGGAAAGAATGTGTCACTTTTGTGTCAGTTAACTCCTGCTTCCTTTGAAGTGTCCAGCTCTTCACCAAATAAGAGAGTACGTTTCATGCACCAACAAATCGTGTTTAGGTGATTGTAGATTGTAGAAACGATACATGGCACAACAGCAGAAATGATTGTTTACTAGCTTGCTGGTCTATTAAGCAGAGCAGTGTGGGAACACGGAATACAAACAAAGTGCACTCACCACGGAAATTCAAACTGTGTAGTTGCTTGATTGAAATTGCACTTCCTGTATGGAGGAGGAGAACTCAGTTTTCCAACCTGAACACCTGCTTGCTGTGTAAACTCCATGGACTGTCATCCCGGGTTAAGTGACTGAAATGAGTCTAGTGTAAATTCCAGCTACAAGTTTGTAAGGTAGTCAGGCGTGTACATTCGTTTCAGTGGCATCTAATGTACAATGTGGACTGACCTTTTTGGCCCTTGTTAGTGTTTGCATTTCTAATACATTATGGTAGTATTCAAGACACATCTTATGCAACATCTGTCATAGCTTAAGATATTACAAGACTTATGTATGTTGGCATATTATCTTCTCCTTTTCCTAGTCTAATACTCCCTCAGATAAGCATTGCAGCCTTTGTAGGGCACGACTAACAGAAGTTCTAGAAGAGTGGAATTTTGCTGAAAATTGGTGCCAAGCTTTATATATCATGTTGTGGAATTTCACACAACACTGGCATGTGTTTTTTTTGCTTTTGGTTTGGCTGCCTGTTTTGCTGGTTCGATATTTATCTGCAACTTCCACCAGATTCTTGTACCATTTTGTTACCTCTGAATAGTGTCACTCTGCTTGCTGCAATTGATCAGACCAGCCTTTGCCCTCCATGCTTGTTCATTGCTTTTTCAGATGTGTAACCGTCTTCAAAGATCAAGTTGTTTTTGCTGCTGCAGTTGCACATAAAATGAATTCCAATCCCCAGAAGTGTTCCAAAGATGCAAAATTTCCATCCTGTGTGTACTATCTTCTTGACGCGAAACGACACCCCAGGGTTGCATTTGCCTGTTCTCAATGTTTTTTTCATTGCTATGTCTTGGGAGCTTTGGTAGCCCACGTGTAAATGGAAACAGAAGGATTGCTATTGAGCGTATCAGGTTTCCAAAACCCTATAAACGAATCGGAATCGCGTACTCTCTTTGATGTCACACACATGTTCACGCGCCATTCAATTGAAAATCAGTGCTCTTACCACAAAGGCGGGAGTTAATCTTCCTGTTTTAAGTCAGAGGTCTTGGCTTCTTAATTTCATTATTTTTAGCCTTTTGCTTTTCTTTTGCATTGTTTGTAGAGATATAACAATGTTTTTTTTATTTTTTTCATATTATTTTTTAATTGAATAACTTAGAAAAATTAATAACCGCTACAATATTAATTCCAGTCAAAAACCTTAGGAAAAAACCGGAACTAATGGACCTAAGGTAGTGCTCCAAAAAGCTTATAAGCCTAGACTTCTGGATTTTTTGCACAGTAATTGTTGAAAATGTACTGTAGTTGTATTTAACTTTTTCTACGTAATTAATATAAAAAAATAAAAAAGATATACCATCATAGATAATACAAAGTAATATGTAGAAAAAAGAAAAATAAAAAAGCCTAAAAAAACTAAAAAAGACAAAATTAAAAATTTAGAAGTCAAAAGCAGAAGCTCATTATAGTGGTGCCTAAAGCTCCTCTCCACCCACAAAGGAACGCTACATGTGAAAAAAAAATTAGGGATGAAAAACGGTAAAGCGTAATCAGTTTTATACGATATTCGTATGGGAGAAAACATGAGTGTGGTATGCAAAAAATATTCGTATTCGTATTCAAGAATGTTTATGTTTGAAACTAATTAATTCATATTCAATCCATTTCCATCTCTAACGATCTCCCTAGGGATGATTGTAGAAAACATTTTTTAATGAACAAGATTCACAAGCAAGAAATAAAAATTACTTTCTATAATTTCTAACTCTACACCACACTGCTAGCTCATATAGATGTGTAGTCATATTACATAAATTTATTCCACCGAGATTTATAATAAAAGTTTTAAGATGTTCGAATTTGATCGAATTAAATACATATTTAATTTAAATTTATATTTATTTTAAATATAAAGATTCATATTTGTATTGACTATTCAATTCGTATTCCACCCCTACCGAAAAATGAGTGAAAACAAGGGAAGATGAGCTGCTGCAGGTGATTAACCATGGGATGCAAAAACACGGACAGTAAAGTTGCCACATCACAGGCCCTCTCACCTCTGCCTTTGCTGTCATGTCACAATCACAGGTACAAACACAAATCTTAATCTCTCACAGGAGCAGCAGTACTTACCACACACCCAGCGATCCACCCTGGGAAATCTAGTAACTTAGCACAGAAGGAATTAACAAGATGCGATGCCCAAAAAAAAAAAAAATCATGTGAGCAGCAAAGGAGGAAAAATAATTTGAGACAGGGGCAACACGCAGGCAGATCATGGGAAAGTTTCAAGATGGTTATTATATAGCATGCTTGTCCTAACAAATCAGACGAAGAATCAAGGCTCACAAGTACATACATACATCATCACATGCCGTTTTACAGATTAAATCGTCTCACTCACTCACCCTAACATGAGCGTCATCAACAGCAACAGAGCACAAGGATAAAAATTAAAAAGAAGGAAAAAAGGAGATTAAAGCCTCAATTTGTCCTAACAAAACCTTGCCGACACCAATCGCCGAAATTATGCAGCCACCTAGCCTCTTCCAGCGAATCATAGCGGGAAGAAGACGAAGAAACGATCACAGATCACCCCATCCACCGCTGAGGAGCAGGGGATGGGTGGGGGTGGTCGGGTTCTCAGTCGCCAGGTTCAGCGGTGCGCCGTGACGAGCGTCTCGATGAACCGCAGGCCGTCGAACCGCGGAGCAAACCTGTCGTCGCCGCCGGCGCTACCCTTCCCCCTCGACGCCGACCCCTGAGATGCGACAAGAAGAGGAGCAGTTAACCACCCGTGGGAAGGAATCGATTCTCCCAAATCAAGAATTCAAGACCGAATTGCTGCTACCCATGCTCCTATTTTAGGGGAAAGGAGGAAAGAATCGGTGGGCCGAACGCAACGCACCTGCTGCCGGAAGAGGAGCCCGTCGCACCTGCCGACGACGGCGGCCGGGGTGCAGTCGCAGGAGAGCAGCTCGGCGCCGGAGGCCACGGCGACGGCTGCCGCGGACGCGACGGCCGCGGCGATGCCCCACATCATGGCCGATCCCCTCCTCCTCCTGCAGCTCCGGCTACGGCGGCGGCGGCTGGCCCCCTCACCGCGTGGTACGGTACCCGATGTGAACACTCGCGAGCTACCGAGAATAGGGCCGAGATGGCGGCGTACGCGGTGCGAGGCTCGCGTATATAGGGGAGTTGCCGGATTTCGCGTGCGGGGTTTTAATCGGATAGGAATTTTTGAGCTCGCGCCCGCATGCCTGGTGTTAGGAATCAGTCCAGTCCGATTAACTTTTTTATGCAAAAAGATAATCAAATATAGAAATTTATAAATAATAAAGGAAAAAGTCTAAATTACTACCCCCAAGTATAGTCTAAGTCCAGATAACCCCCTAAAGAATAAAAAGGTTTACTTAACCCCCTGTGTTTGCTAAACTAGATCAAAATGCACCTTTTACCCATCTCCAAAAGTGGTTTTGCTGAGGTGGCTGGTTTTATTAACTAGAATTGTGTTCCCTAGGCATTGCGCATAATAATGTTCTCACATATTTTTAGTTTGTGTCGTGCAGTATGCTCATCGCGCTTGTGTATAGCGATGGTGCAATGAAAAATGAGATGTAACATGTGAAAACTGTCATGAGGTGAATTTATGTTTAAACAATTTATCACATCTTTCCCCTAGTCACAATGCTGAATTATTGTTGAAAATTATCTTAGTGCAGCCATATGAACATGGGTACACCGCTCCTCCCAGACTCCATCCTGATGAAACTACCATCGATATAAGGCAGGACATCGAGCTTTTGTTTTATTCAGTACATGAATGATTACTGTCTTCGATTTCTTAAGTTGTTTTGTTTGTATCATCAAGCGTATGTGAGAACATTATCATGCGCAATGCCTAGGGAACACAATTCTAGTTAATAAAACCAGCCACCTCAATAAAACCACTTTTGGAGATAGGTAAAAGGTGCATTTTGATCTGGTTTAGCAAACACAGAGGGTTAAATAAACCTTTTTATTCTTTAGGGGGTTATCTGCACTTAGGCTATACTTGGGGGTAGTAATTTGGACTTTTTCCAATAATAAATTATATACATAGGGATAAGAAAGGAACTCTTTTTTTAATCCTTTCTCTGTTCACATCAAACTTTACAATGATTGGAACACTTATTTATAGATCATGTACAGGGTGCACATCAATGGGTCAGGTTTGAGGTTCATATCTAGATTTTCCAACACTCTCCTTGGGCACTTATCTGACGCGTTCATACCTCATCAAAACTCCATAACAATCCAGTGAAAAAAAATTTAAAAAAGAGTACATGATACATGTTATGTTGTGTTACATGAATCGCCTCATTAAAAATCTTACCCAAGAAATTTCAGGAAAACTCGTCAAGAAAAAAAAGAGTACAATCCACCAAATTTTATTTAATCTATATGATTTATTCTCTAGGTACTCGATCTTTATGATCAAGTTTAATAGTGAGCTCGAGAAGAATCTCCCTCTGACTTATGCACTTCTCTAAGTCTCATCATTTCAATTTCACGTACATATCTTTCAAAATTAGATGCTGGAAATGACTTAGTGAATAAATTTGCAAGATTTTTATATGACTTAGTATGCAGTATCTAAATTTCGTGCATTTTTTTTGTAATTCATGAGCATAGAATAATTTGAGGTTGATATGCTTTGTGAGATGATTTTTCACGTAACACGTTTGTACTTGTGCAACACAAGCTGCATTACCATCATAGATAATTGTGGAATCATGCATGATGTTTAATCCACATGACTGCTGGATGTGGTGAATCATCTGTCGATGCCAAGCACATTCTTGTGCGGCTTAGTATGGTATTATGATTTCTGAGTGATTCGTCGAAGTCGATATAAGACTTTGCTTAGACGATTTTTATGAAATAGTAGTTCCACCACACAAGAATGCATAGTCTGTTTGTGATATGACAATATGCGGGTCTGATAGGTACCCGATATCTATATACTCAGTTATATTTAGATCTTGATTCTTTTTGTAGAACAGTCCAAGGTCTTTGCTTCCTCGAAGATATCAGAAGATGTTCTTTATTCCTTTCCAATGTCTTTCGGTAGGTTCTGCACTATACCTTACTAATAGATTTATGGCAAATGCGATATCCGGTCTAGTACAGTTTGTTAAATATATAAGTGCTCCTATTGCACTTAAGTATAGGAATTCCGGTCCCAGAATTTCCTCTCCATCTTCTCTAGTTTGTACTGATCCTTATCTTATTGTAAAGATTTCTCGACCATTGGTACTTTTAAAGGATATACTTTTTCAAAGTCAAACCTTTCTAACACCTTCTGATTCTAAGCCGATTGATGTATTAATATTCCTTCTGAGACATGCTCACGCTGCTAACCTAGGCAATATTTGATTTTACCCAAATTTTTTATTTCGAACTCGGATTCTAGGGAAGAACTCACTTCTTTTATATTATCTAGGGTTCCGATGATATTCTGATCATCTACATACACTAAGATTATACAAAATCTATTATGAGACTGTCGTATAAATACATAGGAAAAATCTTCGTTACTCGTGTAGTTTTTCTTGCATAGAAAGTCGCTTAACTGATTATACCATATTTTGTCTGATTGTTTAAGCCCATACAGTGATTTTCTAAGTTTTACACTGTACATATTTCTATTTGCTCTATATTGATTTAGGACAGGAATACCTTCAGGTACCTTCATATAAATGTCTGTATCCAAGTTTCTATAAAGGTATGCCGTTATCACATCCATCAATTTTATTTCTAAATTTAGGTTTACTGCCATCGAGATTAAATATCTAAAGGTAATGATGCCCATGACTGGGGAATAAGTTTCTTTATAATCAACCCCTAGTCATTGAGTGAAACCTTGTACATCAAGCCTTGATTTATATCTTATAACTTTATTTTTCTCATTTCTCTTTCGAACAAATACCCACTTATGCCCTATGGTGTGCACATGGGGAGGCGTGCGGCTTGCAGGCCCGAACACATCTATTTTATTTAGAGATAATAATTCAGTTTTTATTACCTTTTTTCAATCCTCACAATCTGATCTTTTCTTACATTCAGCGAGCGATGAAGACTTTGGATCAAGATCGATGATTGTGATAATTTGTTTTGCAAAATAGATATCAACATTGGTTGTTGTCATATTCATGCATTCTCCCGTGTGCACATAGTTTATAACTATTTCATCATGGGTTAATTCTTCTAGTGCTTCCACTTGCTCACCGCTCCTTCCAATTGCGGGGCAAGTCCCTTTAGTTTTTCAACTTCGATGTGTGCGTATATATCCATATTGGTTTCTGCATCCATGGGAATGTTCAGATCCAGTATACCCTTTTTTGAAGGTTTTATACTTGTGCCAGATCTCAACTGGCCCCTTATTGGTTCTAGAAAACTTCGGTGATTGGTTGTGTTAAGTCCTTATTGCCTTTTTTACCAGGCGTCCCCTGTTACATGGGATTTGAGGGGCCAGATTTTTTGTCCTATTATTCTCAGGCCTCTAGACGAGATTAGGGAGACATTCTATTTTCTTCGGTATTTCAACCCTCTCTGGTGCATTGCGTGGAGGCACATGCGACTTGGTCACACTCTTTAAATTACTAAAGTGATCAGGCAGTTGATTTGCTAATGCCTGCAAAACAATGATCTTCGAGACTTCTCTATTTGCTTCACTAGTGTGTAGGTCATGTGCATGGATTCCAGTGGCTTGCCACGTAATTTTCTAATATTTTCATTAAGGGGCTGATTCCTCCCTTAATGTCGGAAACTATCATAATCAAATATACTATCAGCAAAATAAGCGGTATGCAAATCTCCTGTCATAGAGTCCAAATACCTGATTTTGGATGCTGTCTTATAACCAACGCATATCCCAGACTTTTAGATAAGGCCCATTACAGTACATTGTGGTGGGGGTATAGGTACATAAACTTTACAACCAAACTTTTGAAGATGAGAAATTTTCTGTGGTGACTTTGCGCTAGTGCATAGGTGAATAGATGTTATATACCGATGGTCTAAAGTTAATAAGAGTTGCTGCATGTAGGACTACATGTCCCCAACATGTAGTTAGTAAATTACAATTTTACAAAAGCGATTGGGTAAGGAATTTAATCCTCTTAATTAATACATCTGCTAGTCCATTCTTGGTGTGAATATGCGGGATAGAATGCTCAACTTATAATCATCAAATGTCTTTGATGTAAATTCTTCGGCGTTTTCCATTTTGATGTACTTTATGTGATGATCAGGGAAATTATTTCTAATTTGAATTATCTGCGAGATCAGTTTTGCAAAAGCATGGTTTCTTGTAGATAATAAATATAAGTGCGATCATTTCGAAGAAGTATCAGCGAGCACCATAAAATATTTAAATAGCCCCTACAGAGGTTGTATAGGACCACAAATATCTCCTTGAATGTGTTTCAGGAATGCAGGGACTTCATCTTTCACTTTCAGAGTAGAAGGTTTAGAAATTAATTTTTCGGTGGCACATGCAGAGCACACAAAATCTTCCTGATTTGAAAAATTCTTTACATCAATATTATGTCCTTATGAATTGTTAATTACATTTCTTATCATATTAAAATCTGGGCGGTCTAATCTATCATGTTAGAGATAGAATATTCAGAGCATTTAAATATAGTTTTCAGAAGACAATCAATATATAAAATAAAACACATCAAATATTAGAATATATCATGATATTGTTGACTGAATAAATGAATGAAGTAACATCATCTAACTATCACGAGAATGAATTATATGAGTATCATTATTGTAAGTCTAACTTATTCCTCTCATACATAAAATGAATGACAATTAAAGTCTATGTGCATTCTATGCATTAAACTGAATCTGCTAAGAAATCTGAGACTTTGGCTGCTATCTTCTTAGGGTTGAGATGCTTTTTCTGAGAAATCATGGCAGCGGTAGCTTCAATGTCAAGAGGGGGTGCGGCTGCAAGAGTAGAGTCCAACTCCATTGGTGCAGACTGCTGCTCATAATTCTCCCCCTCGAGAAGGCAAAGTGGGTTTCATCCTGCCCTTTGCGAGCCTTCTTCTTTTTGGTCTGGAAGGCATCGACGACATATTGAGGCTCTTTGCAGAGCCACGACCAGTGCCTTCACTTGCCACACTTGTAGCATGTTTAGTCTTGTTGACCATTGAGCTTTGTCGTCCCGCTTTGGTTTGCCAGTTTTGTTCTCAGGTGGAGCATTTGATTTGCCTTTCTGGGTTACAGCTTTGCCCTTCCTTCCCCTTTTCTTTATTATAGGTTTTCTGTAACATCCTGTTTTTCTGAGATTTTTAAAGCCTGGATTTCAAAAATGAATTTTCTGGAATTTTCTGAAATTAATTGAAGCTTCAAATGAATTTTTAAAGTTTTAAATGATTTAATATGATTAAAATAAACATTAACATAAGTGCAAAATATTTTATTTGTGTTCCTCAGGTCTCAAGGAATTTTCTGGTATTTTTGGTGAATTTTTGGGATTTATTTGCTATTTTCTAGAGCTTTTAGAAGTTTATTTGAATTTCTGGAAAAAGAAAAGAAAAGAATTAACCTCACCCGCCCGATCTCCCTCTCTCCGCCACGCGTCGCCCATCCGCGCCGCGCGCCGCAGTTCCCTTTCCGCGCGCTTGCTTCTCCGCCGCCGATCCGCGCGCCACGTGTCGCGCATCCGCGACTGACACGCGGCGGCACACAACAACGCCGTCGCGCGCCGCGCCCGCCGCGCCATCGGCGCCGATCGCGCGCGCGATCTCCGCCGTCCATCCTCGCGCGCGCGCGCAAACCCTAACCCTAACCCTCGCGTGCGTCCGAGCCGTCCGATCTCTCGCGTTGAATCCGGCCGTCCAAACCAAACCCGCGTTGCTCCGTGCCGTAACCGATCGGGATTGTCTCGGTTCGCGTGATAAATATCGCGTTCGTCCCTCGGTTCGCGTGCCCATCGCGACGAACTCGCCGCCGCCGCCTCGCCGCCCTCGCGCGCGCGCGTCGCCGAGCCGCTCGCCGCCGCCATGCCGCGCGCCGTCGCGCCTCCGTGCGCCGTCCCGTCGCCGTCGCCAAGACTTCGCCGGTGAGCCATCGCCGCCTCCCTCCTTGCCGTCGCCGCGTCGCCCGCCCGTCGCCGAACCCGCACCCGCTCCGCCTCGGTCCCGAGCGGACCACGCGCGCCGCGCACCCGCGCGCGCGCGCGCCATGCGCGCCCGCGGCGCGCGCGCCACGCGTCGCCGATCCGCTCCCGCGCCGCCACGCGTCGCCATCTCCCCGCTCGCGCGCGCGCCGCGCGCGCGTCGCGGCAACGCAGCGCGCGAGCCGCCACGCGTCGCCGATCCGCCGTCGCCGCGCCGCGCCGCGCGCAATCCTCGCCGTCGCTCGGTCTGGATCGAAGGTCCAGATCATGCCGCGTGATACGCCTCGCCGTCGGATCCGCGCGTCGCGCGCCGCGCCGCGCGCGTCGGCCGGGCCACGTCAGCCCTAGCCGGCGTGGCATCCTACGTGGCATGCCACGTCGGCGTGACCGCCCCGGTGCCACGTGGCGACCACGTCGGTGCCACGCCGGCCGCCACGTCACCGTGCCGCGTGGCGGCATATCTTCTGCCACGCCAAGACGCCCGCCGCATCGGCCGCCCTGCATCATTTCGTGGACCGCGTCCACGGTGGGCTCGGAATCTCGTGGACCGGGTTCACAGCACAGTAACTTTTCCGATTTTCCCGAATTAATTTTGAATTAATTTTCGGGGAGCCCGTTCTCCTCCGTCCTAGCTCCGATTGACCCCGTTCTTTTTTCTAAATTCATCTAAAATCGAGCTCTAGCTGTTGGTTCTGGTTTTGTGAATTTTGGAGTTCTTTTTCTTGTCATTTTATGTGTTTCTTTGTTTTCGGTCGTTTTCTCTCTCGTTAGATTCGGATTCCGGAGGAGCATGTTTCGTGCCAGAAGACCAGGAGTACCCCGCTGAGCATAACGAAGGCAAGTCGTGTCCCTTGATCATGTTGAACCCAATTTTACAAACTATTATTTAATTATTTTGCTTTAAATTACATTGCATTGCTAGTTTTATTCAAATCATTGCACAGGTAGTTATTGTCCCAATTGCAAATATACCTCCTTGACACTTTGAAATACCATGATGCCTTTGTCACCATAGGTTGGGAAATTTATTAGTGATGCTAGTTAATTTATCACATGGGTTGGTACGATTAGATTGTTTAGCCTGTTTATATTTACGATTGATCTCATCGCGCATGATAAATTATTAATTTGAATTAATGACATATGGAACTGTGGTTGGTGCCACGTGTATTAAAATTTGTGCCACGTCATTGGTGTGACGTTGGCTTGGTTATACAAATTGGTTTTGCACTCGGGCGAGTGATCGTGCAGTAAAGGGGGAAGTACAGTTGTACTTTGGGGGATGTGGTAGTCTCGCCCGGGTAATGTTAAGGACTTAACTTTGTGCGCCATTGATCTGAGCTTAATCGTGCAAACCACATGTCTATTATGGGATGGACCTGGCTGATTAATTTGTAATATTTCAATTCAATTCTGCCATTGTGATGGACATGGTTCTTGATTTCCATGTGGCGCAAGGGGGTGTGATCACGAAACCCTAGCGGGCGGGATTGGGTTGAGGTAGAGCATTGTAAAGGCCTTGTTGTGATTTCCTTAGGCCTAGGCTAATCACATCGTGTGGGTACAGATTGTGCAACCTCTGCGAGTGTAAAACTATTCGAATAGCCGCGTCCTCGGTCATGGACAGTGCTCGGGGATTTCACACGAGGGTTAGTGTTTCATTTATAACTTGGTGGTTTATGTTGGGAGTGGACAGGTAGTTCACTGTTGGTTCAAACTTGTGAATTGGTGTTCACAAGTGGTTCATGTTTATTCCTTTGATTATCTATTATTACTGCTTTTGATTAACTTTACGCTTTCAAGTTATTTAATATATTTCCTCAATAAATGCCTTTATGCAAATTAACCTTTCAGCCTTCCTTGGGTAAGCCTTGCATATTATATTGCATTTATTGTTACAAACGACTTGCTGAGTACCAATGTACTCACGGCTTTACGCCTATGTTGCTCGATTGAGGAGAGGAGTACTATCGGCAGGAGGTGCGGAAGGAGAGTACTACGGCGACTTCACGGATTAGGCCGTTCTCCACTCGATAGCTTGTGGCTTGTCGATTGGTCGCTACACTTTATTTTGGATTTCATTGCTATTTTGTTAAGCCCTTCCGCTAGAGATATTGTAAGCTTGGCCATAAGGTCGTACCCTTGATATTTTATCGATATTCGAGTTTTCCTTTATTATTATCGTGTGTATGACTATGATGACATCTATGTTCGACTGTGTGCACTAGCGTGATCCTGGACTAGTGCAGTTTACACAGAGAGACCGGATTTGCATATTCGGGTCTCGACAGAGATGGTATCGAGCCATATCGATCAGAGGACGAAGCCCTAGTTAAATTGGTCGATAGCCCAAAAATTTATTTTCTAAATCAAACCAACTAAACTTGATATTTAGTAATATCTCTATCTTCTTACCTCATTCTTAAGGATTCTTGTCTCTCGCCCCAACTCTTGCAAAATTCGTTTTCCTAAAGTTATAAACTGATCTTTCCTTTATAAATGCATTAGATGTCCCAAACTTCCTACAGCCCGACAGGAGGATGGAGGTCACTTCTACGCGTTCTGTTGCAGAGCCTCGGATTTAAGAGATTGCCCGTCTACCTCACCAAGGATGAGAAGCAAAAAGGTCAACGCATCGGGAGCATCTCCAGGCTATACTTCACCACCCGAGTCGGCAGCGGTGTGCTACATCACGCTTTCAAGAACACCGGTGCGGTGGGAGATGTCGGCCACAGGAGTTGCGCACAAAGCCATCCGTCGACTTTGCAAGCTATACAAGATCAACATGGCGGACTCGTCCGGAAGTTCAAGGAGCGAGACGGAGCCACCCGAGACTACGAGCGATGCAGGAGGAGCCCGGCGCGATCGCGATACCTCTACCGTCGCCTACACCGCCGAGCCCGGAGGAGAGCGTCGTATCACCGGAGATCGTCACGCTTACCTCAGTCGGTTCACTCCAGCCCCAGTCAGAGAGCAGTCGCCGCCGATCCGCAACTCGTGGGTTGTCTACAGCGATCACGAAGACGATAGCGATGTACCTTATTTGTCGGGACCCGAGTGGGAGCCTTGAGTAGATAGTGCGAGTAGACACGTTGGATTTTATTTGCGGTTGTGTGCGATGTGAGCTGCAAATATTGCCTAAAAGCATTATATTGCGATCATGTCAAATCTTTTATTGGAGTTTATTTTCTGTTCAGTTTCTTAGTTAGCCTTATGGCTAAGTGTTTGTTTAGATTAGGTCTCCATTAAGCAAAACCCCCTTAAACACATTTACCTCTTATCTATGCTTTTCCCTCTCGTCTTTCACCTTTGGTCGATCGGCGATTGTTTTCTTTTGAGCAAGATGGTTGATACGAGAACTCCTCCGGCCGCCATCGGGGAACCAGACCCAGAGAACGATCTTTGCGCAGCGGTGCCACCTACCTTGATCCGCCCTCGATCGATTCTTGATGGCGGACTCGAGATGATGCGAACTATGATGCGAGGTATGCGAACTATGATGCAGCGGCAAGACCAGAGCGATACCACCGCGGCACCTCGTCGGCCGGACCGGCTATGCAGAGTTTATGAGGACGAGACCGCTGTTTTCTCCAGTTCGTCGAGCCTTTGGAGGCCGACGATTGGGTCCGTTCGATTGAGAAGAAACTGAACTTGGCTCGGTCTGCCGGCAGGAGAAGGTTTTGTATGCAGCACATCAGCTTGAGGGACCAGCAGCAGAATGGTGGGAGAACTACTGTGCCGCCCATGAGAACCAGCACAACATCACCTGGAAGGAATTCGCAAAAGCTTTCCACACCGCTCATGTCATGGAGGGAGTGGTTGAGATGAAGAAGGATGAGTTTCGGGAGTTCCAGCAGAGGAACCTGTCAGTGAGTGAATATCTCAATAAATTCACTCAGTTGGCTCGCTACGCGCCAGAGGATGTAGCGACAGATGCAGCTCGCCAGAAGAGGTTCAAGAAAGGCTTGAACCCAGCTTTGAAGGTGCAAGTCGTGAGGCAACGCGACTATGCCGATTTCAGCGGTTGGTGTATAAGGCCATTCTCATCGAGGAGAGTCGCGCGAGCTCGAGGAGTCTCGCAAGAGGAGGTTGATCCAGCGGGATCACGGTCACACCGATCTCGAGAGGCCTCGTTTTGATTCCTACCGGCTGCACGAGCGCCACAAAGAAGCAGCAGCAGCAGCGCGATCTTGAGATTTGGACCCACTCGGACACCACGCCCGATTTGATCGGGACGGCGTCTAGTGGTTCCAGTGGACAGCGATGAGCGAAAAGCAATAATTCAGCGGCATCCATCACTTGCTTCAAGTGTCACGAGGTGGGACACTATGCTAGCAAGTGCCCTCGAGCGAGCCCCACGCCGATTCGTTTTGACTTGGGAGCCACACCGGTTGTACCCCTACCCGGAGCGGGGCGAGAGCACCCGGCCTCGGGGCGAGGCCAGCGGGGCCGGTGGTGAGAGGTCGTGAACCATGTCACCGCGAGAGGATGCCGAGCAGCACCAGACGTTGTGATCGATGCGTTTCGTACATTGATTCCTGCCACCGTTTTATTTGATTACGAGCTTCGCATTCGTTTGTTTCTGGAGTTTTGCTTTAAAGCAACAATTGAAAACTGTTGCTCTTGGATCTGTTCTTTTAATCCAATCCCGGATCGAGTTGAGATCCAACCTAGGTTGTCCAGAGTTAGGATAACCATTCGGGAGTTGAGTTCGGGGCCGACTGATTTTGTTGGATATCACGATCCCTAGATGTAATCTTGGGAATGGATTAACCGAAGCGGCGAGCGATGTTAGGCGTGGGAGCGCGAGCGGTGACCTTAACCAATTGAGACGGAGTTAAGGTGCGATTCGCGGCGGTGAGTGCCGGCGAGCGGTCATGATTTGCCAAAGTAAGGTAATCCAGTTGGAGGTGTACGGTTGTCGAGAATACCCGACGTATTTCGGATGATCTTCGGTATGCCACGAGAGAGGAGGTTGAGTTTCGATTGAGCTTGTGCGGTACGCTCCGATTTCAAGAGACCCTACCGGATGCCACCAATGATTTAGCGAGTTGAAGAAGCAAATTCGGAGCTTTTGGATAAGGGTTACATCGGGCCGAGTTCGTCCCGTGGGGAGCGCCGGTGTTGTTTGTCAAGAAAAGGATGGTAGTCGGCGCATGTGTGTGGACTCTGAGCACTAATGAGGTCACCGTCAAAAATAAGTACCCTCTGCCGGGATCGATGATCTGTTTGACCAGCTTAAGGGAGCAGGAGTGTTCTCCAAGATTGATTTGAGATCGGGATATCATCGGATGAGGATACGTAAGGAGGACATACCCAAGACGACCTTCTCGACTCGTTATGGTCTATACGAGTTCACGGTGATGTCATTTGGTTTGACTAATGCCCGAAATATTTCATGTATTTGATGAATAAGGTGTTTATGGAATATTTGGACAAGTTTGTCGTTGTGTTCATTGACGACATTTTGATATATTCAAGACCGAGGAAGAACATCATGAACACTTGAGGTTAGCATTGCAGAAATTGAGAGATAATCGATTGTATGCAAAGTTCAGCAAATGTGAGTTTTGGATGAAGAAAGTCGCCTTTCTAGGGCATGTGTTGACAGCGAATGAGTCGCGATTGACCCGTGGAAAGTAAGTGATGTTTTGGATTGGCGATCACCCACTTGATTACCAGTCGAGTTTTCTGGTATGGCGAGATACTACCGTCGCTTTATTGAGGATTTTCGGTGTGGCGGACCCTCACGCGATTGCTCAAAAAGGAAAAGAAATTCACTTGGGCGCCAGAGTGCGAGAAGAGTTTTGAAACTTAAGGAGAGTTTGACCACAGCCCGGTGCTTGTGTTGCTGATATTAACAAGGATTTTGAGATATTTTATATGCCTCGCGCAAAGGTTTGGGTTGTGTCTTGATGCAAGACAAGAGAGTGGTAGCCTATGCCTCACGCCGCTTGAGACCGCATGAGGAGAACTACCCTACCCATGACTTAGAGTTGGCGGCCGTAGTGCATGCTTTAAAGATTTGGCGTCATTATCGATGGGTAACGGATGTGAGGTTTACGGATCATAAGAGTCTGAAATACATCTTTACCTGTCCGAGCTTAACCTCGAGCGAGAGGAGGTGGTTAGAGCTGATAAAGGATTATAATGTGGGCATACATTATCATCCCGGGAAAGCTAATGTTGTTGCAGATGCCTTGAGCGAAAAGGTATCTGCAATTCGGTGATGGTTCGAGAGAGTCGGCCCGACTTTGCATGAGGAATTTGAAGCTTAGCCTTGAGTTGGTTGAGCGGGATTTTTGGCGGCTATGGAGATGCACCTACTTTGGATGGTCGATTCGCGGGCTCGGTCGGATGATGAGGCATTTCAATGGATCGAAAGAATTTAAGTGAAGGTAAAGAGTCGGGATTTTGGTGGATGATCGGGAACCTTGTGGTTCAAGCGGCGTTGTGTGTGCCCAACAAGCAAGAACTAAAGGATGTGTTATTAAAAGAGGCTCATGAGTCATCAGTATTCGATTCATCCAGCGACCACCAAGATGTACCAAGACATTAAGGATAAGTATTGGTGGCCAAGCATGAAGCGTGAGATCGCTGAGTATGTAGCCCTTTGTGATGTTTGTCGAGAGTAAAGGCGAGCACCGAGACCTGCGGGTTTGCTACTGACCATTAAAAGTCCCGAATGGAAGTGGGAAGAAATTGGTATGGACTTTATAGTCGGTTGCCTAAAACCAAAGAGGGTCATGATTCGATTTGGGTCATTGTGGACCGTTTGACCAAGGTTGCTCATTTCATTCCAGTTAAGGCGACTTACGGTGGTGACAGATTGGCGAGCTATATATGTCCAGATTGTCGGTTGCATGGTGTGCCCAAGAAGATTGTGTCGGATCGTGGATCGCAGATTCACCTCCGGTTTTGGGGTAGTTTCCATAAGGCTATGGGAACCCACGAATTTCAAGACAGCATATCACCCCAGACATGATGGTGAGACAGGCGAGTTAATCAGATTACGGAGGACATGTTGAGAGCCTATGTGCTTGATCATGGGTCTAAGTGGGACGATTGTTTACCCTTTGCGAGTTCTCATACAATACGATTATCGTGCCGTTTGCGAGATGTCACCGTTTGAGGCATTGTATGGCGAGAAATGCGAGACCCCTCTCAATTGGAAAGAGACGGGGAAGGTCGTTTTTGGCCCGATTGTTTGAAAGAAGCCGAGGATAA